>JAUNZM010000185.1:0-1213192 GCA_033459285.1 Clamator glandarius | reverse complement strand
TTTTCGAACAGCATAGAATAGAATATTTCAGTCGAATGGAACTTACAATGATCATTTTGTCCAATGGCCTGACCACTTCAGAGCTTACCAGAAGCTAAAACATGTTGTTAAGGGCATTGTACAAATGCCTTTTAAGACCAACAGGCTTGGAGCATCAACCACCTCTTTAGAAAGCCTGTTCCAGTGTTTGACCACTCTCTTGGTAAAAAATCCTTCATGATATCCAGTCTAAACCTTTCTTTGGTTTATCATGTCAAAATGAGACAATCTTTTGTCCTCTTTTCAGTTTTTTTTACTTGATTTTTTTTCTCTCCTTAGTAGATGTTATACCCCTTTGTTGATGAGTCCCGCTATCGCTCTGATAGTAGAAGGGCAAAATATTTTATAAGATCTGTCATTATAAAGCTACAAAACGTAAACCTGTTTTCTGTAAATGGGCTATCCTTCTTCGTGAAAACATACATGTTTAAGGGACTGAGGTTTGCTTCTTAGATGCCAAAGATAACCATGTCTCTATCAAACTTTGTTATTCTTTGCTTAATACTTTAACTGAAGGAGATTCTTTTTATCTGACACACCATGATGACAGCGCTAACATTACCCTTTTAGAAATGTTTGTAATAAATGCCAAACATCTATTATTTGCCTTATGCAGGAATATGGAGGGAGGCGGGGGAGATAAAACAATAAAGGTGTTCTACAGTGACATTTCATCCTGTAAGGGATCATTGTGTAAACTTGTTTAACTTTCTGTTTTAGGAACAAGAAGATCCTAACAAGCTTGCTACCAGCTGGCCAGATTACTACATTGACCGCATCAATTCCATGGCAGCAGTAAGTTTCCTTTCCTGTAAAGCACAGAATTTTTCTTACCGTAAAGATGTGGGTTTTTAGGAAGAAGCCCCCAAAGGTGAAGGATGTTAGTTCACATGTATGAGTAACTTAAAATACAACTTCTGAAAAAAGATAAGTGTGAGTGAAGATAAGATAAGAGTGAGCCCTGCTCTAGCAGAAGAATAGATTATAAAGCACAATGTGCAATTTCAGGTTTTATTTCTACAATATTGAGCACGGAAAGATAACAAATTAGATTCTGGACTGAAAATTCAGAGCTGGGCTAATGAGATTGACGATTTTAAATTACTTACATGCCAGCAATGAAGCCTATCCTAAAGTACGGTCCTATACCTTAGGTCTCTGCTCATTGGCACTAGTCCTGAAAAGAAGAGACAAAAATGGCTGTGTGCCTTTTTTTGAATTCCTGAACAATACAGCTGGCTTTAAACTGTAGTAGACCATAATGATCTTGAAGAGATTGTCATGTTCTTGAGTGTTGCTGGAGCATAAATGTAGTTCAGCTATTACTCCTATTTTGGAAACTTAGAGGAATGTTAATGTAAAGCTAGCTTTCAGCACATGCATACTCTCATACTTGTTTCTTGGCAGGGATAACCACTATGAAACAGTGACAATCAAAAGCACTTTTTTCCAAAATTATACTTCCAACTGCAGTTAGCCTTTTTGGAGACTTGTGAGTCATTTGGGCCAAGTAGAGGTGCAATAATTTAGTTCATCAAGAAGTATCTTAAGTGCAACCTGTTAGCAAAGATTATATGAAATTCTGGACAAGAGGGAACCAAGGCCCCTATTTACCCCTTCAAAATGAACAAACAAGAGAATATTTGATGAATCAGAAAAGCAACTATTTGAAAGCTAGGTAAATGTTTTTGTTTTGTTGTGTGGTTTTGAATTGATTTCTACCAGTCTACAAAATAACATGGAGGTTATTAATTTAGTAGAAGAATTAAAGAAAAGGTAGGTCTTTATGTAAGGTAATATCCACTAGATAAAAAGAGAAACATAAGGCTGTAACACCTTAGACATCAGACAGAAGCCAGTAAGATATCTGAGGAAAACTTTCTTCAATTGTCCTTGGTCAATAGCTGTATAGTACATCTCTTCCTGTGAAGCATTCAGTAGAGCTTGTCACCAGCAGAAGCAGATCCCTTATAGTGCATATGGTGTCTGCTGATCTCCTTTGACATGGTAGATCTTATATTTTTAAATTTGATCCTTTTACTGAATTTATAGTCAAATTTTGCATCCAGTTGTACACGTGCAATGCCTACTTGGCTGCTTTTGGCAGCTGTGCAGAAGTGATGATAGAATTCTGTTCTAGAATCTTGGGTAGCACACCTTACTTGTTTACTTATGCTTTTATGTTTAATTTCTACAGACTCCTCTGCACCTTTTGTATTACGGTTATAAGCTATAAAATAAATTCATAAAAATTATGGCTTAGTGGATGCTAAGTGTCTATACTAACGCATTTCTCATGGTGAAATATGTCTTCCTCGGTTAAAAAAAAATGAAGATTTACAAGTTATTATAGTTCACTGTAAGAACATAAAAGGAAGGCTGCTTTCTGCTGTCTGTCATGAATAAAAAAAATGATCACCTTCCTTCACGTCAGATTTTCTTGGGGCAGAAAAATGGAATAGAAAGAATATGGACTTGTTTTGAGAAGAGAGATTGAGCTTTTGTGACTAGCATGGCACTGTGCTTTGGTTTCCTGACTGAACAAATTTGCTCTACAAGGGCCATTAAGGAAAAAAATAAGTATGAAACCTTGCAATGTAACTGAGCCAACCACTTATGGTAGGATTTGATCCAAGGGCTCTCTAAAAATTTTTCCATTGATTTCAGTGGCTTTTGGATTAGTCATTAAATGATCTTGATGTAAGCCTGGAGTGAATATATGCACACCACTATTGTAAATCTGGAGCAATTCCATGGAATGAGACTACATTTTGACCTATGTTTCTAATTTTAACATGTTTTAAGAGCACCAATAAACACCAGCCCTGGTAATGGTTGCATGCCTAGCACTGGATGATTGATAACCTTATACTTGGCTCTAAGCCTCATGATTTACTCTTGTGCTTGAAGTGTTAAGAAGACACACTGGAGTTAAAACCCTTGCTTCTGATTTACCATTCAGTTGCTTTGCTTTTAGGCAGGTGAAATTTAGTTGACTTGATTTCATAGGAATTGTATCAGTGGAAAACTGGAGTAATACAGATGAGAACCAGTTCCAATGCACTTTAAAGTACATGTTCTATTCATTATTATTTAGACCTCTGAGATTCTTAACTTCCAAATGGTTATTTTGGGTCCCTTGTAATTTCAGTTCTAAATTTAGTGGTGGTGGGTTGGGTTTTTTTTTAACCGCATCCAAGTAGAGTTGGCTCAGAAAAACGTGAAAGAAAAACGTGTTTCATGTTGCTTCCTGACACTGTCTAGTCTGTTTCAGTTTGTGTCTCTTGGGTACTCTCAGATACTGCAATATTTTAATTAGAAATACTGCAAGAAGTATTTGAGTTGAAATGGTAGCAGTACTCACAGAAGTGTTAGTTTAAAACGCTTTAAGTCCTGTTTTTTAAATAAAATTTAGGTTTTACATCTCCTGTGAAATAACTGCATAAGAATCCTTTTACATGCAGTTTTCACATCTTTTTCTATATTCTTTTGATTAATTATGAAGTTCTTTTTTATATATTGACTTGTCAAAAAAGTTCTTCTACCTGCCGATAAACTGGAAATGGCGCATTTATCCTGCTGATACCAGTAAGTACCTTTCTGTGGATTTCAGCAGACCAAGGCCTCTGTGCTCAGGGTTCATTTTTGCAGAAGACCTGCTGCAGTCTTAGCCATCGTATCTGCACCTCACAGACTATCCTTGAGAGTAGTATGGTGATTCCTGACATGTTTGTCATTCCCTACCTGTAATTTTAAACCACTGTGCTAGGAAGCACTTTAGGTCACAAATTCCTGATCCAGTTCAAAAAGCCACACATTTTAGGTACAGTTCTGTTGCTATGACTTTTTAGTTTTTAGTAGTTTTTATTCACAATTCTCACAAGAGCATGACAGTAAAACTGGATCTCTTTACTAATCTGTAGTGTGCAATTCATATGGAGGAACTGCCCCATCCTTCAGGTAGCCTGTCTGGAAGGAAAGGGCCGAGTAGATCATCGGCAGAGTGTCTTCTACCAGCCTTTAAGAGAAAGGGACAGCTGCTAACAAGGTCTAATTTAGAAAGAGTAGCCTCCAAATTTGGCGAGTCCTCTGATGTCTACGTGCTATAAGTAATACTGGTGATTGTGGACAGGTTGCACACTAACAATCAGAGACTATTTCTATTATTATTTCATTGTCATCATCTGCTGATGCATCAACACACAAAACTGCTTTTCTTATAAATACAGAAGCTGTCCTGTTAATATCAGATATAAAATAATCTCCCTGTGCCCATCTTGCCCTCTTCACCCACTGATACTCTCTGTTTGGCAGCACACACAGCCCTCACTTTACTGCGGAGAAAGACTTCTGACAGTACTGTGTTGCTTTTATGAGCTTGGCTGTTTATGCATTTCCACAAAGAGACTTTCGGGTGAACAGTAGTTGCAGATCCAGCTTTTCTAGAAAGGTGGCTCAGTTGAGAGTGTGAGACAACGGTCAAGATTAATAAATACAGCTGCAACCAAGCCCTTTTCATTGACTCAGAATCCATAATTCAGGGCAGAGATGATTCACAGGATGTGAAAATATATATATTTCAGCAGAATTCAGTAGATAGATGATAACTCTCTCCTCCATCTGGGTTAGCTGACATCTAAGTTACTTTAAAATTATTTGCCTAAAAAAAATAGGGTTTTTGTTTAAATTGCATTTATTTGTAGTTATGATTCATAGTTTATTCTTTTAGATCAGTCTTAGTTTAGTTAGAGATGTGTACCTTGAATTTCAGCTGACTTCTTTTCTTTGAAGAAATATTTTAAAGTAGTATTGTTCAGGTGTGTCCTAAGAGGCATGCAATATAATGTTTTTAATCAAATTTTAATTTTATTTTTACTTCTATTTGTTTAAGAACTGGATGTGATTTCAATAATGATAACAGTTTTTTAGTTATGGTTTTAGATAAGATCTAAAGAAAGAGCTTGGACTATACTGAAAATCTAGAATATTCAGGTAGCTTAGCTTATTTACTTCTTTTCTTTTTCATTTCACCTGTGTGGGACTGTTAAGTAAAAGTAGGTCCATCTTACAGTACTGCTGCTGCTAGTTCATGTCTTTTTTTTTTTTTTCTTTTTTCCTTTTTTTCTTTCTCACATGTACTGTCATTATAGTCCTGTGTTTCCCTTCCCAGCAATTTAGGGAAATGATTAGACATTAGGGTAAGGTGTAGGAATTAGTATATACTTTTAATAAAGCAGAATGATTTAATCTTAAATGGAGGCAAATTTTTAAAAGTAATTTCTTGGATTACTTGAAATTTTACACATAAAATTGTGTGAGATATATTTTTCTACAAATTTGCCTTTATTTTTTTTCTTCTTTCAAATAGGCAAATCAAATACATAGATGCTATACTTTATGGGGTGAGACACTTAATCTAGAAAACCTGAATTATGTAAAATGTGTTTTCAAAAGAGAGTCTTATGTATACTACCTTTAGGGACCAGATAAGGACCTGGAACTATTTTGCTTCCTCTTCCTGGTGTGTTTGGTAACTGATAGCAACTGGCTGGGTCCTCAGCACAGGAGACGTAAATCCTGGAGTGCAGTTTGTAGTTCAGTAAATCAATTCATCAATCAGCTACATTAATGAAATCCAGCCTCAAGTAATGATAGTTCCCTCCTCTCTGTCTCCGAGGGGCAGTTATGTTTTCTGTAACGCTTGTGGAGAAAGCTATTTCATAATGCAAACATGTGACCAGTCTATTTATTGGAGAAGGCATGAGGATTTTAGTTCCTGGCCATTGGAGTAAGAAAGGGCTTTTGGCTGCCTGCAGCATTAGAAAGGAGTTTTCTATAATCACCCTCTGTTGTAAAGACAGGACTATTCGTATTTGTTTCATTTGGAAATGAGCCTTTTTCAGTCTAAATGAAATACTGTTGAGCACCTTCTTACCATCTATTTGCTTCCCCGTCATGATACTCAGAGGAGAAATTAAGCAGTTGGGGTAATGGGAGCCTTTCAAAGGAGCACTTATGGGCCAAAGGAAAGATGACCAGATGGGCTGTCACCCAAGAAAATACAAATGAAGCCCCAGATCACACCCCAGGACTCTGCCACTGAGATTCCATAATGCCTGTTCAGGATTTTTGTTTATTTTTTGAAGAGGAGGATCATATATGGCTTGGCTTAAGCATTTCAATTTATGTTTCTGGCTGTCGGGTGATGCTGGCAAAAGATAAAACATCATCAGCTCATTTTCCATCAGTAGCACTCTGTCATTCCATTAGGGCAGGAAATAGCTTGCTCTGTTACTGAGTGAATTTGACTTTAGTGTGGATCAGAGCAGGGACCCCTAAAGTTAAACACATCTCCCTATGCCAGCTGTTCATCATAAGACAGCAATGGCATGTAGCCAAGTGACCACCCTCAGGATCTGGCATGTGTTGGCACCACATGCTTTGCAAAGGTAAGCAACATGGGAACCTTTCCAAGGAAAGTGAGGTGGTGGTGGTGGAGGAATGTGTTAAAGGAAGTTTCAGTGAGAGGAAGGTTTTCTTTGGTGCTTGCTAAACAGTAAAATAAAGACTTAAATATTTTGCCATAATGGACTATAATTGTAGCTACTCAGATTCCACCACAGAGAGGTATATCATATCCCTGATAGATGATATTAGTTTAATCAGGTTGTTCATTTGAGAAGGCGTTCAGAGCTGCTTTCCAGATACCACTGAGTGATATCCCCTAGAAGTCCTGCCAATAAGAGAGGCATTTATCCTCTCTATTTTAGAAGTAAAGTGACCAAGAAGGCATAGCTGTAGTAATAAGAATTTCCAGACTTGAGTCTTGACTTTTTAAGTAAGGCAACACATTGAAGTGAGCTTGGTGTGGTATATGTGAAGGGCCCTGCAGGGTCTTGCTTCACATCACAAGGTTGCAATGGTAGTGTAGATCTGGAACCCTGATTTCCTGATGTACTACCTCTTCTAATGGCATTGTCTGACTATGAATACTTGTTTATTGCCTATATGCCACTCATTGTCTCTCATTCTAATTTACAGTGAGCCACAGCATCTTCCATTCCAGGTGACTGCAAGCACTAGTTATCTGAAGTTGCATACTGTGGGAAAACCTAGTGCTTCAGTTTACTTGTAAAAAAACAGAGACAGGGATTTTATGATGCTGCAGCTTTTTTCAGTAAATGTTCCTAATTAGCAAGGGCAACGTGTATAGGGGAAATCAGTATCTTAAACCAGGTGATATACTTTTGGTTGGAGAGAAAGTTTAAACTTGTATGTACACAAACTGTAATTCAGGGTACATGCAGGCTGTTCAGTCACTTGAAGAAAAAGTTCTATGCTTTGAAACCTGACATACGCATTTGAGTTTCTTTTCTCTTTTTTTCTCCCCCCACCCCAATTCCTCAAGCTATGTCAGTCTAATAAAAGATATTACTTCTCCTTACAAACTTTGCCTCACATATCCATAGATCACCACAGCAGATCACTGTTCCAAATTAAGTACAGTTTTCTGAAGGCATACTCTCAAGTATGATCTTTTGGGGGGGTAATCTGAGAACATGATTTTAGCCAGTGTGGCAGAGTGGTATGCTGCTGCAAGTCCTCATGAGCAGCCTCATCTGGATTCAGTTTTGTAGCTAAGGCACTCCTTTCCTGGTGAGAGGTCGGCAGGCACCTTTGTATAGGTTGATGGGATAGTTGTTTTTCATAATTCCTGGCCTGTTGCTTAGCTTCCAGGCAGCCCAAGCTTTCCTGATTGTCATCTTATTTTGTGAACAGATGCAGACTTTGTATGCTTTTGATGAAGAAGAAACAGAAATGAAAAATAAAATAGTTGAAGACCTGAAGACAGCTCTGCGGACTCAGCCCATGAGGTAATGTTGTTCATCTTTCATCACAATTCCCTGCCTCCCTATGGTCAGATGTGACACAAGAAAGAGTGGCAAGGACAGAAACCTCATTATCTCACTTTACACAAGCCTCTCTGATATTTCAGACAATCTACAGAGAGCTCCTACGGTCCATAATCTGAACATGTCTAGTTGGAAGGGGCACGCTAATGCTGAAGCGTGCAGTTTCAGGAAAATAAAAGACAAGGTTTGCTCTGGAAAGAAACAGTGGCAGATCTGTGCAAACACAGGTAATGTCTGTGAAGATCAGATTTTAGATTTCATAGCCCTTTGAACATCCTATGTGATTTGATTCATGCTGGGCAACATCTCAGCCTCTACTCTGAACTTTGAATTCAGGCTTCCCCTTATCTTTAGTGATGTGAACTGTTTGGTACAAAGTAGGTAATCCATCTGACATCACCTGGTTTGGCATTCTTCCTGTCCTATGTGTAACTATTGCATGGAGACATGTTAAGAGACTTTATTGTGTAGTGTTTCTTTGAAGGTAAGGTTATCTTTGTTTTTCTGGGAACAAAGCTGTGAACAATAGCAAACTAACTGGCATAGAAATCTTTTCCATTTAATATTTAAAAGAGCATTGTGCAGAAGCAATAACTGATGTAGATATGATCTCAGGAAACAGTTGGTCAAAAAGCTTCTAATTGTCTTTGTATTGGGTCCAAAATAGGCCAAATGTGTTTGCATCTGCACTAAATAATAACTTCAGAGAGCTTCAGAACTGCCTAATCAAACAGGGGTTCTTTTGCTGGGGGGACCTAAGCAAACCAAACAAATTAAATAGAAACAATATAAGAAATTTTCTCAAAGAATTTGCACTGGAACTACTTCTGACTTAAAGTAAAGATATTTCTGGGACTTCTTGCAACACTAAGTGATGATTGTGCTTCTCCCATTCATGATGTTTAAATAGTTGACTGGATTCAGCTTCTCAGCTCATGGCAAGTATGAGGTAGAGTGCATCAGCTTAAATCTCAGTGTTTTACCTCCTGTTGTGACAGGCTGTAAGAGAGCACAAAGCCAGATTTTGATGTTCCTCTGAAGCATAAAGATTTATCAGGCTTTGGTAACTGTAGCAAGTGGATAGGCTAAGTGGTTTTAACATGGAAGAAGAGAAACAGAAGCTTCTATTGAGACCTAGCCGAAGGGGATAAATGACGTTTGATCCTGTCTATTGCTATCCTAAACCAGATAACATGATAAAATAGAGCTGGACTTCATGTTAGAATGGAAGCTAAGACAACTGCCAAACTCCCAACTCTCACACGGATTTTAAACCAAGCTCCTGTGCTGTTGAGACTTGATATACTGACTCTAATACGTTTATATAGAGCTGGTTTGATGCTGCTTCTGTGAAAGTGATAGCTTTAATTGCGCATAGTCACAGCAGCAAGGCCTCTCTGCTATGTCCAGCTGAAGCACTTTGGTGGTGACCATGAGTTGCTCTGCTTTGTTATTTTGAATAGGACAGTCTGGCCTCGTTGTTCAGAGCAAGACAAAAAAGTAAAACAAAGAGAAATGTCTTTTGCTCAAAACTTTGCAGGACTTTCTTGCTTAGACCTTCATTGCTTCTGCTAGATCCCCTTGACAACTGCATGTTGCTTCATCTGTTTATAATAACCCTAACAAGCTTCAGTACGAGTATCTCTGAGCTGCCCTATAAAGTGTTCTCTTCTAAATCGCTGGCGATAGTTATGGGGCTTTTTTTATTTAAAAAAAAAAAAAAGTTAAGCCAAGCCAAATTTTGAGTTAAGTCCTATGTCTCAACTAATTTCCAGCGACTCAATTCGTTAGCTGCCAAATGGGCTGCATGCCAATGCCTGATCAACCAGCCAATTTCTCCTTGATGGAAAGGTTGCAGTAGAGAGGCCCTCAGCTCCATCAGGTCCCTCTCATAAGCAGTACTATACACAAGCCTTCAAAATACTAGTCTTTCTAGTTGAATTTGGACACCAAATCCTGTTTTCCTTGCCACTTCTGTTCGTCAGGCCTCTGATGAAAATAGAAACTTAAATTCACACAGGATGGACTGTCTGGAATCCATTTGTGATGGTAGGATACACAGGGGCTCTGACAGCTTACCAATATGCTCCTCGGTTTGAATTCTCTGATCTAGATGAATCAAAAGAAGAGAAAATGCATGTGTTTGGCCCTTGTGTTTTATTTTACTGTAGAACCATGCCTCTTCTAGCACAAAATGCAGGGTAATGGTACTAAACTATGCTTCTGTTCCAATCCACCACTTCTAACAGCAACAAAAACTGAAGCAGACCCACACAAACTCAAGTTCCTCTCCTCTTTGGAGGAAAGGTGATAGAAGCACCCCATGGCACCTGGTTGGACCTTTTTGAGAAAGTGCATTTTGTTCTGGTATTTAGGAAATAATAAAGCCAGGTTATATTCCAGCGTACAGGAACAATCCCAGCCTTAGCGAACAAGAAAGCCACATCTGCATCTTGTAAGGAAACACGTTTTCTTTTAGGTTTGTAAGACCTTATGAGTATAAACGAGTGTGATGACGAACTGTTGGACAGAACAGAAGCAGTAAGAGAAGAGCTTTTCTTTTGGTATTTTAATGCCCAAAAATGGAGGTTCAGAAGTGCAGTAAAAGTAAAAACTTACAAGGGACTGGAAAAAAAACCAATCTTTTGGAACCCCAGGAAGATACTTGCTTTAGTCTGGATCATCACTAGCTCCCTATGCTGTCTGCTTTTCTTTTGTTTAGCTCAGATTTACCTCCTATTATTTTTGTGTGATTTAGTCATGTTGCATTCAAGTGCGTACTGGACATGATCATTTATGCACCCAGCTAGCAAAACCCATTATGCTGAGTTTTTCAACAGTTCAGTAGTTGTCAGGATTATGTGTACCCCCTGATTCAAATACTGATGCTGCAGGGAAGTGTAGATTGGGCAGTTAATGGGATGGCAACATCCTGCTCTCTGCATACCCACAGCATACAGTCTTTGTCTTTCCTGAGCTAGATCAAGTCTCACAGGGAGGCTGCTCCCCCTACACTTGGAATCCATCAGTGGGTTGTTACCTCTTGGGCTGTGCTACATATGTATTTGGATGAAAGGTTTGTTGTTAGAGCAAGCTAACCCATTCTGATCAGCACACTCTAAAACTTGAAAGGGTAAGAGGCACCCTGCCTTTTAAAGTGTGCCAAACTGGTCAAATGAGAGTCTGAGGTGAAGTTAGGTTTTAATTTGCTTGTTTAGCACCTATTAAGACACACTCTGCTTTATTTACACTTGAGTTTTTTAATGTGTTAATAAGAATGCATTGGCAAATATGCTTAACTTTACACCTTTCAGTCTAAAACAAGACTTATTCTGCAGAATACAGGACATAGCAGTTAGTTGCTGCATGTATGTTGTGAGGAAGAAGGTACTTTATTTTTGAGTTGGATTTCCCTTTGCACGTACACAAACACATGTGTCTCTGCTTACAGACACACAGATGCACAAACACTGTACAGCATGAGGATTATGTTTCTCGGTCTGTTAAATAAACTCTTACTTCTTTTTCTCTCCTGTACAGGTATTTACACACATACCTTCTCACATGCACACTCACACTGAGCAAATTATCATACCGAGAGTGCCTCTTGCTCAGAAACTGTTGTCACAGTTTTTTTATCTTCCTCTTGCATGATTTCTGGCTTTTCTGGAGAATAGTGAACAAAGTGTTTTGGAAAAGGAAGGTGAAAATCATCATTTGATTTTTGATTCTGATGTCGGTTGAAATGAGAAGGTACTACATTTTGCTTCCTATTGAGTAATGCAGCTTACTGTTTGCTCTTTGGACTAGGGAAAGTACAGGAAAATCCCAACATTGTTTTAAATTATGTCATTAATCAAGATTTGTGACACACCATTTTCCTGCGCATGCCTCCTTTTTGGAGTGACCTCATCCAAATAGTCCTAGAAAAATTACTCTGCCAGTGAATTTAGTAAGGGAATGTACTTAATTGGGACAATGTGAGTTTTGTGCATTTACCATTTTTTTTTCACATGGTAATCAGAGCAGGCTAAAATACATGAAGTTTGTAGTGGCTTTTATGTCTTGTCATAAGACCAGGTGTTCCATCGGAAAGTACGTTTAGGGGACTCTTTGTTCAGCTACTTCATTGTTTTCTTTTGCCAGTAGAGCTCTGTATCCTCAGGAAGAATTTTAAGTCTTCCCTCAACCCCAGAAATGAAAAGAACAGCAAAACTGCTTGCTTATTTTTTTTTCCCCTAAAACATGGAGGGAATAGCTAAGGGATAGGATGTATTCAGAGAACTGAACTTTGAAAGTGATGAGGAGAAGGAGAATTTAAACTAGTTCCTCCACAGCAGAGGCAAAGAGCAACTCTGCTCTTTAGGCCCAGGTTTAGAAAGACGCTCATAAGTCATTGGCATCACTTCGCTTGGTAACAGATTGAGTTTGTGCTTATTTTGGTTTCAAATATATCCTTAACAGCAACTCTTTTAGCCATGAATGCACTTATTTCAGTAGTCTTTTGCATGCTATCAGCTAACTGCATTACAGAAACTGAATTAAGTTTTAACACTTTAAATAACAAACTTGCCAAATTCCTGATGTTGATCCCAGACTCTCCTGGAGGTAGAGGTGCTTTTTCTCCTATGATTTTTCAGGTTAGACAAGATGCATCCGAAGAATGTGCAGTCAGACCTGTGTGAAACTTGGCAGATTGTCTTACCAGGGTTCAACTACACCTTGTTTTCATTTTTGGTGCACACGTGTTCCTGTGAATGCTTGCCCTTACTTTTATATTCATTTTGAAATTCAGTTTTGAGCAAAACCCTAACCTCAGACTGAAACTTCATTGAAAGCACCAGGGTTTGCCATCTTTCTGGTCAAACTACTGTCCCAAATAAACTGAAAGTTGGCAAATCTATCAACATAGTAAGCATAACTTTCACATAGGCCCTGGAAATTCTCATGTGGTGTGCAAACTGTACATATATTAAGTCCATATTATCCAGGAGATACGTAAGTATTGCTCAGGTTTGTCTTGCTGTTGCAGATACATTAACAGAGATCAGTGAAATGTGGAGTTTTCAGTGTGGCGATTGAATTACCAATGCATGTTAGGAACGTCTCACTTAAGGACGCATCAGGGAATTCAAGAGGGAGAAAGAGTGCCTGGGTAAAAGCACAATGACACAGACTTTTGGTATTCTTAGTTTGTTATACCAATGTCAATTGTTTAACAGCCTTTTCATCTGGAGTCTTTCTACATTATTTTGTTTAGACTATGGCCATGGACATGTTATTGTTGGTGTATATTTTGGTAGGTTGAAAATTCAAAATTCAAATATAGTTCACGTAGTTTTGCATCCAGACATTCTAAAAAAGCACACCTACCTCAATGACATGTAGAGGCAGGAGGTAAACAAAGTGATCTAGAGAAATTACCTGCAGCCTTTTTCATATCCTTGAATTCTCATTTTTAAGCCTGGGAACTTTAAATGAAACATTGCTAGAATGATTGGTTTGTATTGATTATAAAAGTCCATCATCATCTAGCTTGACACTTTTGGGTTTTTTTAACCCTCATTTTCAGTAGAGTCTTAAACTGTTCCAAGAACTTTCTGTTATATTGTTTTCATCCTTGCTTTCCATAATCTTAACCTGATGAAAGTCAAATTTTATCGTAGAATACAGTAGAAACGAAATTCTTGTGATGTGAGTTGTCAAAATAAACCTGTTCAGCTGTAAGTCTAATCTTTGTGTCATTTGGAAACAAATTAATTCTATATTGTCTCTATTTATATTGTTTTTATTGTACATTTTGCTACAGTAAGCTGACAAGGGACCTGCTCCATCGTCTTAAAACTAAAAATCAAAACAAAAACATGCAGGCAAGGCCATTATTGAAGCTTTGCCTTTTATTGAAGAACATGTCCCTTTAAAATATGGTATGTTCTTGTACATACATCATGGGATCGAAGTGTGAAGTCATTACAGCTGACAGACACAGTGGTAATGTGTTCGCCTTTGTGAGTGTGCCTGCTTCTGTAGGTGGCAGCCTATAAGAAGTATTTGCTAAAAGTTTTACCTTAATCTAAAAATGGTTTTTGAGATTATCTGAACCCATAATTAGAAGTGTGGTGATGATTCTGTATGGAAAAGTATCTTGTGTGTATTAGGATGTACGTAAGTTGTAGTGATTTGAAAGAATCTGTTCAGCCTTGAAAATGCAGCAGCTACCGGGGTGGACCGTGGTAAGGTTTTGGTGGTAACTGCAACAAAGGACCAAATAGATGGGTCATAAAGTGATAGAATATAATCACCCTGAAACCATGTGTGATATAAATATTAGTTAATCTGCTTTGTTTGGTTCTTTTTTGTTAAAATACCTGGGAATTACTCTGTGAACTAAGCTTAAAAACCAGCCAGCTTTTACAGATGCAGGGTTGAATAATATGGTATCTTTTAAATAAACTGCCTTTAGTCTACTGTCCTTATTTTCCCTGTCTGATATTTTTCAGATTTGTAACCAGGTTTATTGAGCTGGATGGTCTGAGCTGTTTGCTGAACTTCCTGAAGAGCATGGACTATGAGACCTCAGAGAGCCGTATACACACATCCGTTATAGGGTGTATCAAGGCACTGATGAACAACTCCCAAGGACGGGCTCATGTCCTGGCTCACCCAGAGAGCATCAACATCATCTCCCAGAGCTTAAGGACTGAGAACATCAAGACTAAGATTGCCGTGCTGGAGATTCTAGGGGCTGTCTGCTTGGTACCAGATGGTCACAAGAAAGTCTTGCAAGCCATGCTTCACTACCAGGTCTATGCTGCAGAAAGGACAAGATTCCAGGTACGAGGAGGAAACTTTACCAGAAATACCAGTATGATGTATCTTTGCAGAGAGCAATTATTACACTGCATGTATCATGAACTTGCTAGGTAGTATAATAAAAAGGCAATATTTCTCACTTTGTTTTAAGTAGGGCACTTCCTCAAATAGATTATCAGCAGGTATATATATATTTTAAGACCTAACTGCTTGTCATTATTGCTAGTTCAGTATCTTCTATATTTTACCTAAAAATGGGGGTTCCCTACCTTAAATGAAAGCTGCTAATCTGTTCACGCTCTAACCTGATGCCTTTCTGGGGTGGTGATCATTTGTTCTACCACATAAGACAAAGCCAAGAATGCCAGGAGCCTCTGCACTGAAAACTTCTTAATTTAGTAAAAAAAGAGGTGTGGATTAAATAATACACAGTGAAGACACTTAAACTTCGACTTAACAATCAATTTGTGGATCATCGCCACTTAGCAATTGTTGGCACAGATAACTCCCATTCAGAACACAAAAAGAAAATTCGATCTCACAAGATCTTAAGGTAGGTCAGTAGAGTTTACAGGCTTTTATTGTGGATACTTCTGGCTGTTATTAGAATGTACCTCTTCCTAATGAACTGTATACCTTTACAAAAAGATACAGTGACATCTTTGCTGTGTGTAACGCTGTAGCTCCTAAACTTTGAGGTAACCTCATCCATTTACTGTTCTTTCTTAGATGAAATAATAAGGGTGGTGTTGGACCAACAAGCACTGGACCTTAGTTTCTGTCAGCCATTGTCTCCTGCCTCCTCCTTAGCTTATGCATCAGTGGATTTTGGGCTGTAATGAGATTACAACTTTAAAAGTGAATGGGGAAAGAGTCTGTTCTCAAGAACACTAGCTTCCAATGTTTATTGTTAGGACTGAATGCACTATGAGGTTGACTGTGACTTAGACCTGGGAATGGAATGCAGGAAATCTCCACTTGTTAAGTGGCATTGGCAGGTCCACCCCTCTGTCTTTCTTGTCTGTTCATACTCGGTACATAACTTCAATATGCAAATATGACACGTATGATGTATGACTCCAGAATTGGCTGGCCTTTTGATCTCAGTTGAAAGCTCTTACAGCTATTTCAATACAGAAAATAGCAATTACCGTAAAAGTTGGAAGGTGAAGAGATTATAGCTGCAGTTATGAGAGTTATGTCACCATTCTTTGGTATGGGAGTAGGGTAACAGTGACTGATGTGGAAGTAGAAGAGTAAGGTATGGACAGAGTTATGATGTGCAGGTTAGCAGTTAGCTGAAATAAAGAAGCCTTCCTGAATTAATTTAACATTCTTGTATACCTGTGAGACAGCTGGGGATAACCTTAGATGCTTGTCAAAAAGCTTTACTTCCACAGCCCTCACACCACTTGCAGTCGTGTGTTAACTTATCTTTACTTGACCAACTGGCTCTGCTTAATAAGCCCATATGGGAGATAGATGCTGAGTTTACTGAATGTCTCCTATTTGGGTCTTCTCTCCCTCTCTTTTCATATTGGATTAAAATTTACTGAATCACCGAAATAAGTCATTGTTGGGCAAAGTGTGGTAACACAGGTCTTGTACAGCTGAGTTTTTGAGGAATCTGGTGTAATGATTTGCAGATGGTTACAAACTCTCATATTCATGAAAGAAGACTTTGCATAAATGCTTGTTTTTTTCCAAATGCTTTTCCATTGGGGAAAAAATGAAAGATAAATGGGTAACATCTATTTTTTCATTCTTAAACAAAGCAACACACCATACCCCCACCCCTGAGACATTAAAATGATTTAGTAGAAGGGACATGTTCTTGTTCGCAGTTTCTAACACTTGTGTCTAGATGCTGGAGTGGGATTTTCTACTACACTCAGCAATAGCTTGAGTTTAATTTTGAGAATGTAAGAGTTCATCCAAAGACATTCTTCATCCATCTTCAGTCGTTCTCTTCTAACAGAGAGACTGGGGATTTTTTAAATGCTCATGAAACAAATGTGATCATTGTCATCATTACAATTTAGTGGAAGATTCTCTGATGGCTCCAGGACTTGTCAGCTGAGAGTCTGTCTCAGTGTGCCTGAGCTCTTTGTCTCTTGCCTTCCCACACCTGTCTCTCAGAAGAGTCTTGCAGATCATTATCAAGAGAAGTATCCACGGTAATTTGACTATGGGAGGCTACTTTAAGAAAAGGATGAACTGACAGTGCTTATCCTATACATTTATTGTAAACTTCAAAGATGTGGTATACTATGAAAGCCAGTGGAAATGTTTTTTCTTTATCTTAGTCTGGAATGTATTATTTGTAACCCAAACTTTGCAAAGATCTAAAGAGATTCTTTAGATTTTAAACTGAACTCTTTTGGGGATGTGCTTCCTGTATTTTGAGCAACTAGCAGCATCACTTGGTATATTGAAGTGTGCAAACAGTTTAGAGCTTGCAGCTCTACATTGATTTTGACTGGCCATACCTAATCCCTGCTATTTTTAAATGATCCCCTACAACTGGGGATTTGGCAAAACCTAGAAACAAGAATTCTTTCTGTAAAAAGTAATAAAAAAATGAACTAAACTGTAGTAACAGGACAACATACTTTGAATGTACAGAGAAGTTTATTTCTTTGGATTCTAATGGTGGGAAAAAAAGGAAAGCTGCTAACTTTCCAGAACTATGCTGAACTCACTTTCAGTGGAATGTCCAATAAATAACTTAGACGTAATGCTGACCTCTGACAGAATCAGTGTTGTTGTTCTTCCTTAAGTTGCCTTCCTGACAACAGTAGTTGATAATATTATTCATCCCTTTCAGCCACCTCACTGTCAGTTTATCCCTCCTGATTTGAGAAAGCTAGCACTTAATATACTATGTGTTCAGATTTATTTTACCCTCTTGCAGGCTGCAGTAAATTGAAATGTCCCACCATCTCCACAGTGCTCATCAGTACAGATAATATGTACTTTGAGGAATCAGGAAGTAAATGTAAGAAACACTAGTTTTCCCCAACATAAATTGTTTTCTTTTTGTTTTTCACCTTCTTGCAGAGGAATGTCATGGTGATGAATAAAAATTAAGGGTGCATGGTTCTGTTTCAACTCCTTTTTTTAAGAAGGAGGGAGAGAGGTTCAGCATTATTTACTGTCAGCCATCTAAAACTTGAGCTCATGCAGAACTTGCTGCTGACAACTTTAGATTGGAACACTGATTATTTCTAATATACATGTGCTTAAGTGTGGTAGAGTGATGTAGAGGTCATGTATTTCATGTGGTAACATAAAGCATTGCATGTTTCATTGAATGTCAGAAGTTATTGCTGGTCATTGTTCTAAGCACAACTTTTTCTGCCCTATCCACAGTGGTGGTTGAGTCAGCATCCCTGGAGGTGTTTAAAAGATGACTAGATGTTGTACCTGGGGACATGTTCTAGTGGTGGACTTAGCGGGACTGGATTGATGTTTGGACTTGGTGATCTTAAAGGTCTTCTCCAACTGAGAACATTCTGTGATTCTGTGACCCAGCGCCTGGTGAATTAGTAAAGAACAAATCTGTGACTTAACATGTGATTCTTACTAAACTTGCATGGGCTCTATCCTGCTATAGCTCCTCCTATTTGAATAGGAAACTCACAGTTGTATACTAGTGTATTTAAAGTAAGAATCCAAATTACAGTGGGATTCCCAAATGACAAATACTTGTGATCCCAATTAATTTAACTGAATTGCACCAAGTCATATCAACTGAAGCTAATCAAACAGTGCTGAAATATTTTGGGTAGGATGTCTATTTTTTTGGATGTGCTCATTTTCCATTAACTTCAATTAAAAAAACCAAAAAGTACATAAAGCTTTTATGAGTATGAAGGACTGTCTCCTTAACAAAATTCCATATTTTTCTCTGAGTAGAAACTGTGGTGCAAAATATTACTTCTTTCTAAATTGCCAGCATTTCATCTACTGACTGCAGTTATCAGCCTAATCCTCAGCTTCAGGGAAGAGTCACTTAAAGCTATGGGAGATTCTCCGGAACGTACTTAACTCTTCTTTGAGATTTCAGTCTTCATTTGAATGCCCTTTAGTACTACAACTTCACCCTATAATCTCTGCTGTTCAGTGTGTTCACAGGTCTATTTCGATCACTTGCAACAGGATTCTATATTTCATGCTTGTATCTGAATTTATATTGTAGCTATTCCAATTTTCTCACATTTGCTGCAGCTTCTTGCCTGGGATGATCCCTTTGCCTAATTTAATCTTTGACCCTTCTTGTATGATGCTATTCTGCCTGGAATAACTCTTCCTTTAATGTCTAGCAGGGAGTTTGCAGTTCTTCTTTTAAAATATTCCTTGAAACCTGTCCTCCTCAGAATAGTATTCCATGTTTACTCAAATACCACAGTGATTTAAAAGTATGCCTTCAATCTCCTTCCTGAGGCAATCTGGAAAAGCTCTGTCTTTTCTTCATCCAATTTTTGTTTGAAATATGCTTCCTTTCCTACAAATTCTACTCTGACCCTTAAAGAAGAGAGAGGAAAGAAAACACCAGAAAGCCAGACAATAAACCCTCAAAGTAGAAATGTGGAATTAGGAGGACGAGCCCTTGGTGTACTTGCTGAGATTCTTTTCCATCTGATATATTCAAAATCGGTACTAAGGTTATTCTGTCACTGGCTCATTGTGTGACCACGAAAATGTTACTTTATCTTAAATTTCATAGATGCTTTTCTTGTGAAGGTGAGGGTTTATAAAATGCTATGAAAGCTGAGAAATAAGAGTCTCTAATTTCAGTGTTGCTTATGTCTCTTATCCTACTTTTGACTGGTTTGTTTTGTGAAAGAGGTACAATCTTACTCTTCCTAAATTGCTGCCTTTCCGCTGATTGTTATGCTTGCTGCTTCTCATTTCTTCTGAGGAGTGAGTGCATTGCATTACAACATTGTACTTTTTAACATGCCACAAAATTAGCAAGTCAAACTAATGTTGCAAAGTCATAATGCTGTACTGACACAAAAAGTATATCCTTCAGTGCCCTTCCAGCCTAATTCTGAAGTACCCATCCCTGTGGGGAGAAATAATTTTCTTTTTAGTCTTGAGACAACCTGGGTGTTAGATACTGTCTGAAATGAGCTGATTTCACTTGCCAATGAAAATATTAACTGGGCTGGTTTGGGCCACACACTCCTGTTTTCTTCTTTAAATGCTACTAAAAATGTTGAAGCTTGAGGTGGAGATAAAAAGGAAGCTTGATATTGTAAGCTGAAGGTAGAGGTTAGAAGCATTCTTTCCAGAGCCTCCCTGCCTGGTTTGTGTGAAATGCCGTCAGTAAAGACCATAACTTGTAAGGAGAAATCTAATCAATTTGGAATTGTAGTAGAGGAGCTAGCAAGGAACAAATTAAAATCCTGTATTCCCACTTGATCTGCTTCTTTCCCTCAAGGCTCATCCAAAGACTTTTGAGGTTTGCTGCAGATTGAATGAAACCCTACTGGATGTCAGTGATGAGGAATAATGGGATTAAGCGAGGAAAATTTTGCTTAAATAGTAGGAAAAACCTTTACAACCATAAGATCTGTTGGGCCACAGAGCAGGCTGCCAAGAGGTGTGGTGAAATCTTTTTTCACAGGAAATGTTCGAATGAAGACTTGAACCACAGCCATTTGCAAAGGATTGGAGATATTGGAGTTCGGCCACAATGTGTGGTTGTAGACTGATCTTTAGGAACTGCATGAACTTACAGTGTTTCCTTCTATAGCTGAGCAAACTCATGAAGATGTACTGCTCTTCAATTAGCTTAATGCAACCCAGAGTTTTTGGTTTTATTGATACAAATTTTGCTTGGCCCCCAGTGCATTGTTCTCCTAGTCCAGCCTTCTGAAATGAGGGATAGAAAACTTTTCTTAACCTACTTCACCCTGTCTGGATGCTGTATCTGATACATTGTTGCATAGATTCTAGCACATTCATAAAGGTCTGTGAGAACATATAGTAGAAATGAGGCCTATGAAGAAAACCAACAAAACTCTCCCTAGTTTTGATCCTTCTATAGAAACAATCCATTAAATTATTCCAGGAACACACATGCTTTGGATTTCAGTGTCAAATCTGAGAGTAACAGAACTAAATTCTGTTATTTATTTAATTTCTGCTTATTTCTCAAGCTGGAGAGATGCTTTTGTTGGTGAATTTAAAGACTTCTTAAATAGTTTTTTATTGTCATTGTCAGAGATAGGATGCTGGACTGGATTGACCATCAGTCTGACTCAGTAGGGTAGTTCACATATTTTTATGTAAGAATGATTCCTATTTCTTACAAAATGGGAGAAGGCTTGATATTTGTTGATAATATAACTACTGGGAAATCATGGATGTGACATTTGTGAGTGCCAGCTGGGTAATTTAGAAGATGCAATAAAAAGAAGTTTATGAAATTGGGCTTGCATAGTAGTGAACATACTGTGCTCAGAAATAAGAGCAACTTCTGACCTACTATACACTGCTACTGACAGATTTTTACACAAAAACGAGCAAAGAATTTGCATCAAGCTGGGGGGTATTCTTTCCCCAGGGAGTGCACAGGAGGATATTACCTCTGTTTCTTGAGACATATCTCCGTGGTGATGTCTGTTTTTTACAGGAAACAAGATAGACCTTTGAAACTGATGACTAGCACAGGAAAAATTTTGCTATAAAAGAACACTTTGAGTAGCCAGGGACAGAAGACTAACTAAAGGAAAATTAACTTCCTTACTCAGCATCACAGCTTCAAAATATTATTCAGATGGATCTGATGAGCTGATCTTTTGTCTTCTTCTCCCTTTATGGCCGAAAGTTCTTGGGAAAAGTACAAAGAAGTCTATCTTTTCTAATGCATCAGCAAAACAAATATATGAGTGTGGGGCATTTATTATTAATGCTGGAATGAGAATTGAGCTGCCAAATCTCAAGTGGAATTTATTATTCTGCCATTAAGGAAAGTCATCCTTGGAATTACGAATTCATCAGAGAAGATCCTGAAGAGAAGATTCATGGTCATCACCACAAAGCTAAAAGTAGCCTTGCTTTCAGGGCTAATAATTTTCTACATATCTCTTTGGTAAATATTCAAGTAGAATTAAACCTAAATAGAACATATAAGGCGTAAGCTACCAACATTATTTGTCCAGAGATTTTTTTCTTTGTTTTCTGATGTTCGTGAGATTGTGGTAAAGTATCTGTGTGTTTGTAGAAACTAGACCAAAAGTATTTCTGGGCTAAATAGTGTCTGAATGCTAAGTATTCTGACTGTTTCATTAACAGGGAGACATACAGTGTCTGGGAAGACCTTATAGCATCCTTTCAATACATAGAGGGAGCTTATAAGACAGAGAAGGATTTTTTACCAGGGTCTGTAGTGACAGGGCAAGGGGTAATGTTTTTAAACTGAAAGAAGGTTATCTGTTTCATGTGAAATGATTGTGAGTGAAAGTACAAGGAGAAATCTTCCAAGGTTCAAGTAGAAGTTTTATTCCCCAAAATACAGCCTCTCTTTAGAATTCTCACCCCTTGTATACATAGGTGCAATCCACCCTACTGAAATCCAAGAAAATAATGAAAAGCATTTGAGTGATGTGATTATGAAGGAGGTGTTAATCTAATTTTACTGCATATGTAAACTCCCTTTCATATTCACCATACAGTTAACTGATTAAGAAGGGCATCATTCTGCTGCTTTCTTAGATCATGTTGGCAGGAACTATACCAGATATCTGCTTTTTCTCAAATAATATCTTGGGGTTTTTTTTTAAAAAAGAAACCTTTAAAAAAAAGTGGATCAAGGGCATTGTATTCTTATTGCTATTCTACATTTGTTTATTGTGGCATGTCCAAAATTGCTAACAACCTTGTCTGAAAAAAAATTTCTTTAAGAACATATATAGAAAATCAAAACAAGACTATGTACATATTATATGAACAATATGTAAAATGGTGCAAGAAATTAGATTATATCTTCTAACCCAGACTGCTGTTCTGTTTCAGACATTGTTGAATGAGCTAGATCGAAGTATGGGGCGATACAGAGATGAAGTAAATCTCAAAACAGCCATCATGTCCTTTATCAATGCTGTTCTGAATGCTGGTGCTGGTGAGGTAAGTCACTGCCCTGAAAACTCCTCCTAAAATGTTATGCTTGAACTAATTTACCTTGGAAATTGCAAGTCGATTAAATCATAAATCATGTGTTGAGTGAATATAGTTTGTGGAAAATAATATTTAATCATTAGTATCAGTCTTATCTCCTATATTATTTAATTCCTAGCCTCTTTTAATAAAACATAGACTGCTTGCACTGAAATGACTGCTTCAGAAAATGTTTGGTTGGTATCTGTAAAGAACTGCAAAGCATTTATCTCTTGATTTCATTTTTTTAGAAGACATTTTGTTCTACACTCAGAAATGTTTTGAAATGTTGTTTTGACTCAAACTTTTTAATTTAAGAATGTCAAAGGAAGACATTTCTGAAAAGGTGGTTGTTTTTCTTTCATTACCAAGACTTTATTTTTATTCTGGAAGATATTTTAAAACTGATTTTCTTTCATTAGAAGTGTTACTTTAGTTACGTTGGCTTTTCTTTTTTTGTTAAACCGCAACAGACAACAAGCTTACATGAGCTTGATCTGGCAATACATTTGTCTCCATCTGCAGCAGTCCTATAACTTGCTACTGAACGGGTGTGAAGTTTGCCAGAGTATATGGTGATTTTATGACAAATAAACATAAAAACTAGGAGGAAGACTGCATAATGTTTATCTGTAAGCAGGAGGCAGACCTCTAATGGACTAGCAGGACAAATACTAATAACTTTTTGGGTTTTGTGGAACAACAAGGCGTGTGCTTCCCTTCTGAGTGTGCATGCAGAACTCATTATAGGTAAACGAAGGCTGTATTTTTAAGTGAAACAGAGGCATAAGCATTAGGTTTTTTTACTTACTTTACTGGAATTAATCATGCTGTGGCATTGGTGTCAGGTATTAAGAAGGGAAGAACTGAGGGTTTAAGTAATTTTAAGTAATTTTTTTTTTAATGTGATTAAGGTTTTTAGAGCCTTGTAACTTGGTTCTCCCCTACTTTTTAAGGACAATTTGGAATTCCGATTACACCTACGATATGAGTTTTTAATGTTAGGAATTCAACCTGTCATTGACAAGCTAAGAGGACATGAGAATGCCACTCTGGACAGGTAAGTAATGTTTTCTAGGAACAGTTACTGGTCAACAGAAAGAGTTCTTTGAAACACTTCTCCATTTGGGCTTCAGATCTAAGCACAAAGCACTGGCTCTCTTTAAAGACAAAGAGGAGATTTGTCCTTAAAATTACAATCAGCAGATGAAGTAGGAAACATACATACTAAATTGGCAGTGGCTGAGGCAAGGAGATCCTGAATTGCTTTTTTTCTAATCTGGGAGTGGCATTAAGAATGAGAAAAAAAAAAATTCTAATTCTCTTCTCACATCACAAAACTGGAACAGAAGCCTGTCCTAAGAGGAGGTAGGAGGGAGGGATGCCAGTAGTTGGTTTGCTTCATTGAGACTGACTGTGTGTGGTCAAAATGCAGGTTCTGAATTTCCAAGGTTTTTCTTTAAGCCGTTTTTGGGATCTAGCTTGTACCATACCCACCCAAACAGTGATACTGGTGCAACCTGTGATGGGCGAAGGGGTAGAGATGCAAGGGGCCAAGAGATAAGAATAAGTAGCATCTTCAAACAGCCTTGCTACTGTACAAAATGTAAAACTGAATGGCACCTTCAAGTTAATGTGTTAAATATTATATAGATAATAAGTGCTTTCTCCACTAACAATTCTATCATTTGCCACAGTAAATGAAACTACTAATGACTTTAAATTACGTCTTTCACAAAGCCACATGCTGAAATAAACTTGAAGTAAACAGTCTGAACAATTTGACTGAGACACTTCAAGAAGCTAAAAGACTGATGAACCAATGAGGAGCCGTTTAAAACCCATTTGTTTGACAGAATGAAACATTTTAAGGTGTAAGAGCAGGCAGCCGTGGGTGTCTACCTTCTCCTGTGATCACATTAAGCTTTGTGGAGAGGCATTGACCTGCTGATGTGCTGCTCTCCCTTATTGTCAACTACTCCATCCCCTTCCTAAAGAGCAGGACTGATGTGTAGGTGTCCGATATCTGGGATTTCATAGATGGGAGTGCAGAGTGTGCCAAAGCACAGGCCTATGCCTGCAGATTTCAAGCCACCGTTTTCTCAAACATGCACTGTTAGCAGCTGCTATAGGGTAACAGATACATTACTGGGAGCAAATGTAATGTGCCTGATATTCTGCATAAGCACCAGCTTAGCACCAGCAGCCGATCATACGCAGTGACCTCAAGTGTTTGCATGGGTAGAGGCATATACCTGTGTATTAATGTCACAGAAGATCATACGCACTTGTATGCATCTAGAGTTTGCTACAGAGCTAGAACCAATAATGTTACTTTTGATCTACAACATTATAACCAGAAGAATGTGTCCTATAGGCAATAGGACTGCTCTGTTCCTTTGGTCAGTAGCCAGAAATGTTCAGGAGATGCTTAGGGACATTTCTGGATATTACAAGTTACAGCAATGATAATGGTAACAGAATTTTGAGAGGATCATAGATGCCTGGATTACATAGACTGTATACAGGTGAATGTGCCACAGCCTTTCTCTACATCATTTGCTGTGCTCTAGTCTCCATATAAGAGAAATCCAGATGCCATAGTCAAATGTATCTCTCACTAGGTCCACCTAATCTCACCAGAGGCATGCTGTTGTACTGATCAATAGGCAAATCTTTACAGATGTGAGCTTTGCTGTTTAATTTACTGAATATATCTCTGCTCCACTGTGTAGAAGAAATAACTTGTTAATGGTCTAATGTCTGGTTAACAAGTATGGCACGGACTTTTTAGAAACATGTTATCACTTCATTCAGGCATTGCATTCATTACAAGTAGAATCTCCCTTTCTTATTTCATGTTTATTTTTAGCAGACATAGCTCAACACAGTGACTTATCACAAGGATCAGAGCATGTATACTTCAGCCAGCCATTCCTGACCCCCATAATTGGCCTTGCATACCTGTCCTAACTCTTTGTGTACGAAAGGCCTGCCACTTTCCAAGAGTTCTAGATGGAAATAAGGTGTTGCTGCTTATGTAATGGCGTCATTTACTTTAAGGTGTTGCTGCTTATGTAATGGCGTCATTTACTTTAAGTCTGAATTATGCCATGGACATTGGCAGGTTTTGTTTGTTTTGTTTTTCTGTTTTCTCTTAGGCACTTAGATTTCTTTGAGATGGTTAGAAATGAAGATGACCTGGAACTTGCCAAGCGGTTTGACCTGGTAAGTTTTCCTTGGAAGTACCTGAACTTGCCAAAGCTGAACATCCATTTCAGGTGCTTGGTGCAACTTCCCTTTGCATTCCCTGAAAATAGTGATTGATTTTGGTGCTGAGAGTGGCTAGTGCTCTTGTTTTCACTGTTTCTCATTTGTCAAGTAGGGGGTCTGTGGTGTGTGAACAATGAAAACAATGATCACAGACAGGGCTTCTGCCAAGTATCTTAAACAAAGACTACATTTGTTTGGCTGAAGGTTCAGGAGTTGAGGAGGTTCTTGACTCTGCTCTCATATTCTCAGTCATGATGATGCAGATGCATTCTAGTTTCAGACGTCCCCTTTACAGGACTATGGGCGAAGCTTGGGCTCTTATGATATTTTCCCCAAGATTTCAGGAAGCTCTCCTGAATACCGTCACCTCAGATCCTGTGTAGAGTAGTTTGGACTGAGTGGATTTTAAAGATGAGCATAAAACAAGGACTGTTTCCACAACATCTAGCAACAGTAAGAGGCTCTAGGGTCGAGAATAGTTATAGGTTCCTCTTTGTTCATGACCAGCTTTTGCTGCATACTAATACAGAACAACCAGCCTTTTCCTGCTTAGCTTCTGCTATTTGTGCACCACTTTCTAGGACTCAAATGCTTTGCTTGCTGCAGAATGACTCTTGGTGGCTTTGCATGCCTCCCAACTTTCTAGCATTTTACTTTGAGGATTTGGAATGGGGATGGCAATGCTGGACTCAAAAACCCATACACCTACTCCTCACTGGAACTTGCAGCTGGATACTGCAGAAGACTGCAAAGATCCAGTTGCTGGAAATTACCTTTCTATCTTGATCAGATCTTTCACAGTTAGTCAGGCTTTTTATTGCTTTTCTCTTACTTGTTCTTTCATTAACTTCTCTCACTACAGATCCACATTGATACAAAAAGTGCCTCTCAGATGTTTGAGTTGATCAAGAAGAGACTGAAGCACACAGACGCCTATCCCTATTTGTTATCCGTCCTCCAGCACTGCTTGCTGATGCCATGTGAGTACATCATAATTTTCCAGAACAAGGGGTACTGAAGAACTGGGTGAAGCTTTGATGTAGGTATAGGATCACAGGTACCAGGACACACACTACCCTTGTCTTCCATTCAGAACTTGGCAGGGGCCAAAGGACTTAGTATCTTACACTGACTCTATGCAGTAGATTTTTGTTGCAATACTTAAAGCAGCAGCTTGGCCTCTCTGCACTTGCAAATGAAATTAAGTAACTGAAGTATTCTAGTCATTGTCAGGGCCCTTAATGATTTTAAATTAGAACTTTTAAAAAAGAAAGAGCCCTTGTTCTTTTCATCAGGGAAATCTCAGAAAGAGATATCATTTGGAATATTAACACAATGCACTGACTAATTTCACTTTTTAAGTAATACAGTACTGAAAGCTGTTCTGTCACTGGAAAGTTCCATAGTGAGTCTTCAGATTGCTATATCATGGTAGTGCATCAATGGAGAACTTCTGAACTCAAAACCTGCCATCTATTTTCAAGAGAAGTGATGGGAATCTTCTTGTTAACTGTAATAAAAAAAATCAGTTATGCTTCCAGAGTGTAGCAGCTGAGCAAAGGCATAGCAATATCACTAAAGAACTACCTACCTTGATCCTCGTAGGTGCTGGTCTTCATTACTTTCAGCCGTGCTTAAGTCAAACTGAGAAGGGAACATTAGGGAGTTGTACTATGATGTGATTTTTCAGAAAGTAATGTGGTATATTTTCAGGAACTCATTAAATTCAAGTACTGCCATGCACAAATTCTAGCAATTGTTTCTCCCAGTGGTTTCCTTGATATTACTCTTTAAGACAATACTTGAGCTTTAAGTATTGACCTGGATTTCATAGAATCATAGGATCATAGAATAACCAGGTTGGAAGAGACCCACTGGATCATCGAGTCCAACCATTCCTATCAAACACTAAACCATGCCCCTCAGTGCCTTGTCCACCCGTGCCTTAAACACCTCCAGGGAAGGGCACTCAACCACCTCCTTGGGCAGCCTGTTCCAGTACCCAATGACCCTTTCTATGAAAAATTTTTTCCTAATGTTCAGCCTAAACCTCCCTTGGCAGAGCTTGAGGCCATTCCCTCTTCTCCTGTATAGAATCAATTTCTGGTAGCAGAAGTGCAAAATCCTGTTAGGCCAGGACAGAATTGTACTGGAGAAGTTTTAAAGAGTCCAGAGGTCTAAATTGTGTAACTCGGGGAGCTGAGGTGGACTTTATGTTGCTTTGACTCTTCTGGGATCCATGGAATCAGTCCCTTTGGTTCAATTTCTGTTCCTCCTCTCCATGCTTTTTGGTCATGTTTGTGTGATTTTTTTCATGCCAGTTGAGTTTCAATGACTGCAGATAACTGAGCATGCAGATAGAGCATGTGATTGTTTTTATAGTGCCTGATAATGATGCTACCTAGGTACCAAAAAAACTGCCCAATCTCAAATCCTGGAAAATACTGAGTAACAGCTACCATGAAGAAATAAATTCTGTAGGCGTTTGAAGTGCAAGTTAGAGATAATCTGTTAAAAGGGTCTGCACATCCTGACTATGCAAACTGGGAGAATTAGCCATGCCTATTATGTGCTCTTCCAGTATGCCAGGTGTTTGTAAATAATCTGCTAGCAACAGTTCAGGGTTAGGCTTTGTGTTCTATAATTTGCTACATCAGTTTGAGATAGAAGGTGGAAGGGAAGGAATGCAGTCTGTTGGTAGGTCTGTGCTCTTTGGCATGGAAATGTTAGTTCTCATGTGTTGGTCTTTTCCCATACAGATAAGAGGAATGGAGGAAACTTCCAGCAATGGCAGCTGCTGGATAGAATACTCCAACAAATTGTTCTTCAGGATGAAAGGGGAGATGATCCAGATATAGCTCCCTTGGAAAACTTCAATGTCAAAAATATCATTAAAATGTAAGCTGCATTATTATTGTTTATTTCTGTTATGCAGGTATAAATATATGATAAGTAAACAGGTAATTAGGAAATAAATATATATGAAGAGTCTTTTATTTTAACTTACAGCTTCTCATTTTGTTATTAGTCTTCTAAATAATTTCCTTCTAATGACACCTTAACCACACAGTATTTTCTAGTGAAAAGGCTTTGCCTTTGGCTTCTAATTTCTCTTAAATAGTAATCCAGTTAGAAGAACATAAAAAATACCCATGATATTATAACAAGGCTTCCTTGTGTGCCTTTTTTCATTCAGAATGTTAACGAAAACTTTCATCGATATTAAAAAAAAAGGAAAAGGGGGGGAGGGGTCATGTCTGCTTAGATCTCATTCCTCGCTAATGAGCACATAGTTTAGAAAGGTTTCAAATAGTGGAAAGCAGTCCCTCAACTAGCACACATAACTTTTTACCTCTTCATAAAATGTCTGCATGCTCTCACCCACAGACTTGGCTGAGGGCACTACCATTATTTTTTCCCATAGGGCGCATCATTTGAGAAGTCTAGCTACATGAGCTGGCTCTCATCTCAACTTCCCTGTTCTCAGTCCTTTTTTAGCCAAACTTTTGGACTCTTCATCCCATCCATCTGCCTCTGCAGGTAATTCATGGCCCATTACCCTTCTGAATTATTCACTGAAAAGAGCATTTTATAGAACATAAGCCTCTTATGAAACCAAATTCTCTTGTACCTAAAATCTTACAGTCCCTTGTGTTACAGGCATAAGCCACAATCAAGAGTGATTTCTTGTCGTGGAAAAATGCACTGGTATTGATCTCTTTCTGTCTGTCTGGAGATCAGACTTCAGTGTAGACCCTGTGCCCTGTGATGTTCACTTTTGACTTTCATTGCTACTCCCCATTCTGCATATCTAATCAATCCCCAGCATGCCCTGCATATTTTTGTCAGTAACAGGAAAAAGCTGTGCCAATATGAGATATGAGCATTGCCTTCTTACTTATATATTATTACCCAAAAGATAAGCATCCTCTGTCCTCATAAGAAAGGCGAAATGGAACCACAGAAAGTAGAAAAAAAGATGGCAATCTAGTCTTGTATTAATGGTGGGATGATTTGTAACCTACAGTGGTTGTGATTATTTTAGTGATAACCTCACTCTTTCAAAATAAATAGACATAGTGCTTCGAGAGCATTATCTGAAGAAAGAAGCATATCAGAACTTTTTTCCCAGGCATTCCTTTACCCATTTTCAGGACTTTGAGCAGCAAGCCATCACATTTATAATGTTAGCTGTTGGCTACAGTAAGGATCAGGATCTGGAACCAGAATGACCACTGGTATGATCCTATATAAACATGTAAATTCACCAGGTTGCCATTTGCTGTTCACTGCACATAATGGCCACTCGCCTTTCAGCCTGAGTAGCTCTGAGCAAGATTAAATGATATGATTTCATCTTTCAGGCTGGTGAATGAAAATGAAGTCAAGCAGTGGAGAGACCAGGCAGAGAAGTTTCGGAAAGGTGAGCATGGACTCTATACTTGGGTAGGCAAAGGAGGAGGTAAGACTGATCCTGATACAGGCACAAAGCAGCAAGCAGCAGAGCTGGGCACAACTTTTTCTTTTGTGGAGAAACTTTGCTTTGTTCTCTCCAATATATTTTGTCTCATGGTGATCAGTTTGTTTCTTAGGATGGGGCTTCCCTCAGTCCTCACATGAAGTCATTTTACAGTCTAAGTGAAACTTGGACATTGCTGTCTTCAGACTATTTTCTTTTTCCTACTTTCATTATATATCCCCAGCTGAGCTGACAGATTTGTCAACTTTGTTTCAGCATAACCTGCATCTCTTTGGGGACTGTTGATAAGCTTTATTTCATCAGCCTTGCTTTCCTGTTCCCTCTAGATCATGCTGAGCTGATGAGCAGGCTAGAGAAGAAGGAGCGGGAATGTGAGACTAAGACCCAGGAGAAAGATGAAATGATGAAGACACTGAACAAAATGAAGGACAAGCTGCAGAAGGAATCCTTGGAGCTGCGCCAGACCCGGGACCAAATGAATGACCTGATGGCTCAACTTAATGAGTTCTCGGTATGAGACTGTGACTCTTCCCAATATTGTTTAAAGCCTGTGAACTCGTGAATGATGAGCAGAAGCACATAAGTCAAAAACTTTCTATTGTCAGTACAGAGAGTCTGTCTATACAGCTACAAAGATGAGTACTTAGAAGCTGCTCAGCTTTTAACTGAGACTGAAATCCCTGAGGTTGTGGATAGAATTGATAATGCATGAGCTGCTCCATTCCTTCTTCTCTGCCACCTTCCTTGTGGGAGCTGCCGAGAAATCCATGTCCTCCTTCATCCATAATTTTTACTACTAAGTTGGGTGGTCCTGACTTTTATTTCATTGGAACAGAAAGAAATCTCCTAGATATGAAAGTAAATTTAGTGAAGAAAAAGAGTTCCTGTCATGCTTCAAGAGTATCTGTACTGCCTTTGAGTTCTGCAGAAGTAATATTTGCAGTTGCTTCTTCCTGCTTGGTGTTCCTTCTGTTCCAGCAGTGTGCCTGAGCTTCAGCTCGCCTGGACATGGCCCTGAGAAGTCAGACACTGCAGGTCTCTCCTCCCCTTTCCCACTTTGCATTAGTGGGGCCTAATGACAGGTATTCAGTATTTCAAATCCTAAGGTTTAAAACCAAGGAGTTCAGAAGTCATAAGATTTAACTTTTCTCTTTATTCATACACAAAGAGAAAATAATACATTTTGCCTTTTTTTACTAGCTTTCTGTTTTTCTGAGCCATTTATGGTTCCTTTTTTCAAGCTCTTCTTCACAGCTCCAAGGGCTTGAAACTTTCTTTTAAATGAAAGCTGAGATTCCTCCCTTTATTGCAAGGCTTTGAGTGCAGGAGGCTTTAAAGAAAACATCAAATATTTTGAGACTTGTAATAAAATCACATCAGTTGGCAACATGGAGTTATTGTGCCTTTTAAAATGTTTGCTTTCTTTTCTGTGTTTTTTATTTTCCAGCAAGGGGGCAGCATCTCCTTCCCACCCCCACCACCTCCCCCTCCAGGTGGCCCATTAGCTTTGTCCTCTTCTCAAATGTCTGAGAATTTGCCTCCACTGCCACCTCCTCTGCCTTTCTCCAGCTGTCCCCCTCCTCCTGCTCCACCACCTCCTCCTGGAGGACCTCCTCCCCCACCAGGAGCACCACCTTTCTTCAGCACGGGGATACCACTGCCTTCAACAACCGCCTTCAGCAGCAGTGGCACCAGCTTGAAGAAGAAATCAATCCCACAGCCTTCACACCCATTGAAATCCTTCAACTGGGCTAAGCTGAGTGAGGTAAGATATTGCAGTACTTTCAGCAATTAATTTACTTTCTAAATGTAACTCAGTATTGATTTATACCATTAACTGTCTTGCTTGAGGGGGACTCCCCTGTTCTCCAGCAGTGCAGCATATTTCTTGTGATGGCCAAGGTGGTGATTAGCCTGAGTTTCAGTAAATCCAGGCATGCTGTCATTTAGGCAAAGCTGTGGTGGGACTGAATACATAGGCCAGAACTGCCCTTACTTGCACATCAGGGAGAACAATGGCCAAAGCCAATGTAGACAAAACATGGTGAGAACAAGCTCCAAAACCAGCCTCCTGTACCCTGGTAGGAGCTGTCACCAAGAAGAGAAAGGTGGCCTAATTCATGATGGAGAGCGAAGCTGCCTTTCTCCTTGCATGGTTGCAACTCTGTCTCTTGACAATAAAACTTCAAAATGGCAATAAAAAGAGAGGACTTGAATTATTCCTGTTGCACTCAATTTCTGTAACCTTGGCTGCCTTTCCTTCCTCTCCACTTCTCTCTCTTCCTTCTCTCTCTCGCTTTTTTTTCTCCCTTCCCTTCTTTCTAGGTCTTACTTTTTATAACAGATTTAGAAAGAAAAAAAATGTCTGTGTTGAGTTTGGATGGCTGCCTAGAAACCCAGGTTCTCTTTTAGACTGAAACTCACCCAGGGCCCAACTCTGGCATTTGGAATGAGTGTCCAGGGACCCCTGGAATGCCACAAGAATTCTTTCCCCCCACCACCTCCTTTTCTTTAAAATAAAGTGAAGTGAAATATTCACTGCACCGTCTGTTCTTGTCTGTCAGGGCCATGTGGGGGATGTGGGAGAGAATGTAAGGATGGGGATTTATTTTCCTTTGCAGAACATGGAACTTAGTGTTCTGAAGAAGAGAAATAATAACTAATATATGTATATATGAATGTATATGAAAAAGAGAGTCACAGGTGTTTCTATTTAGTGTACAGTGACTGTAGGCTTATCCTGCCCTCTGGTTAGGAGTGAATGCAGCTGTGCTAATAAAATTGAAGACCTGGGTGGTGAGGTGGGTAAAAGATGCTATTTTGAAGAAAGCAGAATAGTTGGAAAAAGGGGCATAAGAGTGGTGGGGCTTTCATTTTGGGGTGTTTGCCAGTGCTATATTTTTAAGTAGTGAGATCTCTGTAAAACTGCAGAGGTTGTGGTGAGTGACAGGTGGTTAGCCTTTATTTGGAGTGCACTGTTATGGAATTATTTAATTTCATTGGCTGCTAGAAGAGGCAATATGTTTTGGCCATCACGCTATCCTAGATTCCCTGCCTCAGTACCAGATGCTTTCTCTCTGTTCACATGGATGTGAATCCTCTGAATGAAAAGTCATGGGTAGGTTGGATGGCCTTGTCTTGGGTTTTATTAACATTGAAGCACTTCTGCATTGTTCTCCTGGTTCATTCTAGTGCTTAACTTCCAGTTTACATGAATATAAGTTTTCCCAATAAAAATATTTTGAGGAAAAATCCATCTGACACTATGTATATGTTTTTGTTTTTTAAAAGACCAGTCTGTTTAGCAAAGAGCACAGGCACATCTGCATCACAATACAACACTGTGTGGTGACACCATGTTGGAAACACAGCTGTACAGGAACTTACGGCTGCAGCCAGCTCATAAATGTTATCCATCTCTTAGGTATCTACACATGCTACTTAGACCATCCTTCTCAAAGCAGTTAGTACGGAGTCTGTATCCTAAGCAGTCTTAGGACTTGAGGGTGCTGGCTGATGAGAAGCTTGACATCAGCTGGCAAGGAGCACTCACAGCCCAAAAGGCCAACCATATCCTGGGCTGCATCAAAAGATGCATGGCCAGCAGGTCGAGGGAAGTGATTCTGCCCCACTATTCCTCTCTTGTGAGACCTCATCTGGAGGACAGTGTCCAGTTCTGTAATCCTCAACATAAGAAGGATATAGGACTGTAGGAATGGGTCCAGAGAAGGGCTACAAGCATAATCAGAGGCTGGAGCACCTCCTATATGAGGACAGGCTAAGAAGGTTGGGGTTATTCAGCCTGGAGAAGAGAATGCTCTGAGGATTTCTTATAGCAACCTTGAAGTACCTGAGAGGGCTACAGGAAAGCTGGACAGGGACTATTCATAAAGGCTTGTGGTGATAGGAATAGGGGGTATGGGTATAAACTGGAGAGGGACAGATTTAGACTAGGCATAAGGAAGAATTTCTTCACCATGAGAGTGGTGAGGCACTGGAACGGATTGCCAAGGGTAGTTGCGGATGCCCTCTCCCTGGAGGCGTTCAAGACCTTGGGTAACCTGATCTAGTGGAATGTCCCTGCCAGTGGCAGAGGGGTTGGAACTACAGGATCTTTAAGGTCCCTTGCAACCCTAACTATTCTATGATGCCAGGACTGAGGTGGCTCACATGAAAGCAAACTCCTTTTCACCTGTGCTGCCTGCCTCAAGGGAATGGGAGGAAACCAACAGAGCTCCAGAGGAGTATGGACAGGGCTGGCTGGCTGAGAGGGATTTGTCTGTGATAAACTTTTTCAGTAGTGGAATCAAAGCTGTTCTCTAGGGCAACTTGTATGACACCTTTTCTCCCAGTGCTGATATTGTCTTTGGAAAGAAAGGACTAAGCTGTTGGGTGTTAGAAGAATGATCAAATATTTTGAAACTTAGCAGCTGACAATAACAGATTGTCCACAGTTCCCATGGGCACCATGAAATAAGTTTTGACTGGAAAGTATTTATGCTTCTAACAAGGAAAATCCAACACACGCTAATTTCCTTTGCAAATGAAAGATTTTACACTAGCTTTGATCTGAGATGATGATCAGTGGCAAAGCCATTTGTATGCATGGATGGGCTGAATTCTGGTGAAGTCCTTCCACATCACAGCTCCATTCATACAGTACTGAAGCATCGTCTGTGAATTCCATTCATACAGCATTACAGTACTGCTAGTGCCAAGGATCTCTGTTTTGTAAGAAAAAGATATTGCAATGTAACCACTGCAATGTCCTGGGAAGATTCCTTTCTTTGTTTCTGGACAACAAGTGGAGTTTGCTCTCCCACTCTGAATTTTACACAATACCCAAGGTCAAACAGGGACCAGACATGATTAGTTAATCCAAATGATGGACTGGTTTCAAGCACACTGGAAGCATGAATTAATATAATTCATGTTCTAATAATATAAACATATTGATTTTAAATTATCAAAGTAAATCAAGTTAGCCTTCAACTGCACTGCTTGCTGTCTCATGGCTGGAGAAGCAGCTTCCCATTAAGAGTCAGACTGGTAATGACTCAAGTCAGTGATCTGAAACGGTCCTCCTTTAGCCAGCCCTAAATAAACTTGGGTGAAATTGTCTCAGAATAAAGGTATTTGTTCTACATACCACATAGGATGTAAAAAACCCCACCAACATTACTAACCCCCCGCCCCCCAAAACATAAACAGAAATGTTCATTTTGATACTAACTTTTTTTTAAAAATTGTTTCTGTAATGTTGTTCATTATTCTAATTTCTGGAGCTTTCTTCCTAAAAGCAGCCTCAGTATTGTGACAAAAAATGATGCATAACTGATGCCAGAGAAAATCTGTGTGAAGCTACTCACAATAGCCTTGGTGGTGCTTAGTTCTACAGAGAGATTAAACAGCTGTCTTAATTAACAAACATGCCAGAAATACAATTTTTGCTCCTAGTGTATATTTCTTTCACTGGGGAAAGGATCTGATATCAACAGAAAAATCTGAAAAGTGCACTCTGTTAGTATCATTTTTTTCATATTCATAATGGAATTATCAATAAGAATTTTAAGTTTCTTTGCTTTTTGATGGTTAATATTTTACAAATATTAATGTATAAATAAGCAGGATTGCCTGCTGCAGTATTCACAGGACCCTCATACTTTCTATGGTTTCTCTGGACCTGCAGGACACATGAAAGGCTTTCCCAAAGCAGTGTAAGTTTTCACTCGTTCTGTGAGGCCATTGAGGCATAATGGACTTTGGTGGCCTGCCGAGTATCACTATTTATCTTTCAGGGTAAATAAAATCCTCTGTTAGATGTAGGCTGATAGGATTTGTAGTTTCATGTAACACTTCGTAGGTCTTTCAAAAAATTTGGCTTCATTACAAATATGGAATGTTGTAAGTGCTGCATTGATAGCCAGCAAAGTACTAAATGCAACGTACTAAAAACAGCTTGATGGAGCAAATGCCTTGTCAATACTTGTTCTGATGATGTTTCCTTATGTAGTATGTACCACCGTTTTGCCAGAGGACACTGGGAAATGTAGTTCATAGGATTTGCTTCTGAAGAGGTGTAAAACAGAGGAACCACAGATCTTGGAAGACTTGTAGAATGAATAAATAAATAGATGAATAAATACAAGGAGGAAAGTATATTACAGGTGAAGTTAACCTCTCCCTTTGATTCTTGCCTTTTTTTCTTTTCTTTCTTAAGGAGAGAATAAAAGGAAAGAAATAAAGCATTTCTTTTTAAATTATTATTTAGGAACCATAATATTTTTTATGGTGCTGAGGGAATAATTTATCATAGCAACCACATTGTGCAGGTCTGTTTCTCTTAAAATGCTCAGTCCCTGGGGCTGATGACAAGAAACTAGCAGCCAGTTAATCCATAACTGAGTTGCAAGAGCTCAGTATAGGAAATTATCTGGTAGAAAGGACAGCCCCACTGTAAGTGTTTTGTATAGCAGAGGTTGTTTATTCCTCTGCCTGCCTCTTCTTTTCTTTGACTAGATTAGCCCATTTGGTTTTTAGGCACTAAAATCGGTTTTTTTGTGTCAAAGCTCTGTTTGTACACACCACTGCAATAGATGCTGCTTTAGAATTTGTCTTTCTGCTATAAGTAGCAAACAAATCATCTTGTACAGGATCAGATTCGACCTAGGTCTTAAAATAAATCTGAATTAAAATGAGAATAATTTTACCTTCCTTGGGTTGTTTTTCTGAGAAAGTATGGATGAGAACTACTCTCTACAATCCTTTTGTGAGTCTCAGAACTGCCTGTTTTGGTACCTCTGCAAGCCTGTTATGTAGCACGTTTCCACTGTTCTTCCTATGTGTAGGGAAAATTAATTCCCGTGAGAGTTCTGGCGCTGGATAGGTAGCTGGGCAAGACTCTCGTGAGTAGTTGCCTTGAGTCACATCCAGCCCTCTGCCAAACACAGCATATAACTTTTTGGCATCCTTGCAGCTCTGTGCCAGTGATGACTCCAAGGACTGCTTCTGCAGTCATGTCATGTCCATGGGCTCCTGTCAAGAAATATTCTTCATTTTTGTTGTTTGATGAATCAGTCTGAATCAGCGAGGAACTCTGAGAATTGCTCTGTTGTCTAAATACATCCCTCAGGATTTATAATTCACAGTTTATAAAGGCAGCCTGGACATTGCATGAGAATGAACACTTCTTGGATGCATTTGGCTGAGACTGGCAGTACAGTCCAGCGTTAGGATAAAGTGAAAATTAACTTTGTCACCTATTCCTTTGGCTGGGATGAGTCTCCCAAACTTCACAGAATCACAGAATCACCAGGTTGGAAGAGACCCACCGGATTGTCGAGTCCAACCGTTCCCAACAATCCCTAAATCATGCCCCTACCTACTATGGAAACAAGAGCCACTAATTGCAAGGAATGATACAATTAAATTGGGGAGCCTGTTCAGGATCGGGTGCTTCTTCCATCTTGTATATGCTTTCACTGTAAACAGCACTGCAAACACTCCTTCTTGCCCTCAGGCACTCACAGGCCGCCTCTGGAGAGAGGGTGGTGTTGGTTTTTTGGTGCATGCCCTGCCAGGAATTTCCTCCAGAACACTTCACACTTTTCATCCTCCCATCAGGTGTTTTTCCTTACTCCTTTTGAGCCTCGTGGCTTAGCAAATTTTCCTCATTTCTTTGACTCTGAATGGGAAGTAGAGCCTGTTCCTAATTAGTTCTGATAATGAAGTGTTAATGCACTTTACTAGGTAGGTAGAACTCGGTACTTTAGAGCTGGAGCTTGTGTGAGGGTTTTGGTGCCCTTGCCTGCTGTTCCTGGCTTTCACTACATCACTTCTGTTGGCTCTTCATCAATTGGGATTTGCTTAGGTCTCTTTACAATCCCTTTTGTCCATTCTCTTTTCTTTTTAATCAACACATTTCTTACTCTTCCAGCTAAGGAAGTACAACTAAGGTATGCTTCATTAATTAAATGAACTGAAAGACTGTGTTGTTAGTTGTGAAGACCAAGTTTTCCTTTTCTGAAGAGGTAATTGCCTAAACTTTATCCTACACAACTGTGAATCTTAACAGTAAGTAGGAGGGAGAAGGTAATTCAATCTTTGTGTCCTCTTTGCCAGCAAGGACATCTGTCCTGAAATGTCAGCAGGAGACCCTAAGGCCTTCTCATAGTTTAGGATGACTGCTGATTTGCTAATTGATATTATACAGGAATTATTTGGTCCAGGGTTGGTGGACAGCAAAGTCTGAGGAGTTTGTGCTTGTCTCCCTCCATGATAATCATCTCTCAGGCAGGTAGGATCCCTTGGCATCCAGGATAAAGTATCACCTGGGTTGTGAGCATTTCCAGTTAGCGTGGATGATGCTGTTTCAGAGGTCTGGGTATAGTTTGCTTCTATCTGAGTCAATAAAGAACTCATGTAGGCGGGAAAGATCATGTTATAAACAATTATACTTCAAAGACTCAGAGCCTTACAAGTAAAGTAAAGAAAAACAAAACTTTAAACTACTTTCACAGGCAGTCAGAATGAGAATCACACATCCTTTGGGGTTTACAACAGAACCTGGCAAAATTTACAGAACAGAAGAGGTGTCTGGGGTTTTATCATGCATCAGTGCCCTTCCTAAGCTTTTTCTTCATGACAGTAACACTTATTTTATCATGACCACAATCGTTGTGTTAGACAGATGGCCACTCTGGAAAAGAAACTTACTGTGGATTCATGAATGTTGCTTGCGATGTGGTCTTCTTGTTTTGGAATGTGTCCTTTCATCAGAGGCTTGCTGTTATGAAAAATACAGAATACTGAGTGATGTGTATTTTGTTTTTTAAATGTACTAATTTTTTCTCCTTTAACTCTTGAAACAAAGCGTGCTTTCTAGAATGACATTACTAGCACATAGGAATATGTCCAGTGAGTGGGAAAGAAGGATCTATACAAATGGGATTGGATGTTCTTAGCCAAAAGCTTTGTCATCTCATTAAAATATGACCTTTTCTTTCAGGAGAGGATCCATGGCACAATCTGGAATGAGATTGATGATTTAAAGGCATTCAAGGTGCTGGATCTAGAAGATTTTGAAAAGATGTTCTCTGCATATCAGAGGCACCAGGTAGGGGGGAACACTTCCACAACTTGTTTTCTTGAATTTTCGGAGAATGAAAGAACAAATGACAGTGATCTGAGCCCTTATCAACTTGTGGTCAGGCTGCATCATTTGCTCCTTTGCTAGTATTCAAAAAAAATCACAAGACCAAAAGAAGTGGGGAGGACATTTTGGGCAGAGTTTAACCTTCTGGTTTTGGCACACTTCATACTAATTGGCAGCTCTCGGAGGCAAGAGCTTCCAAAAGGTAATGATCTCCTTGATCTCAGCAGCCACTGGCTTCCAGAAGCTCCTAAGCTTTACATTTGTGCTTGATATCCATCTTACTCTTTCTCTTACTCATCCAGAGTAAAGGTCTGTAGTTGCCCGAGTTCTGAGCAAGGTGACTGAATGAGCCGTCTTTTGCTTTGTCTATTTTTTTTTAAATAGAACTGTCCTAACTGGCTAGATGACAGAAAATGTCTGAATTACGGATTATAAAACAAACAGAATACTTTTAAACCAGCCATTTATTAGAATGCCCTTTCTCCCTCTCCTCTTTATCTTGGAAAGCAAGTTACTTTCAATCTATCTATCTCTGCTGTATGAGGTTTATCAGGAGAGGGATTGTACACTCCCTGAACTCCTCCAGCTTTCCTTTGCTTATGGAATATATTCATAGAAATTCAATCTTTTGTACACTTCAGAACTGGATCATTTCTCTGAAGTTTTTAGAAAAGATACAGACATAATTGCCATAAATAGCCTTTATGATTAAGCCTTACATCTCCTTTATCACCATTATGATTAACTTATTCAGTACCTTAAAATTTACAAACTATTAGTCTTTGGACTTTTCATCTGTTCATTTCTCTCATTTTCTGTCTAATCGAATGAATAACTCTTATCTCACAGCCACCTGGATAAGCATTCCAACTCGAACTGTGAAGAATGTGATATTACCTATTGCATGATGAGATTTCATTTCTCATTCTGGTCTTGCAAATAGCTGCTGCTGTTTCAGTGGTTCCCTTTCTCTTTCTCTGAACCCTCTTCCCTGAAACAAGAGCTTAGTTCACAGATTGAAAGAAAGGTACATGAAACTTCAGTGCTGTTACAAAACTGGATTTAGACCCTGTGCCAAAAGCTTAGAACTATGGAGGTGAGCTACTAGCATATTGCAAGTAGCCAGACTGTAATATGTCTGCATTACTAAACACTTCAGTATCAAGGTACCATTCCAGTGTTTAGGATGCAAACATTGCAGCTTTCTCACTAGAAATGTCCATGCAAAGCCTTGCTTCCTTTGGACCCCAAAATCCTGGCCTGCTGACTCACAGCTAGAATCATAATAGTTATTGCTGTGTTACCAATCACTGAAGAGCATCCAGTCTGGCCTATTCAACTGTAAACTAAATTAACCCTTACCCCTGCCCATTGGGATGTGGAACCATCATCTCAGAGTGACCTCCATGGGTCTCAGAACAGTTATCTTCCATCATCATGAAATACACATTATGATAGCATTTTCAAACACTAAAGTATCACTTATGTAAGCTATTATTTTTTTTTAGTTAGGTCTGTTGCTGCCTTAACCAGCTTTTGTGGAGGCTTTGGTGTCATATCCCTCCAAAAATATTCCATTATTATTACTTTACATGACACTTTCTTTTTCATCCATACTCACTCCAGTGTGAACTGAATTCCAATGAACAAATCCTCATTGTTTTTTCTTTTTATTTTAATTTTTTTAAGACCAAGCAACCAAGATTGCTTTAGAATCAAAATCTTATGAGAACTTAGTCTCTCCTCTTTTATTTTTGGAATTACTCCACTCTGGCCATGTATGTATTTAACCTGAGTTTGTGACTTCTAAACTTCATCTAAATGTCTGTAATTAAAATGCTGATGAAAAAAACTGCCCTTTTGTATCTGAAATGTTGAATGAGTACAGATAAAGACATCTCTTTCTTTGTTATTATTAACATGATCTTCGTATTTTTTCCAGTTTAATTTACATTAAACAGCATTTTTTTTTTCCTCATGACAAATGGTCTCTTCTCCTCTCTCTAAGTGTGTTGGATTTGATGACTGTGAAGGAAAGCAGAATTGTCCAATGCTGGACTGAGAATTCTAACAGTTGTCTTTTGACCTTGCTCCAATCTTACTGCATAATGTTGACCTTTTGATTTAATATATCTGGTGTTTTCCTGGACTATGGAATATGTTGTGAAATTGTTGGGGTGTGTCACCCAGTAGCACTGTAAAGCTTCTTTAGTGGTTACAGAATGCTTTCAAAATACTTGGCTGTAAATTGTTAACGGATATAATGTGCTGTTAAAACAAGTTGTTGCTAATAAACTGCCTGTGCATCAGGAGAGGAGAACTGACCCTCAGGTTTTAACCTTGGAATTTCTTCCTCTAAGGTTCTGGACTAGATTTTTAAAGGTATTTAAGCATTATCCTAGGTAATATTTCAAGAAGCAATAGATTTATGCTTTGGAGACTGAATTTATTCCTTTCAGAAAAGACCTAGAACTCTTAGCTTCCCAATATCTACCAATTTAAAATATACAAAGAAATGCTGAAATACCATTAAACTGTCTGAGTCAGTGTTACTTGCTAAGCATTTTCTTCTCAGAAAACGGTGTGTGTTCAGCTGCCGTGTTAAACTTGATATCTTTCTCTGTGACTAATTTTTTGCATGTTTCCTTCTTTGTTATTTGTGGCTGCTGCCTGCATAGGACCTGCTAACTAACCCCTCCTCCTGTAAGCAGGTGAGTATCATTTTCTGCCTCCTGGTTCTCTTTCAGTGTGTGGGAAGCTGAAGTCCTGCACCATGCTATTATGGGGTCATGACTTTCGTGCTATTCCTTCATATGCCCTTGCACTCTTTGCACCTCTGCTTTCTGTGAGGGGAAGAGGGTAAAAAAATATTTTACTTGTATTAGCTCTGCAATAGGAAGTAATTCCTGTTCTTTCACTTAGCTATAACCTCACTGTGTTTTCTGCTGGTGTCTGTAGTCCTGGTTTTGATGATCCTGAGGAAGATGACAGGGACAAAGCAGAATGTGCATGTGAGTTCTTAACCAAAGTAATAGTCTTTGTAGTGGAGAACAAAGGGGGCTCTCAGGGCACCTTCACTTCCACTGTTCCCATTATAATCTTTCTTTCTGTGGAACTGGCAGGTGCTTTGGTTGAGCAGAAGGATTTGTGACAGGTGAGGAGCAGAAGGGTTAGACAGGAGGAATGTCTGCTTCATTACAGACTGCAGAAGCCTTCAGAGAACTCAGGGAAAGATGGAAATGGTGTTTAGACAAAGTAGAGGTAGCAGACTGCTCACATGTCTACAAACAGGCCTGTCAGTCTGACCTCAGTGCCGGGAAAAGTCGTGGAACAGGTGATCTTGAGTGCCATCATGAAGCACATGCAAGAGAACTGAGTGATCAGGCCCAGTCAACACGGATTCATGAAAGGCAGGTCTTGCCAAACTAACCTGATCGCCTTCTATGACAAGGTGACTCGCCTACTGGACGAGGGAAGGGCTGTGGATGTGGTCTTCTTGGACTTCAGTAAAGCCTTTGACACAGTTTCTCATAGCATTCTGCTTAGTAAACTGGCTGCCACTGGACTGGACAGGTGCATGCTCTCCTGATTGGAAAACTGGTTGGAAAACTGGCTGGAAAAATGGTTGGCTGGCCGGGCCCAGAGAGTGGTGGTAAATGGAGTCAACTCCAGCTGGAGGCCAGTTACAAGTGGTGTCCCCCAGGTCTCAGTGCTGGGTCCAGCCCTGTTCAGTGTCTTTATCAATGACCTGGATGAAGGCATCGAGTGCTCCCTTAGCAAGTTTGCAGATGACACTAAGCTGGGTGGAAGTGTGGATCTGCTGGAGGGTCAGGAGGCTCTGCAAAGGGATCTGAACAGGCTGGATCACTGGGCTCAGACCAATGGCATGAGGTTTAACAAGGCCAAGTGCCGGGTCCTGCACTTGGGGCACAACAACCCTAAGCAGAGCTACAGACTAGGAGAAGCCTGGCTGGAAAGCTGCCTGGAGGAGAAGGACCTGGGGGTGTTGGTTGACAGCTGACTGAACATGAGCCAGCAGTGTGCCCAGGTGGCCAAGAAGGCCAAAGGCATCTTGGCTTGTGTCAGAAACGGTGTGGCCAGCAGGTCCATGGAGGTTATTCTCCCTCTATACTCAGCACTGGTGAGAGTGCACCTCGAATACTGGGTTATTCAGTTGTGGGCCCCTGACCACAAGAAGGATGTTGAGGCTCTGGAGTGGGTCCAGAAAAGAGCGAAGAAGCTGGTGAAGGGGCTGGAGAACAAGTCCTATGAGGAGTGACTGAGAGAGCTGGGGTTGTTTAGCTTGGAGAAGAGGCTGAGGGGAGACCTTATTGCTCTCTATAACTACATGCAAGGAGGTTGTAGAGAGGAGGGAGCTGGCCTCTTCTCCCGGGTGACAGGGGACAGGACAAGGAGAAATGGCCTCAAGCTCTGCCAGGGGAGGTTCAGACTAGACATCAAAATTTTTTTTTCGCAGAACGGAACAGGCTGCCCAGTGAGGTGGTTGAGTCACCTTCCCTGGAGGTATTTAAAAGACAGGTGGATGAGGTGCTAAGGGGCATGGTTTAATGGTTGATAGGAATGGGGGTCTTTTCCAATCTTGTGATTCTGTGAAACTCACTACCTCTCAATTTATTCATCACCTTAAGCAAAATTCTTGGCAACATTTTTGGGAAGAGCAATGCTTTCAGAAGAGGTTTGTTAGATGTCATTGTAAGTGTTTCTAGTGGCTTCAGAAGAAAGTCATCCTCACCATGAGTGCTCAGGGAACTGTACTTGGAAAGTTTGGTCAAGACCTCTGCACCTGAGTGGGGCTAGTACATGGCTCTGGGCCATTTACTGACTTTCATCATGACAGCGTGTACCGTGGAGCAAATCAATATGGTAGAAACAGTTCCCTAAAAGTATTGATAATTAGTGGAACCTAGGGTGCTGCTGTGGTACCAGACCACAAATTCTGCAGGTCACCAAAATCAAGCTGTATTTGAAATAGAGCACCAATACGATGAACACATTCCACATATGAGTCATCCCAGCACTGAAATTTCAGTTGATGTTTGAATTTACAATTAAAATCTTAAATCTAAAATACACCTTGAAGCATATAACGTAATGTTATCGCAGATGGAAAGTTGGTAAAGATGGATGGGATTAAATTTAGGGGTTTGCCTGTCACATTGACAACAGCTCCAGGTATTCTTGCTTTGTGTACTTGTCTTGTCTCACAAAGGCTGGTTTACTACTGCCCTCTTGCTCCTTTTTTCTGTGTCTGAGAAAATTCAGATAGTCCATGTGCAATCTGTTTTCCTTCAACTAATCTTGCAATCTGGTTTCAGTAAAACCTGAGGCTTCATCTGCTTTTGCTTACACACAACTCCAAGTCTTTATAAATATCTCTCTCCTTAGTAAAAGCTGAACAGAACATATTTTTAGATGAGACTAGACCACTCCTTATGACTTAGGAGTGGACCATATCTGAACTGTTCAAATTATTCATCTGTGTTGAACCTTGTGGGTTGGGGAATTGGAAATAGCATGGAGACTACTATACCAATCCCTGCTACATGGCTTTAGGGAAAGCCACCTGGGCCCCCACCTCACATATAGAGCCAAACCCTGAAAAGATTTGGGTTTTGCCTTGGTATTGATGCTGGTTAATGCTATAACCAGGTGTCCTCAAACATTAGCTAGTGAGGGACAGTGAGGCTTTTAAAAATCAACTGCACAGACCAAAAAGTACATGCCTTACCTTCAACAGCTGCCTGTCTCCCTGTTCCTCTGTCCTCCTCCCAGCATGCTGAGGCAACTCAGGAAAAATATGGCATCTCTACATGCCAGATTATACTGGGGATGGCTGGCTTTTTGGCAGTGTTAGTTATTCTCTCAGAAACAATAAACTTGCCCAGTGCCCAATTTTTCCTTTTTTTTTCAGAAACACTAGTTGATGTATTGAGTAACCTTGCAATTTTTTTCTGCCAAGCTAGACACTTTGTGTACACACAGCAGAACTATTTGGTGCTTGTCTTCAGCTGGTGCATTGTACCTGCCTATGAATGGCACAACTCACCATATAAATCTATGATTTACATTTAACTCTCAAATAGTTGGCTGTCAGAATCTTGTGGAGTACATTAGTCATGCTGATATAAGTAAGCCTTGAGCTGCAAACCCTTCATTCCTGTGAACGAATTCTGAGAGGCACCACTTTATGCTTGCCGTGACCTTTCTCTGTGTATCTTCTGTTGACCACTGTCAGGGACAGGATACTGGGATAAATGGACCTTTTGATCTGACTGAGTTATATCCTGTTGTTATATTCTAAGAAAAAAGTCACGTTGCTAACTTGATGGGTGCATTCAAAACTATATCATGCTGGTAAATCTCAAGGCATGACAATATGGATATCATGGAAGGGTATTTTTGAAGAGATTCCAGCAGCACCTAGCTGGGAAAATAAAAACTGTCCTGTTTGCAATTCTTTCTTCTCTGTTGGTAACTAGAGATCTGCTACCCAGAATTAACACTTTTTGCCATTACCTCTACTTCCCTTTGAGGAATAGTATTAAAAGATACTCAAAGTAAGTACAGTAAGCCAATCTCTGGAAGTGAAACAAATCCCATGATTATGGTGTTTAGGCAGGACAAGAAGACAGAGACTTTTGTATGATCAGACTGGGTTTGCAAATACATTTTGGATGGGGATTGATATTCCAGATTTTTTCCCAGTTATGAGGTTGGCAATAGGGTTATACAAAGAACATTGAAAAATGGTGATTTCTGTATAATTAAAAGTAATAATTAATTACCTGTTGCTAGAGTGGGTCTAATAGGTGAGAATCAGGTCCGGTATTTGCAATTAAAGATGATCTCGTAGGTATTAATGGATGATTTCTGTTTGTTTAGTGGTACAGGATCTATCTACTTATGCTCTGCCCTTCTTGTCTCCATTTCTCTCCATGTGGTGGATTCCCAGGTTGGAATGGGTTTTGGTCATTACATTCAGTTAAGGCTTGGTGAGAAACATAATGCTGATCGTTTTCCCTTACTTTTGAATTATTTGCAGAAAGAGATGGGTTCAACAGAAGACCTTTATCTTTCCACACGGAAGGTGAAAGAGCTTTCTGTGATTGATGGCCGGAGGGCCCAGAATTGTGTCATTCTCCTTTCCAAGTAAGTGTGCTAATCCTAAACTCATAGGGTATGCTGTGGTCAGTGTAGAGGCAAGAGGAAATGGAATTAGGCAAACGGATACGTTTCTTTTCCCAACAGACCTGCTGTCTAATACCTGCAGAGATTTGGAGAAAAATCTCTTGTAGTGTCATACGAACACATGTGTCTCTGAAGAGTTAGCTCACTTAACAAATATATGCACACACATATTTTCTGTATGAAACAGATAGATATCAGGATGTTTCTGAAGACTCATCACTTGAAAACTATTAATACTCATAGGTAGATGAAAGTAGCTCTTTGGCAATGCTTGCACTTCACTCTTAGGTGATGTATCCCCAATGCTCTGTGTACATCATTTGTTCTGCATGGGGTTTTTTTTGTAAATGTTGCTCTGAGCCTCTCCCTGGAATACAGAAGAGCTGAGAGTGGTGTTAATCTTTGTTACTTTTGTCTCTTAGTGAGAAAAGCGGTAAGTGTAAAATGAGATATTCAAGAATTAGATCTTGTATTTGAAAGTTAGGTTTTAGAAGCCAGGAGTTGCCTTTGCATGCTCCTGCAATGACTCTAATGCCTTCTCATGCTGTGACATCAGGACCTTTTTTAATGCTTTTCATGCCTTTCTACCAACATGAGTACTGATCTGGATGTCTGTCTCTTAACATTAAATTTGTGCCGACACTTATCCACTCAAGTAAGTTGCCTTTCCTGCCAGAGGAGGGACAGCAGAACTGGAGGTAGATCTTGGGAAAGCTGAGGAAATATTGAGCAATAAAAGTGCCTCACTGATCAGTAGGAAAACATGGGTTCATATGGATGTGATTGCTTGTCTGCTCTAGCAAGCTAACAGTTAAAAGCAAAGTTGCAGCCAGACCACCAGGATCAGAATGAGTTCTTTCCATTGCTTAGTCAAACCCATGGAGGCTGTCATTATGCTACTTATGTGGTGTTATCCTGTACATCATCAGGACCCTCACCATCCAAACCAGGAATGAGGGGAGGCTTACATTTCTCTCTGCAGCATTTGCCAACACATGTCTTTGCTGGTGTTGGCAGCTGACTGCAGGCTGGGCCAGAGGACTGGGGAGGCATACGGGTGACAGGATTTTCATACTGTTTGATAGGCCAGCTAAAACATATCTGGAGTTCAGATTAACTCATGTAAGCACATGGAATATTTTCTAGAAGTGATTTGCAAGCAGCTGGGCTGAGGATAATCCAGGAAGGTGGGCCATGACTTAGTATGATACTAGATATTTATTCTATCTCCAAAACCAAAGCAGTGTGGATGGCAGCAGTACATGTTTTTCACCATTTATCTCTTTTGCCATGCAAGTCTGGCCCATTCTTACCTTGAAGGAATCCTCTCTAAATGGTGAGAAAGGACAGTATTTGTGATTTGTCTTCCCTTCTGCTGCCTCCAGTGAAGCGGCATTGAAGCATGAACCTTGCACTTCAGGATACACAGCATGTGTTTTCTCTAGGTGTGCCATGAAGCCAGTCCACCTCATGCTGGTTGCGTGGACTCAAAACAGAGATGAAAAGCTGTATTTTTGACTGTCAGCTTCTCCACTAGGAAACATCTTGATCTTATTGTTAGCAGACCTGTCACAAATGACAGAGATTTGGAGACTGAGCTCACTGTCCCTAAGGAACCTGCCAGTTTACATTGTACACTGTTAACTTTGCTCTGCTACACTGTGGGAAATGCCAGTCACCAGAGATATCACTGGTTTAGACCATTTGATGTCTGTAGCAGATAGTGTTACACCTAGGGTATCAGAAGTATCTTACAGCTTGGCCTGGGATTGCTACTCCTCCTCAAACTTCCCTTTTAAAGGCAACTAGAAAAGCAAACATTTTGGGGAATTAAAATGGCATCTCTACATTCATGCCTTTTTCTACTCTTTGTGCTTATATGGTTCTGTTACTAAAGAGAGCAATTGGGAGGATTGGCTGCAGGCAAATAACTGAAAGGGGTTTATGACCCCTTTACAGGTTTTTTCATTACTCCATTTCTTCAGGGTTTAACCTAAAGGAGGGAGAGACACTCCCAGCCCAGCCATTCCTGTTTGCTGCCATGCCCTTGCTGCTCCCGTAGCGCACCTTTCATGTGTGTGTGTGTGTGTGTGTGTGTGTGCATATGCAACAAGACGGGATTTAAAATTGGGGACAAACAAAGAGAGTTTGTGAAACCCTGAGCTTCAGCCCCAGCTTTCAGGATGCCACGGTATCTGCCAACAGCTGTTTCCAATTGACTGTTACTGTTCATATATCCCTGTAGTTTATTCCCCCTTTGTTTACACTAAACTGTCCTGTCCTTTAAAGTAAAATAGCTGCATGGGTTGGATTTTCTTTCCCTCCACTACTCAAATGTTTTTGTTTTACTAACACTGTGTTAGAAGGGGTCAGGCAGAGCTCATATTTCATATGGTCTAGCAAGCCAAAACCTAGCTAAAGTGAGAAATAGATGTCTCTTGCTTTCTTTTGCAGAGAAACTGCAGCATGGTTAGACTGAAAAGAGAAGAAAATTTAATTGCTAGCTGATTTTTTTGCTGACATTTAACAGATTTGTAAGCCTTCACCCCATTCTCATCTCTGTTTTCATTTTTAAAAGCCCTATGTCAACTACTTGATAGCAGCATCTTCCAGTTTTCCTGTAGTGTATGGGTATAATTGTCCTTATTTAATGGAATCTGGTGGATACAAAGCAAAGCTCTGTCCCATAGGCCAACTGTAAAGGTTTGAATAGGCACAAGATCAGTTTATCTCACAGTATTTCCAGTAGGCCATAATTCAACTAGGATATGGAACCATCTGTCTGTGGTGAGTCCAGGCGCCCATCGGCTTCAAATCTGGCTTTCTTAATGGTGTTTCCAACATACAGTTATTTCTGTCACACTGGAAATCTGCTATTCCCCATGAATTTCCGGATGTCTTCAGCTTCCACCAGACTAAAGATTTACTGTCAGACTTGTGTGGTCTGGAAGAGTCATCCCAGATCCCTGTTTTCCCCTGCTTTCATCTAGCAGCTGGAAATTTCTCTGACCTCTCTCACCAGTATAGCTTCTCTCTGCCTCCATTACCTTAGTAACAGGTAGTATTTTCATTGCTCTAGTGTTTTTGTTGTAGCATGTCTTTAAATGTTCTCGTAGAACATGCCTAAGACATTCATCTTTTGCTGCTTTGCTCTGTGAAATGCTCTTGAGAGGTCCAATCCTATGAAACATGTTGCTCAGAAGAAGGCTGAATGTATACTTATGGAACTCTTTCTGTGCAAATTATTTTGCATTCCAGCAAAATAATTATGTTAATGTTCTTCAGAGATAAAGTTTGTTATTCCTGTGGCCCAGTTAGCCAGCAGTAACCCTCTCAAGAGACTGGAAACAGCAGGAGTACTACATAGAACCAGTAATAGCAGAAGGCAGAAGCTGACTACACAAAAAAAGTTTTACATATGAATATGACAGTAGATAGATACTAGCAGGCAGTTTCACTAAATGTGCATAGGTTTTATGATTGTTAATTTAAATATCTGTTAATAAGAATGAAGAAAAGGGACTTGTGCAGTATTTCCAACCAGAATACTAAAGAATATTTTTCTCACATAGTTGTGCCTCCTCAGTGCTTTTAAACCTTTTCAGTTCAGACATTAACAGGACAAGCTATTCAGCCAATGTCAGTCTCCGTGTACTGCCCCTTCCATCCCCCTGTCACCATGTGCCTTTCTGCCATGAGGCTATACAGTATTCACCCCTATTTCAAGTTAGATTCCAAGCAGTATCATATTTTGGGGTACAGATCTTGATACAGAAACAGCTCATTCGATTCAGCAGTGTGCTGTTTTTTTAAAAACACTAGGCAATAAACAGTGCCTCCTAGGTTCCCAGAGACATTTTCCATTTTTAAGTTAAGGTTTGTAATAAATGGCTTTACCTGCTATGCCAAGTATGATAATCTCCATAGTTAAACTGAGCATGTCAGTTGGTGCCATTCTATCACAGATCACAACTAGGAACTGGCAAGCAGGGTTGTAACAAAAGATGAACTGCTGCCTCACCAATACGTCACTGTGATTTGGGTATTCCCAAGTGTGACCCTGCATTGGTCTGCTTGCCCACATCCAGATCTGTCTTGGTAAGGAACTGAAAGGATTTGGATGAAAATTATCTTGGTGACTCGTGAGCTTTTGCTGAGGGGGAAAAGGAAAATAAAAGGAAAAGAAAGGGAAAGTAAAATAAAAAAGAAAAACCTGTTTCTTTATGCATTTGGCAGAATTCTTTCACAGTTAAGTGCTGAAAAGACACTGGTGGATTTTTTCCCCAACATGTTGATATAATGGTATAAGATGTGCCTGGTGAAATGTCCCAGCTGTTTTCCCCAAATGTTAAGGCACAGTCTTCTTCATTGACAAGATGAATTGGCAGCTGAGATATGAGGATGTGAAAAGAGTAGCTGCATCTTCCTTTTTTCTGGGTGAATATGTCATTAGACCAGCCTGACTCCTGAATGCTTCTTCTGAAAGAAGGATAACATCTCTGTTTTCCTGCTTTTACTGAGTAGTGACAGTGAGTATTCCCAAAACATATATATTTAACAGTCTGAAACTTGGCAGTTGTACAGAGCCTTAGGAGAGCTCAGAAATTAGAGAAGGCTTATGTCTCAGTCACAGACTTGGGAGTGAATTGAGTAGTGGCCTGTGCCAAATGAGTTGTGGAGATGGAGCAGTCTGCAGTCAGTAGAAGCTAAAATCTGGTGAGCTATACAAACTGGGCTTAGAGCGCAGCTAAGTATCAGTCGGTGCTTCTCACTGTCACAGCTGCTACTGCTGCCATCTTTTGGAAGTACTATGGTTCATTTCAGTTTGAGGTAGAAAATAGCCTCGATACATGATAATTAGTCCAGGTCTTCTGCAAGGTAAAAGGAAGAGTGAGATTTTGATCTCTGTGGTACAGGACCTTAATGTAGCTGTAAGAAAACCCTGGGTTCTCTGTTAGTAGGCATACATGCTTCTTTCTCCAAAGCTAAACAGGATCTTAGGAACAAGCCCATGAAGTAACTCACTTTTTCCTCTGAGGGGGCGAGATGGTTAATGACTGACAAGTATTCTGCTTTGATCCATGGGAGGGAGGAATGAAGGGGGGAGGCTACTGTGAGTTAAATCAATGGGTATATTTAAGAAGTAAAAATGAGCAAGAACTGGATGTCTGTAAGGGAAGTTGATATAAAACTGCAATATATCTCCCAGGCATGTTCAGAGTCAGGCTGCTGGCTTTCTCCAAGAGAACAAAACAATAAACCACTTGATGTCTGCAAGTGAAGCTGGTGTTAAATCAGCCGAGGTGTCCTGGGGAGATTAATGATGAATTACTCTACAGAGTCAATAGAGATTATTTATGAAGCCAGAGGGGATAGAAGGAGGCAGGCTAAGTACCATATCAGAAGTTATTTGGTACTTGTTGAGCTTTAACATTGCTTGAAGATGACTCAAGCAGTTGGACTTCCATATGCTGCCACCAGATGTATGGGTGACGGAAGGAGGAGGGAGCATTCTCAGTAAAAATTCTTTTCCTTCCTCATTTGTCTATGTCAGGTTGATGTTGAACAAAAAGACTCAATATCTGCACCACGAATGAAGTACTGCGACTAAGGAAAAGGGCACTGTATTTACTTCAGGTCATGTTTACTTCCTGAGTTTTGATGACAGGATTCATGATTTGGTGAAGTGTAAGGCAGAGAGAATAGAGCTTTAATCATACGCTGTTATGAATTGAGTTTTTTCCAGCAGCTGGAGGAAGAGCGCCTGCATCTGCATTGCTTGTAAGAAAGTCATTTCAGACTTTCAATAGATGCTGAAATGCAGTTTCTGTAGTGTAAAATTTTGACCCATAATTCCACTTTAATTTGCTGTCTGTCCCATATGAGTTTTAGGCTTTGAGGGATGCCTCTATTCAGTTCTAAATGGAAAGATTTTACACATCTGCTTTAGGTTCCTCTTTAATCATTTCACCTGTTTCTGTTTAAAAGCAACACATGTGTTTCATATTATTGCTGGCCATCTTTAAGATCTACTGCGTGGCTGGGCATGAGTTTTGAAAATCCAAGAAGAATCACTTAATTAACAATTCTTTGGCCAGTTATTCAGCCAGTTTTTAAGTGAGAAGGTCCCTGTTTTGTGCTATTGATGCTTACATCTCTTGAAATGCGGCCTGCCCCAAAAGAGGAACAAGCCCATTTTGGAAGACTAAGATTGTTTTGCTGTAAATATTTCTGTGCTTGTAATTGGATTGGTAATGATCTAGGATGCACACCTGCAGACACCGTGACCCCATTACAGGCCTGTAAGTGACTAAGTTAAACTACTTGCCAGCCCTCTGCTTCTTTCTGCTGTGGGCTAATCCATTCCAGCCAGATGTTTTTCTGCTGATGGCAGGGCACAGAATCATCCAAGAAATCCAAGTGTTTGTATAACTGTCTGTCCTTGGGGCTCTCAATTATTTTTGAACAGAAGATGTTTAGAGTGTATTTAGTGCTGATGAATGGCAGCAAACAGAGGAGCTTGGAGTCTGAAGTCCTTGGGCTCTTGAACAGAACAACAAGATGAGCAATAATATGTGCTACAATTTCTGTTGTGTTGACATAGCTCAAATCTGTCTGTTTCGTCCTATTTTCTGCATCCCCCGCCCCACAAAGGTACTCGTACTGTGTAATAGGGTGGTCAGTGTAGCAATTGCTCCAGTTAAGTGCATGGATAATCATGAAACCCACCCTCATTCTTCTTATCTTCTGTGAAAGTAGCAACAAAAATCCCCTCCACCCTGGAGTTCGTGAATGGGCTTATTGCATCTCCTCTGACAGATTGTGTGCCTCTATTATAAGACACAGCTCATCCATAGACTCTGGATTCAGGAAAACATAAAGGTGCTCTCTAAAGGGAAAAAAACCCAACAAAACATAGCCCTTTAAAAACTGCAGGCACCAAATTGTCTAGGCATGTGCTTATGCGTCTGCTAGGAGCCAGGACCCCACCCAACAATAGTTTCTCATCTCTCAGTGGTCACAGGATTTGATCAGTTCAGGGTCACACAACCATGGACTTTATAATTCATAATTATTAAAACAAAAGTAACCCTTCAGTTTTCTGAATGAGACTGTAGGACTTTATGCAGAACCCCATGTAATGAGGTTTGCTGTTTTGATCCTGAGTCTAACTGATGACCTAGAGTAAAAGGTTTGCACCCTTTTCATTGTAGAATTTCCATCCTTATATCTAATCTAAGCATGGCCCAATTATATATTTTCTGGAAACTGAGTGGCTTTATCTTACTCAGCTGGCATATGTTTGCCCACCTTCTCAAAAGCAGACAGAATGACCAGCTAGGAACAGAGTGACTGCACTTAGTCCAGAGGTGTAATATTTGAAAGATTTTGAATGTCTGCTGATTCATATTTTAGTTTCCAGCTGTTGGTTATATTGGGCAATATTAAAATGCTTTAAGTTTCTTAGATTCAGTAATATTTCCTGTCTGTAAAAATAAAACTTTCTTTTGCTTTTACCTAGTTCCAAAAATATGATTCTAACCAAATGGCAATAGCATTGTGAAATTTCAACATGGAATTTCTTAGCACTGAAGACAAAAACATTCTGCCTCATGGTTCAGCCTGTCTCTCATCTATATTTGCATTTTCTCTTTCTGCTGTTAATTAACTATATTGATTGTAGAAGGTCCGTGGAGACTTCAGACTCACTCCTCAAATATTTCTTTTCACCCTTTCCTATTTCAGTCCCAAAATTGAAGTTTTCTTATGGATAGCTTTTCCTTTATGGTTCATTTGATCCTCCCCTCCTCTCCTGAAATGACTGATGAGCATGTCGTGGGTTAGGGGTGGTATGGTAGAATTTATCACTTGTGCATTTCTTCTTTGACATCTGCACTGAGAACCACCAAGTTTATTTCATATAATCTATCCAACAACCTCTCAATAATCAAGACTTTTGACCTCTCCTGGTCTGCCCTGAATTTCAAGTGAAGACCTTGAGAGGCTTTTGTTATTGATTCTATGTTTTGTTGTAATGATGACTACTATTCATTGCACACAAATGAGCATGAGTAGATGGGAAGGAGAATGTAATTTTAATATCTCAGATAATATTAATTAGCTTTTCTTTTCAGAGCTTCTTTCATATTGGACATGAAACATGGATATGTAGATGCTGTTAATTCCTTCTTCAGCTGTGACTGCTGACAGAGTTTTCTTAAAAAAAACCTGTTCCCAGATGTATAGGGGAAAGATCAGTCCCATTACTTGTTATTCTGGGAGATGCTTAATATTTACAAGCTGGGATGTTATAGGGACTCACAGTCAATTAGTATTCACATGGATCTGAAGTGTTTTACTATAGCAAAAGAACTTGATGAAGGATCTGTTTGTTATGGGGGAAGCTGGAAGTACTTCTGATCTATTGCTCTTAATCATTATCTAATTTTGGATGGGTGTACAATTAGCTGAAGAGGATAAAAATATGATATATAAAATCTCTTTCTTTGGAAATCATTCTTTCATCTTACTGAATAGTCTAGAGTAGCTTCACAGTAGAGCTTCCCATGGTTCTTTTGTGCCTTTTTTAGTGCAGCTTTTCACGCTTCCTACTTTCTGAACTGTTGGAGTCACTTAAACTTTGCACTAATGGTAGCATGTTGGTACTGTTGAAAGGCTGAAGTTGTCTAATGAAGAAATCAGACAAGCTATCTTGAAGATGGATGAACAAGAAGACCTAGCGAAAGACATGCTTGAGCAGGTGAGAAAGGTTTCAGTCCAGATATCTTACTCTTAAGTCCTTCACTACGTTTTCACTTAAAGTAAGTGGATATATGTACTGGTTCTGCTGGTATATCTGCAGATCTGAACTTGGCCTATCATGGCAGTGAAGCAGCACATGGGAGCATGAGAGAAAGATTTTTTCTAGTGTTGTCAGATATACCTCCCTCATTTAATTCTGTCTGTATCAGGCTGATTTTGTAATAGTTTTCTTGATGCAAAATATGCATGATTACAGTTGGTATGATATTCCTTTCACATCTTCTCTCCTCACCTGTGACTTTCCCATCTCTTCTGTATGTTACGGATTAATTTTTGTTGTTTTTCTTTTCTTTTTTCCTTCCTATTAGTCTCCCTTCTATGCCTGCAGCTTATCCATTAAAAAATGCTGTGAATCAGGCCATGTAGGTCAATGGTTAGAGCCAGGACTATAAGAGATCTCTCATTCTAACTAGAATGGTTAGAAAGGGAGTCAGGGACTTTTCAGTCCCCTGCAGTTCACTATGTAGCTTGTGAGGAAAAAAACCCCCTCAATTAAACCGCCATTGTCCAATATCCCCCATTTATAGGGAGTGAAAGATGATACTTTGACTAAAAATGCCTATGATAAAATTCCTTAGGAGTGCACAAAATGTTATAATTCTGAACTGCCTAACAAATCTTTGTGTGCAGTCACAGTATTTAATTGTGCACAAAAAGTGTTTCTATTTTGGAAATTTATATCCTACTTACCATGCTATCTGAATGCTCTCAGTTGCTCTAGAAGTCACTGTAAGCAAACTGCTTGATGTGCCTTGTGAGCAGTTTTTGTAGGTGTGCACTTTAACTGTGTGCATGGCAATATTTATAACCATACTAAAGCACAACTACCACCAGATATGTCAAAAATCTGTCGAAGTATGAGCTTTTAAGGTCAGCATATGAATAGCAGGCAGTGTCAGACATATCCACTTGCTTGGCTATTGTTTATTGTTTCAGCAAAGCAGGGCGGACCCAAGAGAGAGATAGATGAGGCTTTGTATGTACTCTAGGGTAGGCACTATGGACACTTCACACTGTGTGAGACACATCCTGCTTTTGATTGCATCAGTCTAACTTCCAAGTAATGCTGTGGGAATCAAAATTCTCTCTGTACTTCTCTTTGGGTGAGTTGCAGTAGCACTTCGCCTTTAGGATTTAAAGATGGGAAATTCCCCATAGAATTAAAAAGCAATCTAGTGGGGTCATTGAAGGATAAAGGCAGAACAGCAAGCAAAGTCTTAAAAAGGTCAGTTTTGTAGCCACAGCTGCACTTTTTTGAAGTTACAGTCAGATGACTGAGTCAATGTAATGCTTCCCCATGGTATCACGGAAGTCTAAGGGCGCTGCCTCTCCATCAGGGTTTGTGCCTCACTGTCCCTCTCTCCTTTTCCCTGCATCTCTCATCTCAATGTTTGGTTTGTGTTTGTTACTGTAGCTGCTGAAATTTGTTCCTGAAAAGAGTGATACCGACCTGTTGGAGGAGCATAAACATGAAATAGAACGCATGGCCCGGGCGGATCGTTTCCTCTTTGAAATGAGCAGGTCTGTTTGATACATTATGGGAAAGTTCATCGAGGGCTTCTTGGAAGCAGCTTGTAATTGTTGTTGAGAATGGATCACCTGGCATTGAGGGGGAACATGCAAGAGATTGTGGGCCAGCATTATGCCCTGCATTTGCCAGTAACCCACAAATGTTACAAATATTTCTGTTCATTACACAGACAATAAGCACTCTCCATGCTGTCATTTAAGGACCAGTCCCCTGCTGACAAACAGAAGCTGCATTCTCTGCCTAATGTTGTTCACACCAAAAGGAATTCAGATCCAGCTATGTCAGATATAGTGTAGCCAGGAATCAGGATTTCATACAGATCCTTTCTTCCATTCAGCTATCTCATCTCCTTATCCTCTAACCTTTCTCATTTGCTACACTCCCAATTAGGATTAACGACTTGTTCTGCTAATTGAGATGCAGCTGGCATCTACTGTTACTCTTATATTTTCAGAGTAATGGGAATTCCTCCAGCTCCTTTTCAGATGTGATCAAAACATACCTTGAGGTCCTCCATTTTCATAACCGGGTTGATTATGTAGTGCTAGATGTTTGAACTATGTCCACAATCATGTTCATAGTCCTCATCAGACTCAACATCCAACCTTTAAGATTATGTAGGCAGCATATTAGGCTGGGCTTCATAATACAGTTCCAGTTCAGTGTTGGCTTTCCTCTACCCTTCATGCAGAATTGACCACTATCAGCAGCGGCTGCAAGCATTATTCTTTAAGAAGAAGTTTCCAGAGAGGCTGGCAGAAGCAAAACCAAAAGTGGAAGGTATGGTTAAAGCTTTGGCTAAGAGTTGAGTAGAGGAGCAGGGAAGGTCCAGATAGGCTTGTCTTCAAAGGAGGTGCTGTTATATGCATGGTATGGTTATAAAGCCAGTGAGTCCAAGGCATGTCATGTGTTAACAAATGAATACTCTCTGACACTCTTGTATCCATTGACTTAATTAGTCGATTTCATCATTGTATTGTGAATATGACCTGATAGATGTGACAGTGTGCTACCAGGCTGTGCTGAGCTGCCAAAAGCTTTCATAGCTTCTATGTGCAGATCAGACTTCCCTTCTCACCTTCAAGTCCTTGCACCTTCCATCTTCATGGAGCAGTTAGAGATGTCTTTGGATGGTGGTATTCTGGAAATGTGTAACTTACAAGGAGGGGGGGTGGTATATGGCTTCATGTGCCACATGGATGTGGCACAACACATCACAGGGAAGAGGTGAGTGTGCTTTACTCTGCATTTTTTTTTAATTGCTCAAGACTTGCCCCTCTTTTTTGCTGGCTGTGTTTTAGAGTGTGAGATCCAGAACAGCCATGCATCTGAGTTCAGGGGAGCATCCTGCAGGCTAGAGGAGGTTCATCTTCCTTCCTGTTGTCCTGCTTCTGGTCATATAATTGCAGGAAGAGCAGTACACACTCAGACTCTGTTGCAGCATTTACTGGGCAATAGTCAGATGGGCATTTTATGGTACTTCAAATTATAGGCCCAAGCATGTTAAAGACAGCCACTGTGCAATAACCTCTTAATTTTTTTTTCTCTTTTCAAGCTATTCTTCTGGCATCCAAAGAACTCATTCGAAGCAAGCGTTTGAGGCAACTCCTGGAGGTAGTTCTGGCCTTTGGGAATTATATGAACAAGGGCCAAAGGGGAAGTGCTTATGGCTTCAAAGTCTCCAGCCTCAACAAAATTGCAGACACCAAATCCAGCATAGACAGGTAGGCTAGAAGGTCGTATACGAGTTAGTTACTGTGCCACTGCCTCTTTTATCATTGTAATGAAAGTGGGGGTCACGTAGACCATATAAAATAATGTCATCTTTGTCATTTAAGTAGTGCTTTTCTCTCTAAAAGATCCTGCAGCAACTGAGACCACCTATTAACACAACACTCAGATTCTGCTGTTTCTTTGGATAATGCACATATGTTGTTGGACAGTGTTTGGACAACACTGTGCAAGGATGACATAAAGTTGTATTTCACGAATAACTGAAATAAACTGGGGGGGGTAGTAGGGGGGGACACATTTCTATGGAATTTGTTCTTTATACCAAAGTTTTATGGCCATTGTTTTGCAAAAAAAAAAAACCAAACAAAAACTCTTACCACAGCTTTATATCTCCTGTGAAACATAGCATATGTTTCTGACACAGGACTGTCATAAAATGACTCTCTACCTACACCAATAATGGAATCAAAAGGAATGGCTGAGAGGGACTAAGCTTGGTTTTATCTAGAGCAGTTAAGGAAAACAGCTTATTTTGGGAAGGTGGAGCCTACTATTTATGGATACGAGCTGCAGGTCTTTAGAGATCTACGCCTTTTTTTGACTCATATTCCCTTACTCGTTCTGGAAATTAATCCAGCTGTAACTGGGTAGACAACACCACTTTTGGGCTTCAGTAACACTAAGGTTTTCTTTGGAGATCTCCTATACTGGCTCTTGCTGTCTTGCACCTTCCTTGACTTGTGAGACCGGCTGAGACCATAATTGTGGTGAAATGGCTTCAGGCTGTGACAGAATTAATAATGGCAGCAAGAAGCCATGGGAAATTCATCCCTACCTAACAGAGTTTGAACTAACAGAGTTCTGTTTTGACTATCAAAATGTCCTTTCCATATTTCAAGGCTAACACTTGTGTAGCTAGTGTTGAACATGTTTTTGCTTTAATGTAGCTTGGCTTGATTTTTCCATGTATTAAATGTCCTGTGCAGATTCTGTTCTCTCACCATTTCCCAGCTCCCAGGCTCTAGTCTGTGTGAAGTGGTGGCCATCTGCTGTCTTACTGTCAGTTAACCGCATAACACTGGCCTCAAGTAGCTGTTGTGGCTGGCTGTTCTCTCTACATTCAAAATTCATCATTTGCTTTACAAATTTTATTAAACCTTCTCCTGCATTTCTCATTTCTACCCACTCCTACTTCAGCTGTCATTGCTTTTGCACTAGTGAGCCTGACCACTACTTCTAAGTATAGCTGTTACGTTACTGTAGGAGTTCTCTTTGCAGCTTCTTCAATCTTCAAAAACTAGTTCCTCTTCATAGTTATTAACCCTTTTCTGCATTGCCTCCGAGAGCAACTCGCTTCTCCCTTACAAGTTAACATCACTTTTAGTTCTAGGAGTTGTTTATTCTCTGAAGTATCTGGGGAAAAACATATTGTATATGTATACTGTGTTAAACAATTATCTTTTTCTGTTACACCATCTTCACAGCTGGATGGAAGCATACTGGTGCTTCCAGAATGAATCAAGACACAATATATTACTTGAGGTTTTAGGAAGGATGGTTCATAAAGGGCTAATTCATATCAGTCTGTGACACTTTTCTTTAAATAACAGGGCTGCTAACTACTGATGTATTGGGTTTTTTGTTCGAGTACATTTCCTACCCGAGTATTTTTCGCTGATTTGTTATAATCCTTACACCATTCTCCCTTCTTATTTTTTTTCTTTTTTTTTTTTTTAGGAACATTACACTGTTGCACTACTTAATTATGATCTTTGAAAAGAATTATCCAGATATCCTAGATATTCAGTCTGAGTTGCAGCACCTTCCAGAAGCAGCAAAAGTCAAGTAAGTCCAGTGCTATTGCTTGTCCCAGAGCTGGAGATCCCGGTGACTTTTTCTAAACTTATGGCCAGCCTTATAGCTAATATGCCTGTGCTCACCTCCTTGATTGTATTCAGCTGTACCTCAGCAGAAAATTTTGGTCCAAAAACATTTGTAGATAACTAAACTGACAGCTTTACTCATATATGCCTGTATCTACTTTATTTCTCAGTCAGACATTGTAACTTGACTGGTAGTTGTTTGTAATTCACTAACCATATTCTATGATTGTTATTTAAGTTGCATGCTATTTTTTCTGGATAACTGATGATCTGTTTCTAAGGTAGACTCAATTAGGCACAGAGGCCATTGTCAAGAAGGCCGTTCAGACTTTTGCACAAATCGGTCCTGGCACAGGAATATGGAGAGCATCCTGCTTTCTGCACAAATTTCAGTGCTGTTTTTTCTATTTCTGTTGGTGTTTGTGGAAAATGAAAACACAAGCCATCCTCCAAAATACTATAAATCTTTTTCTTTCCAAAGTACTGCTCAAAAAAACCACTTTGCATATTATTTGCCCAGCTGTGATTCTTTATATAGGGATCTGCTCCAGCTAATGAATGACAAGTAAAAAATAAATGTAGATTCATACTTAAAGGTATTTTTAAGATTTTAGTGCTGGTTTTGAGATATAAACTACTAGTCACCAAATACATGGGGATAGCTGTTCAGTCACTAATAGATACTAACTAGTTACCCGAATATGAAAAGTCTTTTTTTTCCACACAAGTCCTCAGAAAAAACTCTTCTTTGTATATGATGAGCAGAAATTCAGCTAAACACTTGTGTCTAGGGAAGCATGTATTAACATTGAAAAGTAATTTGTATGCTCAGTTATAAGGTAAGCTTGCAAGGACTACAATATGGTAGAAATGTAGATGGGAAAAAAAACCTGTGTTTGGATTGTGAGTAAGACAAAAATCGCATGCAAATGAACAGCTAATGGGATTTAGTAGTTAAGTGCTTCAAGAATCATATGTAGAGATAATCTGAGACCCCAGTAATGTGTGTGCTAAAGCTTTATGCCAGCTGATTATTGCAAGCTAGCCATGTTGCATACGCTCTTTGCTGGAGGGTCATGCTCATCTCACAAGGTAAGTGTTCCGAGAGCAAGCCCCCTCTTCTTCCTAGAAAAATCCTGATCTTCAATGTGACCACAGGCACACAGGGTCTGCCTCATCTTACATCTCATACAAAAAGTAGCACAGAGCATTAGCAGACCCCCATCCCCTCATTTATAATCATCTGGCATAGCTGGTGCCAGAGGCCGGATACCAGACTTGATGAGCCAAGGGTCTGTCCTGCTGCAGTTTCCCATACTCCCGTGTAACACTGCTCTTTTTGTTTTATCTGCTCTATGTCTGTCTCCTGTGCAGCCTGGTAGAGCTGGAGAAGGAAGTCAATAACATAAAGACTGGATTGAAAGCTGTTGAAGCTGTAAGTATCTGAAGGTCCCCAAAGTGCCACGCTTAAAATATCTCACTCAGAATGAGGAGTACTATTTTATATTTTATAATAAAAGAAAGTGGGCTTGATTTTTCCTTTCCTTCCCATTCCATTCCAGAATGCATTAACCAAGAAAAAACAAATAAAACTTCTCATGTGGAGCTCCTGCTGATGTTCTTAGCAGACTTAAGCCTAATGAAAAGGGTGTTTGATCTCAGCCTGGAAAGTAAAAGGACAGTTTGACAAATGGCATGAAAGAACTAAAAAATCTTGCTTTGTCTTACCAAGGGATGGCTGGCTGATGAGCAAGTGTTTCACAGGCTTTTGGAGTGGTAGTAGAAAGGTAGTACACTATTGTATGCAACCCTAACCTAAGCACTCCTTGGGGAGGTAAAGGAAAAGATAGACTAGTTAAAGATGAGGGAACTGAGCTGGAAGGAAAAACAACAAGGGTGCTTTTTTTCCTCCTGCTACTAGTGAAAGCCTTTTAAGCTGGACGTAGGTTTCCTTTGTTCATACATAGTGCAGAGCCTTCCATCTCAACAGAGAACAGTGCAAAATCGAGGCATTTTATGTACTGAATTATAAGAGTTAAAAATGAGGGATGGGCCTAAATGCTCCCTGGAGTCACAAGTTCATGTGTCACAAGCTGTGGGTCTCCTACCTGGAAGCCTGCTTTAGTTAACATGTAGGGTTTGTTCCTGGGGAAAGGCTTCAACGTTCCTCAGGCAAGAGAGAACAGAGCAGGACACTATATTCAGTGGCACGAGGTAGGAACTCTCACATTTGCTTCTTGCTTATTCCATTGACTTTGTTTTATGGCTTTAACCAGCCCCATGTATTTGTCTGCTTTCTATGAAATGGCAGCTACAAATACCTACCTCTCAAAAGGGCTGATGTGAGAAGTGGCAAGTTATGTATTTGCACAGCAGTTAAAAATGTGAAGATTAAAGGGTATTGTTTCTGTCCCTGTCTGTCACTCTATTGTTACTGTCTCTTAATGTCTCCCGTCATCTACACAGACAAATGTATTCTGTCTGTAAGAGCATTGTTCTCTCTTTGCCAAGTATAGGAACAAAATCCTATGTTCAGGGTGGTGCTGGCATTTCTTTACTGTTGGATAAACTAAAGCCAGAGTAGAGCCAAGAGACAAGGCAGAGGTCTTCAGAAATGAAGAAGGTCCCTGCTGTGCTTAGCTGTTCTTTTCCCTTTCAAATGGGGTTTTCTTAGCCATACTTTTCACTGTCTTCAGGAAATTCACCTGTCTTTTTTCAACTCATGTCAGTTTTATACTAGTGGAGCATTCCAGATGAGGAGCATTCTGCACTGGGACTGCTGACAAAGGGACCAGTTGTTGGGAATTTGCATTGGGTGGTTTCTGTGCAAGGATTATCTATTTAAAAGGTCCTAACACAGGACCCTCCAATTCTTCTCATCCACTATGAGACAGTGATGACTGTTTTTCTTTCACCTGATCTGAGTTTGGTTTGGCTCTGGTGGCAGAGGAAGGGATCCTTGTTCTATCAGCATCCCTGAGGCTGTCTGGCTGTCTCTAGCAGTTCATTGTGTAATTAACCAATGATCGTCCCATGAAAAATCAAGCTTTCCAAGCCTTATTTCTGGATTGTTGGGACAACACAGCAATGAGAAGACATACTGCTGGATACATGGAATGCAGTGTTTGAGATTCAACAACACCTTTAAAAGGAAGGCTAGCGTGGACTTTGCGTGGACGTAACAAATCCTTCTTATGTTGAATGACATACTCATCTAGCTTTGGTGTTTTTGAGGGGCATGGTTTAGTGATTTATGGGAATGGTTGGACTCAGTGATCTGGTGGGTCTCTTCCAACCTGGCGATTCTATGATTCTATGACTTTGTGACATCCAGAGGTGCACTTTGGGCTGGGGCAGAGAATTCCTTCCACTGAAATGTCAGTACCTACTTCTGATTTGCTTTCTGTGATTGGGTTATTTGTCCAATTGTGTTTACAGCCAACTCTTCTCCTTTTTCCCATACATGGATTCCATGGGCAACCTGTTCCTCCCATTCAACAACCATCATCTTCCCTTCTCAGTCTTCTCCCTGCTATGGTATTTTTCATCTGGGGCTGCCAGCACCTCTGTCTGCTTGCTCAATTTGTGGTTTTCTAGCATGCAAAAGCAGCACTATAGCAACAATAGAAGATCGCTGTCAGGTGGAAGCGGGAGGAGGGGAAGGTGTGATTCTTGACTCCGTTCCAGTGTGTTCTCACCACAGCCTTGGCTCCAGTGACTGAGAAGTTTCTTCAAGGCCCCTTAAGAATAGAAAGCTAAAAATAGTTTAACAGTCAGATGTTCTTAAAGGTACTACTGACCTTTTGCCTTCCTGGACTAGCAGCTTTTCATGAAAATAAGACTTATTCCATTGTCAAGACACTTGCAGCTATTGCCTTTGTGTAAGATGCTTCCAGAAGGACAGCTAAGTAGCTATTTGTCTTCTACAAATCAGGAAATTAATTCTATCAGCAGAGCCCTTCTCTCACACAGCAAGGAGATGACAACCACCATTTTAAAAACCACTGCCATGACTGAATCTTTTAATCTCTCTAGAGAACCAGCAGCCCAGCCCACCAGGGGCAGTGCTAGCTTCTGCAACAGAGCTGTTACAACTACCGTGGACCATTTCTAGAAGACACAGAGGAGTTTTTTTTTCTCTGGCATTTCTCTTGGGCTGATTACATAGTCATGCTGGTTACTTGTATGGGATTTTTTCGTTATTATTATTTTGGAAGAGTTATTCTGCAGGGAAGAACTGAATTTGAAATTGAAAGACAGACCACCTAATCTTAATTTCACTTTGAAAAACATTGCTCTCTAGTGATAGTCCCAAATGCCATAACTTTAAACTGTGAGTAAGTTGACAGAACTTGGTTAGGGAAAAGGAAGGGAGTTGATAGAGTAACTTTCAGCTAAATAGTAGCTTAAAAATTAGAATGTGAAAGAGTGGCTGAAAAAAATATGTCTAATTTTAGAAGCATGTGAAGTAATGTTTCCTGTACTTGTAAGGTCCAATTCAAAGTGACTGTAACATAAAGACAATTCATTGCAAAGTGGTGTAACTGAGTAATGCTCCCAGGACTGTCCCTTGTGTTGTATTAGGAAAGCCAGTGGAGGAGAGGATGTAATGTAAAACAGGGGAAGTTGCACTTCTTTACTGTGGACTTTTCTCTGGCCACCTGCTTGTTGCTTTTCTTGCCCCTTTTCTGCTTAGTGGTCTTTCCTAGTAGTGGTTACATTGTCTTTCCAACTCATACCAAACCAGGAGATACATCACATGTGATTTTAGATGGTTGATGGTCAGAGTCATTCTTTGCGTTCAGCAGCACTGTGGAGCAAATCCAGAGGAGTTCCTCAGTGTAGATGATTATAAACCTATCCATTTGGCTCTGTGAACCAGTATTTTGATGACCAGTAACAGGAAGCACAAAAATGCGTGTAGCTAGAGTTAGAGTCAGAACAAAAATATTTTTTTCTGAAGGGAACAGAGGGTCAGATTGTAACTTGACCTGCTGTTTCATGCTGCTTTCTCTACAGAGAGAGTAAGGCTTTATAATTTCTACTTATTATACAGCTGAGCATAAAGATGAGGCCCAGATTACCATCTCATTGTCCCCATGAGACTGTCAAACTGTATACAAGCCAAGTACAGGCATTGGACACTGCCAGTCTTGCTCTTAACTTAATCATTTTGAGAAGCTCTATAGCTCTTTCAGTGCCATAAGCATAGTGAATAGAGAAAGGGAAGAGGTAGCATAGGTAATCTTGGCCTAAAACTGAAAAACTTGAGCCAGAAACAAAGGATCTTACTTTTTTTCTGTAGGTAGCAGACAAGTACAGCTTAGCTTCCTATGGGATAATGTCTTTTTTTTCCTTTGGATTTTTTCCCATGAATCTTGTTATCACAATAGTCCCAGTTTATAACTCTTGGGCTTTATGATATCCAAGCTAATGCTTACTGGTTGTAGGGTGGTAACGGATGTTGTACCTGATGTATTTCTGCTTATTCTTCAGCGGGAGAACCAGTTTTAATGTTTTTTGCTGTCTACCTTGTGCTTTTCAGAGAACTAAAGGGGAGAGTCGAAGGCACTATATAGTTTTTTCACACATGTACAGATTTCGCCAAGTGTACAGTATTTTGAACCACCCTGGGAAGAGAAGATGGAGGGAAACTCACTATTAAAAGTTCCAAATACACTTACTACACAATTCAACTCTATTATTTGTCACTCTGCTTAGGAAAAATATGCAGCAATTTGTGTACTTGATGCTAAAATTATGAAGTTGCTTTAGAAATTCAGCTTGTTGATGGCTTTCTTGGGAGTAGTAGTTGTTTGAGGATATAAGGAACTGTCACCAAGACCTTCCTTCTTCCTACTTTAATCTTCCTTCTCATGCTGAAAAGGCAAAACCTTTGACTTAGTGAGAAAGTGGTTTTGGATTTACAGCTCTGGATGAATGTAGAATGTGTATGGAGTGGGAGAAGAGGATACTCTTTCTTGTCAGCAAGGAAGGTTTGACACTTGCCTGTCTATATCTCTTACATCTTCTTTCAGGAACTTGATTATCAGAAGAGACGCATGCGGGAACCAGGGGACAGGTTTGTTCCTGTCATGAGCGATTTCATCACTGTGGCCAGTTTCAGCTTCTCCGAGTTAGAAGACCTTCTCAACGAAACGAGAGACAAGGTATGAATACACTTTGAAGTGTGGGGTTTCACTGGCTCAGCCAAAAGCATGAATCAAAATAGAAGCAATTTCAGATCCTGGGACTGTATTGAAAACTCTAGTGGACACTGAAAGTGGTTTAAGCTGAAGTTTCTGACTTTTCCTAGTCTGGTTTATACTAATTAAGAATATATTTTGGAATTAAAAGAAAGGTCAATGCTTTTGCCCACTTCTTACTAATCTTTCTTAACATTATCCATGTGGCATAGAATTGCCACAATGATGCCTGTACCAGGGTACCACGCCCAACTGTGTTGCCGAAAAGAGTATCTTTTAAACAACCTCTCAAAAAGAGGTCATTTGGTTATTGTGACTTCATATCTTTTACCTTCTTCTTCTGACTTTATCCCACTCTATTTGTTTAGTGGGGGACATTTGTGCTTCATTTCTTTCCTTTTAAAATGCACCTCCGTGTAGTTTGGTAACCCTGAATACCTGATCTTTTCCTGTTGTTCTTCTCTGTTACTGCTTGTGTTTCAGTGCAAGGATAGAAATCCCAAACATGCGTGGTTTGTCTGACATTCTTGGATCTTCTCACACAGCCAACACCATGTGTGTTATTCTTCAGGTGCTGCTGTGATTGTTTTATCTTTTCACTCTCTGCACCTCCATTAGCAGATTTGTACAATTTAGGAGGTGCTTGTTCCTTGCTGATGATTGGAGTCTGATGCTAATCCCTCTGTCTCTCAGCTAAATGAGGAAGAATTTTTATGACAAGATCATAAGCATATGAAAATGTTTGGAGAAGAGCAAGGTCAAAAGTAAATTATGTGTAATGGCAAATCTCTCTTTGTTGGCTGAGATGTTAAAAGTGCTTGGCTTTATGAACCATATGCATTATTTCTTTTGGACTGAATTGTTTCCAATGGTGGTATCAGTCCTTGCAGCATTAAGGGACCTATTTTATTAATGGAACCTGTGCCATTAGGTTTTGGTAAGCTTTAGATTTTCAAGGCTAGGCAGAACACAGGCTGAGAAACTGAACAGTAAGGCTCCTCACTCATCCAGTTGCTCTGCATTGATATAATTTTGTAATTCAAAAGCATTTCCTTTGCAGTGGAGATAATATTTATAATACTGACTTGCAGCTGTGAACACCAGGGGCTACTTGCTGTCAGCTAGAGCTAGCTGCCCTAGCAAATGCTAGTGAGGTGGTGGTTATTATGGTACTCAAAAGGCAAAACTGAGCAGTCCAAAACTTGTTAATATTGTAAGGAAATTTTGAGGAGAATCCTGTGCCTATTTTTTTAATTGTCGTGTTGCATCAGAAGATTCAGAGTGCTTCCAATATAGTAATGTTCACACTATACGGGCTTTATAATCACAAAACCAATATTTTACGTTCCATGCTTCCACTAGATTTACTGAGAAAAGTTTAGTTTTCTATGGTTTGGGGGCTTCTGTTTTATAACTGGGTAAAATTTTCAGCTTCATTATAGTTTGCTCACATTTCTAGAAGTGATTTCACTCTGTCCTTAGCTTAGACTGCCCACTTCTGGTTTGGTGTTATAGATGGTGGTGGTCCTTTCTTTTGGCACACTAGGACAAAAGCCCAACGTAGGTTCTTTTCAAAGTCAGTCAAGGGTTAAAAACTAGCAAGTGGTACATGTCTTGCACAGCAATGCAACATTTCTTGATCAGGCACTTGCATGAAAAATCCTGTTCTTTTGCTTTAAGAATAATCAGAGAATCTCCCAGCAGACGGACCAATATATCTGGAAGTTGCATGCTTTTTTTAGACATAGCCAACATAAAGCACTCAATGTAGAGAGATGTTTTTCTTTTAATGACTATAACATGCTTAGAAAATGTTTCTCTTCCTTCTCCTTGCACACCCTCACTACGTTTGAACACATGCCATTCCAACTTCTGCTCAACCCATGCCTTTGGTTCTTCCACTGGTGAAAAGCTGCTTTTGGACTCCAAAAAGGGAACTGACTGTCCTTACCAGTGCTGAGCTATTTCTCATGTTTGCCTTGTATTATTTTCCCCCTTTCTTCTTCCTTTTTCCCCCCTTTTTCTTAAGAAAGAAAATGAAGAGGAAAAAAACGGGGGGGGGGGGGGGGGGGGGGGGAGGAGGGAGGGAGAAGAAAGCTAGAAATTTTCAACAAACCAGATGTGCTTATAACATCTTCCAACCTCAATGGGCTCTCTGTATTTGTTGAATCACAAGCTTTTTTCTTACCATGGAAACCTACTATAACTAGCCAATTGAAGGAAGAGAGGGACCAAGACATCTGATTATCTTGTTCTTTTTTTGATTTTTCAAAGCAAATTGAAAAAAAAGGTAGTGGGAGAGGGAGGACTTTTAAAAATATCCTCATGAGCCCAGGAAGAGTTAGTCTGCTTCAGAGATTTATTACTAATAATGAAACCCTAGTTTTAACAGCTGGAGTTGGATATCCTTCTAAATATAGAGTTGGCTAATTGATTGCCATGAGTTAATCAAAACCATGTTTCCTCAGCCAGGATTGAAAACAATACATATTATCTTTTCAAACCTGGGAGTTTTTTAGTTTTTCTAAATGTTTTTAGTATTAGCAAAAGTAACTTCTTAAAGGAATAAAATTATGGAAACAATCCATTACCAAGGTGTGGTGCTGACCTTCTCTGTAGAGGATATTTTTCACAATCCCATGTAGTACTTCTCCTTTTTGGCCTTATTGCTTAAACAGGACCGATTACAGTTAGTGGCTATGGGGAGAAAGTAGTATTTTAAAGTTAAAGGGCCAGTTGTCAGATGCAGGCATCCATGTTTACAGTTGTAAGGCTCTCTATGCTCTTATCTTCATGCAGTAAACAGATGGCTTGGTTAAGAATTGATTGAAAACTTAGACTGACTCTTTAAACAACCTCCTTAGCACAGCTGGTTCTTGTTCTTTTTGTGTTTTTCTCACTTTCAATACCACTTTATAAGGGAATATATAGATAAGATCAAGGGATAATGTTTTCTGCCATTTCCTGTAAAATGGAACGTGGGGGCAGGAGAAAGTGAAATTCTGCATTGGAATCTTCAACCAGTTTTTACATGTTCAGATAGATGAAAATTTGACTTTTTAACATCTGAATGAACAGAATGGAGTTGAATTTTATTTGTGATTTTTTTTTCCCTGTTTCCTGTGGGGAAAGAACGAAAATGCCCAGGCAGAGGAACAGTGACTTCCCATGAAATGAACCTTCAAAAAGGTGACATTTGCCCTATATGAAGACTTATAACACATTTAAATGTTGACTAGTACAGCTTAGATCTCTAGGCTGCTTCATAACTGTTCTACTTTGTGCCTGCTCTATAACAACCCTATTTTAAAAATGTTTTGGATCTTCCTAGAAGAAAAAAATCTGTTTAGTCAGGTTTTGCCATTTCTTTGATGAATAGCAAACTTAAGTCTCTCTAGAAGCAGGGAGGCCACTGCCTGGCAAGGCTGATGAGGAGGGTAGGAATAGTGTCTATCCCCAGTATTTGTCATGACAGCTCCTCTCAAGCAGGGGATATATATTTATCATCGTGGAGACTGAAGTTCAGACTCTGCACGTGTATTTAGTAAGCTCAGCACACATAGTAACTGTTTTGAAGAACAGAAAGGCAGAGGAAGCCAAAATCTATTTAAGAAACTAGTAATTAATGGCAGAATGTGATTAAGCATATGGAAATACTGTAGTTCAAGTGCCAGTTACAGGCTGGCCACATCAGTCATTCATTTTTTTGGGGACTGGTATTTTCTGTCAACCACTGGGGCTAATAAACAAGGAAAAGATCAGGACAGCCAAGAAAGCCAAGATGGGGGTGTTTGAAAGGGCATGGACTGACACCATAGCCTACTCTCAAAACCAGCCATTTGTTAAATAAATTATGTATGTGTTGTACCCTGGCTTAGAACTGCAGATGCTTCAGGGCAGGTTGGCATCTAATGTATCAGAAATGTTTATAGCACCTGTATCTTGATTCTGGGGCTGCCAGAGTCACTTTCAAAATCCTGGGATAATCCTGTAAGAACATCTAGGCACAAGGAGAGCTGAGCCTAACACTATTTGAAATTGGCCAGACTCTGAACCTATCCCATAAAGAGAATAGTCATATATCTGATTGACTTGCTACAAGATTGGAGTCTTCATAACAGCAAATTCAAGACTACTTGTCTGGGAAAGGTGGTTCCTGTGGCATGGCTACATGGTATAATTCATTTCTACATTATCTCCTCTCGTAATAGGCAGCAGAAAACTTTTTTTGTGACTGGTTTTGCTCCTCATTATAGAGCCCCATTCCTGCCATTTCCAGAGCTCTTCTGCCACTGTTTAACATTTTGTTGGCAAGCACAGCAGAGAGTGTGCGCGCTGCTGTCCCGCTTTCACTCTCCTTGCTAAAATGGCTTTTTAAAATAAACAACTGTCTAAATGATTTGCTTTGGCAAGGGGATGAATTCAGTGGAAAGTTTGGCAGAGGAAGCAGAGCTGGCACTGAGCTCGTGGACCTGTTGTATCATGGAGACATAGGGGCCCTTATGATGTAGAAGTGAATTTTGTAATGAAAAGAAAAGATACCATCCTGTATTACAGTGGTAAATCTGCTGAAATACAGCTTTCTATCTTGCTTTTGCTCATGTCATCTGTCCCCAAATGACCTCAGGAATAAGGAAGTTTCAGCCCTCATTTCATGATTCCAGGATGTTGCAAAATTCTGGGAATTCTTGCATGCATGAGAACTTCACTACAGGTTTCACAATTGTGCACCATGGCAGGTACTGTTTGACAGGCAATCAGCCCATGAAACAGTGGAGTAATTTGTACAGGGTAACACAAAAGGTGCGGCAGAGAGCAGAAGAGAGGACTGGAGTCTGGTACCCCTCAGTCTGCATCATGCTGCCTCTTATGTCCTGAGTAAGGCAAGCAGTGTCGTTTTAGCCATTGTGCACAAGTAGGAGCTTGGGCTCCATTCCAGGTTTAGGAAGGCTGCCTCCAGCATCTTGCTGCCCTTTGTTGTAGCACTGGTGCTTTAAAAAAGCACATGTGATCACAGAACCAGGGTTACAGGCAAACAGAAGTTAAACAGAGGAGTCTGTCGCAATTTTAACAGTGAAAAGGTAGCATGGCTCTCTTTACAGTATGGAAATTGATGTAGTGCCCTATAGATGTGAACAACTGATTTTCTTTTTTGTCATTTCATATATCAGGCTAGTGGAGCAACACTTTCTGTTCTGTAGTGAATGCAGAAAGGGAGGTTCAGAGAAGGGAGCACGAGTTCCCAAGCCACATCATGGGCAGAGCTGGCAGCCAAGGCTGGATCTCCTGACTTGCCTTCCTCTGCTCAGTCAGCTTTTTTCCAGAAGGGGTACAGAAAGAAGGAAAGTGTTTATTTCAGTGAACCACAGGTTTTTCTTTCATAGTTATTTTGGTACATCTAGCTCACAGAGTTTTTCTTTTTATCTTTCACTGCTTTACAGAGAGTGATTGTGACCTACTAAGCCATGTTACAGGGCACCAAAGACAGGCTGCTTTCAGCCTTCTCCTTGTTGCTGCTTGGAGACCACAACACGTTATACTCATGAATGTTTCTGGAAGGCTCCCAGGCTGCTGGATCTTTCCAGCGCAGCAACACTGTTCCTTCTCTGAGTGGCAGTGAGGAGGCAGTGACAAAAGCCTCTCTGCCAGTGTAACAAGAATTAGCTGTTGCTTGTTGCTGGGTGACAGGCCATGTACAGAACATTTGCAGACAACAACACCCTCTAACGGAGACTCCTGTGTATGTAGGATCCAAGAGCTCCAGGCAAGGACCCCACCTCCTTTTCAACCCTCAGCATCCTCAAGAGAACAGGGTATTCATAGGTATCAAATAAGCTCGGTTCCTGTGTGCCCCCTCACTCACCTTTGCTGTGCACAGGAGGAATGCAGGGTGCAGAGGCAGCGCATTGCTAGGTACAATAGCCGTCTCCTGTGGTCTGCCCCTTGACTTCAGGTTTCACAGGAGCTGGACAAACCTTCATTCTAGCTGGCAGCTCTAGCCACCACTCTTAATTTCTGCCTTATTTTCAGTTTTCACAGGAGTTAACCACAAGTTAAGTGGGAAGAGATTTCAGGTAGCACATCTCCTGTGAGCAATGAGCTTCAGGCACTCAATGTGTTCAAGTGACATGACAATGCCTGTCCTGAATTCTTTCTCTGGCACATCTGCTCCCCTGGCTGATGGGTGTGCTGGAGCAGACTAGCCAAGAAAATATAGCACATGGAGACGCTTTCTCTCCCTCTGCAGTATTGACAGCCTGTATTCTCACTGCTGAAGAGCTAGTGCTGCTCTATGTAGATTAATGTGAGACTTCTGCACTTTCCTATTAATCAAGCAGACTATGTGTACATTACATACAGAGAAAATACATATATACAGAGAGGGGTAGGGAGAGGAAGTAGGTGTGCATACTTGTGTGTATGTGTTAAAAGTTAAAGGAGATAAAACACAGAAGTATGTTGTTGCTTTTTCCACATTCTGAAGTCCCTCCATGACTTGCTGCTGTAGTGCTTCCTACAACTCCTGCTGTGTTTGGTAGCTCAAAGCAACTTTCATTTCTTCCAACACTTTTTTTTATTATTAGTATTCTCCAGATACTTTGGGTTTCTTTGTTTGTTTCTGGCTGAGAACACAGCCTTTTTAAAGAAAAAAGAAGCTATTGCTTCAAACTGCTTTGTGGGCCTGGCAGGAAAACCAGAGGAGGATAGATGCCGAATCTCTCAGGCTGTGCCAGAAGGAAGCTGCTTTCCTTGGAGACTTTTTCCCCCTGCAGTTGACTGGGAGACGTTGTTTATGCTTCACCTGGTACAGGGCCAGAAGGATTTATAAGACCTTCATCCAAACTAACTTTGTGCTTGGGGTTGGAGCTTGAACTGTTCTTACTGTTTTTTCCATTCTGCAAGAGCACCCACCTAAAAGAAGAGAAGTTGGGCTGTGTTAGTTAGTATGAGCTGAATACATTCACAAGAGATTTTGAAGGCAGTCCATAGCCTGGGAGAGTCTGAGTTTGGCTTGGTAAATCTTGAGGTCTGTAAGGATGCTCTACTGCTTGGGGGTGATGTGTTAAAGTGCAAGAAGGGAATACTATGGGATCTGTGCATCAGGCCTCCAGTGCCACCAGGAACGCATTGCTAGTGTTGCCTGTTGCATAACAGAGGTGTGTGAGTGATGGTGGTTGGACAATGGCACGGCTTTTGGATGTGTACTCTTATACAGGACTTAGTGGATGTGTGTGCACATGCTGTTGACAGACTATATGTGCATGCACTGAGTGCAGTTTGTTTAGTACAGAGGCATGCTTGTGAGTATGAGAGAGCAAAGAATAGAGTACAACTACTGCAGGACTGATGTCCAAGAGCCAGGGGTTACTGTGAATTTACCATATCCCAATCAGAACTGCCCTGTGACTGAAGTCCTGCCAGTTGGCTGACTCCACTTGCATCCTGCAGCCTCAACATTTGCCTTTTAAAATAAAAATCACTTGTGATGTTTTCACTCTCTTTTAAGTCTGCCCGGGAGCCCTGGCTGCTTTCCTTGCCCCTCTCTCTTGTCATATCTGTCCATAGTCTCCTCTCTCTCAGGCAGCATGCTGACTTAGAGGACTCCAGAGTGATGGATGACATAGCAAGACTCCTGAGAGGATAGACTGTGAAGCTATTGGAAAAGAAACCCCTCTAGCTCCAGCCATTTTGAAAGTGGATTTGAGGCATAGGTGGAAGGGAAAAGAATGGGCTAAACTTACTTGTTTGGTAGTTAGAGTGGACTAAAACTAGTTTCCCCAGCTAGCTCACTGTCTTCTGTTCCCCTGCTGTCCCACAGCTGCAGCTAAGATGTGGCCAGACAGTCATCCTCTGAAATTACTCCATCACCCTCAGACACTGAGCATGGTTTTTTTTTTTTTTATAAGTGGACAGCTAGTGATCTCCAGCACTGTTGCCCCATGTTGCCCAAAGTATATCCAGGAGAGCAGATTCTTCAGGGACAGAGGCACCTGCCTTGAAGAGAGGCACTTATGTTGCCAGGGTAGTTTCTGCTCTCACCTCATGAATGTTCAAGAGGTATTGAATTACATGTGCGATTACTCATAAGCTTTCCACACTGTCTTCACCAAACTGCCTGCCTAATCATTGTTCTTGTGTTTTCTGCCCTCTTGACAGTACGCCAAGGCACTGAAGCATTTTGGAGAGAATGAGGGCAAGATGCAGCCAGATGAATTTTTTGGCATCTTCGACACTTTCTTACAGTCATTTGCAGAGGCCAAACAAGACCTGGAGAATATGAGGAAGAAAAAGGAAGAAGAGGAACGCAGGGCACGCATGGAAGCCATGGTGAGGGACTGGGCACAGGAAGGAGTTTCCTTCCATCCCCTTTTCATGTCTCAAGAGAAAGGTTGAGAGAGTGAATTCCAGTGTTCATGTCTTGTCTATATCCTTCTCCCTGTCACCTCTCTTCGGTGCTGTTCTCTTCGCAAATGATGCCATTTTTCCTGCTGACTGTCCTGTCAGATCTCCGTACTATTTGGCTCCTAAATTACCCTCTTTTGGGTTCAGATGCCAAATCTAGCCCTGCCTGTTATGCCCTGTTACTTCGCAGGAAGTTGCTCCCCCTGCCCAGTGCTAGACTACCCTGCTTTTGTGCTGCAGACTCTGTGCAAAAGTTCTGGTCCTGCCAGCTGGTCAGCTTCCACTTAGACTCCATCATCAGCTGCTGGCATGCCTGTTGCCTGACAGGATACAGTGACACAGCGAATGCCCTGGCGCCTGCAGTCCACTCAGGCAGTATCTGTTTCTGGCCAGCCTTAATGCCTTGATTACTGGGGCCACATCTGGCCTTGACGTGGCAAGAAAGCTTTTGTACATCATTGATTTTTGCTGCTGGGACACAGACATGTTTGTCCCCAGGGGTTCATGTGAACCAGCCTCCCCCTCTAACCTCAGCTTTTCCTGAGGTCTGAGGACTGCTCAGCAGTCCCCTGTGTCCTTCCCTCCTGCCAGTGTTCAACTCTGGCTGCCACCGTGGCCCCAGTTCTCACTGTGTTTGCTAAGCCAAAAGCACCAGTTCGTGCCTTTCAGAAGAGGAGAGAGGTAAAACAACAGGATGCCAGCAGTTTTTCTGTTGAATACGGATAAAATGCCAGGTCTTAGGCTCAAATTTCCTCTCAGTTAGCCTGCAAAGTGCGGAAGTCTGCTCTTAAAGCACTAGAACATTTTTTTGGGCCTAATATGCCACAAGAGAGATTGCAGTTTGCTTATGGAAAGAGTCTTCCTGCAGCGTGGGGCTAGTGCCTAGAGTGAGTGACCTGCTTTGGTGCATCTATCCCTTGCTCCCTCTAATCTTGGAGCTGAACACTGGGGAGAGATAACCAAGCTCCCTGGAGCTGCTCTAGGGAGACCAAGGGCATCACATTGACAGGTGGATCTATCCAGTGGTTTGTAAAATCAGTAGTTCTGTTTGACGTTCTTTGTGTTTATAATGTTTCTCTTTCCAGAGTTGAGGCAACGTGCCTTCCTCTTCCTGTCAGTGCAACACACTGCCTCCATCCAAACATAAGCTGTCTGGTAGACAGAGTTTCTGTTGAAACTTTTGATATGATATATCACACAATTTTCATTCTCCAGTGTGTTTAGCATGTGCCTTTCTGGGGTTTTTCCTTTCTTCTTTTTCTTCTTCTGCAGGACTGCAGCCTTTCTGCCTGTCAATTTAACTAGCTATGCCTCAAGCACAAAGCTGCTTGTGACTGTTGTAGTAACAGTTTGTATAGACACATCCAAACTAACTTTAAACTCACTAGGCTAGGAACTGTCAGCATATGAGGTACTGCCACACTAAGATCATTGAAAGTCTGGTCCCAGAAGCTGGGTAATTACCTAAACCAGCATCATTTGTAGACTGTCATCTGGCACAGCTACTTTGCTGGCACTGCCTGAATGTAAAATAGCAGCAGCATAGACAGATCTCATGCGTACTCTTTGCTCCAGGGTAGTAGTGCTTTGTGAGGCAAATGTACAATGCTACTCATTCCTCAGCTCTCCTGCTTTCTGCTTGCCTTGTAAAGAAGAGAAGCCCAGTATGGTCGCCTGTAATCTTTTTGCCCTAAACTACACTGACACATCTTAGCTGCCTCTTGGCAGTGTACCTAGTGATCTAACATCTCTGTTAAGTAATCCTAAAACTCTGTGTCTTTCTCCACAGCTCAAAGAGCAGAGGGAAAAAGAGAGGCGACAAAAGAAAGCAAAAGCTGGAAGCATATCTGAAGAGAGTGGGGAGTTTGATGACCTGGTGTCTGCTTTAAGGTCGGGTGAAGTCTTCGACAAAGACTTATCGAAGCTCAAGCGTAACCGCAAGCGTTCGGGGAACCAAGGCTTAGAGACAAGCCGGGAGCGGGTGGTGACAAAGCTAAATTATTAATTACAAGGGGAAGAAAATTAATCAACCAAAAGAAGATCATGAAAAAGTGCAAAACAAGGAAAATGAATGTTTGCAACAGTGCCTGTCTGACAGCTGCCCCAAAGGTTTTCTTTGGTCTATGGCTAGAGACATTACCTTTCCATGATCAGCTTGCCTCTCATCCCTCTTCTGTGCTCCTAATTTGAACCATTATAAAAGTGCCTCTATGGACCCAGCAGGGCTTGTGACCGGGCAACGCATAGCTGACAGATTTTCTTCTGGGAATTTATTGTGTCATCAAAGGCCTCATGGTGATGACAGAAAGTACTTGGGCTTTGCAAACTGCCTCACAGCTAGAGAAAGATAATTTTTCCGTGTGCCAAAGTGAAAACTAGTCATGATCTCCATCTTGCTGATAATAAGCAAGACTAATTTCAGAGTAGGTCTGTAAACACCCGTCACTTCTTCAAAATCTAGACTAGCCTTCAGAGGCTTGTCAAATGTGGCTCTTGAGGTTTCCAATTCCCCTCCAAAACTGGATTTTATAAACCATTGATTAGCACCTGAAAAATGCTTTTGATCTCATGTTCTGTATAATATTTTTGTGGCCTACACTGTCCAAAGCAAGAGATGTTCAGATGGAAGTAATCTGGTTCTGCAACAAACTAAAATTCAAGACTCAGATCAATATAAAATTCTTCACAAAAGTCTTTTGGATTTTGCTTTTCTAGAAACAGTTTTCTAGATTTTGTTGATGTTTGAGCTTCGAAGCTATGAAATGCATCTTCTAGGAAAGAAACTCTGGCTTTTCTTTAGAAGCCGTTGCCATGTTGGAATTACAAATAGATGACTGTGGAGCCTATTGTCATTGCTGGAGGGTGGGAGGGAAGCAGCAGAACTTTTCTTACCTGTTTGTGCAAGATTTCTTAATGCAGCCTGATGAAAATTGGGAGCTTCCTAGTATCATCCACAGGTCACAAATAGCAAAAAGCAAATGGGGTCACTGGGTGCAAGAAATGTGATTTTTATTTTCCACTTGATGCTAGCTGTGATTGCTGTTGGCATGAACTTGTCTTTCTGTCTAACAGGCAGACCTTCACTGCACACCCCCTGTTCTTATTTAGGGGAATTGTGTAACTCAGCAAGATATGAGTGTTGTCAAAAGAGGTCTTTTTCATTTTGAAGGGATTGCTTGGGATGAAGCAACAGAGGGCCTCATAATGAAAACTGAGAATTCTTCCAGGAATTACAGTATTGTGTAAGCTGAGCAGGCTTTGGAGATGGGTTAATTCATAAGAAAAAAAAATTATATTGAAGCTACATGTATAAAGCACACAGTGCGAAAGCAAAGAACCCCGAGAAGAGACTTGAATTCTGTGTGTCTTCATGGCTCTTGGAAAGGGATCAGATTGTGTAGGCTGTCATGGGCCTTTTTTCTGTTGTTGTTGTCTTTTGAATCTTGTCTTCCTGTTTTATTATCTTCCCTGGAGAAGAAAAAGTAGTAAAGAAAGAAATGGTGATGGATTCTTCCTCCTAGACAGGAAGAAAAGACAGGACATTTGAAAAGAGGGACCCACCATTTACAAACTATGCATCAATAGTCAACAGCACAAAACGTCAAGGAATCCCAGGGAACTGAGAAAACCTGTTTGTCACTTTAATATTTTGGTTTGATTTTTCTCTGAATGTCACTCAACCTCAGGCTCTGTATTGAGTCTGCAGAACAGGACTTCCTCTGCTGTGCACACTGCCTGATCAGTATTACACGCTACCAATACTGGAGAAGCAAACTGTGGTGGTTTTCTGAACAATTTGAGAGTAAAATAATTATGTAAACTATGGAAAGAAGCAATAGAGTCTGAATTGCTAAACTCTAATATTTCATTGTTTACTGAATTCTGAGTCTCTCACCCCAGAACATCCCTATTTACAACATTCCATACTGCCGCGCCTCTGTATAATACTCATCGTAAAGAGCTGGTATCTTACAAGAGCTGGGTGAATTCTCCTCCCTTACTATCCTGCTCCCCTTCTGGGATTAGCTATTAACAGCAATGCCTATTACAGCGGACACAAGCACCTTGTAGAAGAAAGACTGTATTTCATATAGGTTTTTGAAAGTTTAAGAAAAAAATCTCACTTTTAAAAGCATTTTTATTTTAAATTACAAAATGGATTTTTAGAAATGTCTGTTGTAAATTATATTAACAAGTTCCTTGCTGCTCCCTGAGGTAGACATGCTATATCCCAGCCCTTTTTGTTTGTCTTGTTTTGAAACATGCCATATAAACTATGCCAGGTAAGCCATATGAGAGGTGGTAATATGTGCCAAGTTGGTATACAGTTGAGTTTAGGTTTGGGTAATCCCTGAATTTCAGAGATGATGCTTTTAGGGATTAGAACATTGTAGGTCTTTTTTCCCTTCTCTATTCTCCCTGGGTTTGTGACTTGTCCAGAAATTCAGGTGTAGTGCCAAGGTCCGTCGTGGTGCAAGATGATGTGACTCATGGCTCTGTCTAATTTATGGCTGCTTGCTTGCTTCCCAGGTACTTGTTTGATAAAGCAGACTGTCAGCATGACAGTGCTGTCAGAGAAGAAACACCTCAGGGCAAAACCCTTAAATATAAATACAGCATTCCCCCTGCCCTGGTATTTGTGCTGTGCTTTTTGAAACTGAAGTCACTTTGCCAGGCCACAAATGTAGCAAAAGTAGGGAGAGTAATAAACCCTCTGTCCATTTGTGTACACAGTTCAACCCCGATTTAAAGAGCTACAGTATGATGGTACGCAGCACTTTGGCCATGCTGACAGAGTCAAAGAAATCTGCTGTAGTTTTGCCACCTCGTTGACTCATACACAAGTAAGGACTCCTATGCAACTCCTGTAAATCCTGCGGGATACTTACTTGGGTGGACAAAAACCTCAGAGTCATGCCGCTGATTCATTGCAGCTCAACATCCTCAGTACTCTGGTGCCCCAAACTCCTGTTTTGAATCTGGTATGGTGGCTGAAGGCTTTGTTCAGTATGCTGGACAGTCCCCCCAGGCTTTTGACTCCATGGTGTATGTCCATAAAGAGGGTTTGGGAAAGGCTCAGTTACACACTGAAGCAAGTAGTGATTTCACTTAAGTGGTAACAAGTGGAAAGACCCTTTAATAGGTCTACTGTGTTAGATGAGGCTGACTACACAGAAGGTAAGGAAAAAAGTTGATTCAACTCTAGGGCCTGGCATCAGATTCTTGCTGAAGCCTAGTTTGTTCGTTCTTCTCCTCTCTGGAATTGTAAGTGCATCTGTGCTCTGTGTTTCATCAGTGGTTATGGTAGAGTTACTGTGTGCTAAAGGGGATGAGACAAGGTTATTCCTTTTCCTTTAGAGCTAGCAGAGCCTAAGCAGGTATAGTAAGCAGTTGTGAGGTATAACATTAAGGCATAACCTCTCGTCGCATTGATAGCTGGAGAAGAACTAGAGTCAACTGTTGTCCTTGCACCTGTGCCTAGCACACGCATTTTAAGTGAAATCACTCTCATCCTTGAAAATAAGTGGAGGAGTAAGAGAGGCAAGAAGGGAGTAAAACTGAGGGCTTGTTCTCTTCTACTCTTCCTGCAAAAATATAGTCATTGCTAGCTTTACAATGAAGTTCTTCATGCCTTGAAGAGGAGATACTTTCTAACTTTTCAGACCTTGTCCCTGGAGGTCCAGTGCTCGCTCACTTCTGTGTGTCTGTGTTGTTCGTAAGCAGATTGCATGAGGATGACCCCAGAAAAGACCAAAGAACTCCTTCCACCTCCTCCTCCCTTTGGTCTGGGTCATTCTTCTCAGGTGGTCATGTCTCTGGAAAAGCTACAAGGTAAAGTGACTTCAGGGCAGCAAGGTTCTTTCCATGACCTGCAGCACAGCTATCGTTCAGGCACTGGTTCCCTAGAAGAGCAGGAGCAGTACTAGTGTTCAGGAGTGAGGGATTCTCCATTAGGGAGATGACCTAGGAGTCCTTCAGAAGCATCTCTGTAATGTGTTTGCAATGTCTGAGGAAGGGAAGGAATCATTAGAGGCCCTGGTGGGAGACTGTGGAGCAGGCATTTCCGTTATGGCCAGCCCCTGTGGCTGAATTTTTCCTCTTTAGGAAAGCTCACACTCTGAGCTGAGCTGCATGGGAGAAGCTTGTGACAGGAGTTTTTGTGAGGGAAAAGGAGATCAGTTGTACAGTTCATGATGTACATGATATATACAGTTTTGTTTCTGGGTTGGTTTTGTTTGTGTTTTTGTTTGGGGGTTACATGATTTTTTTTTAAAAAATGGTTTTAGGAATCTCTAAGGGGAACCTGTAAATCTGACACCTCTATTTATTTTGCCTTATTTTAGTTTGCTATGTTTGTATGTATACACTGCATTACGGCAAAGACTATTGAGACCCTGCCAGGGCATTACATTGGCAAGACAGCTGGGTTGGCTATTGTGCCGCAAGCAGAACTGTGCAAGGGGATGTGTGTGAACAGTCTTTGTGTGGGAAGTGAAGGAAGAAAACACTGTTCTTTTGCTTTTGTCATAATCACTCTGCCTATGGTGATACTAGTTCTGGGTAAATGTATTTTAAATCATGTAGTGATCTGATGCAGGTTGGTTATTTTGGAACACTTTCTATAAAAGCTGTTTATTTCTCATCATGAATCATGTTGAAAGGATTGAGAAGAGTTAAACTGCACTGTTGCTCATTCAAACTTCACCCTTCCATGCAAATTCTGACCATAATAGCAGAGAAGCTTGGATAGATGGATGAAAGTGGTTTATGCCCTGTAACTTCTCACTAGTACTAACACATTGGTGAGATGAGCAGGGACAGTTCTCCTTTCTGTCTTCAAGGCCAGGGAAGAATAGCTCTACGTCCTCTACATCCCCTCTCTCCTCCTCTGTCCCAACTCCACAGATTGTCCAGGGTAAACAAAGTCTTTATACTGGTTGGTGTTTCACCTGTGGGTCTCTAGCAATTACCAGGTATTTGGCTATAGCTTCATGGCTTCTATACTTGACATAGCAAATTTGGGGTTGCCTGCCATCCAAACAGGTAGCCTCCATTGGCTATATTAGCTTCTGCTATCAAAGGCTGAAGAGACTAACCTGGGTAATACAATTTGGCCAACTGAAAATATAAAATTTTTATATGTCTGCGTGTGTGTATATACAAAAGCTAGCTGCTACTGTAAGTAGTAGTTTTGATAACCACAATCCCCTGAAGATGGCTAGATTTTCCTCACTGTGCCTGCTGAGAAGGATGCCATTAGTCTGGCATGGTGTTTTGGCACCTTGTTTCATGAGAGAGTGGATGCTTAATAGATCTTCCAAACCAGAGTCTTCTCTTCTGTTGCTGGTGATCGTGTAGTAAGAAGATCCAGTGTGAGCAGTACAAGAGCAATTCAAAGCAGCATCTGGATCAAAACTCCCCTTTAGGCAGTTTTGGCTGTTTACAAGATGTTCCACAGAGGTCATGGAGGTCTTGGTCCTTTCTTGTATCCACCACTAGGATCTGTCACCCAGGTGATCTAGGAAAGTCTCTATGACAAGCTATTTCCTCCACGCAGTGAAGCCCTTAAACAGGCTCTTTAAAAACATTTGCCATTTTTAGGAGAATTGTAAGGGGATGTCAGGTACCTGAGCCACTCTGTGCTCAACATTTCCCCTCCAAACCATCCTCATTTTTCAGCCATTCTCCTCCTCTGCAAGCCTACTCAGCTTGAAACTCACAGGTCACTTTGGGAGGTGCCCCTGCCCACTAAGTTAGAAAGTACAGTGCAGCTTACTCAAGTGGGAGGTTGTGTGCTGCTGTAATGCCTTGGCATATCCTCATTTCTTAGTCAGTTTAAGACTATAAGTGAATTATATGTACAAATCCTGTAGTGTCCTTTTTACCTGTATCTTTTTATAAGAATATACTGTAATACTAAAAAGCAAAAGCAAAAAAAAATTAAAGATATATTGCCCCCACTATGTCTCAGTACATTTCTTCATAGCTGTGGTTTTTGTGCAGACTTAAGGGTGAGTTGGAGTTGGGTGCACTTTTTTGCTAAGCTCTGGGTCTTTCTCTTTGGTTGAATGAGTTACATTCAGCTCTTCAGGTGATGAAGTCACTGAAGAGCTGGTGAGAAGTTTCACAGTTAGTTCTGGGGGAGCAAGCAACATGGTAGAACACAAGCATGTTGTCCTCACACATTGCAATTATAAAGAACTAACCGTGGAACCAGCAGGTCGCCATATCCAAAGGTCCTATTGAAATAAAACACTCTTTCATTGCTCTTTCAGAACAACATCGGGAACACGGGAGTTCACTTCAAAGGGAGAAAGGGAATGCAAGGCTGCAGTGTTGCCCATAAGCTCACATACTTAACTGAACAACATCCTGACTTCAAGAGCATGACTCAGTGGAGGAGGGGGCAGGAGAGGATTCTTCAAAGGAAGGAGTTAAATAAGGCCAGGAAAAACATCATCAGGAGTGAAGCTTTCAGGGGTGTGGGAGGGAAGAGAAGTTAAATGCAAAACAGCAGGGCAGGCAGGAGTCATGCAAAGGCTAGGGCTAATTTGTGGGTGAATCAAGGGACGTGCCCAGGAATTCCTTGAAGATCGGGGGCTGTGCCTTGTATTCATCTCAGGTGCAATGTGCACAGCTGTTTCTTTGTTAAGGAACATAGCCTGCTGACAAAATTCATCACTAGGCCACAGTTTTTTGTGTTTTAACTGTGAGCACCTAAGAAGCTCATGCTTAGTTTCCAGTGGGAGCCTTGCTGGCTGTGCAGCACGTTCCTGCAGTACATGGGTTCCTAGAGACCCCAAACAAAGCTTCAGCTGCTGGTTTGGGCCCCTAGATGGGAAGAGCTGTGGCCGTGGCAATGAGAAAAAGCCATCAGGGGATAATTGCCTGCACGGACTGAGGAGCACCAGTCAGCAGTTGGAAGTCTGAGTGCTCTGTGGGAAGGTTCTTGGTTTATATTTGTTAACAGGCCTCTCGGTTTCTCTGTTTTTCATCTATTTGGTTCAGGCTTGGCTAGAAGTCTGGCTGTCAGGTTCTTGCTTTACAGATGCAAGGGGATGTGTCTGAAATCCATGCAGCCCATGAGTGGCAGAGGCAGGATGAAAATGCAGGGCCTCTCCCCTTGTCTTTTCTGTCAGCTAGGTTTTAGTAGAGGAGGCAAAACTATTGCTTTTCCTCTTATTAGAGGTGAAACTCAGTGGCATTTGGATTCTGTGTGTTGTGAACAACCAGAGAAGTATCCTGCCTGAATTCGAACAAGAAGGGCTGGTGTTCTGCCATGCAAGACAGGTCCAGTGCAGAAGCCTCCTTCTGTCTTCCTGTTTGACATATTCCCTATGGTCATGGACCTCCTTGTCCTCATCATCGCTGCACAGAAGAAAGGTAAGTGCCTCATGGCTTTTTTCCTGAGCAAAATTAGTTTTCATGTTTAGCTGCCTTGAACAGTTAGGAGTTGGGAAATAGGAGCTCTTTGCTCTTGCTGGGGAGGGCTGAGGATTTACTGTTTTTTCCTTTTTTTCACCCTTGGTTTCTGTTTAAACAAAGATGATTTTTATCTCTGCTATAGCACATATGGAACTTTCTGGGAGAAATCTGCTTGGCCTTTGGGAACATATTTCTACTGCTAGGAAATGTAATAATTAAAAACTTTAAAACTTTCATATTCAACATTATTGTGCTAGATTTTGTTTGCTTCATGTTTCTGTAGTTAATGGGCTTCTTGCTGTTTTCTCTGAGACACGGTTGCTGTTTATCTCTGGTTTGGTCAGACTCTCATCAGGAGGTAGAGTCCTTTCTCTTGTTTGTTTGCTTTTTTGTTTATTTTTTGTTTGTTCATTTTATTTGCTCTAGTCCTCTCCCTAACCTTCCCCTTTCAGTTTCAGCATGGATTGCTTAGAGAAGATGAGAGTGATACTGGTTTTAGAGCCATGTAACTGCTAAAATGTTGCTTTATATCTATTTTCTGAGGTCTGCTGTTCTGTACCAGCCCCAGTCTGGCACATTTAGTTTTCATATACAATAGTGATATAAGGGTGCATTAAGAAAACAAAACGGCTTTCTCACATGTGCCTTGGAGAGGGAGTAGAGCAAGGAAATGAACCAGAGTACAATTTCAGTTTGGTTTTAATCTTTTTGTTTGTTTCCTTGCAAGGTATGGCAAGGTATGGTTTTGCTGCTTTTTTTTTTTTTTTTTTGAAAAAAGAAAAAGAAAAACTAAAGTGTCTTTGAAAGGAAATCATTGAATCATAGAATGGGTTGAGTTATAAGGGACCTTAAAGACCATCTAGTTCCAATCCTGCTGCCTTTGGCAGGGACACCTCCCACCCCCCAGGCTGCTCAAGGCCCCATCCAACCTGGCCTTGAAGACCTCCAGAAAGGGGGCAGCCACAGCTTCCCTGGGTAACTTGTGCCAGTGTTTCATTGCTGTCTGTGGACCGTGGCTGAGGAGGGGAAAATGCAGCTAAAATTCTTCCAGAGGGTTAACCTTTAGTTTTCAAGGACAAGTATTTGTCCTGTTCTCACAGAGCTGAGCTCCCTTCTTCCTTCCTACACTTAATTAATGAGGAGGAGCCATCTGCCTAAAAAACACTTTCCAGCCATGATCAAAGCATGAAAAATGCCACAAATGTATTGAGGAGTTCCAGCTCATTTATGGCTTTTGCAGTTGGGCTGGATGCTGGCACGGGGTGAGACCTCTGGCCTGTGATTGGGACACTATGATTCTATGATTCCTACAGTGCATAGGCTAAGGAAACCAGTTATGGAATGGGAAGGCCTTTGGGATTTCCCACTGTGTTGTCACTTGGGGCAGGGAAAGGGGTGTCAGACATCCCCTAGCACCCGGCCTGCCCAGACAAACAGAGCACCTCAATGCCTGGTCTCATACACAGCTTTTGCAGTCCCTCTTTTGGGTTAGTTGTTGCCAGGTCTCTTCAGCAGAGTTGTCTTATGGTTCTGCAGGATGAGAGCTTGGAATATATTTGGCTAAATATCAGTAATTTGCTGGCATATGACCTCAATTCTATTTCCCACTTACCAGTTTTCTAGAGATGCCATGTCAGGTAGCTACTAGTATCTGTAGACTCCTATTTTTTTGTATTTCCTTTTCTTTCTTTTTAAAAGTTAGCATTTACAATGGGCAAATAATTGCTGCTGCCTCTCTCACTCCAAGTTGATGTTTGTTCCCACTTGGTCTTGGAGAATCATTATGTCAATTGGACTGTTTGCAGTGCGCTGAAGTCTTCCCTTGGGAGAGCTGCTATATATTCCCTACTATGACAGCGTTGAACCCTGGGGATCCAAAAAGGGTCCTTAATGCTATGGTTATTTTAATGTGAGAACCCAGGAAGCATTATTTGCCCACCTTGTAACAGTTGCACTAAGCCAATTTCTTGAAGGGTTCATGGAAGGACAATATGACTTTGTATTAGCTAAATAAAATAACAACCAAGGGAGGAAGACAAGTGGCGAAAACTATCATTTATTGCACAGTGCAAGATGTGGAAAAAGGCTTTTGTCTGGCAGAAAAGTCTGTGACCAACAGTGGCTGGGTCTGTCACATTCTACCAAGACATTTGCCATCCTCTCCTTTTTGGAGATACAATTCAGAGCAGTTTCACCAAAGACTGAGGCCACTGCTAACCAGGAAAATCATAAGTCATGTAAAGGTGGCTGGGATCTGGGAGCAAGGCACATGTTGGCCCTGGACATCCCTCCTCATCAGGCAGATGGGGAAGCAAGTGCATTACAGACTATGTGATATTGTTGCCTGTCCCTGCATGGAGGAGGGCTCTCTTCTCTGTGTTCCTTATGGAGTTTTTAAAAGATCGGGGAGGGGAAACTGTGATTGTCAGATTTCTTGAGATAATAGGATCTTAGGCCTGAGTGATCTGGGAAATGGATACTTGTCTGTCTGTAAGTAAATGTCTGCCTTTACAGGGTATCTGCAGGGGTAAAGCTTGTATTTTATCATCTACTAAATTATCAGGAGTGTTGTAAGAATTTGTTTGGATGCCCCATGAGAGAGTAGCTGAGTACTTGCCTCTGGTGAGCCCAAGGCTCATGCCCCAGTTCTCCTACTATGCCAGTGTTTTGCAGTTTGTGGTTCCTGGAAAGCATGTGGTCTGTAAAAGTATCAGAAGGTGGCCTGTGGACAGTGGCTGAGAAAGGAAAAAAAAGATCAAGAGTTTTTGTGGGCTCCATTGCCCACAAAAAGAAGCAAACAGAATAAGAAGAAAATTAATTTCCATCTTCTTAAAGCATAAGCTATTTTTTTTATTCAGTTGTAGTAATCCTGTAAAAGGTTGAACATAGTTATCCTCCCCCTCGCTAAAAAGATTAGGTAGTCAATGGATTCAAAAGATAAGAAATGGTGCTCTTAATAACTTCTTTCCTATTGCACGTTCCTGTGATTATCATCAGATCTGATGCAGGCGGTGCCTAGGTGCCTGTCTTTTGTGTGCAATGGCCTTTGGCTGGGATGGGAACTGTCATCTTATCCCTTGCGGATCACAAGGTGCTTCCAGAGAGAGAAGCAGGAATCAGCCTAGTATTTGCCCGCCCTTGGTCTCACAGTAAGGGCAAGAATTTTCTTAGGTAACACAGACTATGTTTGTGCCTCCAAGCAAGTCTGTATCTACTCTTACTTTTTAGAAGGAGCTGGTTAACTCAGAAAGGCAGTTTTTTCCCAGGGTTGTCCACTCCAGGATTTTCCTTCCTTTTGTGCTCCCTAATAGAAAAATAACTCTTCAGAGCCATGCCCCATTCTGCTGTAAACTACGCCTTGCTTCTGTTTCTAGTTCTCTTCAACATCTAAGCCCTGTTGACCTCACTCTTGTGCCCTCACAAGCCCTTTCTGTTGCCATGTCACTTTGCTTGCCCACCTTGGGAGAACCTGCTGCCCTTCCTCTGTGGCAGTAACATCTGTGATGGAATTTAGGCAACTAGGGCTCCATGAGGAGTCCCTGGCAGAGGATTGCCCCTGGTACAAAACCCTCTTGCTCTGCCCTTAGAGTGACTTCACATGCAGGAGCTGCTCTAACATGTCAGGAGTCAGCAGGTGGAACAGGCAGCATCTTTCCAATTGTCCTTCCTCAGTGATCTGCTGGTGGCATAGCTCTTGCTCATCCAGGGAGCGCATGTTAAGTGCGTAATGTGCCCTTTTAAAATGACAGTGAATCTTCCCTTGCTCTGGTCCCTGAAAGCTTCTCCCTAAGTGGAGAGGAGGCCCGGGTTTTTTGCGGCTGGATAGCTAAAGATGCCTCTAGTGTAATGGGGACAGGTGGCCTTTTGCCACAGAAGCATCTCCAGCACTGAAGCAATATATTTGGATTAGCACTAGCTGTGGCCTCAGCAATGCTGATCTCATGCCAGCTCCTGGGGTGTCAGTGCTGGGATGCATCAGCAAGCAAATCTCAAGCAAATCTTGGACTTGCACCAGGGTCAGAGGCTCCAAATCGCACCTTTTCCAATAGCTGCAATCTTGTCCTTGTCAGGCAGCTGCCAGTTGTCTGTTCCTGATTAATCCTCTCCCAGGGGAATTCTGACCAACACGCCCCAAGAGAGGATGGGAATAGGAAGGGGATAAAACCAGTATTGAGGCAACCTTGCTTTCTAATTTTTAACCCATGCTAGCACCCTAATCCAGACAAGAAGGTAGCAGGATTTTGGATGAGAATCAGTAGACCTGACTTACAGTGCTGTGCAGTGCAGCACCAATATAAATGATAGGCAAATGGATGCAATCACAGAAATAACTGAGCTTTGATAAGGGCCAGGCTCTTTCCCAAGAGCTTCTCACAGGAGTGGTGTCCAGCTCTCTTACCTTCTCACTCCTGCCTGCTCTTTCCTTCAGCTCTGCAATGTGCTTTGCTGCTCCTGAACACCTCTTGCAGTCATTAGAACAGGATCTGGGGTGTCCTCAGCGCAGGCGAAGCTTTTCCTTTGGGAGGCAGAAGTGAAATCTTCATCTAACTGTTGGGAAAAAAAGATAGTCAAAGCCATGTCTGCTAAAAGCAACCTTGTCAGTCTGGTGGCAAATGCTGCCTTCTCCAGATGCACATCAGATATGAAGAATGCTCCAGCTCGCAAATCTGTCCCAGATGCTCGCTGCCTAGCACACAGAACAATGCAAAGGCTGGGTTACTGTCCCTTACCTGCAAATAACATTTTGAGTGACTTACCAAGTGTGACACATTGGTCTGGCCCACATCCCTGTGGTCAGGTCCTCCTGGACCACAGTCCAGGCTTATAGTGGTGGGACCGTCCTCTCTCTCCTGCATTGGTTGGAGCAAGTTTTGTGGGGTGCCAAGGACAGTCACTTTGCTAGTAGCTGGGGGAGCAGCAGCTTTTGGTTGTGCCCAGGATAGGGCATGGTCCTCCAGCCATGGAGGAACTGATGCATACCTGCAGGCAGCAGCTGCACAGGAACCACCAGCCTCAAAAGCTTTTTCACCATTTCCCTGTTAACTATCAGTTCCATCAGTCGTTCCCATCTTCCATTGCTGGTTCTGGGTCTGGTACAGACTTCTTTGCCAACTCTGTCCCACATCTGCATGAGCTGCAGAGCAGTGAGGTTTGAGGCTGAAATCTACCATCCTTCCCATTGCCCTCATGGATCTGCCTCACTATTCCTGGGAGCTTTGCTTCCCAAGCACTTCCAAGGTGTTCCTAGCCCTGATGGGGGCTGGGGCTCCACAGGTGGCTGACCAGTCCATTGGAGAGCTTCAGCTGCATATGTGTGGAGATCGTTGGTCTAAGGAATAAAGCTAAACCTAGGCCAGTATAAACCCCCTGAACAGCAGCTCCGGCAGCATCTTCTCTGATGAGCTGATGCAGTTGTTCCTGAGTTGAGCTACTTGCTGGTGTGGAGGCAGACTCTGTGCATGTGCATCAGGCAGGGGAACAGGTGAGAAGAGTATGTCTGAGTGGGAAATTCTTGCTGGTTGTATGTGAGGTTGAAGGAACACTTGGGTTTTCCCCTGCCCTTCTATAAACATTTTTTGTGAAAACAGATTTCTTAACTTAGGTTACAACAAGGAGAGCTAAATTAGCTTCACTGTAAGGAGGAAGCTACTGATGACACATGAACAAGAAAGCAATCTTGGCTGGGTTGGACAGGAGATGAGGCTCAGGAATGCAGCCTGTCACCACAAACTATGTTAAAGGACTTCTGGCCACACTCAAAGTTGTTGGGTGCCTGGTGGGATGTCTGCTCTCCTGCAGTGGGGTGAAGGCTTTCCCAGGGCTCCTGAGGAAGGAAATGTAATCACTGCTATTAAACCCCCATCCCCTGTCACAGGAAATGGTGGCACCCTTGCTTTTGTGTAAGGTGCTCAGTCCAAGCCTGGTTTCCCCAAAAGTGGCCTCCCTCTTGGCTGAGGACACAGGAGGCATTTTGCCAGGCTCTCCTGCAGCTTGGTGAGGGTGGGGAGTCCAGGACATGAGGAACCCTGTTCCTACTGCCAGCAGGAGTACCAGAGTGTTTGCTCGCTTGTCCCAACTCCAACCAGCTGGATTTAATTTTAGAAACACAGTGCTATCTTGGGGCATCATTTTCTACAGAATGCAAGCCTTTAAGTAAATAAATAACAGCTTTGTGGAGGTGGAATGACAGCCTGTAACCACACTGCAAAACACTCACCAAGCAAGCAAGTCGAGCCCTGTTTCACTTGCATGTGGAACTACTTTGCACAGATACAGTGGCTGCATCGCCACCCTCCCCTCCTTCAGCCCCCTCTGGAGATGGCTATGTGCATTGATTAAAAAGATAAAAACACTGTGGAATACCAGGCTCGGAGAGGTGGAAATGAAACCCTGCCCCTCCAGCCACTGGGGTTCAGCTAGAGTCCTTTGGCATGAGTATGTAAAAGCTATAGCTTACTGGTGATGGGCTAAGGGTTACTGGCAATGCTTTTGCTGCCTCTGGGACACCCCAGAGGGATGTCTGAGACATCCTCAGTGAGCCAGAAGGGTAATATCAGGCTGTAAAAGATGAATGCAAGAAACTTGTATTTAAATACCCCTTCTAGTCTGAGAACTTTCTGCATGTGCTTGCTTACAGCTGGATGTCCTGGGTGTGTCCATCAAAGCCTGTTTGCTGGATGGAAAATCCCATTAAGCCATTGTGCCAGAGCAAAAGCCCATTTTCACTGCTCAGGTCCAGCAGCTTCAAGATGCCTGCATGGCATCTGTTGCATAAGCTGCTGGTAATCCTTTCCCCCTGAGTCAGCACGGCAAGCTGTTCTGAAGCTCCCAAAAATGAGCAAGACCTTACCTTGGTCTTTCCTCTAATGTAGGGACTTCAGAGATGCAACTAAATCTGCAAGATGGAACAATCTCAGAATCACCTGGACTGCTGGCTCCTGATTTAGCTTGTCTCCTACTGCACATTTCTACTGCTGCCGGTGGCTAAGATGACAGGACACTGTGCTCATAAGGAAATCGGGTCAGGAGCACGTATCTTTGGTGCAGTAGTAGTTGGCAGTAACATTTCTGGGTGCTTCCTCAAAGCCAAAGGGGTGGCTAGACTGTGCCTAATTGCAGAGGTATGAGTGAGCACTGGCAACCGCCTTTGTAGTGAGTGGGTTTGAAACTGGTGTTTGTGGCTTGCAGAAAGCATCATGGAGCATCCCAGTGCCAAGGAGCTTTTGTTCTGTCCGTTCTCTCATAAGAAGACAAAGCTCCTCCTGTCCTTTTTCCTGTAGCCTCCAGCAGGAGTATTTCTGGGGAAAACTGATAAGTTCTACGTGTTTGTTTGGGGCTGGTTGTAGTATTTGGATTTACCACAGGGCCTGGAGATTGCGAGCTACCCTTGGCCTTGCTGGTGGATTGGCTTCCCTGTGGGCTGCAAGGGCAGGAGTATTTTCCTTGTCGTGTGGTTCTGCCTGCTCCTCCTCTGCAAACTACCTGGCTAAGCCATCTCATCTCCTCCTCGGCCTCAGCCTGCTGCTTCCACTAATACCATAGGTCTCAAGGGAATTTTTTTTGTATACCCTCGTGAAGGCTCTCGCCTGTGGGGCCAGGCAAGCTCTGCCCATGTTCTCTGTAATCCTGGGATCAGGGCGGCCCTGGCAGCAGTTTGTCTTTTCCACTGATCTCAATTAAGATGCAGTCTTGGCAGGACAAAGCCTTTCAAGCTGCCAGCTGTAATAGGAGAGATGAGGCTTCAGGGGCAGCAGAAATTATTCTCTTCCTTCAGCTCAGTTCATTTCTTGGATCTGGGCAGAGGATGGCCTCAGGAGCTGATCTATGGAAGCCAAATGAGCCACACAGAGCTAAAACATTTCCATTCAGCATCAGGCATAGTGTGGGGAAGTGCAGCTTTCTGAAGCACAGAGACTGTGGGTGGCAGAAGAAGGGAATGGGATGAGGTGGAAGGGGGAGATGCAGCCCCACACACTGCCTCGAGAGAGGAGCAATTCCAGCCTTGCTGGAACTCTGCACATGAGGAGACTCAAGTGCTGAAATGACCCCATTAATGACCAGTTCATTAATGCTTTGGAAAGTGGGAGTAATGGCAAGTCAGAGCTGCACAGCTGAAACCCCTCTCCTCGCCTGCAGGAGTAGATGCTATCAGCCAGGTCTCTGCCTGGTACCATGCTGCCTAGCTCTGCTGATGTTGATGGAGCTTTGCCACAATATGCACCAGCTGGTAACTGGCGTGGGGCACTACTAATAGAGCACCTGTGTATCTAATGGCACGTGTTATTTTTCCAAGCATAATATTAACACAATTCTATAGTTGCTCTCCTCCTCTGCCTCCTATCACTCCTGTCACACTGCACCCATGCTGCCTTTGACATTGGAACTAGAAACTTTGCTTTTGCTGGCCCTGGAAGTATCATCAGTGTAGAAGACAGTTTCTGTTGCATTTATTTAAAGACTAAATCTCTGCAGAAACAGCTTAGTCATACTGAGTTTCTCATTTTGAGCAGGTTCTACAGAATTGGAGGATAAGCCCTATATTCTGTTGATGGAACAATTGTCTCTGCTAATTTGGAGTACTGGAAGCAACCCTTAAGTATTAATGAAATGTGAAGCTTTTCTCCATGGAGCAACTGTTGTGTGGATGGCACTTCGGAGAGTCACAGACATCTTACCTGACGGCCATGACCATGCTGTTACGGTCAGGTCGTGAACACAAAACTGAGCTATGCCTGGTTTGTTACACAGCTCCGCTCTGAGCAAGGCTTAGCAGTGCCTCGGGGAAACTGGCCTTTCTGGTAAACTTCCACTCAGCTGCACTTCACCACTGTTATTCTGAGTACCCTTTGCTCCCAGGAACAAACAGGGCAAGTACAGAAATAGATGCTAAATTGAAAGCATTCTAAACATGGCACTGACTGTGTGGAGGGACAGAGGAAAGTGGAGGTAGCTGGGTTTGTGTCTCAGCTACCACTGTATAAGCTTATGGCTAAAAAGAGAACCTGCAATTATGACAGGATGCACTGGGCTCACCTAAAGCCCTTCAGGCCCAGCCTATGGAAAAGGATTCAATCAGTCCACCCTGAGCCTTTCCCAGGAGCATGCCAGGTCGTGGCTTTGCAGTTGTCAGATGTACTGGCTTTTGAGATCTAAGTTTAGGCTTAACACCAAATCTCAAAAAATTGAAGGTTTAGCCCACTGAAACCAGTAGCTCCTTCAAATGTCTTTAGGATCCCTGAAATGCTAAGCTTCTCTTGAAGCAAGGCTCTAGTAAGTGGAGGGAAGTGAATTATGTTTCCAGGTAACCAATTAGTGGTCCTCTATCTTGGCCAAAGCACACACTTCACAGCCCTTTTTAAGCTGCTACATGCCTCCTTAACTGCTGGTGAGCCAGCCAGCCAGAGCTGCAAACTAGTGAAGGGCTGAGGAAGGGGTAGAATTGAAGGACCAGATTCTGTTCAGTCAAATCCTATGTAAAGCTGAGTAACATCAGCAACTTAAGGAGCATAACTGCAGGCCACCAGTGGCTTAGGATAATTGAAAAAATCATTCCCCTTTTTAGTGCTCAGCTGTTGCTGCTTTTAGAGCCTGCTTTTGAGTAATTCCCATTTTGAAGAAGAGGTCCTTCCCTAAGCTGTATCTTCCCTCTGTGCTCCACTCTTCTTCGCCCAGCACTTTCTGAAAGCACTGCTCCCTTTGACATAGATTTCATCCCTTTAAGAATACTTAGTGACTAACTTCTGCTGGCTCCTCGTTTCTATGCCACATCCCATTTTTTCCAGGGCAGTCTGAGGGTGGGGTAACTTGCCTCAGGATGTGGCAGTGAAGGCAAGACAAGGCTGAGCAGCCACAAAAGACGCTGGCTGGATTAGCAGTGAACAGACAATAACAAACAAATGGGACATTAGCTGGGACAAGTGAGAGTTTCTAGCAGCAAAGGTGTACTGCACATGCATTGTAAGGGCTGCCACAATCTGCAATATTTGCTTTGCATTTGTGTTGTGATTGGCATGCAGAGTTAGTGGTATGACTTGTGCACTTATGGCACCCTTCAGGAGGAGGTGATGGGTTTTGTGCTTTATACTGTATTTTTTGTTTGTCTTTAAAAACCTGGTTCCAAATTAGGAAACAGCTCCTAGAAAAAGCATGTAAAGCTTTCTGCTATTGTCCCAGGATCAGCAGCATTTGGAGGTTGTACCTGGAGAAAGCCGTACTGCACATGTACTTCTGGCAGTACAGCTTTTATCTCTGCCCTCTTGCAGAACACATGCACTGTACTGGAGTTCCTGGCTTCCTGTGGAGCTTCAGCATGTGGCTGGTTATAGTGAACAGCTCAACTGACTAAACTTCCTCAGGTAGGAACAGACCTTTCTCGACAGTACAAGTGATGAGAGCTTTCCTAAAAGCACAGACAGATTAGAAGGGGTAATTCTCTTAGACTTGTTCCTAATTCAGGAGGGACAACTTCTACACAGGCACTTCTCCTGGATCTCAGTTTCAGTACACGGTCACTTGGACTAAGAGGGAGAGCCCTGGAGGCCCCAGGTTCCTTATGGCACTCCGCAACACAAAGCAGTGCTGTTACACACATCCACTGACTCAGAACAGGCATGGGGAAAAGCTGGGATAATGATGAGAGATGATAAATATTGATGCTGAACCTACAGGACTACTCAGTTTAATAACAGCCAGATAAAGATGACTTTCATTCAACATAAAAAAAAAAGATTCCTTAGAGTAATAAATTATTGTGACTGATCCCATGCTAACTGCCAATTAATCATTGCAGCTTATAAAGTGTCTTGTTGCTTGTCCCAGGTTAACTGCTCCTAGAAGCTTATGGATTAAAACACAGGTGTTCATTTGAATGAATAAAAAGGGTATTCAAAGTAATGCAAAACATACTCAATTACAAGTAGTATTTATTAAAAATGCAGTGGACAAAAAAAAGGCAGGCCTTCAAAAAGTAGTCATTTCATAAACATATGTTACACCATTGCCCCCCCATCACCACTAAAACATACAGTACTATCAATCAGCTCACTTCTGTTGCAAAATGTTCTGTTTAGTCATGCTTGGCTCATTAATTATAAATATGCATAGTTTCAAGACTTGATAACATAAGATGAGCAAAAAATGGCATCAAACTTTGCTCGACACTTCCAGACACTCTTAACCCAAGAAGTAGTGAAATGTGCGTAAGAAATTAGTAAGATGTGCGTTGCATTCATGCATGTGCTCTCTAGTCCTTTGTAGGGTCTTGAGTTCTTTGTGTGGGCTTTACAGCATGACAACAAACTTCTCAGAAGCCAAAGAATCATATGCCCCAAAGCATCATTTTATTACTACTGCATATGCCTATTTTCCTTTTAGTTTTAAAATACCTAGAGACAGGGTGAAGGCACAAAGGGCAGGGTGTGTTGTGCAGGGTTGCAGGGGCACACTTCCTTTTCCTGACAATTTGTTTCCACGCTGAGGTAGGGAAACAGTTGCACTATTGGTACAGCAGCTCCACAGATGAAAAAGGTCTCTCATATTTGCAGGGCCAGCTGGCATTAGTGCTCAGTACAGCTGTGCTAGGTACACTTCTGGGATGGTGCAGGAGTGTCCCTAATATTAACTTAGACAGATCAATGATAACAAGGGAATTGAGACTATAACACTGAATGTAGGTGTACATATGTTTATAGAGTTTGGGCGCCAAGCTTTCTAGGCTCCTTCCCCTTTCAGCTGTAGCTGCTATGTCAGTCATTGTATACATCTTATCTCGGTGACAATGAATTAATTTTTAGTGGAAATAGTGCCTTCTGTAGTAACTAGTATATGAGATTTGCAAAGGATAAGCAAAGACATTTGTGGTAAAACCTCTTACTTCCTCATGTTAGACCTGTGCTTACTTTAAGTGAGCAGGATGTGTGTGACAGTGTGGTGTGTGCTTTACTGATGCTCACAGTAATTTAACCTTATTTCATAAGAAGTAGCTACTTGCAGTTTAAGATGGTTTTTTTCAGTAGCTTCTTTGACCTTATTAGAGCTGTCTTCAACTCTATGCGTATGGAGAGGGAGCACCCTGAATCGCATAAAACTTGACATTAGCCATAAGCACTAAAAAACAAGTAAACCAAAGTTGAAAATACCCTGTTCATTAAATTAACATTTTAAAAGGATCCACCAGTATTAACAAAACAATATCAAGTAATTTCTTATCTAGGATAGTCAAATATCAAAGCTATTTAATGCTACATGACAGTGGCCACTGTACATTTCTGGGGACACTTAAGTGCTCTGAGGCCAGCAGATTTCTTGAATGCAAACTAGAGAAACATGCAAAACACTCTGGCTGAGGCAACAGTAACTAAATTACTCTTCAAAATGGCTACTAGTCCTAAACGCTGTTTCATCTGTTGGTACTATGCAGGCTGCTTGTTACTAGAAGTTGCAGTAAAAGACTGAAAAACTGAGTCTTCTGGGGTTTGGTGTGTTATCCACTTCTAAAGTCAGGCAGAACAGATGCCTACTTCTGTGCACTGCATAATTAAACCCTTAAGCATGCAGGCACAAGGCCTCAATGTATTCGAGTGCTAAGGTCAAAATGCTGAAACATGCTTCCAACATTGTGAAATGTATCTTTCAGATCAGCTAAATAATTCTTTCAAACCCAGACACCCAGTGTCTCTACATCATATTTTACAGAGCGCTGGGCAGCTGCCATCTTTTTTTTTCTTTTGAAAAAGGTATGTGGACATTTTCCCACTTGCAGGCAAAAGAAGCAGTAGCAATGCAAAGGGATGAAAGCTGCCCCTCTGACCCTGGATCTTCCGCAGTTATAATCTCAGCTTGTGAACCTTACTCTAGAGTAACGTTCTTCTGTCACCTTCTAAATTCAACCAACAGGATGAGGCAGGCAGAGAGATAGATTCAATTCTGAAATCTTAATCCTTGATTTAAAAATAGTTCCCAAATAACTGCACTTCAGTACTGCTTCATTTCTAGAGCTCAGAGTTCATGGTGTGACGACAGTGGTATGAAAGTTTCACAGCAAGAAGAAAAAAGAAACCAAGCAAACTTCTGTGGTATAACTACGAATCTTTGCTCAAGCTCATGTTGAGGCCACGGAAATGAAGGTATTAGCAGAGTGGAGCCCATCCTCTAGAAAATACACACAGTTATCAACAGGGATAAGGGGCTCCACCATGCACCCAGCAGTAAGCTGAGAGACTAAGGCAGAGCTGGAGTTGCAGGGTTGTTGAATAGTACATTTGCTGATGTCTCCAAGACTACTATCTGAGCAAAAGCAAGTTCCTCAAGAGGCTAAACATGAACAGTGGTAGCCTGCAGGGCTGTAGGTGTCTAGCTGCTATTTAGATCCTTGAGAAGTCTCCCCTCTGCCCACCTGTCTTACTAAGCAACTTCACCTCCTCAATGACAATATCATGAGTAACTGCTTTGCACATGTCATACACAGTCAGGGCAGCCAGGCTGGCAGCTGTCAGGGCTTCCATCTCCACACCTGTCCTCCCCAAGGTCTGACAGGAGCTGTGAATCACCACTGCATATCTGGCCTCATCTAGGCTCAGAGACACTTCAACATGGTTAAGGGGGATGTTGTGACACAACGGGATCAACTGGCTAGTCAGCTTGGCTCCTTGAATTCCTGCAATCTGGGCTACTGAAAGCACATCCCCTTTTTTCACCTGGTTCTGCCTCACCATCCCAAATGCCTTCTTACCCAGGCGAACCACAGCAGCAGCAACAGCACTTCTTCTTGAATCTGGTTTCCCTCCAACATCTACCATTGTGGCCCGTCCTTCCTCATCAGTGTGAGTCAGGTTGTCAGAGGAATGAGGTACCTCAGTGCAAGGTACTGAACCCTTGGTACAGAATTCAGATCTTGAACTTGCCTCTTTGAACTGACAGTCCACAGAAACTTGGCTAACAGGAGAAGCCTCAAGGCACTTTGTGTCAAATGTGGAGCTTGGGTCCTTTTGGAAGACACAGCAGCCTCTAAGCTGAGTTTGCAGAATTCCTGTCATCATGTGCCACTGTTGCTCTGGGTGAGATCCTGGCAGGAAAAGCTGTCCTGTAAGCTTCTTTTTCATTAATGCTTTTCCCATTTGCTTGGGTAAACTTGCTTTCAAAGTCAGCCAATGGCTAGATGTGTGGCCCCACTGTTTTGGATTTGGGGGATTCTGTAGGGCATCTTGGCAGAGTAGGCATGACATCAATGCAGATTCTGCTGGGGGAAGAAAACATAAGAGTAACATGAGAACAACTTACTAACTGGAAAGCTAAGCTAAGTCTGCAGTAGCTGAGAACCCAGTCAGAGAACTGTTTAGAACTTTCTGTATTGCAAACACCTACTTCTCAAGCTCTTTCTCTTCTCTCTTGCATCAGTTCCCTGTATTTGCTGGTTTGTTATTACAAACGCCATGACTAAAACTATATGTTTCAAGGTCCCTGACAAGAAGAAACAACTTGTTTTCAGAATGTATCGACGTCTATTGAGAAAAGGCAGTCAGAAAAGCAAGTCACAGAATCTAAGCATATATTTGAGACTGTCCCAGCACTAGTCATCTTTTGAAAGCCTGGTGGGGTTTATTAGGAAATTCTTGCACTCAGATTGTCAACTCCACCTTTCCAAACATCTTCCTCCCAGCATAGGCAGCTGCATTTCCTGCTTTCATCTCCTTCTGCAGGGAAGGGTCATGTCAGCATTTGATGACAGCAGGGACCAGACACACTGCATTTGCAACTGCACTGTCTACAAGCTCAGACAGTGGGTCTCAGATGGGAGCCTCTCTTATTACTGCCAGCTCTTACCATGTTAATGACAACTGACGTTTAAGCACTGGAAAAACCATGCTCCCCTCATTGACAGGTAGACTTTAAGTTGAGTCAGAAGTAAGTTCCAAGCAGAGCTGGCAGAGAGGTAGTAAGCCCTCCTGCCTCTTTTCACCATTTAATCCCTTGGTTTTGGCATTTGCACAGCGTTAAATGCTAGGTGTCAAGCATAAGCAGTCTTTTTCATGTAGAAGTGATTTGTTTTGTAAGGAAACAGAAAATATAGAGGTAAGTGGCTAAGACCTATTTTAATAGCCTCATTGATAAGCATGTTTCTCTTTTTCTGGAGCTCTCATTCTCTTTACAGTGAGAAACTTGAAATTAAGTTTTGCTCAATAACTTCTTTTGGTAGGTCTGGCATTCTCAGGGACTCTCTTACTCGTGAGTGTTTTCAGACTACCCACAAGCAAAACAAAGCAGCTTCCTGGCCTTTCTGCATCCTACTGAGCTACATCTGCTGCCCTAACCTACAGGTATCACCTTGGACCGCCCACATGACAAGAGACACTGAGGACAATCCACTGGTTGTGCCTTCCTGTCAGCTTTTTTAAGAAAACAAACCAACCCCTCTCTTCCTCGTTGGTACCAGCCTCTGCTATAACAAGACACTTAATAGTTTTGCTTTTTTTTTAGCTAGAGTACCCTCCAAACATTGACCTGAAAGTGCCCACTACTGAAGCTTGAATCAACCACATATTTAATTATATCTTTTTAAAAATCACTGCAGTAATCTAAATTCAGGCAACAGTCAATGGATAGCCTATCCATTAAAATTAAGATTTCTGCAAGTGTAGTGGTAATGTGTTTACCCTCAGAGGAAGGGGATTAAATTGACATAAACACTTTGAATGCAACATAGCTCTGCTGTATAAGAACACAGAAAACTATGCTATCTCTTCTTTCTTTCCCTCTTTATATAGCAAGGTCTAACCTGAATATGCCTTTTAAAATCTAGGAACTCTAAAGTTCTGGATTCTAGATTAGCTTTAAAGCTGATGCTAAGCCCCTAGCAACGTGTATCATCTTCAGGACAAGCTGGACTGCAAAGGCAGACAAATACTTCCACAGGATAAAATACTCATGGGTGGGAGGAGGGAAGAGAAATACTGTTAGCTTAAGTAGAGCTGCATGTGAAAAGACAGCAACAGCCAGTAATGCATGCAAGCATCTTTGCTTTTCCTAACAACATATTTTCTTCAAGTTGTATTTAGCCATCTCTATATTCACCCAAATTGCTCATATACCTACAACAAAATAAATAGTTTTCCTACAGCCCTATATACAACGCAACTGAAACCATCTGACAAACTGCACCTCCTTATACTCTCTTACTGCTCCTGAAGCTTAATTGTGTTAGCTTCCAACTCGCACAGTCTTGGGGGGGGAAAGAAGGCAAGAGATACTTAAATAAAGGAGGCAATTCCCATAACTGATGTGAGCCTATGGGGAGAAAAACCTGCCAAAAGGAATATTTTGATTAAGGGAAATAAGATACAAAGCATATAGCAAAGATCAGACAACAGCAGCACAGGGAAGAAGCCAGGTTTGGCTTACTGGGACTAGCAAACACAATTAGTGATTTCCGCAGCAATCATTAAGTTTCATTAAATTAATTCCATACACCTCCCACACCACTGACGGTTTGCATGCCAGTATTATTTGAAGTTTGTAAGTAATTCAAAACACAATTAAGAAATCTCCTAATGACTCCCCATGTGTTACAGTGGGATACTCTCATCTCCAGTCTCTCCACTGATGCAGTGACTGCCAGCACTAAGTCTCAAAGGGACATGGAACAGCTGGAAGGAGGGCCTGAACAGGCTGCCTTCTTTTACTGCATATGTCAGACAGTATTAACCACTTTTCAAAAGGAAACTTGATGGATCTGACCTGTAGACATCCAAACATTTCCATGAATGCTAACTTTGGAGCGTGGGGATTCTTTCAAAGACATCTTGAAAAATGCAGCAAGTCAGTACACACTTTAGACAAAGTTTCCCCTTTCCTGGAATAGAGTGCAGCAGTGGGTGAGTACAGAAGAGCAAAAGCAAACTGCATGCACCAAATTCTGTTCACTTTAAAACTCAACAGGGAAAATGATGACCCTTTAAAGGCAGGCATTGGGTGAAAAATATTTCCAGTGAAATTCTATGTTACAAGACCTCTGTAGATCCTACTTCCTAATAAAAGCAATTGAAGCACAAATGCTAGGGTCTTTGTTTAAAATAAAAGAGCACTTCTTATACCCCCTGTAGCAAAGACCTGCATGTTAACGCACGTTACCCTCCCCAGGGGTACCTGTTTTAAGCTGCGCAGCAGCTAACCTGCTCCAGAGCATCAGTGGAAGGATGAGAGTTTGCATTTGAAACATATGTTCATCTCTTCTACCCTTTCTGCATTTTCCTCCCCTTTTTCATAAGGAACAACAGAAAAATTACCAATTAATCTCACAATGCTAACTCTTGCAAGCATTTCTTAAGTTTAAGGAAGAGAAAAACTATTTCAGAAGATAGCTATCTGACAAAACAGGGAAACAGGCACAGAAGAGGTTTAAACCGCACTGAAGGAGATGTGAAAAATCAGTAAGAGAACACCAACAGTGCCACATCATTCATGAACAAAGCTTCAAGTGGAGAGGAAAGTTAGCAAACAACTTCAATAGACACAAGGAGAAGAAAGGCTCCTAGTCTGTAAGGCCAGGCAGATACCAGCTACTCCAGATTTCATGGTTATGTTCTGAGACTTTAATAAGAGGACATTTCAAAAGAATGAAGCCCCAAGTTTCAGATTCTGAAGTAAAAAAGTAGTAAGATGGAAAAAAAATGCACTTCTGTCAGGTTAGTGGCTCTCTATATTATAAGTTAAATTGAATTTCTTAATCCAGGGACAAAAATCCATCCTGCATCCTTTACATTTATACAGTAATCTGGTTGATTTCATAAAACTCACCCTAAACTACCTTATAAGCTACTTTATTATTCTTGTCCAGTACAAATTGAAGCAGAGAGAAATAAGATAGGAAAGCTAATGAAACATTTGGAAAATATGATAAATTTTTAAAATTAGAGAAAACAAAACAATGCTGCCAATGAGAAGACTGAATAAGGCTTGGTAGGGACATTAAACCTTTCCTCTTCTTCCACTTCAGCATGTTAACCACAACTGCTATTTCTTTGCCTAAACCTAAGCCAGTATAAACACAAGTTAAGACTTAAAAGCTCAATATACTCTTCTCCCCCAAATACAAAACCCAAACAAAATCACTGTATGTTTATTACGTACTGATTTGTCACCCACCAATCAGGATCATTGGCCGGTTTTTCATCTGGGAAATGTTAAACATGCCTAGAAATAAAATAAAAAGACACACAAAATCTAAAAAGCTAGGATTTTTAAGTCAGTCGTGCACCTGTTTTATATATTAAGTTTTCTGTTCTTCACAGTGCAAACTCCATGCTAGTAATTACATGGTAATATTTAAAACCATAGCTGCTGCAGTCTCCAAGCATCCAGCTGCTATGTGTCTAACTCTGTAGAACCCTTTCTCAGAAAGCTTTCCATAATCTAAAAGAATCTGCAAGAGAACAAAAAGGCCAAAGCATATTTTTAGTGTAAAGGGGACTATTCCATGCTCACAAAGCCACTTCATGTGCAAGAGGTCAGCATTCCCAGCTGCAGCCAGATTACAAAAATAAGGTTAGGTTCAGATGTGACTGAAACAAAGTTTATATCAATATAAATTTAGAAAAGACTAATACAGCCCAAGGATATATGACTGCATCATGGACCTTGTGTCATGAACTTATGCAGAACACTAGATGAGTGACTACAAATTTCTGCATACTCAAAAAGAAATCTGTCAATTCCAGAAACATGTGAATGCATTTGGACTGACAGCTCAATTTAGATTTAATACTTATTCCACAGCAAATTAATTTTAAGAAAATAGGGATCTAGTACAACTCCATCAATTTTTGCTTAGCTTCATGGTTTGCTGTTGTTATTGGAGCAGTAGTATCTGCATCTCTTTGAAGACAAAAGACAGTCTGAAAGACTTTTAGATGGTCTAGATTCTAGCTTACATGGAGGGTTAAAAGATTCAAAACAGGCATACAGATTTTTGAGTTAAGAGCAGAATGGTGTGCTACCAGCTTTCTACCAGACAATACTCTTATCAGATGAGAAAGTTCCTCCCCTAGCTAATGCAGCTTCATTCAAAAAGTTTTTCCTACTTTCTTTCTCCTAGCAGGTCAATGCATTCCACAGCAGCACCAGGATATTGTTTTCCCTAGTCACTGCCGTTATTTCTCAGGTACAACAATCATACCAGCATGCTGTTTCTTTTTCCTGCCCACTGCTGCTCCAATGATTTGAACCAACTCCTCCTCTGAGGCACCTGACCGTAGGTGATCTCTCAAGGACACTTCTGAATTCCCAAAAAGGCACACCTGCAGCCAACCCAAGGGAACAAAAGAAGAGAAATGAGAAAGAATAAAAACAGCTTTTTACAAGTATTTCATACAAACTTCAGAGTAAACAGTTTTGAAGAGGCCTATCCTATTGAAAAATGAAAACATTTATGGAGATTATTTTGTTTATCTCTCTTTCTGTACACACACAGACAGCCTGGGACCTTTATGTAACCTAAACTCATCAGGCCTTCAGGCTTCCTTGGTCATCTGACATTACACAGCAGCACAGCTATTGTCAATATCAGGTGACAATGCCCAAGTGCCAATTTTTAATTGAAAACTTTAATTTTCCCTCAGCAACTGCCAGCTTCAATGTGGCAGGAAATAGTTGTCCCTGCCCTTTCTACAGCTGTTGAGCAAACGTACAGGCTTCCCTTGAAGGAGAAGAGTTGCAAGATGATGTTTGGTGAAACAAGATAGGATCCTTGTGGAACACAAAAGCCAAGCCCTCACAGCTGCTTGGATGCATTTTCAATGTGAAATCTGCTTGTCATATGTTAAAGATGATTTTGGATCAAAATGTTTATATTTAATGGCCTTGCAACCATGTTTTACAACAACTGAAGTTAACTATGTTACCAAAACAGAGAAACTAAAAAAAAAAAAGTGATGTAATATTTCCCTAACAGCACCACAAGATTGAACAAGACTACATAAAGGACAGATAAACAGGAGTTTGCTGGTAATAAACGTGTCTCTCCATCCCAGCTACTTTTAAGGGAAGAATTTCAACAAAACTTTCACTGCATGAGAAGCAAAGAGAATCCTATCTCAGTATGAACCTTTAAGTTCCCATCTGCTGTTATCCTCAGCCGATTGCAGGACCCGCAGAAGTGCTCAGACATGGAGGTGATAAAGCTGATTTGTCCCTGGAAATGTGGCACCTTATAACTCTAAGGAAAATGCAGGGGATAAAAAAAGAAAAAAAAAAAAAAAAGAAAGATTCAAATATTAGACATCTTATTTTTAAAGTTCCACTTGCCCAAAGACCAGAAGACATTTCAACACAGATTTTCACATTTTCTTCAGTTCTAAGGTCACATGAGAGAAAAAATACAAAGTCAGCTATGTCAGGGATTCCAGATTATTTTGTTCCTGTAAATTCACAAACTTGAGAAATGTTTGCTCTTGTAGCTATCAACTGACAGGTAATGCCAGTAGGCATATTCTTACTCAGGCAGCCAGGAGCCATAGATTCGTATGGGCTAGAAATCCTCTAGGTAACACTGCACACTTTAAAGCAATGGTGTTATTTCACTGAACAACTGTTTCAACAGGCTTGCTAATGTCTAGTCACAGACTGACAAAAGTTTCAAAAGCTATAAACACAGGACACAAGCCTCCCATTCTTTATATCTGACCAAAGCACTAGTAAAGACATTATTTCTAAATGTGAAGAGAGTATGACCGGTGTTCAGCAAGAGTTAAACCACAGGCAGGTAGCCTGACCAAAATCCCAGAGTTCCTACACTGAGTATTTTTTAAATTTGCTTGTCAAATATAAATGCTAAACTGGGAAGAATTTGGGGATTTAGGGCAGGGAATGAATGGGGGTACATTTTACATGTTCTTTGTCTAACCTCACCTTGGCTGTACTGGAAGCTTCACAGGGCAATTTCTCCAATTCAGGCCATTGCTGTTTAATTGTATCAAGCATTTCTTTGTAGCTCACCATCTTCTTGAAATTCCATTTATTGCCTAAAATTAACAAAATTCGCATAACTAATCCTGCTACTAATCCTTCTCCAGCTTATCCAGGGAAGACAAACAAGCTGCAAAAGATACAACACAACTTAAGGCAATCCCTAATTCCCAAAAAGAGCTCACCAAAACTCCCAGAGGCAAGCCCACAGGATGAATACCACCAAACAGGTTCACCTATGTCCAAGGTACACTCTGTGCTATGAAGAATCTCAAGGCAGCACTGCTTACCATCAAAGGGCATGTATTCTATGAACCGCACATCAAGGGGCAGATCCTTTGTGAAATCCACAAAAGCCAGCAGTTCGTCTTCATTGAAACCTCGCATCACCACACAGTTTACCTGCAGGAAAAGTAGACAAGATTAGTGAGCAGAGTATGACTTTCTTCCCCCTTACACAGGGTTTCATAGTACTTGCAGAAGGCAAACTAGATAGAAAAAAAACGTTTTTTGAAAGAAAAAATGAAGAGGAGAGGTCAGGATTGCAGTGATACAGATGACCATTGCTACCAAACTTGCCTGTAAGATCTTGCGTCTTACGTGACTAAAGATGTTAAAGTTGCCTTGATAAATGGAAACCCAATAAAAGCTAGATAAGAAAGGCACTGTCTTACACATCTAAGGTATGGCAGTTTTTACTGTCTAAAACAATAGTTCCAATCCCCAGTCCTACCTCATATGGCTTCTGTAAAAGTACTGTCACACTACCTTCCATAGCACTTTATGACAGATCATAGACAAATCCCCCAGACCAGGAAGTGCTCACAGCGCACTCTACAGGCTACAGGATGGCTACCGCTGCCTTCCTCCATGAAGAGGTTAAAACTGTTTTCTGCGCATTCCTCATGAATAACACTTGTATTAGAGCCTCAGGCCCTCTGTGCTTTATCTGAAGAACAGATAGCTGTGCAGTTGCTAAAACATTCTATGTTAGCAAGGCAGGCTTGTACATCTGAGCATCATACGTCACAATTCTTAATATCTTTCAGGAAAACCTAAAACCTAGTTTAATTCCAAGTGTTTTTTTAATAGCTCTATAGCCTAAACCACTTACATGTACTAGATCTTCCAAAACACTGGTAAAACTGAAGGGAATCACAGCTGCAGAGCTGCAAACAGCTGAGTTAGGGTGAGTTAGGGTGAAGTTGGCCTATCTGCACCCCCAAAGCAGGACTCCCTTTGCCTTACTCTCACACTGGCACTCATCAGAGACTGTGTAAGCTGCTGAAGGAGATAAATCAGGAGAAAATTAATGTCTTTCTGCAGGGTGGTTTTCTGCTTGCTAACTCCCTTGGCCAAGTTCACAGCTGGGTCAGACAAGTGCCAATTCAGGAGGGGTTGGAAGAAGCAGAGAATAAGACCATCCTGTAGCCTGCACCTAGGCAACTGATAAGCTATGTGGCAGTATGAAGCTCTACCCTTAGCTGTGTAAGGAGACGATATGAATTTCTCCCAGTACCACTTGATGTGATATTCAGTCTAATAAAATTTTTCTTCAGTTTTACCAAAAGTTACACAGTGGGGGAGGGAGAGGGATAAGAAATTCCTTATCAGGTGAGCCGTATCTTTTATCAAAATTTATGGTAAAACACAAAAGTTTCAGAGTAAATAAACACTGACTTTACCTTAACAGGGTGGTAGCCAAGTTCAGTGGCTTTGTGGATTCCTTCCATTACCTTGTGAAAGCCTGAGATATAAAAAGAATAAAAGTTTGTCTTGTTCAAAAACAGAATGGAAAAGGAGGTTATGTCACAGTGAACTCAGGTATAAGACATCTAACACTACATGAGACTAAGCTCCTTCTTCCAAAGCTGTAGTCTTCAACAGAAGGTTCTTCACATATGTTAGCAAAAGGGCAGTATATTCCAGAAGTTTGTGCTGACTGTCTCTGTACTGTTCCTAGTCATACGTTTTTCTGTGTAGGCCCATCACCTGCCTTTCCCTCTCATCTACTGGAAACTCAGATTCCCTAGTGAAGAGATTACACTTCGATTAATCTGTAGGTGCTTTACCAGAAATAAGCAATATTTCAACACTATTCTATGCACACTTAGTATTGGATGCATTCAAAATCAAAAGAATAAAGAAGTGACGAGAAACTTCCACTTAAGTGCTTCTAGCTGGTAAAGGCATTATAAAACACAGACACAAGAAAGCAGAAGATGCTAACTGTTCTATAAGCCAGTCCTAACACTAGTCTCAAATACTACAAGAGAGGTAAAGAGCAAGGAGAAACCAGTGAAATAACTAGTCATCCCTCATATTCACCCTCTATTTGTTTTACATGTGCTCAAGAAGTTTGCAGCACTGGTGGCAGCTTTCGGTCCCCATTAAGCAAGTTGCAGGCTGAATGTGGCAACAGGCAATGATACACTGCTATAAGCACATCCCAGAGGCATAAGGGGGAATCAAAACGCTCTGCAACCGCTCAGAAAACCTTATGAAGGACTTCAGGACTGCAGAAAGGTGAAACTGAACATAACTAAGAAGGCCAGGAAACAGTCGCTAGCAAAAGGCAGATCAAATACTCCACATTTGAACACTCACAAACTTGGGCTCCTTTTGCTCTAGAGGTATGGAACAGGATTACAGCTTGCAAGGCGTCTAACTTAGTGTTGTACCCAATTCTGCCTCTACCTCCCGCCACAGTAGCATGAGTGCAGTTTAGAACAACTATAAAAAGTCTCTACAAACAAAACCCATAAGCTATTCTAATTAACAACTATGAGCTCGTTTCTCCTGAAACATTTGGGGTGCAAGGTGATTACTTAAAATAAAAGTCTGTAAATATATTTTATATTTTGATGTTTATGTTTTCCCTTCCTTCTTTATAGGAAGCTGTTAGGAGTTCATCTGTATTGCAATACTTAGTGAAACATCCATTCTAGATCAAAGTTTTTGGTAATGGAACAACAAAAAGAATAAAACCAAAACACTTCAAAACATTAGAGCAGAAACGAATACTAGATATCATTCTGTCAGAAAATATTGCCAGGCCTCAGAAGTTCTCTGAGACTGTTTGACATTTCAAAATGACAACCCTCTTCCTCTTCCACTCAATGATAACTTTCAATATTTTAATCATTTAACATTTCTTCTGAAATCATCAATTTAGCCAACTTTAACACGGAATCATCCAAAACAATCACACGGGGAACAACACCTCCCAACATTTAATTCTTAAAAGAAGAAAGGCTTAAAGGCCATGTTTAATGATTCAACTATAGTAGAATATTATCTTATTTTCCTTATACCAGATAAAAAAGAGGAGAAAGGTTGTGAAACAGGTTAGGCTGGCTACATGCAGGGAAGTCCTCTAATGTGGTTTCATACATCAGTGAAATTTCTGATCATCTCACAGTCCTTCCTTCTATCTCAAGCATCTGGGAATGCAGGTGTAATGCAGGTCACATGCACCAAAGATACAAAATTCTAGCCTTTTCTTAAAACCCCGGAATGAGTTTCCAGAGGAGCATAAATATTGATTCCATGTTTCTCGAGTTCCTGGTTAGCCTGATAACTGGATGCCACCTTTACTTTCCACAGAATTTGCCAGCCTGTAGGAATCTAAGACCAGGAATCCCTCTCACCTTAACAGAGCTATATCTTGTCACCTCCGGAACTGACACAGGAGACAGGGTAGCACAGTAGGGCAGGCACTTTATTCTCTGCTCATTCCATACTTGGAAATCTCCTATTAAATAAAAAACCCTCAAAAACAATAAAGTATTTGTACATAATTTCAGCCCTTAACAAAAGAAAAACTCAATTTAGTGTTACTATTTTTACCTGATGTTCACTTAAAAAAATTCTGTATCATTTGGATACTTAGTTCTCCTTAAACATACCAAGTCATATAATCTTCCCTTTTCATTTTTTATGCTGTTCAGCTGAGCAATTCCTCTCTTTGTGGTTAAAGACCTTTTTTTTTTAAGGGGGGAAAAGGGGAAGAAAAATCTTTTATAAATAAAAATTACCCTCATTCTCCAATAACTTTCAGTTTACTTTATAAGCAGTACATTCCTAACAACTTCCAATCAGATATGAAGACCTGTGGCCATATAATTCAGGAGGCTAGAGAATCAGGATCGCTCATTCAGTAACAAAGGAAGGGGTTATTTCCAGTGAATGTCACAAACCAAGTAATATTCAAATGCAGAGAGCAGAAGAAAAGAGCATCATCAATGCTTATTTGTGATTAGATACTCCCAGAGAATTCTCTGGGAGCCAACTGTGCCATGACACGATCAGATTAATGCAATGGCGTATGCTAGGAGGATAATGCTTCAGTCAGTTTTATGACAGGGACAAATTTCATACAGAAACCTGAAGAAGTGCTTACAGAGAGACTGTAGACAAGGACACCTTTCTGCACCTGCCAACAGAACTTTGATCTGACAGCAGAGTGATTCAAATGCTGAAACTACTTCTCACAGCAGCCCAGATTTTTACATCCCTTGCTCTAAATTTATCTTACATTGTTGCACCATCTAGTGGCTACTTGGACATTTTGTCTGTATTCAAAGTGGACAAACTGCCACAGTTAAATGACTGGACAGAAGTAGAACGATAGAACATGAAATCAGTTTTAGGTTGGAAGTAAGCATAGCCATGAAGCTGAACTTCATGATGGACTTTAGGATTCATTTAAACAACAATCTATAACACTGGGAACATCCAAGCATTTTTGAAACTTTGCTTGGAATTACTAGCTTAATTGGAGAGAAGTTACAAAGCTAGCACCCCTCCTCAAATGACCTCAGACATGGTTTATGTTTATTCCTATTAAAAAGAGGTGGAAGTAGGGAACATCACTAATCAGAAGTGACACACTGCTAGCATGCCCCAAACGCAGCTTCCAGAAACTGCTGCTATTCGTGACAAGAAGTTCATATCTTGTGGCATCTTAGTCCCCAGCCACTACAGCACGAACATCTGGTTTTGGAACAGTATTAAAGAACAGCACGAGACCAACATAATATTTTGAGGGTCCTCTTGATACCCATGACTAACCAGTAATCAGCCAGTTACTGGAAGCTGTAGTCAGAGTCCCACTGACTGTGGTGAGCTGAGCATCATCTACTTCACCAGCTCCAACTTAAAGGGCTCTTTCTGCCTACAGATTGCAGAAAGAAGGAAAGAGAGTCACTATCAAATAAGCTAGTATAGACTACTTTTCCTTGCATCAGAAGGCTAGCAACTTTCTCGCCTCCCAAAGTAACTGAGTGTGAAAGACATACCAAGAAAGTCACAACATTACTGCAAGTACTAATACAATTACTTAGAAGACAAGCCTGTACCTTTCCTTCGGACAATGAACTCAAATTTGGCTGGGACCAAAGTATCTAGGCTGATGTTAATAGCATTCAGTCCTGCCTCCTTCAGTCGGGGCAGCAATCTGGTTAAATTGATCCCGTTGGTTGTTATGGCAATAGTTTTCAGCCCTTCTAGCTTGTACAGTTGACCTAGGAAAATAAAAAGTAAAAAGAAAAGTTTAAAGGAAGTAATTCAATTGTAAGTTACACAGAAAACCCAGAAGAAGATTTGTGAAACAAACAAAAAATATCACTGAAGGCATGAGGAAAACACAAACACTTCAGTGCTTTGGCCTTCTTCCAGCTGTACTGGTTTAAGAGACCCATTTTAGCCAAATTCATTTCAAAAGGTATGAAAGACAATAGTTTATTGCAAGCAAAATTCACTACAAAGAACACTGAAAATACACGCTTATTCTGTTCTCCACTTCCTACAGTGAAGAGCTACTTTATTGTTGGAAGAAGTCCTCTGATTTTGTTTATCTTTTTTTCCTGAATCTAGTGCTGCAAACTGAATTCTGTCTTGTGCAATAGTAATAAGCAGCAAGCCATGCCTTCACACGACACCTGAACTAGCTGTGTTTATCTAGCAACGTTTCTCCTACTGAGCTTTATGAAAAAAGCAGTTCTAACCCAGAGGTAGCTGCCACCAGCAGTGACTATAAACTCCTGAAAACAACACCACATATACTCCTGACTAAACAGAAAATGGCCAACATATTAGAACATTATAGAGAACCCAAGGCAACCATATCCAAGTGACAAAACACTTGCACTTGACAACTGAAACATTTCCATTACCCACAGTGGTAGCCCAGTTAACTGAGGAGGGCTTACGCAAGACACTAAAAATTGGCTAACCAAAGAAAACCACATAGGAAACAGTTAATGTCATGAGGTTAAGATTTAGAAAACAGCTGCCTCCTCATAAACCAAATGCAGAAATCCTCAGCATACCAGATCTCCAGAGGGTAGGCTTTCAAACCTCCAGTTATCAGTACAATAACAAATAGGAAAAAGCCCTCATAAACCCCTCGCAGAAGGAAAGCCAGGGCAAAGTAATTTCCTTATTTTCCCTCCTCCCTTCTTTCATAGCCTCTACCCTAATTAGCTGAGAAATATTTGAAGAATCCCTTCTCTCGAGGCAGCTTTAATTACAGTACAAATATTTTATAGTCCCTTTTCCCCCTCCCTGTGTTACCTCTACTTGTTCATGTTGATTAGGGCTTATGCTTTATCTCATTTCCCAGCTATTCTCAAAATACCCTAAGCTGGGCCCAAAACTCTCGAATGGGACAAGCTGCGTCACACCAGAGACACTGAATTTTACAGCAGCAGTAGCATTTTGCAACAGGATTAAAAGCTGCATAAAGACATTTGGAACCTAAGGTTGCAATGAAAGAGAAAGTTTTAAGTACTAGACTTCTCTGGCATTCACCTCTGAAAATCCTCCCCATTGACCAGGAATAACCTTCCTACAGGATGAGTGCTATTGGCCCAAGTTTGCCAAAGGTTATTTAACACTAGCTACCATTAGCAGCTTAGTCTTTGTGAGAGTGTAGGAGAGACACTGCAGCCAGAGCATAGTGCAGGAACACAACTACTTTTACTAAAATTTACAGCCTAAGAATGTACAAAATGATCAATCTCCTAAAAACAGGAAAAAAAGATACTAACTGCCATACAGGCTTCATTGCTAGAAGTGTAAAATGCATAAATGTGTTGAATAAAACCAAAGCCACGCTGCAGCCTAAACTAGAAAATTTTAAGAAGTAGTATCAGCTGATTAGGCCAGTTAGTGCAGGCAGCAGCTGTTTTCAATGCATCTTCTTCATCATCAGACAGGACAGGATACAAGATGAGGCACAGAAATATACTAACGCATGGAACCACCTGTAATAACAGACAGAAGTAAGCTCTCAGAGAAAGAGACTTAACACTAATACCAAGAAGTTAAAGAAGGACCAGTTAGTACACTCTAACTTATTTGTGCAAGCTAAGAAGTGGAACATTTGCAGTTGCTTAGTTCCTTGGCTTGTTGACCTTTAAATTCAAAGGGGATTAAAGAGATTTCGTAACTCTGTACTGGCTTTGTACTGGTATCAAGTCTGTTTGATGACCTTTGGTCACTGCTTTAGCAACAATCAGCACAAGCAAAGGCAAATGATAAAACCTTCAAGTAGAAAAGGAAACAGAACAGATGCTATAATTCAACAGCATGAAGCTAGAAGCTTATATGTCAGGCTCAAGCCATCAAACAAACCCTTTTAAATTCACTTTCTCCTTTAGGATCAGGAGCATCTTCTGAAACAGAGCAGTTTCTTACACGTTCTCCTACAGCTGTTGCCTCAATTGGACTTCTGACTGAGTCCAGAAAAGGTACATGCATCTAATACATGAATAAACAAGTCTAACCTGCACCACTTCACTCTTGAAATGTCTATGTTGCAGTGACAAGTCATCCAACTGCCCATCCCCCACCCCATGGAGATAAGATTCTACATTCCACCATCAGCTGCTTCAGAAAAGTCTCAAACGCATTTTCAGCAGTCCCCAGGATGTGATTTAGCTTTCAGCAACTGCTAGTTGCCAAGTAACAGTTTATGTATATGCATGCATTAAAAGAAGATTTGAAATAATCTAAAGAACTGCAGCAGGTCTCTGAATAACCCTGTCTCCTACAGTAGCTCCAAATCACATCTCTTCATTGAAACCACAAAAAATTTGAACTTGAATATTAGAAAAATATAGTAATAGTAATCGAGCAGTAACATTTTTGACCTTTATTGGTATTTCACAGATCATTTATAGTTAAGAGTAAAGTTTGCTGAAAACAAACCTAAGTGAAGTCTCAGCCCTATTTAGCACCTGATATAGTGCAGACAATTTCTATAAACCATCTAGAAATTCAGATAAACGCTATCCCAGCCCAAACCAGTATATTGTGCTAAGATGGCTTTAATAACACTTCCTAAGTCAAAGTATGCAGAAGACATTTTGGGGCACTTTTTTGCTTCAATGAGTCTTCCCATAGTCATTATCCATGGTCTATTCAAGATTTTAGACTTTTATCTTGATCCCAAATTTGTGCACCATAAAGCAATACCAAAGTCTGAACAGACAAAATGTGTTTACAGACTTAATATGCTTGTTTTCAATATGTCTTAGGAAAAAAGGGTCAAGCTAATAGTAACCCATGAGAGAATGAACTAATGCAACAGGACAATCATCTTAACATCCATTACCTTCACCCCTTAAATCACTTGTCTTGTCAGCCATTAAAATGATCACTATGACTCTCTCAAGGTTCAGCTGTTAACAAAAACAGAGGCAGAATAACAGAAGTCCAGTGGTTCAAAAAGATCAATCTCCCTCTCTCAGCCACAGAACTAAGCCTTTGAGAATTCTATCACTGTAGTAAAACTAACACACACAAAAGAGCTTTCTATCCTTCTCATATAAATTCTTTAGAATTGCAGCAATATGATAATTATTTTACAGAGTCCTGGCTACTCAATTTACACGTTTAATATCAAAGCAGCTTTGTTGAGTAGAAGAAGCCATCAGCTACCACTGATAAATCAAGAAGGTGTACATGCTAGGAAATAAAGTTCTGCGCTGAACTGATGACAATGATGATTTCAACTCATTTTCATGCCACTATTATATGCTGACTTGTAAAACATATTCACAATGTTGGGAAAAAGCACTGTTATTTCATGTATAATTATTCTTCAGGTTGTTGGACTGTATTAGTAGACAATTGAAAGCATAGTTCTTGCATCAATATATAGAAAGTCCTTTGAAAAACGGTGTATTTATTGCGAACTCACCCACAATATCAACCACATCGGGTCGGATTAGTGGCTCTCCTCCTGTCAGTCGGATCTTCTCTACACCTTCTTTCACAAACAGTCTGGCTAAACTGATTATCTCCTGAGCAGTGAGTAGCTCTGATTTAGGGGTCAGCTGAACACCTTCCTCTGGCATGCAATACTGACCTGAAACAAAGAATACAGAAATACATGGGAAAAAATAATCAGTGCCAGTTAACCTAATGTTGATAAGAAAAACGTGCCAAGGGTAATAGATGTCAAATGACTCTGCTTTTCTGAAATTAAGATCATACACCAACTCTAAATTCCTTCAAAGGAAATTGCGGACTCTTTAGACGGATGTCAAAATTACAACTGATCCAATTTGAAGGAAAAGTTAATCTTATTTCTATCTAATCTGCATTGAGATGTAATTGTGTGAATGTCTAGGTACGAGTTCTCATGCTGAACATACACTTTGAGTATATTATGCAAACACTCACAAGCACCATCATCCAAACCACACTAAGTCTGATGAAAGACCTGTTTTTCCCATGTGTCTCTGGCAGATCCCTAGGCTTGATCCTCCTTCTCCATCCCACCAGCAGCTCAGCCCCAAATCAGTTTCTAACTATCCTTTACCATTACTTTGTGAAGACAAAAACCAGCACAGGGCCAACGCAGTAATCAGTTAAGTACCCTAGCACAATTCTGGGCCTTTGCGCAGTGTATTCAGCCTGATGGTTTATAAGAGCTTTCTGCAAGGAAGCAAGCAGACACTTACACCTGAGGTTGCATTTCTCAGTCAAAGAAATTCGCAAGTAGTTGTGCTGACGCCCAAAGCTGTCTGTCAAAAAAGCAGAGAAGGGTGCAGCATGTTCCAGGAGAAAGCGTCCTCTCACTGAGCTTTGCAATTCCTGTAAAGAAAACAAACACGTGCCAAATACTTCAATAGTTAACACCACTACCAAAATGTTGCGTAAATATTAACTTTGAATTCAACTGATTATTATTCTATTTTTCCCCACAGAGACAGCAGCATAAGGAAACTCCATGATTTGTCTTTATGGTCAAAACTAGCCATTCAGTGACTAATTTTCACACTCTGCTTTAATTCCTTGGAACTGTACTACTATTTTCCCTGTGAATTTAAGATACAGTCACTGTGCCGCAGGTGTTTCAGGCCTTTTTGTCACAGGTGCTTCGGGTTTTTTGTGCAGAGTAGAAGGTGGCTTATATCAACTGCCTGTGTCTCCACTTTCCAGAATCAACAATCCAAAACCACCAAATCTCATTACAGCCCTCAGAAAAATGAAATCATATATAAGGGTCCCCACACCTCAGCACAAGAGAACTAAAAGTTGATGTTGTCATCAGTGAATTTTGTCTCCCATGACTTCAGCAAGGTTTTTTACAGTGTCTCCCATAATATCCTCACAGGTAAACTCAGGAAGTGCAGGTTAGATGGGTGGAGTGAGATGGATTGAGAACTGGCTGGATGGCAGAGCTCAGAGCGTTGTGACTGGCAGTGTAGACTCTAGCTGGAGGCCTGTAGCTAGCAGCATTCCTCTCCAGGAGTCAGTACTGGGCCCAGTCTTGACATATTCATCAATGACCTGGATGAGGGGACAGTGTACCCTCAGCAAGTTTGCTGATGATACGAAACCGGGACATGTAGCTGATACACCAGAGGCTGTGCTGCCATTCAGTGAGACCTGAACAAGCTGGAGTTGGGCAGACAAGAAGCTAGTGAAGTTCAACAAAGACAAGTCTGGGCTTCTGCACCTCAGGAGGAATAACACCCTGCACCTAAAAGGTCAGGGGTTCCCTTGCTGGAAAGCAGCTCTGTGGAGAAGGACCTGGGAGTCCTGGTGGACAAGAATTTAACCATGAGCCAGTAAAGTGCTGTCAGGGCCAAGACGACCAATGGTGTCCTGGGGTGCATTAAGAAGAGTGCTGCTAGCAGGTCAAGGAAGGCTATCCTCCCCCCATTCTACCCTTGTGAGGCCCCATCTGGGCTCCCCAGTTCAAGAAAGTAAGGAACTACTGGAGAGAGTCCAGCGGAGGGCTACAAAGGTGATAAAGGGACTGAAGCATCTCTCTTATGAGGAAAGCCTGACTGACCTGGGTCTGTTTAACATGCTTATAAATATCTAAAGGATTGGTGTCAAGAGTATGGGGCCAGAATCTTTTTAGTAGCACCCAGTGAAAGGGCAAGGGGCAATGCACACAAACTGGAGCACAGGGAGCTCCACCTGAACATGAATAAAAACATCTTTACAGAGAGCATGACAGAGCACTGGAATAGGCTGCCCAGAGAGACTGTGGTATCTCCTTCTCTGGAGATATAAAACACCCACTTGGACACCTTCCTGTGCAACCTGCTCTAGGTGCATCTGCTGCAGCAGGGGTATTTGACTAGGCGACCTCGAGAGGTCTCTTCCAACCTCAACCATTCTGTGATTCCACAATGAAATCTGCATCTCTGTTTGTGTCCCTACCAACTTGCACGTGCAACACATAACATCTTGTTAAGAGCAAACCCAAATAATTGCTGTGTACAATTACAGTTCATGTCCATTTTGAGAACGCTTCCGACAAGATCTTCTTGCCCAAATCCATAGAACTGAATGCCTCCAAAAGGCTTGTCTCAAATAAAAATGATAAATAATCTGGGGCAAGGTGTGACTGGACATGTATGATCCTGAATACTCTACCTGTTCAAGTTTGCATAAAAAGATCCAGAATTTTAACAACATCTTTATTAGCTGCCATGAGTGAATTCCAAAATGATTTCTACTTAAAAATTGTAAGCACAGTGTAACATATTCTAGAGCAACACAGTTTTTGGGAAGTACTGAGTATCTGCAAAATGAGGACTGATCACTTTAGGTATCAAATGAAATATGCCAAATCAGGAGCTGCTACTGGAAACAAATACAGTTCAAGTTTATAGGAAGCATCTTTAAAATATCACTACCGTGAGCACCAGAACATTGTAGCTTATAACAAGGTCTATATGTATGTTACATGTCTTTTTCTACACCCGTAAAGCACAGCTAAAACGACTCTCTGCTTTGGGAAAATATTCAATATCTTAAGTGAAACACACAGTAACTGAACCAATTCTTATCATGGTATTGCAGAAAAGCAAAAGTTTACCAACATACTTTAATCAGCTGGTATGCACTCAGTTGAGACACTACATACAAACGCCCACAAACAGTGTTATCCAAACTCTGCCTAGTCTGGCAAGAGTCTACAAGATCATAGTTAAATTAACATTTTATAGGAAATTATTTTAATAACTCTGGAAGAGGTCAGCTGAATAATATTAAGAAACAAAACAGAGAAAACAGAATCAAAATAATTAAAGGAAATGCCTTCACTAAGTCCATGTTAGTTAACCACATGCATACACTTAATAACCAGCTAAGAAAACTGGAAGAAAGGCAAAGGAATCCTGGATCTACAGTGAACTTCAGCTCCAGTGAAAGAGCACATAAAAAAAAATTTCTGGATACACAGTGTTCACAAAGTTAAAGTGAAAGAGAAAAAATAAATCAGCTGCAGAATTGTGCCTCAAGTCAAAATCACGCTTACTAGTCCTGATAGGTGGCAGCAGGCAAAGAATTAAATAAAAGTTTTGACATAAAAATTCAAGACGTAGAATGAGGAGCTGTAAAAATGACACATTTGCTAGTACTGAAACTACTTAACTGGAGAAAACTCATGACTTCCGACGAGTGAAAAAAAGACCTGTGATATCTCTAGACATACTAAAATTGGTATGTATGGGATGATGCAAAGGGACTCTATGATCCTGTGAGTCTTTTCCAACCTAGTGATTCTGTGACCACACAGAAACACACATAACCTCAGCCATCATCCCCTCATGGCTCTGGTGATCACTTATCACTATAGGACTTAATCCTGCACATTATTTTGAAACAGCCCTTGCAAGAAGCCTGGACATGGTCAGCTAAAATGTTGAACAACTCAGATATGCTTCCCCAAAACATTTTATTCTGAAAGCATTTCTAAGAAATATTTGGGGCAGGTGGAAAAAACTGAGAGGGCACCCTCAAACAACCAGATCAGCCAGACAGCAAAGGTTATCTAGGGAGAGGCCCAGCTTCTCCCATCAGCAGCTGCAGATATTTTGATTCCAGCTGTGTTAACACTACAGCTGTTGCAAAGCTTACAAGCAGAAGCAGTCTTTCTTGCCAGAAAGTATTTCTGCTAGCTTTTAAACAATCTGCTACACTTCTTGTTCCAAACAGTTTTGTGGTTAGATAAGATGATCTCCAAGAACATCACTGGTTGGGGGGTAGGAGGGGTAGAGAAGATAATGGAGACACAAAGTGGCCATTTAAAAGCACAGAAAGCATCTGCTCATCCCTGATAAACTAGTAGTACTAATTTCCATGTAACTGCTTTCCTGCCAGAAGGAAGCAATCTGTTTCAGTTTTGTGGCAGTGGCCACAACAGCAGAGGGATGAGGGGAACACCTCGAGCCCTCCTCAGAGCCAGCCTGCCCTCCCTGCAGCAGCACAGGGGTCAGTTGCAACCCCTCTGCAGCAACGCATGCTCCCCACACTTATGCACATTCTTCCATCTCCCTCTTCTCTAATGTGCACAGTTTGAATGAGTCATCCAGTTTTTAATCATACCACAGCACTAGTTTCCCCAAGAAATCCCAGTTTGGGAGCTTGCTTTGTTGGAAATGCTGGCTGTTGCACTTGTTGTGAGAGTTTCTCAGCACACAAGATGAGTTAAGTCAAAGAGCCCAACTAAATATCCAAACTTCATTTCTACTTCTTCCCCAGTAAGAAAATTCACCCCTGAACAAACCAAACCTGGTGATATTTTAAATACTGCCAAATTAAAAAAAACCCCACAACACAAGAATTTTTTTCTTGAAAACTGCATTGCTTTTTGTCCTGGTTGAATTTCTGGCCCTTTCCTTCCTATTATTTTGAAGCATTCACTTTTGAGAGGGACAGCACTCCACCATGGTTATAAAAATTATTTTAGCCCTTCTTGTACGAGCACTCCTCTCCTGCTTCTTTCTCAATAACTCATTGCCCCTTTCTCAGTATCAGGCTTCCTTACCCACTCCACTCAAAGACAGAAGAGTTTAAACATCCTGCCTCCCCATTTTAGAGCATAACAGGGAGGGAAAGAAGTGAAAAGTTGCTCCCTGACAAAAAGGAGGCAAGACACAGAGACTTTAATGTAATAGATACCAAAGCTGCATACTCTCAAGGATGATAATATACTTAAAGTAATTTCCTCTTTCCAGGAATGAGCCATCATTGGAGTGGGACGCAGGAGAATGGTTGTGCTCCCGGTCTGTGATCCACTTGCAGAGCTCTTACAGGCATGGAAGCTAAAGTAAGAGGAGTTACTGGAGCAGTATTACTGTCTTTTGTTAATGACCCTAAAGTGAACTGTCAAGAACAGACACTCAGCAGGCAGTTGGCATCAATATACTTTAGGAAACAACTAGATTTTGCACTCTTGCTGTAAAATAGTGGGTGTCATGATGGGGAAAAGAAAAGTTTTCCAGAGCTACCACAGCTTCTTTCCAGTGACTTCTTGTGGTGTAGAGAGATGGGTTTGTCTGGGAGGGAAGAATGACCTGAGACAGAATTTTCAAGCTGTTTATTCAGTTTCTGTCCAGTCTGATGTCAGCAAGGAGGAATTAGGAGACACCCATGAGGATTTCAGTAGCATTAGCTTGAGCTTCAGTGGGAGTGGATCTTGTATTACCAAAACTGCCACTGCACCCAGCGCTGCATTCTACTCATTTTTATCAGTTCCACAGGCAAGGACAAACATCAGAGATGGAAAATCAGCTGCCTTCCTTGTAACTCATGGCACTTTCTCAGGCAGTTGTATAGGTGAGATTTTCCAAAGGGAGAGAATAGGGTCAGGTTGGACCTTGTCACTTGCAGCCTATGCAAGAGCTATCACAGCAAGCAGAAAGCAAAAGCTGCCTGTTCCTATTCCCAGGCTACACAGAAAGGGTTTTAGAGTTCCATGAAGTTGGAAAAGATGAGTGGTTGTTGGTATTTTAACATATCAATGCTCAACCACATAACTTTTTCACTCAAAATGGATGGTTATAATCCTCAAGTCCCCACTTCCCTCTCTCCACAGCTGACAGGAGAGACTTCTGAACATCAGAAGAGTATGTCCCATCACATAGTGTACTTTATCTCATCCATGGGAAAAAAAAAAAAATCACTGTCGGGGCTGTCAATCCTATATTCTATAGCAGTACTGAAAGAATGAGAGCTTAAAAGACTGCAACTAGCAGCTACATTTTGACAAGCTGTCAACCCTTCAGACCTGCCAATTCACCTGTGCCTTCCAGGAGAACACAGCAAAATTGGAAGCTGTCACCAAAGGCATTAATAACCACCAGGAACACCACAAACCGACAGATACAGTGAGCGGCTATGGTCATTATACTCCACAAATAATCCGGGTAATATACAGTGCATCCTTTGTGTCAGTGAAAGCTGTACCACTGCTCTGAAGTACAGGTGTAATCACTGCTGCTTTGGACATACGATTTCATATTGGGGGTGCTGGTTGACAAAAAACTCGACATGAGCCTGGTCCAGTGGGAGGTGTCCTTGCCCATGGCTGGGGTTGGAACTGGATGATCTTTAAGGTCCCTTCCAACCCAAACTATTCTGATTCTAAACTATTCTGATTCTATCCTGTAAAGGTTCACTTAAACACAAGGGAGAATAGAGCTCTTACCTATTTATCCAGCTTAAGATTGAGTACTATACTTGCTCTACCCTTCTACCTTCACCATATCCCCAGTGATTTGTGCACTATGAAATGGCAAGGCTTGCAAACGCTTCTGCACAGGCCTCAGGAACCCCACAACCTGTGTATGTATGACACATTAGCACTGCTCCTGCACCTACTGGCTCCTTCAGCCCCTGCAGTCTTTTCAGGTTTGTGCATTAGTGCTGCCACCTCACTAGTACTGCTGCACCAGCATCATGGACACAACTCCACAAAAGCCCTTCTGTTTCCTGCCTCACAGTGACATAGCGTCCTTGTTCAACCTGGAAATCAGACAACCACAGAGGCTGAAATGGGTCTAAGCAGGTCAAGTGCCAGAATGAGGTCTGAGCTGAGAAGTTCAAGTCAAATGTTCTTCTGAGTGCTCCACAGATGCTGCCCGACACTTGACCCCAAGCAGCATGCCACAGTTCTGGTTACTAGCACAGAGCGTGCTGCTCGGGGACTTTGATCAGCTACCCACAAACCAGAGCTCCAGGACACAGAGTTTCAGACATGACTGGCCAAGAACAGGGGCCACATGAGGTTTTCCTAGACAAGCTAGGCTCTCCCCTTCATCGCAGTGGTGAAGACTTCATTGAGGCCACAGAAGGTGGTTATGTTTGAAAAACAGGATCCACAGGAACAGATGGAGGAAGCTGAAAGGAAACTTTGTACCGGAATGTCAAAGACCTTTACTGGAAGTGATAAATCTGAAAAAAAAGCTAATTTCCTCAATGTTATTGCGCTCAAGCCTCACTATCTTAAGAGTCCTCTCATATTCCTCCTTTGTTCCAAAAAACCAGGATTTTTGCATGTAAATTTCCAATTTCCAATAAACACACACACACACACACACAAAAAGTACAAATTGCTTTTTTTACTATACTGGAACATACACAATTTTGTAGCAGAAATGTGTAAGCCTACTTTTTTTTATTCAGTAATAAAATTTGTACATGTATCCTCATGTGCACAAGACAACAGGGTGGCATCAGACTTCCCTTTGTTAACTATCAATTAGTGAAGAAATCCTTGTACACAACGAACCATGAAAATGCCTCTTTCAGTGTGTCTGTTGCTACCTGCCCTTATCTAGTCTTAGAAAAGAACTCTGGGCTCATATCCAAGACTGATAAATGTATCTTAATGGATAGATGAGGTGTTCAGGGACATAGTTTAGGGGCAGATAGGAATGGTTGGACTCGATGCATCCAAGAGGTCTTTTCCAACGTGGTGATTCTATGATCTTAAATACTAACATGCAAACAGGCTCAAACATGTGTAGTAACCAGTCTACTAGTCACCTGATCAAGTTCTGGGTTTTATTTGTAAACAATTTAGGATCAGCTCCCCAGGTATATCACATTTCAGCTTCAAAGCTGACAAAGTTTTATAGCCTCAGATTTGACCAGTCAGGTTATCTGGTCAATAAAATCTCACTTCTACTTCACATTAAATAAGTGTTTCTGCTGGAGGGTGTGACTTACCAAGCGTTCATATAAGACGTTATTAGGGATAGCAGATACTGGACACTGAGATAGCATGCGCTCAGACTTAACATAAGCTCACCACACAACACCAGTACAACAGCAGTACCAACCCCACTGTTTATAATCTAACCCAAAGACTTGGGATGGATGAAATCGGACACAATCTTTCAGTTGTCTCCCGAAGCTCCCAAATTACAGTCCTTCCTTCCACAGCTAGGACCATTTAAAAAGGGGATGAAGTACAGACAGCACAGCACTTCTCCCCTTTACATGCCCTGCACCTAACTGAAATCTCATAAACTAAACAGAACCCATGAAACATCTTCAGTTCCAACCCAGAAGACAATAGAGCAGTATTCACAATTGTTTTGAATGTGTGAACACCCAAACCCCACATTTCACTGCCCCCTGCTGCTGTTATGCTAGCTGCTCCTCTCTACACATGAATCCCTGGAGAAACCAAGAACAGAAATAAGCAATGGGTGTGTTATCACTGTACAGTTGCTAAGTTGGCACTGTCTTTGCTTTTGCATTGGCTTGCTTCTCAGGCCCTGCAGGGTGTTGGTTTGTGCCCCATCGTACTTGACACAGTTATTATGCCACACACACAAATCACCCACATCACTCTTCCAGCCACAGTGGCTTTCATTGCCTAAGGGAGCAGGGCTTTCAGAAATGGATGTTGTTACTCAGCCCTCTCAAAAGTATTCCTCAATGTATGTTAGAGCTACTTGATTCATAGAAAGTAGTTAAATTCTGGTCAGAATTATTTTTATTAAAAAGTATTTGGTTTAGAAAAAACAAAAGACGCTCAATAACCTTTTGAGATTCCTGAGCCAAGTGAGCATTCAACATAAAAATACATAAAACTTTCTGTAAATAAGTAAGCAGTAGTAAATGCATTCAATTCTGGTGACATAAAGACTGTCACCATTAGCTTTAACTTATCTCCTGCTTGTTAAAGCCAGTCATGCAATTGCTAGTAAATCAATAAGTCATGTCCCAGCTGGGATTCCTCTGAGTGTCATGCCCTATTTCTCTAAGACAGTTACAGAACCTGTGCCTGTCTGTGCATCTTTTCCTTTTGCATTTGGATGCCAAGAGACCAAATGTGGGGGATCGAACATTGCGCTAGGAGAAGCTAGATCTGAACACCTGTGCTGATTTCATGCCAGTGACAAAACAAACAGATTCACTGTCAATGTCGCGTGATCACTCCAAGCGCAACCACCGTAAGCTGCCAAGCCACTCGATTTTGACCCAGGCAGAACAAATGCCATTGTGCAATCTGTTCTTTCATGGGGAAGGAACACAGAAATGGCCCAGTCCAAGAGACCAAATGTCCTACTTACTTACAAGAGGGCTGCAGAGGGACTGTTTACAAAGGCTTGTAGTAACAGGACTAAGGGCAATGGGTATAAAATGGAGAGGGGCAGATTTACACTAGACATAAGGAGGAACTTATTCATAATGAGGGTGGTGAGGCACTGGCACAGGTTGTCCAAAGTAGTTGTGGATGCCCCATCCCTGGAGGTGTTCAAGGCCAGGTTGGAGGAGGCTTTGAGCAGCCTGGTCTGGTGGGAGGTGTCCCTGCCCATGGCAGGGGAGGTGGAACTAGATGATCGTTAAGGTCCCTTCCAACCCAGACTATTCTACGAATCTATTCTATGATTACTTTCAAAGTAAGAGTGACGCTTCGATAAAGTAAGGACACAAAAGTGTAAATCTTAATACGTTTTGCTGACTGTCCCGCACCATAAAATCATTTTCACCACTTGCAAATCACCAGTCGGGCTGGGACAGGTTAAAAAATCACGTATTTTTCCTAGAGGCAGCGTTTCGGCGCCGTCCAGCCCAGGGGACCCCACAGACACCGGCGGCAGCGGAACTCTCGCACTGCGGATCGCCTCGGGAACCCCACCGGGCAAGCCCTGGCTACCACCAGCGCCCCTCCGCGAACTACGACCCCCTACATTCTAAGCGCAAAGCACTGGCGCTGGACTCTAGCATTCCGAACCCTTTGGGGGCGACACCCGCATCCTCCCTTCGCGCCGCCACCCCTCCCTCCAAGCCCGAGCCGCCTCGCGCCCTCCGCGCCGGACCCCTCCGCGCGCTGCCTCACCTGAGCCGCGGCGGAGGGAGCCCGCGCCGGCGCCCCGGTGCTGCACGCGCGGAGCGGGGCTGCCCTCAGCGCCCCCCGCAGGAGCGCGGAGCCGCCGCGACGCCCCCAGCCCGCGGCCGCCATGGGGCTGGCCGGCACCCAGCACGAGGGGGGTCACGCGGAGCAGGGCGGCGGGTGCGACGGGAGGGGGTGTGTGGGGGGGGGGAGGAAGACAACCAATCAGAGAGGCCTCGTGTGCCGCGGTGCACGACGGGAGTTGTAGTCCGTTCCCTCCCTCCCTCCTTCTGTCGGGCAGGGGCAGCGGCCTGGGAGTGAGGGTGTCCGCACAAGGAATGACTTCAGCCACAGTCCTGCCTGAGTCTTCAGCAGAATATATAAAACATTGCCAGAATTTGGGAACTAAATGGGGCACAGTGGGTCTTAGCCTGGAGAAGAGAAAGCTCCAAGGAGACCTTACAGCAATCTTCCAGTACCTGAAGGGCCTACAATAAAGCTGGGGAGGGACTGTTTGCAAAGGCTTGTAGTGATAGGACTAGGGGCAATCGGTATAAACTGGAGAGGGGCAGATTTAGACTAGACATAGGGAGGAATTTCTTCACAATGAGGGTGGTGAGGCACTGGAACAGGTTTACCAGAGAAGCTGTGGCTGCCCCGTTGCTGGAGGTGTTCAAGGCCAGGTTGGATGGGGCCTTGGGCAGCCTGATCTAGTGGGAGGTGTCCCTGCTCATAGCAAGGGGTTGGAACTGGGTGATCTTCAAGGTCCCTTCCAACCCAAACTACTCTATGATTCTGCGGCACAAGAAAACATCATTCCCAGCCTAATACAGTTTCCCCTACATTCCCAATATTTCACAGACAAGGGGCTTTATGGCAAGACGTATAGTGGCCCACCACCCACATCCTCTGGGTAGTAGGTCTGCAGACCGTGTTCACCCATGGCTAGGCTGAACTTGAGGCTCTTATCCCGAACTTATTTCACACGTGAAAGAAGGGCTTGGACGTGCAAAATTTTCCTGGATCACTCTCCCTGAATCAACTCAGCTACTCTTCCAAAAAACTTGTATTTTTTTAAGTGACTTCTGTTGCTCTTAGCCTCAGATCTGTGCAGCTATTGTATTGCTGTAGCTTTGTTCAGTTCTGGGCCCCTCACCACAAGAAGGATGTTGAGGCTCTGGAGTGAGTCCAGAGAAGAGCAACAAAGCTGGTGAAGGGGCTGGAGAACAAGTCTTATGAGGAGCGGCTGAGAGAGTTGGGGTTGTTTAGCCTGGAGAAGAGGAGGCTGAAGGGAGACCTTATTGCTCTCTACAACTACCTGAAAGGACGTTGAAGAGAGGAGGGTGCTGGCCTCTTCTCCCAAGTGACAGGGGACAGGACAAGAGGGAATGGCCTCAAGCTGTGCCAGGGGAGGTTTAGACTGGACATTAAGGAAAAATTTTTCACGGAAAGGGTCATCAGGCACTGGAACAGGCTGCCCAGGGAGGTGATTGAGTCACTTTCCCTGGAGGTGTTTATGGTATGGATGGACAAGGTGCTAAGGGGCATGGTTTAGTGTTTGATAGGAATGGTTGGACTCGATGATCCGGTGGGTCTCTTCCAAACTGGTTATTCTATGAGTACAACTCACACCCTTCTACAGCTGGCTGTTTCTTTAATAACTCTTCCAGTTTAAATAATTTTGTTTTCTGTTACCAAATTGCTGTGTCAGAGGTACTGGTTGCAAAAACATTAATGATTTTCTGCACAGCCCTAATCTTTCAGTATTTGACGTGTGCAGTACTTGTTGATGTGTGAGAAATGGCCTTATAATTGCTTGTGTCAGCTGTTATTTCAAGACATAGTTATATGTGCTGTTACAGATTCAAATGTTTAGTCAGGTTGTACTTAAATCTTTGCTGTGTAGCAAAACACCTTCTTCTGTCCAATTCAGTTTTAAGTTGAATTTAAACTTTATTCCGTGTTTAGGCTGGATAGAACCTAACAGGAAAAAGTAAATGGAGACTTGAATGTCCTAGAATGTCACCAGACATCTTTTCTGGAGCCAGTATGATGTCAAGGTAACATAGACAGTGATCAAAACAATAGGGGAGAGAGCAAGGCAAAATACTTTTTTTAATTACAATTCTCAAAGGATGCAGAAGCAAGCTTGATGTTCACATTTAGAGTAGCCTGAAGAAGCATCACTTCTCCTTGTAGAACTGGAATAACTGTAATTAAAGAATTTCCTGAACTTAATTGAACAGCAAGTGATAACAGAAAATCTTTTAGCTTCATATTCAATGTAGTAATTGTTCAATCCCCTGAATCTGTCAATTGCAAAAAAAAATTAGATATAAAATGAATAAAAATAAAAAAATCTTACAACCTCAGAAAGAGAAAAAATATATAATTTGCTTAATCAATATTTAAAAAAATCCATGAGATCGCTAATATCCTTCACCAGTAAATGTTCCTGTCTACAAAGAAAGGTCTGTTTTATTTTACTTAAAAACTATGTTAAGTCTGACTTACATGTGTAATCCCATTGAACATGACGGGGCTGATCATATTAGGAAAGTTAAGAAATGGAAAGTCTTTGCATACTTGAAGCCTTTTATTCTTCCAGTTTTACCAGATTGTACAAATGTAGGGATATCTCATTAAACCAGCATAAAATCAGCTCTTACCACCTCCTAAGGCAACTACTTATGCTGAGAAGTAGCTGTTGGTGGTTGACAGAGACACTTACCTGTAGTTAAATGAAACCATAAAATAAATGTAATCAAATAAGTTCATCTTAGATAATTCAGTTTTAAATTTCCTAGGATACAGTCATGTCATGCAATATCGTAGGTCATGCAAAATAAGGCTTATTCTCCTCATCCTCTCTTCTTCTTATAAGGGTCACCACTATAGACAGCATGGACCTGAGTTTTTGATTTGAGTTCTGTGACAGATGTTTAAGTCATGGGGTGGAATGTAAAGCCTGACGTTGCTTCTTTCATTGCCTTAAACATTGAGCAACGAAGCTGGTGAGGGGGCAGGAGAACAGGCCTCATGAGGAGCGGCTGAGAGAGCTGGGGTTGTTTATCCTGGAGAAGAGGAGGCTGAGGGGAGACCTCATTGTTCTCTACAACTACCTGAAAGGAAGTTGTGGAGAGGAGGGAGCTGGCCTATTCTCCCAAGTGACAGGGAACAGGACAAGAGGGAATGGCCTCAAGCTCTGCCAGGGGAGGTTTAGGCTGAACGTTAGGAAAAAATATTTCAGGGAAAGGGTCATTGGGCCCTGGAACAGGCTGCCCAGGGAGATGATTGAGTCACATTCCCTGGAGGTGTTCAAGGCATGGGTGGATGGCGTGCTGAGGAATGGTTAGACTTGATGATCCAGTGGGTCTTTTCTGACCTGGTGATTCTATTTGTCTGAAAGCTGGCTATTTGTTGGTTTGTTTTGTGGCACCATCAATGAATAGTGGAGGTGGTGCAGTAGCAGACCTCCCCAACGACAGAGCTTGGGATATCACCTGAAGGCCTTGTCTGTGTTGCTGGGTTCAATGGAGGGGAGGTGCAGGAATAAATACCCCACCCCTTGCCAGGCTGAGCCCAAGGTCTGGAGCTGGCTGCTACAAGTGGAGTTGATGCAGCAGCAGGTGCCTCCACCTTCCTCCACCCACTGGACTGTGCACGCCAAACCCTCCCAAAAGACATGTGGCAAGGGCACCCCAACACAAAATGGTGGGGGTTGGACTGGCCTTATAAAAGAACACAAAAGGAGCCATGGGGCGCTCACTCTCACTCCTGTGCTGTCTCTCACTCTCCCTCTTGACCATCACTTTGATTGGACCAGCCTGGACCACAAAGGCTGGAAGAAGCTGCTGCAGCAACCACATGTTCCCAAGGAACTGTTTCTGCCATCAATCTGGTGATTTCATTCCTTTTCCCTTCTCTCTCTCTCTCTCTCTGTCTTTCTCCTTCTTTCTGTCTCCCTTCCATTACCTTACAGTGTGCATGTCGGGTTGGATTTGAGGGACCTTGGCTGCATACAGGGATCAGATTGTGATTTAAACAGATTGGGATTCGTTGGGTTACTTTTGGGAAGTCGCACCCCCATATCCCAGCTGTGCACCTGAATGTTTTGGCCTGTTTATGTTTGTTTGAGCCAGAATAGATATTACTTTTGATATTTGTCCTGAGAATGACCTTGTTGGCCTCTGTATCACCACACAGATAAACAAAACCTCCCACCCCCTAGACAGGCCTGGACACGAGTGTGTGACTTGTGGATCTGGGGCAGGACACATGCCCTTGTATTGGTATCTGACGTTGCATGTGATATTCTACCATGGCAAAATAACAACTAGCTATATCTAGTTGCAGAGACCACTGCTACTCTAGTGAAGCTCAAGATAGTTACTCAAGGCAATTTTAGGATCCACAGAAACTCTTGCCACTGGTCTTTATGCAGCCCTTCATGCTGCTGCCTTCTTTTCTGACTTTTAGGGAGCCTAGATCAGCCATGTCTTATTTGGCTGTTTATTTGTTCCCGGATTTTTCTGAAATCTTGCTTAATGTCTTACAGATCTCTTTCAGCATTCTTGCACATTCAGATGTTAACTTTCCTCAAGAGACTGCACTGTGCCATTCGTAAAAGTCTGTGTGCCTGCTGAGGAGCATTACACGCCCACATGGGCAATTGAGGGGCAGCATCCAATCAATGTACCAGAATCCTCTGTGCGCCTACCTGAGAACAATATGAAAACAGAAAGTGCTGGACTGCTTCCAGTACTGTTCATGCTTCAGGTAAGCACTGGACAAAATTTTAATGATATGTTAATAATGAAGTAATGATAAGAATTAAAAAGTTTCCAGAGAGAGCACAGCATGTGAGCTAGATGGATCTGCCAAAGCAAATCATGGTTGCCTCATTGTCCAAACCAGGCATCCGTTAAGAGTTTCTCAACCTCTTTCTGAAACTTTGGGCTACATGCCTGAAACAAAAATGGCAAAGTGGAACACCTGATCCTATCCTCACAAGGGGCCTGTAACACTGCCAACGCTTGTGTTGCAACTGCAGTTAAGAAAGACTGTGGGAGCACCTAGTCTAGGGCAAGCAAGGGAAAGCCTCTATGTCCCTCTTCCTGCAAACTGAGCATGAAATAACTGCTGTACTCTGCAAAGACACCCTGATTGTTTTGTGTGTTTCTTGCAAGAGCAGAACATTATCCCTCTCTGCATTTGTTACCAGTGAGCAACATAGTCATTCCTTTAAATAAACTACCCTGAGGACAGAGAGTCATAGTTGAACTTCAGGGCATATGCAAGGTGTGAATGATTAGCTTAGGACATCTCAGAGTTGCTTGCAAGTGTCATAGCATTTTTCAGTTCGGAGCACACCACTGTAAAACTATTCTTATCTACACTTGAGAAATCCTAGGGAGCTGATACTGCAGAGGCTTTTGTTATAGTTTGCTTTCCTAATCAGGAGGCATGAATGTCTTCCTGGTGTTTCTTCCTGCTAGCTGGCACAAAATAACATCTACAGTTCTCTAGGGCATACTGCTCCCATGGAATTAAAAAGCATATGTCAAACAATACAAATAGGGATTTTGTAAATAACCAGCCAGGGCTGCCACAAGAACAACAGCCTCGCACAGATGCAGAAGACCAGAACAGGACCAGCCATTGTAATGAAAATAGTCTGCAAATCATTGTATTGGAACCAGATGGGCTGGCTATAATGTTGGTGTCAATGTTGTCTTCTCCTATCGCTCCTTAGTTTCTGTATGCTGGAGAAAATTTCTTCTTCCTCATCTTATTACCCTCTTTCTTTGCTGTATTTTCTTTGTTGTCATCCAGTTTTTCTGCTCACAATAATTAGAAAAGAAAAAAAATGTTAATTTAATGTTACTAAACTCACAGTGATGAAGTTGTTTTTTGTGTTACCTGTTTGAGCACTTCCTTGCAGTATCTAGAGTAACAGGTTGTAAAATACCAAAACAATCCAACTCATCCTACACATTAAAGTTAAATCTATATTTTGCTTTCCATACTTCTGCACAGCCACACTACAGAAAGGGAATTAAGAAAGGCATGAAAACCAGAGATCAATATAAGCAGAAAAAGGGAAAAAAGGAAAGAAGAAAAGAAGAAGGGAAGGTAAAATTGGAGGGAAAGGAGAGGGAAGGGAGGGAGAATGGGAGGAAGGAAGAAAGGAGGGAAGGGATGACAAAAGGAGAGAGGAAGGTACGGAGAGATGAATGAAGGAAGACAGGAGGTAGGAAGAGGGGAAGCAGGGAAGATGGGAGGTAGGAAGGAGGGAAAGAAGGAAGGAGGGAAGGAAGGAGGGAGGGAGAGAGGGAAGAAAGGAAAGAAGGAAGGAAGGAAGGAGAAGGTTTTTCTGTGCACTTGATTTAACTTATGTAATTTCTTGGTTTCCTTGAGGCACTTTGAGTCCTCCTGTTCTTTTATTTAGAAGTTCTGTGCACGGCAGTTGCTGAGCTTATTTGGAGCAGGATTGTGCCCTTTACACAATGTTCCACTCTTTACGCATTGTTCCTAGTGAAAAAGATGTTTACGGACTAACCAAAACAACTTTGCTAATCTAACTGTTTCTTATCATACTTAGTTTCTGAGAACTGTCAGAAAGATTAATATAGTGACACAGAGCAACCCCATATAACGTGGTTGATGTGGACATAACCAGAGGAAAACTTAGACAAAGTTTTACATTGTCTCAGCTTATTGTCCATGGGCTTATTCTGTTTTAGGCAGTTCCAGTTGTAGGTTTGGGGTTAATCTGTTAGCATGCCTACATTTTTTCATGTTTGACTGAATTCAAGGACACAGTAGAAGGAAGCACCTGAGTGTTATGGAACACTGGGAGATTTCTTTTTCCTTTCCCACAGATGACGTGGACTCCCAGCACTCTCTCCTCTGCATGCATGAATCACTCCCATGTCCCATGTCTCTTTTCCATGTTAAAGAAATCCTGCTTAACTTTACAGAGTGAAATTAATTATATTGGTGGTATGTGATGGTACTTTACATATTTGCACTATTGGGTCAATGGGAACATTCTCAGACCTGGGAATTTAGCTGTATTTTGGACAAAACAAATCATGGTCTTTCTTCTTCTTTGAAGTGCAGATCCTGTTCTTGGTCTTCATCTGCTCTAAAAGAAGGAGAAATGACTTCCCTGCTCCAGGGGTTTTAGCCTCTGTATTTGGAGCAACAATTAATTTAATTAAACAAGTTGACCTGTAATCTTATGAAATATGATGAGCATTTCCCATTTAATTTCATTTGAAGCAAGAAATTTCATCAATAACAACAGAAAACTTCCTCCACATCCTAACAAAACATTAGGCAAGAATATTTTCAAGACTTTTTTTGTGCTGGAACAGTTTGGTGTGACTTGGAAATTGATTGAGCTCTGTCAAAGCTCTAAATTATACCTATCTTGTCCATCTCAAAAGTAGGTGGTAGTGTTTATAGCTGAGTTCTTAGTCTCCCTGGCATAGGGTTTATTTTCTGCTTATGAAACCAGCTGATTTTCTGTCTGTTAAGCATCCCCTCAAGGTAAGTAAGGCTGTAACAAGCAGCACTCTGAGAAAGTTAATTTGTACCCAAAAAGCTTTATCAAGTTACAAAATCACAAAGCAGAAAACAGAACAAAATAAAAAAAATAATAAAATCTTCAGGGTATCTTTGCGGGCTGTTGGCATTTTGTTTAGTAGATGCTTATATCAAAGGCTAATTTTTTTTTTTTCAGATACTGTTAAGTCACTTCCAGGTTTCGCATCCACGACCTATTTCTCTGTCAGTTCAGTTCCCTCAGGCACTTCAGTTCTGTTCACAGAATCACAGAATGACTTGAGTTTAGTGGGACTCAAGTCCTCATTGAGTCCAACTCCTATTCCTGCATAGGACAATTCTTGCAAATCACAATACAGAATTGTGATTAAGCAAACTGAATTTCACAGAATATTTATCTCTTTCGCATCTTTGACTGCCATCAAAGAAAGACAGAAGTTGTCTGTTTGCGCATTCGCTTTGTTCTCTCATCTGCTCTTCCTAATGTTTTCCATGTTGTCAATTTCTAAGCTGTGTTTCCAAAAAAGGTGAAAACGTGATGATGCCTTGGGAGAACTTTATTTGAAATTTTGGTCAGAAGATCATTACTTAGTTGTATTGTCACTCAGGTGTTGGAAAAGTAGGCCTGAGATGCTTTCTTCTTCGGAGAAGAGAATTCTGCTCTCTTGGTCCTGCCACTCACATTCACATCAATGATTACAGATAGTCTGTAAGGTAGCAGAAAATCAAGTCCTTGAGAGGCAGCTATCTGAACAACGGCACTCAATCTACCCTCAGAGGAGCCGTCAGGCTGGAGCTTTCAAAGGTTATGACAACTATGCCCACTACGTTTGAGAGATCATAGTCTTTATTTTCTGCATTAGCTGCTCTTCTAAAGCTTTTCACTCATTGCAATGGTAATTGCATAGACCTTGCGACTGGCTAACCACTGGGCTTCTGAAATATTCTGTTGTGGGGAAATGACAATGGGTTATTTGTTTCACTGGAAAAAAAGGAATGTGGGACACACTACTGGCCTTGTATTTTCTCATGGATAGGGATGTATTCATTAGGATCTCAGCCTTGGACGTCAGCTCTCCTGACCTATTTATTTCAACTTCAGCTGCTGTAAAGAAAGTTAATTATAAAATAAACACGGAGGTGGGATAGGGTGATTTGATGCTGACCCCAATGTTTTTTGTGTTGCTGCTGTTAAAAAGTTTGTTTCTTCCTCTGAGAGAAGAAAATAACTATCTTGGTGAAATCTTTCTGTGAAAAGCCATTGAACAACATTTGTCAGTAATGGCCTGTCAGTCTGCATCATGCTGCTGTGCAAGCCCTTCATCTCCACATACAACACTTGTGATACCCATGAGGAAGGCTGAGGGCTTTGCTTAAACACAGGATGGCAGAATAGTAAGAGAAAAAGAAGCATGAAACAAGGACATAGCAGACAAGTGGGGCTGAGATATCTGATTTTAATATTTACCATAAAATTCAGATATAGCACCTACAATAACAAAGCCTGGAGCCGAACACTCTTAAAATCTTCATGAACCTAAGTTTTTAGAATTTTGCACCTTTTCAATTAAACAGAATAATTGTTTCATTAAACTTCTAGTGTGCTTTAACAAGTGGTTTTGCCCTCCACATTACTCCAGCTGTTTCTGCAGTGTGACATAGTACCTTCTGAAAAACTGTGGGAGTATTTAAGACAGGAAGGGAATAGGTGAAAAAAAGGCTGTCAGCCCCAAGATGTAGAGGGAAACAGATGACATTACTGTTGTGTAATTTTGGATGTCTTCTACTGGGAATCAACACCCTGTTGGATAATGGTATTCAGTGTTTGCATAGTTTTCCTGCCATAATTTTTTTAATTATTTCAACAATATGGAAAATAAAACAAAATAACAAAAAGCTTTTTCTCAGAAAATTCCTGTAAAAAATTAATTTTCAGAAAAATTTTCAATGGAACATTTGTCCCTTGGAAAAAGGCAGTTCATCAGCCATTTTATCCACTATTTCAGGTAAACAAACCATTTGAAGACTCACACTATCTGTTAATACAATTCATGTTTGAAGAGGAACAGGCAGTCCTTCTTTAAATAGAAAATATAATACAAGCAGTTGTTGCATCGTTGACCTCTGCCTTGTACAATAATTTGCAATCATCTTGCATGGTTAAATGACTGTATGACTGAACAAGGCCACACAGTACTGAGCCCTTTGATCCAATTTTACTCCAACTCAAATAAAGAAAAAAGTTTGTCCTTGGATTAATAGGAAGGATATGGCCCTAGTCCTCCTAATTTATTTATGATTAGGATATTAATTCAGTCTTGAGGAAGCTTACAAAGACTTTATTCAATTCACATGCAGACTGAGAGCCTGGAGGATGAGAATGTACAGACATTAATTCTAAGAAAAGATATATTACAACAGAGGTAAGACCAAAACAAAAGCCACCAGTATTTCAGACTTCCTCTGCTTATCTTCTCACTTTACTCCAATTTATTGTGATTACTGGAGTGTTACACTACCTGCTAGCACCTCTGTTTTCTTCTTTTCAGATTGCTATGACCTTCAACAATCACAGGGTACATGTCAGAGGGAAAAAAGAAAGCATGGAAGAAGAAAGCTTGCTGGAAATTTTCCCTAAGAAATTTAGTAGGACAGGAAGGGACTTGGGGGGTCATTGAGATGAGTCCATTTCTATTGCAAATGGCCATGTCATAAACTTGCACCTGAAAAGCTACTTTAGACCCAAGGAGCTCTGTTGACTATAAACCATCTTTTAAACTTCACCTGAAAAAACACTTGTCGGTCATTTATGCACAAGTTGGTCTCTATCTTATTTAGCTCTTTTCCTGGCTTTCTGTTCATGTGTAACCCTTCTCGGAGCAGATGAAGCACACCTGTTTTACGTTTCTCTTATTGGATGTGTAGTTGGGGTGAGCAGGGAAATGGGAAGCCTTTCTCTATGCTTGTGTGCTGTAATTCGTTTTGCTCCTGAGCAATTCAGTATGTTCTTACTATTCTTTAGGTGCCTGAGCCAGATAAGTATTAATGTTTTTTGGCAAAGTCATCCCTAGAGGCTACAGAAGAGTGCTGTAAAGTCCTGGTGCCATTAGACATGGCACATGTTTATCATCTTTCTAAATGGACCAGTATTAAGAAGGAAGAAAATCCCTTTCTTCACCAGTGTGATTGGCTGGAGATACATTCTGAGATAGATGCTTCCAGCAACTAAAGTCTGAACTCTGCTCTATATATTAAAATTAATACTTTCTTAATACTTTGGCTTCTGGAAATTTCTTTCCTAATATGATCCCAAGGTGTATTTGTCTTTTTGGAGACCATATCATGTTGGTGGTAGTAGACACATTATGACTAAGTAGTAAAGATAGGATCTTCAGCCATTTCATCACTAACGAATGAGCAATGATGTATGATGCAAATGCATGACCTTCTGTTTTGTGTTTAATTTCATCTCATTTCTATTATTCAGGGCCTCATGGTAATCTAGTTTTTTCTGTCTGTTATTCAATACCTCCACTGATCACTGCAAAGCACATGCAACAAATTTCATCAGAGCACCAGACTTCTGAGCAAACATCATTACTGAAAATATTTGACCAGAAGACAGATCCAGGAGAACACACATCTCTTTCTAGCCCTTCTCTTTCAGCAACAAGTTCTTTCTGATTTTAAAATAATGCTTAACTAGTTGAGGTCAAAATATAGACTAGTTGTTGTCTGAATCACACCACTACTCCTTTCTTAAATAGAAAATAAAACATCCTATCCTCAAATCTTGTGGAACCATTTAAGACTAGATAGCTTTTTAAACAACCTTGCCACCAGGCTTCAGTCAGTTACTTCCCTGATGAATGTGTACCTTCCATACCTATACACTCATTCATATTAATGGTTTTGTTCTTACTGCACTTGCAATAATAATGTGTATGTAGAATAGAAAACAAGGTATTATTTACTATTTGCTCATTTGTCAGTTGTCTTTAGTCCATACCATCTCCATGCAAAGCAGCAGCATTTATTTAATTTATCAGTTTGTATTTCTATTTCCATAAATAAGCAACGTTTTACCATTTATTTTTGTAAACACTGCAAGCTGACACACATTGAGGTTTGCCAACTCATTTTATTCTTCTGCTTTTGGATTTCTGAAGCGTAAGTTTGGAGTCTTTCCTCCTCACCCCCTTCTCATTCCCAATATTATTGTCAGAAGTAATTCTTGTCTTCAAAGCTCATTCTTGCAGATTTTTCCCCTGACTGGGATGTAAATGACAGGCAGGATTAATTAACCCAGATGCCACTGTTATCTGGATAAGGGCCATTCAAACTCATCAGAAGGATTCATATCATGTGAGGTACTGCAGGAATAGGTACAAAAGGAAGGTAGCAGCTATCCCTGGGGAAATCTCTTCTTTTTTTTTTAGAACAGGAAGAAATCCCATTCCTTTTCAGTAATTTAAATGCTTGTCCTGCAGCTAATGTCTTTTATCTCTCAAAGATTGTCCTATTAAACTAAATAACTAGGGACTTTGATTTTAAATCAATCCACAAATGATCAGTGTATGCAGTTATTGGATTATTTTGTAATATCCTTCATCATACCAAAACAAAGTCTAAACAGCAACAATCATTATTTGTCTAGGGACTTGTTGGGAAAAAAAAATCTCTTTGTGAGACTGAACCTCCAATATTCTCTTCAGTTCTGGGCCTCTCACTACATGAAGGATGTTGTGGCTCTGGAGCGAGTCCAGAGAAGAGCAACAAAGCTGGTGAAGGGGCTGGAGAACAAATCTTATGAGGAGCGGCTGAGAGAGCTGGGGATGTTTAGCCTGGAGAAGAGGAGGCTGAGGGGAGACCTCATTGCTCTCTACAACTACCTGAAGGGAGGTTGTGGAGAGGAGGGAGCTGGCCTCTTCTCCCAAGTGACAGGGAACAGGACAAGGGGGAATGGCCTCAAGCTGTGCCAGGGGAGGTTCAGACTGGATATCAGAAAAAAATTTTTCACAGAAAGGGTCATTGGGCACTGGAGCAGGCTGCCCAGGGAGGTGGTTGGTTCACCATCCCTGGAAGTATTTAAAAGACGGGTGGATGAGATGCTCAGGGACATGGTTTAGTGGTAGATAGGAATGATTTGACTCGATGATCCAGGAGGTCTTTTCCAATGTAGTGATTCTATGATTCTATGGTTCTATGATTCATTTGGCTAAGAAATATCTAGAACAAACTAAGATTTGATACCCATTGCTCTTTTCTTTGGGAAGTTTACTATGACTTCTGGTGCAGTTTCTGCCTCTAAGTAAATTAAAAAATTATAGGACATCTTCTGGACTCTCATGACCAAGGACCTTTTATTTGTGTGTTTTTTTTGAGGGGGGAGGTTGTTTGTTTGTTTGGTTTTAATTAGTTGAGATGCTGGTGAAACAGTGTGGAAAGGGATGAAATGCCAAGTACTTCCTGACAATGTAGATTGCAGGAAAAAGGAGGGAGGTATGTGACACATTTCCCCTTACCCTTTTCTTCAACAGTGTACCTTGCTTTTAGATTGCTCTGGCACAGTGCTTCTCCTGCCTGAGGAGACAGAAATCCACCTTTCTGGCCATGCTGTAGTCAAAATACACCTGAATGGGGCACCATCAGTCCATCTCTGTGCTTTGCGTAGAGGAATTAGCTTTTGAGCCAGAGGGAAAAAAAACCCCTGAAACAGCATTACAGCTAAGTCATTCCCTTCTGTTTGGAGAGGAACATGACCGCCATTTGCCACTCTTATGAACGTTTAATAATTATAATTATGTTCAGTAGGCAATGACATGATTCTCAAGATGATGTCCACTGCATATAGATTTATATTAAGACTTGTCTGGTAGATGGAATTGGATGTGAGCTGTCTACATTTATCAGACTTTTCCTGCCTCCTACTATTCATTTGGGAAAAGATAGGCAGCATTGTATTTGTATCACTGAATCAGACCCTGTAAGTAAAATTCCTATTTTCTGAATTCTCTTTCTCTTGGTGAGAAAACAAAATATACAAGAATTATGCAACAACCTCCAGCCATACAACAGAATCAGGTGTTTATGTTCTGGATGGGGGTGGGATGGGAAATGTGTATGGCAAGGGAGGTCTAAATGATAGAAACACCTTGTCATGCACTTTCACTAAATATTTAAGTGCTGAAATTCCCCTTGAGATGCTTTCCCCTTTCAGATTTGCTTGGCTGTAATTCTTGTTCATACATTTTACTTAGACTTATATAGAAATACCACTAAGGTCCATTAAAACCAGGGTTTTAAGGACTCTTCTTACTTTTATGCAAGGCTGTTTTTGACATAGGTCTGTTTACCAATTCGGCTCATCATGTTATCCACAGACAATACTGCTGGCACAACCTGGAGAATAATTTCAGAATGAATGTGTACAATGTTAACAAGAAAATTTCCTGGTGCTTTCTAAGTGTCTATACCCTGCTCAGTTGTACTGAATAATGGATAGGATTTGGTATAAAAAGTACTATATGAAGATTCTTTGATGTGCATTGGAAAGGAGGGTAGGGCAGAAAAGCTGTGAATGAATAACAACACTGGGCATAATTTCCTATTTCTCTATAATAGTGAAGGTTTCGCAATAGCTTGTTTGCTTATTAGCAGTTATCCTCACTTGTTTAGTGTGGAAGTGTGAGACACTAAGAACAATGAATATATTCCTAAGCCTTTCCCCTGAAATTATTTCAAAAAATATCTGAAGAACAGGAAGATTTTGTGACTTATTTCACTGCAAAACAGAATGGTTGGGGTTGGAAGGGCCCTCTGGAGATCATCTAGTCCAGCCCCCCTGCTAAAGCAGGTTCACCTAGAGTAGGTTGCACACGAATGTGTCCAGGTGAGTTTTGATTGTCTCCAGAGAGGGAGACTAATTTTCTTTTAATGTCCAGGAAACTTCAACAGCAGAGCTTAGGAAACTGGACCTGTTGGGGTGCATTCTTACATTAAGAAGGATGCAATAACTTCATTACGCTTTTGAAAAGCTTTTATGTATAGTGCAGTTAGGGAAACTCAGAAATTGGCATCTAATTTTTCAATTCAAAGGAAATGATGAAAGTAGTGTTGCCTCTCTGGTTCAAAGAGCTCACCTTGCCATATTGCACAAATGGCCTTTCAGAGTGCTTAATAAAATCTGATAAGTCTCTGGTTAATTGCTGTTAGAAATCTTGCTTGGGGAGAAAGTTTACATCTTTCCTCATGCCTGTCGTGGCATTCTTTGAGCCCTGGAACATGAGATTTAAGGTGTTGGTATTACAGTCTCTCTTTTTGACTGCTTTTCTTCCTTCAGCTTCTAAAATAAATCTTCTGAGGCAACAACAAGAGGACATTCATGAAGGATCCAGCTGCATGCTGAGAAAGAACATATCCAACTGCGCTCTAGCTGTGAATCTGGCTTTTCTGCAGAGCCTTTGATAATGATACAGAAATAAAAGTCTGTACAGTTTGTAAGTCTCCTCAAGTGATTTTACACAATGGCTTAAGTGAATCTCTCATTCCTGTTACAAAGAGACAAGGAAGCTGATGTATCTTGCCACAATTTGAGTCAAAGTATAGGAGAGTTCAAGGTGGGGGGAAAATCTTACCAGTCTGTTAGTCACACAAGGACAGAATTCTAGCATTTGTCCAGCCTGTCAGGTTTACAGACCAGTCTACCTGGACCACATAATGACTCTTGAAAGGACAAGTCAATTCATCCAGCCTATTAGGTCTGTGTAGGCAGCATCACTAAATAAACCCCTCTACTACTTTTTATTGATAAGTAAAGCTTCCAGAGACTTGTATATGTATACACAAGCCAATTTTATTATAACATTTCTATCATAACGATTTATGACTGAATAAGGGTTTGGTAGTGACTGGGAATAAGATCTTGTTTGCAAAATACATTTAATACAATATACGTTCAACCACCCAAACACAGAAAAGAGCAATACGCAAGCAAGAAATATGTAGTTAAAAGCGAGAATATAGAAGCATGAAGTTAGAATACAGCACACATAACACAAAGATCTTACTCAATGGTGTCCCAGTTGGGGGCTAAGATTGGGTCCAGCCTGTTGGCTGATCCCAAAAAGTTTGATGAAGTCTTCCCCAAATTTCCCCTTGGTGTTTCATTTTTATAATAGTTTGCAACTTTGGGTGGAGTTTTGGGTGGAGCTTCAGTGACTTTAGTCATTCATTTTTTCTTTCCTTTTTGGTGTAAACAAAAATTTGTATTCAAAAAAATACCTGCATGTGCCTAGGGCATGTGGTTATGGGAGTGGTTTGCCTCAGAGATGAGGAGGACACAGGTAGCCTTTGGTGTGGAGGTATGTTTTGGTATTATAATGACATTATAATGAGCAAAATTTAGCTAAAGTGCATATTAGCAGTGTGGTTGCTGAAGCAGCAATGGCTATCCATCTTTCTTGAGAGGAAGGATTCCCTTATCTTTTTGGATCCATGAACATAATGCCCATTGCTGATAATGGAACCTGGCTGCACTGTCATACCAGCACCCTGCCCTCCATTACAGTTATGTACTATTTTCACCAGAACTGGCTCTTCTTGGTGGCAACAAGTGTTGCTTTCCTAGGAGCAGCCTGCTGCAAGCATCTGTGTGTACTTCTTCACTGAACTTTCTTTTTAAAACTGTTTCATACCCAGCCTGGGAGGGGGTAGGCTTTAGACAAATTTGGGGTCCTCGCTTCTCCTTGCGTTTTGTTGTTTTCCCACATACCTAAAATGCCATTTCTAAGAAAAAGGAAACCTCCAAACTATTCTCTGTTCTCTAAAGTATGGACTGCATCTTCCTCAAAGGTATTTTTCTATACACTATATGAGATAAACCTTGAAAAAGAAAAAATGAGCTTTCTGTTCTTTCACCAAATGTAACCACTAATGGTATACTGATCACTCAGTTATAGAAACCATCATGTTATAACTTAAGCATCTTTTCTGACTGCAAATGTATCCAAGGCCACCAAATTCATAGAAGAACCATTTGGTAAATTTCAACTTCTACTTCATTTATGCCAAGGTTTCTGGGAAATGTATCAAGAGCAATGAAGATAGTAATATATCTTGATGTGCCTCCAGCCTACTCTGTGGAGTTGGCTAAGTAACAGGGTATTTGATTTTCTTTAATGGCTGTAAGAAATGTCCCAGAAAATAAAAGAAAGGTACATTGGTTTAGATCAACATAGAAATGAGTATCTATTTAAAGACAATAGACAAAATACCATTTTGTATGGAGTAAAAATGTTTCTTTTGATGTCCCTGTTAAAGAAACTCTTTCATATCTGTGTTTATCATTTTATTTAAACTTCAAAATCTATAAGTATTTTTTTTTTAAAAATACATTTTTTTCATGATTTTGAGAAGGTGCAGAAAAGAAGATGACATTTGAAAAGCTTGATATTTCTTAACCCTTCCTGGGAATTTGAAACTACCAAACTTGATCCAAAGAAGCAAATAGTTTTAGTTTCCACAGAACAGTTCAGTTTGGTATACTTATTTGTCAATAATTATTTTGAAACTGTAGTTGCGAATCCTACGGTAAAATAAATATTTTTTGGTGGTTGATATAAGATTCCTAATTATATTTTTCTTTTTGGGTTGATAATACAGTTTTGTGATTGAACAGAAAAATAACTTCAATGTATGTTCTGGTTCAGAAGGAAGAAATGAGAATTAGGACCACAGCTCAGATGAGCAGTCATACTTAGAAGTGAGCCCTAGACAGCTGAGTCCTTTCCACCAAGTCACTGCAGATAACTAAGCACTAATGTGCCATCAGTGAGATAAGCCACCAGATGCAGAAGACTTGGAACAGGTCTGGGGAACCATAAATCAGATGATAAATAGATTTGTAGCAAATACTTAGCCCACTTCTTAGTTGAGTACTAGCTGAATAAAACTGGTGGATTTTGAAATAAAAAATAAAACCCCCAAATGTTTGCAGCTAGGTGGTGCCATAGTCTCATGCAATCCCAACCAAATTTACAGTTCTTTATAAGAGGTCTTCCATTCTACAGAAGCAGGCTGTGAACTAGGAGTCAGAAACTGCTTCAGACAGTCTATTTTGCTGTTTCTAGTACTGCAGGAATAACAGTCACTTCAGAATTATTTCCCATCCCATGACACACCCTAAATCAAGTAGAAATTACAGTAAGGCATCTTCATGAAGCAGTAGAATTGAAATAGTAACAGAGATTTTCAGTGTCAGAGGAAAAGATATTTTTCCTGACAAATACTGAAACTGTCTGAGTTCTTCATCAATTTCCTGCATACAAGTGCTACACACAAAATAAGATCTGTTTAAAATATGTGGCAGATTGTCTTGCTTGAACTGGAACTGAACAATATGAAATCCTAGGGGAAATTACAGACAATAATAATTTGCTTTAACACTTGGAGTCATTAGCTTGTGAAGTAAATGCTCTAGTGATCCCCTCCTGAATACTATATTCAGAATATTTTCTTTACCCTTAATAGTTATCCAGCTCTTTCAGTTACTTTTCCTTGACTCCCTTAACCTCCTCAAAACCAGCAAATATTTTGTTCAGAATCTCCCACAGAAATATAACATAGCTAGTGGAAACAGCAAGCTGAATATGTTTATAATATTTATTTTCCAGATGGTGTACTTTCATACTGCTCCTGAGGTTAACAGATCTATTTTATTTGAATCTTTTCTGTGCTTCCTAACAATTTAGGTATTGAGGTAAACTTCTAATTTGTACAATACCATGTAGCACAGTATAAACATGACAGTGTAAATGAGACAGAGACCTATGAATCTCCATATAACATATGCACCTCTCTAGAAGTCAGGTTCATTTTCTCTGTTGCTCTGGATCTTACTGTTGTTCACATGGTCACAGTCCCTTTTGAAATTGTGCATTAACAGACTAGGAATAGGACTCCATCTGAGTTGAGACTTGTCTGAAATACAGGTGCCAAAAGTTTAAATAAGCTATTGAGACCATTTGTCTTCAAGTGTTACCAAAAAATTATGTCATTGTTTTGGACCATAAGAAGGACCCTTAGTGTCTAACCTTGAATTAACTGAGTGGATTAAATATAGGATTTACCTCAGCACTATAATTATCTCACAACTGAATTTCTTAGCTAGGATGTCTTTTGACTAGTTTATGCATTTTGTTCTCCTCTTGTGATGGAGGGCTGTGATCCTTCCTCCTTTTCCTACTTCTGCTTTTCTCTCTCCCTCCTCCTGGGTCTCCACATCAAGTAGAATTGTATCATCAGAAGAAAACCAGTTTATCTTACTCCAGATTCGTTCCATAGTGTTCAGTACATTCTTTACACTTCAGTAAGTACAAGTTGTATATGTTGCAGCAAGAGGGCTGTTGTGTTTATTCTGTGCTCTACTTATTTGTGCCTTGATTATATAGTTCTTTCTTATAGTGACATTTGCAGTGAAAATGTATACAGAGGAATTGTTTGGAAAATTGTTACCTACTGTTTACCTGTACCACAACTTGTTTATTTTTATGCCTTTACCAGTCAACACTCTCTGAATGTAAAGAAATGACTAATGCCATTACAAAATGCATTATTATCTTCACAGGGAACCTATGGCAGACAGGCAAGCAATAGGAATGAGGAATGTTTCTGCTATTGCTTCTCCTAACCACACTTGCAAGCTAATGTATGACAATCAGGTTCCTTGATGCCTTATTCAGTGAAGGCCAAATCCAGTGAGTTCTCTGGAGGCACTGTTTGTACAAACCTGCCAGTGCAGTTCCTCACATGCTGCAGTAGAGTGAGATATACATATATGTGCTGTGACAGGTTGCCCTGCCTCTTTTTTCTGTAGCAGGTATGTGAGGATGGCCTCAAGCACAGTGAAAACATGTACTTCATCAGCATGCTAGCATCCTGACAGGTCCGTTTATGCAAGCACCCACCTTGGAGGTGGCAGGCTGATGAAGTGTTAAACACAGAGCATATTGAACCATTTGCGCAGCCTTTTTGTCATTGTGTAGCCAGTTATCCATTAGAGGATAGTGCTTTTGTTTTCAGCAGAGCTGTTTTCCCACCATCGTCATACAACCAGATGCTGGTCAAATGCCTGGGTCATGGGTTATGCCTAGTCTTTCATAATGCAATGCTCTGCACATGCTTTTGTCAGCTGGTTTGAAAGAGTTAATTGTACATGTACAGCTGTAAGTCATGTACTTGTACATGTACCGCATGTAAGTACATGTACAGAGTAAGTTCAAGGTGCTCAGGAACAAATGGGCTATGATGGTTATGGTCTTTTCTGTTTCCCTTTAAAAATACAGAAATAAGGGGAAAAAGAAAAAAGATCATGGAATTCTGCTGCCGATGTGCCCTGTTAGTGACCTTCCTTGCTGCTCTTAGTATGATATTAAATTAATTTTGTCTCATCTTTCGTGGAGCTAGCCAAATGCATTGAGCCATTTCAGCATACGAATAGACAGTGCTCATTTCCCTGCTGCAGTGCAAACATTTGGGGTATTTGAAGGGAGACCTCATTGCTCTCTACAACTACCTGAAAGGAGGTTGTGGAGAGCAGGGAGCTGGCATATTCTCCCAAGTGACAGGGGACAGGACGAGAGGGAATGGCCTCAGGCTCCACAAGGGGAGGTTCAGGCTTGACATCAGGAAAAAAATATTTCATGGAAGGGGTCATTGGGCACTGGAGCAGGCTGCACTAACTAAAGGCAAAATACCACAGACTGTTATTTCTAGGCAGAAGAAATACAGTAAGAATAGGCACCATCCAGGTGTAGCACATGATGTCATACCTGTCATGTCTTCCTTTGCCTTAAAGGATAAATATTTGAAGTCAGCAATAATGGAGTCATTGAAAATCTTCAGAGAACGACTGCTAAGCAGGTAGACACAGCTGAATCAATTATGCATCAGTAGTCTTTCAAAAGACCAACAAAACTCTGCAAAAGTCAGTTCCTGCTTGAAGGAAGGTGTTCAAATACATAAAAACAAACAAAAAAGCCACTCCAAAGAAAGAGCTATGGAAAAATCTAGAAGTTACTTGCATGATAGTGTTCATAAAAAGTGATAACTGTTTAATTTGTATGGACTGGTTCTCTGCCTCCTCTAAAATCTTTCTAGAGCTGTAGCAGATGTTCTGCTTTTCCAGCACACTTTTCAAGAGGCTATGAAATTATTTATCTGAAATAAATCTTTTGTATTTCCCCTCCTACTATAACCCTGGGTTTCCAATGAACTGTGCAAAACCTTCAGGGAATTCTATACATAAATTTTGTAAATATATTCAGAAGTTCCCTCCATACATGTTTTATTAATTTCAACTTTCTCTCAACTACTTCAGTGCAAAACATTTCTCTACCACCATATGAGAGCTGAAAACTTATCTGTATCTTTCCATCTCATCAGCTGAAAATTATTTCCTAATTATTGCCTTTCTTGCCTAAGTTTTAATTTCCTCATCCTTCTACCAAACTTAAATTCATAAAGTACTTTGGGATTACACTTACATCAAAGGCATTCCTAAGGATACCTCCGTATTGCGTTCATGTTCTGTTCATTCATCACTCACCCACTCCAATTGGAACTACATTACTGAATTTCGCCTTCCTTTCAAAACACGAGGAGTTAAAGAAAGAGACCTGCTTTTTAAAGCACAAATATTTGTGTCTTTTCAACAAGACGCTTCACATTATTTGGATGGTTTCTCCTGTTTATCACGAAGGTTTGCATCAACTGGAAATGAAAACAACATCAAGCTCAAATGGACTGAGGTGGTGACAAAAATTGAAAGAGATACAGAAACCTGTCAAAGACAGTAATAAATAAAATGCCATTTTTATCGCCTATCATTTGAATGACTCTGCTAGAAGTCTATTATATTTTCTGTTCCCAGGTCCTTATTGGAAATTCTTTTAAAGAGAAAATCAAAAGTTTTGAATGCTCCTTCCTTTTTTTTTAAATTTATTTATACGCTCCTTCTCCCCTACAGACTACATGAAAGCCATTTCCAGCATCACAGTTTTGTATATGACCTTCCCTTCTGCCCCCACATGTGCATCATATTATGTTTAATTCCCTGGCATCTGTACACCCTGAAGTGCAATAATAAGTCAATGTTTTATTTATAAGTGTGACAAATGCATATACCATTATATTATCTCAGCTGGGCTAGTTAATTTCATTTCACCTGATTTCTTATATAACTGAAGTTTTATTTCCATCTACCCTCCAATTTTGGCAGCTGCCTCTAGTAATATTCTCTTTTGCTGTAATTCTCCTCTGGGTATGTATGAGTCCATAATAAGCTTATCAGAAGCAGTTGTTTGTATTCCTGTTGTCATTCCTCTCCTGTTGGCATTTTACTTTTTAAAAAAGGGAATGGTCAGTGTGCTTTCAGCTTTGTGCAGCACGGGGAAGTTTGCAAGCTACCCTGTACTACATCTTCCATTTTTGTCTTGCAGCACTTAGTTATTTGAGTACATGATTTTCTGTTACGGTTGTCAAACACATCTTGTGATTTGTATTTTTCTGTTCCATATGTAGTACTTCCGTAACTCCTATCATCTGACAAAAAAAACCCCAAACCATAAGCTGTTTTAACTTTCCCCTCCTGTAGATTACAATTATCAACTCTATTTTGGAGGTGGAGAACTGAGGGAGAATGGAGAGGAGAAGCAAATAAAGCAGATTTTTGACTGCATGTCTTGATCATGGTCATATTTTCTTTATGATGGAAACATGGGCCGTCAAGAAGGCAGTACACAGAATTTCAAAGAAAATATTTTTGGCAAGCTACTGTCAGTAATGGGATGATCAGCAAAAGAGGCAGGAGAAATGAAAACTGCAAATTAGGGAAAGGGAAAGCCTGCTAATAGCCAGGCTTTTTAGTTAAATGGAAGAATGTCACAAGAAATGATTAGCTGACATAGCAGTAGGAATAAGCCAGATTTAAAGAGAAAACAAAGAGATGCAAGTGGAATATATAAATGCAATCTGTTAGTTAATAATTAGAGGGAAGAGAAAAAAAATCAGCTTTGATGGTCAGAAATGGGATATATGATAGTTTCTTACAGTGGTTTTTGAAGTTTGGAGTATTTCCTTTTTTCTGTGTTAGTATGCCTGATGTTTTACATGTTGTTTGTCTCCAGATAGATGGCTGACACTTCAAATGATACACATCAGAGAACTTATTTCACTCCTGAGTATTCTAGGAGTTACCATCAGCTGAATTAAAAATTCCCCTGCCAAAGCACACTCTCACCTAACAGAACTCCAAATGAGTATCTGTAGTGTTGTTTGTTGCATATTTAACTTACATTATCTATTACCACAATACTGAGACTGGGACTGCGTGATGAAATATGTTGGCCTGATGTCCCTAATCCATGTAATTTAAAGTAAAAAATAAATTGAAAGAATGAAGCAGAAAAAAAATATTTTTAGATGGGTACTATTTATTCTGTTCTATAGTAAATGCTCCCTGCCTTTGTTAATTAAGTGACTAATTTTTAACACTGCTGTTGAACTCCTGCTGCTTAATACTCTATGTGACCAGGATCTAGCTTGTATTAGTCATTGAATTCCACAGCTTAGAACTGACTAGAATTCAATGACATTCACCCTGTGAAATAAACTCTTATTAATGTATTCAAGTATGTAATAACAGAGGGGAACAAGCTTGATTCCGATGCAAATTCAATGAAGTCAATGAAATGACTTCAGTGCAAAACCAGTATGCAACCTGAACAGGACCTCAGAGTACCAATAATCAATATTTTCTCATCATATCAAAGTCCGGGACTACGCTGCACTTCTATTTGCTGACCTCTTGGTCTAGTTTCCTCTTCAGGGTAAGTCCAGTGATGTTAGTAGTGTTTAATACCAGTTGTTAACACACAGCAACTTGCAAAACTAAGTTTGAGAGCATCATGTTAACTTCAAAAGATAGTTTACAAAGGCTTCAGTGGGCACATACATTTGAAACAAAAATTCACAGAACCCCTTTTCCAAAAAGGAAATAATGCAGCCCCTAGACTTCCCATGATTCACTGATTCAGTGAATGAAGTCTGCTAAGGTTGTTTTCTTTAACCTGTCCATTGCAGGAAGGGAAAGCACATATTTCTTCTGGATTCTGAACAGAATACGCTTTTCTCCAATACCTATCACAGAATTTTAAAAAGCACACATTTGTGTCATTAGGTCCTAGGTTATCCTTACACACTGTGACTTTCTCTCTCAGGCTATGATATAAGCAGAAGATGTTGATGACAGAATATTATTAGAAGCAAGAGAGCAGGCTTTGCTTTATCTGAATTATGGTGATATATCTGTTCTCACATTTTGTCATCTTTCACGTATCTTGAATAAAGCAGGACTGGCCTTGAGAAATGCCTGTTTATCCTGCAAGATAACAATGCTTTGAATTGCTATACAAACTGACATCTAAGGCTTTCAAAGAGCTTTACAAATGTTAATCCATTAAGTATCAGTGTAAGGCATTCCCATGAGACAGGTGTTTTTAATTACCTCCATTTTACAAAGCAGAAGCAAGCAAGGCATAGAGAGATCTAACCAGCTTATTTGTAAGGTAATAGCAAATCAGAGCACAGTCAGGTAGAGAACCTCCTACAAAGCTCGCTCCCTTTCAGCACTTTCAGGAATATGTGTGCCTTAAAAAAGAAGAGAGCAAGAATTGAACTTATAGGAAGGGGATGAATTAGTTAGATTTTGGCATGAAGTTACACCACAGATGAACTGGACAGACTCTTTGCCTCATGAGTTGTTAGACTGCTGCCCTGGATTGTCATTAGGCCTGTGGGAAAAAAAAAAAAAAGAATAAAAAATAAAAAAGCAGTATCTAGTGCTAAGTGATTTCCCTAGAGGATAATGTAGGAGTAGGCCTCCCTTCTTCACTTGAAGTTAGTAGCATGTAAGTTTAGAGCCAGTCCATTCACCTGACATCAAGCCATCTAGAAAGACTGGCATCTCTCTAGGTTCTGCTGTGAGGACCTTTAAAGCCATCATGTTTTGATGCAGTTGTACAACAACTTTATGATCCCACTCTTACAATCCCACTCTCTCCATGCTATTAGCAGGAGTTCCATGTATTCCAGGGGAGGCAAAAAGTATCAGAAGGTGACATGCATTACTATTCCTGCTTTTACAAGAAAGAAGACAAAATATTTTTGATGAAGAAATGCATTTTGGGTATCCTTTCCTAATAGAGACATTGTAGGGTTCCTTTCCTCCAATATTTGTTTTCATATTCTTATGGAAAACTATGTGCTCACATGTATAAAAATAACCTTTTCTCCTTCTCCAAGGAGTAAAAAATCGCCCTACACAGCACCTATTTGAACATTCATTAACACTTTTTCCACCCTGAACTTCTCACTCAGCTAGACGGGCTAGATAAAAAGCTGTTGCTTATTTGAAATAATTGGAAATTGATTAACAGAGTACTCAAGCTGGAGTTACAAGGAGAGGGCAATAAATCAATAATAAGGTTATGCACAAGTCTTCCTTGCATAATCATAGAATCATAGAATAACCAGGTTGGAAGAGCCCCACTGGATCATCGAGTCCAACCATTCCTATCAAACACTAAACCATGCCCCCTAGCACCTCGTCCACCCGTGCCTTAAACACCTCCAGGGAAGGTGAATCAACCACCTCCCTGGGCAGCCTGTGCCAGTGCCCAATGACCCTTTCTGTGAAAATTTTTTTCCTAGTGTCCAGTCTAAACCTCCCCTGGCGGAGCTTGAGGCCATTCCTTCTTGTCCTGTCCCCTGTCACTTGGGAGAAGAGGCCAGCACCCTCCTCTCTACTACAACCTCCTTTCAGGTAGTCATAGAGAACAATGAGGTCTCCTCTCAGCCTCCTCTTCTCCAGGCTAAACAACCCCAGCTCTCTCAGCCGTTCCTCATAAGGCCTGTTCTCCAGCCCCTTCACCAGCTTCGTTGATCTTCTCTGGACTCGCTCCAGAGCCTGAATAGGCATAGATAGTTAAAGGTAGGAGTACTCCTATCCGTGTGAGTAGTGTATTCTTGTCCAGTGATCTTACCAGGGGCTCCTTTTATTTTTTGTTTATGTTAAGAATCTTGGAACAGGGACACAAAAAGTCTTCTCAATTTTCATCCCAACAGGGACATTCAACATTTAAACACACCTCTTAATAATGTTATTCTGTATAATAATTCTGAATAATCTTATCCTTTAATATATTTATGATTATCCTAAATCTCTGTCTTACTCAAGTAGCTATCCTGTGATGGAATCACTAAACATTGCAGAAATACAACAAGTTTTTTTTTTTTAGGTCTGTGTCATGATGCGCATTCTCAATCTTCTTAAACATTCCTACTACTCAGTATACTTTCACTTTTAAAATTAAGTCAAGCACTCTGATTTGCATAGCACTGCTGTGTCTCTGTATCATCTATTGCCATCAACCTGAAAGATATCTATCTTATGCAGATTACAGAGTCCGTCTCTCACATCACGTGTAAAGATGGTAACGTGGTAAACAGCAATCTACTGAGAACAACATTTATACGGAATACCATTTTTAAAATTTACTTGCTGGAAAAGGAAATCTTTGAACACTTGGGATTTCAAGGATGCCTTGTTGTTGTGCATTGTGCCAGAGAGGAAACATCTTTGACCCGTCAGGTCCAAGAGCAAATAGCCCTTAAGAGAAGTTGCACTAATTGCTGGTAATAATGCAGCTCTTGCAGAATTAGCCATTACTACTCACCTTTACTCTGCCTACCCTTTTCACCCTATGCACCTTTGATCTTCCTTGCCAAAAACTAGGATTAGTACCAAACTCACCATTTAGATATCTTTTCTTTGGCAATAGCAAATGCCAAGCAGCACAGCATTTGTATGTTTCTGGACAAACAACAACCAACAGCATTCCAACCAATTGCTAGAATCCAGTGTACATTAGCCATGACTTCTTGTGCATGGAAACAATTTTTCTGTTACTGCATACTGCATTTGCTAACAAGTTCCAAACATGTTTACGTATTAGACTATCCATCACCTGATATGCACATTGATCATATATTTGTCGTAGGTGTACCCTGTTAACTTTAGAGGTCTTCTGACACATAAATGCAATTTTTGAAAATTGTGCATATATGCTGATCGTCACTCTAACCTTGGTCAGGTGAGATACAGGCATCTCATTTTTGCTAGTATTACTGAATTCATAGTAGATCTCTCCAGCAGCTGACAGCTTCCCTGCTAGTTGCCATGCATAATTTTGATGATCAGTTCAGCCCAGGTCTGCAATATATGTCAGAGGGCTGCTGAGAAAAATAGCATGCAATTGAAGAACTGAAGTGTACAATAATGGAGACACAAGGAGACTGGACCAAAATTCTGTGTACTGCCACCATTCTGCCACTTTCTAACTTTGCAATGCAAAGTTGCAGCCTTAATGGAGTGCTCTTAACTTCTTATAGCATGTAGATCTAATCTATAATCAAGACAGAAGGATACTTGTTCTTTCCCAGCTATGTCATTTAAATCAAACAGCTTGTGCTTTTTCTAGTATCACAAAAATACAGAGTAACAGCTCAAGTACAGGGAGCTCTGGAGAGGCCTTTGAGGGAGGTGATGGACATAGAAATGACACTTGGTTTCCCTTTATTTGTTTGTTCTCCCTGCTCATCTCTGTAGTGTGTTTTTACCTTGTACTAAAATGTCTGTTTCTACACATGAACTGCCTTTCCTTTCACCTCAAAATTTTAATTTGGACCCAGGGCTCTGTTTTATATATTTACTCAATGCTTGACACAGCAAAGCTCTGACCTTAGCTGGGCTCTCTGGAAACTTAAAATTTAACTGTTACCTGCAACATGTAGAGTTTAGAAAGCAGCCCTTTGTAGTCTAGTTTTAGGCCTTACAAATAATACCCTTAGAAAAGTGCCTAATAGTCTATAAAATGATCACAGTTAGGCAAGCTATTTGCACTTACACGGACAAGAATAAAGATTTGAACACTATATATGTGGCTTTTGCAGCTGCACTTCATCTCCTGTGCTTCTGTATTCAGAGACAGCTCTTGTGGGAGTAAGCAGCATTTCCATATTGTAAACGCTCCATTTTTAATACATGCCATTAATCATGCAAGGAAAACTGAGGCAGAAATCTACTTTTGGCTTTGTATCCCATTAATCACAAGGATAGTCCTCCATTTTTACTGCCTGTTAGGATTGGTCTGTTCTATCGCAGTCTGTGAAGAGATGCAGAGGACAATTACATGCCTGCATTCTACCAGCCTGCTTGGTACCTGTCACTGTTATATGAAGGTGATGATAGTTGACCAGTGACACAACGCAGAGCTCTTAAAAGACTGAACTTTTGTGACTGAGGCCAAAGGCTCACAGCTGACTGAGGTTGGAATAGGTGACACCTGTTCCCCCCCAGCACTCCCTATCACCTCCTCGCTTTTTAATGCTGTCAGTACAGCCCCAAACCACTAGCATGAAGATGCAGTTTTCTCTGTGAACCACTAGATGCCCTGAAATCTCTTCGGTTCAACGTTTCTTTCAACAACTAAAACTGTTACTACAGAGAAGAGAGGAATAGCTTCTCAGCTAAGCTATAAGAACAATAGGTTGTTTGCTGGTGGGGAATATTTTCCAGATTAAAGTAATGTCTGCTTTATAGATGTATTCAGTTCAAGCACTGAAAAGAAATGGAGTATTCATATTAGAGAATTTATCAATATCTCTGTTGAAAGAGGTTGAAAGATGGTTCCTTGGGGCCATGCTGATACAAGTGAAGAAATTAATATTATAGAGATGGAAATCTGTCAGTTTCCTAGAGTAATAGACATTTCTGCAGAAACTGAGCATCTCTGGCAAAGGTATCCTCAAAAATGCAGAGCACAATAAGAGGCCATTAATACAGTCAAGTTCTGGTATTATTGCACAGTATCACAGAATCACAGAATAACCAGGTTGGAAGAGACCCACCGGATCATCGAGTCCAACCATTCCCACCAATCCCTAAATCACGCTCCTAAGTACCTCATCCACACTTACCGTAAACGTCTCCAGGGACGGTGACTCAACCACCTCCCTTGGCAGACTGTTCCAATGCCTAACCACCCTTTCTTGAAGAATTTTTTCCTTATCTCAAGCCTAATTCTCCCCTGGCTGAGCTTGAGGCCATTCCCTCTCGTCCTGTCCCCTGTCACTTGGGAGAAGAGGCCAGCTCCCTCCTCTCCACAACCTCCCTTCAGGTAGTTGTAGAGAGTAATAAGGTCTCCCCTCAGCCTCCTCTTCTCCAGGCTAAACAACCCCAGCTCTCTCAGCCGCTCCTCATAAGATTTGTTCTCCAGCCCCTTCACCAGCTTTGTTGCTCTTCTCTGGACTCGCTCCAGAGCCTCAACATCCTTCTTGTGGTGAGGGGCCCAGAACTGAACACAGTACTCGAGGTGTGGTCTCACCAGTGCCGAGTACAGAGGGAGAATAACCTCCTTGGATCTGCTGGTCACGCCGTTTCTGATACAAGCCAAGATGCCATTGGCCTTCTTGGCCACCTGGGCACACTGCTGGTAGTAGTAGAAGCTAAAGTAATGCCACTAATCTCAGTGGAGTTATTCTACATTACATCAGTGCTAAATGAAAACAGAATATGACTCCTTGGGTACTAGACTTGTGCTCAGGCTCTCAAGATATGGAGCACCTCTACACAGATACAGCAAAGCTCCTAAGTACATGCTAGCCTTTGATTTCTTGCAGGAAGGCCCTTGCTGACTATTGTAAGAGTACCCTTCTACTTAAGCATGCATGGGATTTGCTCTGGCATGACCAAAACCTTCAACATGTAGCGGCACTGACTATGAACGGGCTGTCACTCAGCAAGGAGGCTCTGCCTTGCCAAACTGCCACATCTAGATGATCAGTAGCTACCATGCAGCATGTTTATCCTGCAGCTGAGGCGTACCTGAGTTATATATCTGCTTTTTTAAAGCATGAATTCATCCTTGATCTACTCAGTGGGCACCCTGGGGAAGATTTTAGTGAGACAGACATCAGCTATTTCTCAAGACATTTAAAGATTGTAGATAAATATTGTTATATGCACCTTCATCTCAGGTTAGAGGGTTCTATCTGAGCTCATGTAAGTTGACAGAGCTTCTTTGACTTCCTTTGAGCTTTCCCATGATCTGAGAACTCGGTTTAATGAAGGGGTGTTCATAGTACAGATGCTTCTATGCAAATATTTCAGCAGTTTTTACATAGTAAGAAAATACTGGGAGGCTTGTTTTTAAAAAAGTGTGATTTTCAGTACTCCGTTCTGCTGTTCAAAGCATATTATTACTACAGGTGGAAAAACAGCAAAGCTATCTGGACTCCTACTTTTTAGATTTCAGTGCTACATGACCCTGCTATGTTCATATACCTGCAAAATATTGCCTTGCTTTATTCTCTGGGTTCACTGAAGAGCTCTGTGATATAGCTTGGGGGATCCCCACTACAGAAGAAAATTCTGCTGATAAAATAAGTAAAACTGCTCTCAACTGAACAGTTGTTCCCCATTTCTACAAAAGCAATCATCATATTATAGGAAGCAGCTTTGTCTCCTGCTGTAAAATAGGATGTTGAGGCAGGCTTACCTGTACCAAGCTTTATGGCACCACCCCTCCTTCTCTCTGTTTTTGTTTTTTTTTTTTTTTTCTGGTATTAGAATGCATTTGCATTAGGCTGCAGCTTCAAAGGCTTGCAAGTCCTCCATTTTCTAGGGAAATCCAACAACAATAGATTTGCTAAGACAATCTCAGCCAGGCACAATGTTGTTGTATAATCACTGTAATCAGGCTTATATTTGTGAGTTTAAACATTATGTGTCCACCTACCTGAAGTCTGACCTTTCTGAGTGTGAGGGGTGAAAGCAGCTTAGTGACCTGAAGACTGCATTTTTTCCAGCATGACTCAGAATGTGCTGTCTTTTTGATAAATGTTATGTTGAAATTGGACTTAACAGAGAGTGATTAGCTAATTTAAGTTGCTTTGAATGCACATATGTTGTCTTTTTACTAAAGTGTTCTTATGTCCTGAATATGAATACATTAAAAAGCTTGTTAGGTTGAGGCCTTATACTTGTCACATACAGAGACTGAATAAATTCTATTTCATGGAATCATAGAATCATTTAGTTTGGAAAAATTCGGTCCAACTTTGAAACCAACACTGTCAAGCCATCACTAAACCATGTCCCTAAGCACCATATCTACACATCTTTTCAATACCTCCAGGGATGGTGACTCAACCATTTCCCTGGGCAGCCAGTTCCAATGCTTGACAACCCTGTCAGGGAGGGAGTTTTTCCTGATATCCAGTCTAAACCTTCCCTGGCACAACTTGAGGACATTTCCTCTTGTCCAATCACTTCTTATTGGGAAAAGAGACTGACATCCACTTGCTACAACCTCCTTTCAGGTTATTGTGTAGAGTGATAAGCCTCTTCTTCTCCAGACTAAACAACCTTAGTTCCCTCAAATGCTCCTTATAAGAACTGTGCTCTAGACCCTTCACGGACTTCCTTGCTCTTCTTTGAATGCATTGATTTCCTCATACTCACTTTTCCTCCCTCCGGCTTTTTCCTTCAGCTTTACTAGTGTGGTCTTTCCCCCCAGAAGCTATAAAGTAGAGGCAGTTTTGTGCTCTGTAAACTGAACCATCATCAAGAACCACAGATAGGGTTTTAAGCCCCAGATGCCATCTGCCCTTTAGCTAAAGTCTTAGTAGTTCCAGTCAAAAAAAAAGCAAAGAAAGACACACCTTTTTCCAGACATCCCCACCCATGTGGCACTGTAGAAGAATCACATTCTTGTTTTTATGTGAACTACTTTGAAAAATCTATTCCTGTTTTTAGTGGGCTACACAGGTTATTTAATACTGATGCAGTTGTAATGTCTAAGTAACCTACGCTGCATTAAGCATCTCATCCATCTTTTATGCTTGTTCCTTAGCCAAGCATAGCACAGCCCTGACCCTTCTGGATGGCAAAAGCTCAGCGCAGAGAACAATGCTACCTCTTTTTCTGGTCACTACAAAAAGGAAGCAATTAATCTTTAAACAAGTGTGTGAAAAACATTCTTGGAGTTTTTGAAAGAGAGGATGCCAAATATTTTCACAATAAGTGAATTTAATGTGGGTATGAGAGGGTAGGATGAGGGCAAAAACAGTAAGAGAAAGTACTTAGCAGAACAGCAAGAAATGAGACTGTAAGTTTATGGGACGCTTACCAAGGGATGTGATGGAGACTCTGTTACATGGGCCATTTGAAAAAGCAGACTAGACAGAGTGCTACTGATTATACTCCATAGAGCAATCCTGTCTCAGCAGGGAGCCTGACTAATACCTGGTTAATAGCCTGGTTTTCTAAATGTATTGTGTGGCTATTTCTAGCATTGACTTTTGGAAGACTTCTGGGTGTCAAGTTCTTCAAGAAAATAACAGGTTATTGATCATCGATAATCTCATTCCCATTTTTGTGGCCATGAAAGCTGTGTTGGATTTTTTTAGTCATGCAGCCTGTGAAAGATTCATGACTTTTCATGGCTGCAGTACTCTTTTTGAAGGGCTGTTTTCCTGCTGGCTTTTGCATATATAATATCTGAGGTAAAATAAAGTGCACCAGCAGAAGCACCGGGTAGCACCTGCCTCATCCATACGGTGTTTGAGCTGCCATCTGCAGCTGCCTGGGGCTGGTGGAGCTGCCATGAGTGGAAGAGGTGGGTGCATTGCAGATCCAAGCTGCCCCATGGAGTGGAGAGCAGCAGGGCTACTTTAGTTCTGCAAGATTTGCTCTGCCTCTCGTGGGCAGGGAATGGCACAGGCTGCAGGCATTGGGGTGCCAGTACTCCAGTTAAATATTTAAATTTTATTTACTGGAACAACAGGGGAAGCTACAGTTATGTTTTATAAGGAAAACTATTTCCAGTGTGCAGGTTAATTTTTAATTTGTCAGGTTTTTTCCCTATGCTTTTCTCCTCCCTTAGCTATTGTCCCTTTCAAGCCTCCATTTTAACTCCCTTTTAATTTGATTGAGTTAGAGAGCAAAAGGAGGAGAGCTGGAGGTAAAAAGGAACTGACTAAACACTTGCTTCCCTGCAGAGAAAGGTATTTATTTTACATAAATCCTCTGCACCAGACCCTACAACTTTATAGACTCTACTACACAACTCCTCTTTGCACACATGGTCTCAAGCTCCATGTGGGTTAATCAACATTACTTCCCACCGGCATGGGAGTGAAAAAAAAAATCTGGAACACAATAGTAAATCAAAAACATTATAAATAGGCCAATTTCTCAGCTCTCTAAAACATGTACTGCTAGTGCCCTATATGGCAGTATATATACGCTGAGAGCAGGATTTATGATGGTTTGCTATGTACTTTAAATATCATGTAAACCAGTCAATTTCATTTTGTTACAGCCTAAATCTATCTTGGCAGCTCCTGCTACAGCTTAATTCCTATTGTAATACAGGACACTGAAAATGGTGCAGCCTGTTTACTAAATGGATTTAATAAGAGCTTTTGGTAAGGACAATGTTTTTTAGTTGCTTTTTTCTTAAATGTCAGTAGGTGATACAAGGCTTTAGAATTCAGTTACAGTGAATTAAGGGACTGTCTGAGGTGATTTAAATGGATGTTCTCATCTTTCCATCTAAATATCCTAATGCGTGTGATCTGGTCTCTATACTAGTCGTTTACAATGGTATCTGAGGAGTTTTCTGCAGGAATGAGCCTGCTATACAATGTGCAATATGTGCTGCTTCTGACTGAAACTAAATTAATTTTACCATATCTTTCCTTTCATGCTTCCTCTACCTTCCCTGATATAATCTTGTAAAGCAGGTCTGCAGGCTGCAATATGCAGTAGGCAAGAGGGAACAAAACTGTCTGGGTGGTACCAAGGAAACATCTAGATAAGGAAAATTTAGTCTGAGCACCAGAAATGTCTTCTGTTTAGTGAACTGTGGATTCAGCAGAGTATACAGGCCCTTTTTTTGGTCCAACCCTACAGTCTAGTAAATGTTGTATGATCAGCCCTAATCAAAGAGCAGAAACACTGACTACTTTTCTTTTTGCCTTTTTAAGAACTTCACAAAAGTGAGTTCTGTGCTCAAGTGATGAATACAAGGTAACTTCACTGTAGTGTTTACAGGACTGCATACACAATAATTTTCCTGACAGTCATAATTATGTATCTGTATATCACAGTTGTAGGAATCCTTCCAAAAAGTCACTGTCAGGGAGGTATAGAACTCTGCAGGATAAAGCTCTAGGGAGCAGCTTCCAGTGGGTTAGTTGCACTGATCCTCCAGGAAGCTCTAAATCACTTGTTGAGTAGACATGAGTAGACTTCTTCATTAACCGGAGGTGTCAACCAGGAGACAGCTTGTGAGTTTACTGCTCTGCAGAAAGGTAGATCCGTGCTGCACTGCAGCAAGGCATAGCAGAAATCAGCATGCCTAGTTTTAAGCCATTTCTCTGGCTTCACCACATACGGTTTCAAGATGTCTTCTCTTTAATGTCTCAGTCAGTACAGAAAAGGAAGAGTGCTGTGGATTTAAGGAATTGCCACTAAAGCACAGCAATTTTTATAGCCATTCTGCATGGCAATTTTTATAGCCAGATGGCTCAGTCTGGTCTTCATCAACAGACCTGTACAGTCATCTGCTAGGTCATTCTACGGGGGAACAAAAGCTACCTATTGTGAAAGTCCTAGTGTACCCAACCGGAGGCATGCCAGTCAGATGGTCTCTGTGTGGAGGAAGACCGTCACCTGCTCGTTTTGGCAGTTCATTTAACGCTGTGTGTTGTCTGCCAAATAGGATTCAGCAGTGAGTGGTATTAAGTGTCTGAATGATAGACAATTGTAAACAGCTTGTCTTTCAGGACAGCATTATCCCATATTCAGAAACAGTAATAAAGCCATAAAGCTTTCCATGTCTCTTAATTTATGTAGGCTATCAAATCAGCATATGGATGCCCTCATTATCTATATATAGAGGATGCACTCTATCTATCTGTCTGTCTGTATGTTTGTCTATCTATCTATCCATTCATCCAGATCTTTCTTCTGTGCTGATAAAACCTTAGGCTCTGTGGATTTTCATGATGTAGTATGTTTCACACTAACTTTAGTTTGTTTTAAAATGTTTGTCTACAAGACGGTTTTGCTTTTACTGTATCGTGCATTATTTTTTGATAAGAATATTTCCCTGTATTAATCAAAAGTCCAAAGTATATTCCAAAAACTATAGGTATGAGAGCAAATTCACAGAATCCTTCTCCATCATAGATTCTCCGTTTAGGCCAGTGGAGTGCTGGAGTGTTGATCTAATGCCTGTGCAATTATTCTGTGAAATGAGTTCCTAAGAGGCTCTTAGCCAAGGCAGAAGAGCTCTGAGCAAAAATCAGACCTTCAGTCCAATACTAAATTCTGGTACTTCTTGTGTTCCTGGATTTGTAGAAAGGAGAAATACTGTACTGTTTTCACATGACCAAAACTTCACTGTTTTTTTAATTCAGATGCAGTGTACTGTTTCATTTTTAGTTCTCTCTAGGAAAAAGGCACTTCAATATTTCTAAATCAGAACATTTTGTTGCAATGACTTAAATGTGTCCTTCATGAGATTGTGTTTCCTTTGGGTGCCGTAGTGATGAAGATATTTTCTAGAGTGGGAAGAGAATGTATGTCTTGCGTATCTATTTGTTCTCATGGACTAGACACATTGTGCTTTTTCAGATGCTGCTTTTTTTTGTCCCCAAACCATGTCAACTAGAAATTATTCTCAATTCTTCTCAACACGTCTTTTTTAAGAAAGTATTCACTATAATTCACATTAATTGTCACCTCTATCATCAGCTTCAGCAGTGAAGCTGATGATTAAGTGGTCATGAGTGATTGACTTTCAGCCTTTGTGATGATCACAGTGAGTCTTGGCTAAGGCATGTTGGCAGAGCAGCAAAAGACAAAATTATGTCTGAACTGTCAAACTGAATAGCATATTGAGACCCAGAGATTTAGATGGCTTCTGGGGAAGAAAGAAGTGCAGAAAGAAACAAAAGATCGCTGTGGCATTAAGTGAACTACTAGTAAGTAAGATAGAGAAAATATGAAGAAAATCACAAAAATGATTGAAAGATTGAAAGATGAGACACAGGAAGTGAGATTTATATAGTCTAGAAAAGAAATAGTACAGCGAAAGAGACATCAGTCTATATATACCTTCATCAGAACTATGTATATTTGTGCTGTCAAATCATGAATTGCCTAAAAAGATCAAAGTGCCATTTTTAAGTTGTTAGTATCAAAAGAAGGGAGGTGTTAGAATGGATAGTCCTGACACCAACAGGCTTTAGCAGGTGGAAACAATCCAACCTCTTCTCCCCACTTTCAGTGAAATGCAAAGACAATTTAAGATGAGAAAATTAAACTCTCAGTGTGACAAGCATAAAATCTGAACCTGCAGGTGTGCTGTATGTAAGTTCTTTTAAGATTCAATGCTCCATACAACAAGCTGCTATTTTTCCCAGTCCTGTGAGACTGCATAACTTGGAGTCTTGTGGAATCACTACGTCAGGAGACTGTGGCTGGACATCTAGTACAAAGTTAACTTCACTTTCCTATTTTAAAATAAAGCTGTTGGAGAAGCTGATCTATACAGACTTGAAGATATTAAAGCTGGAAGGAATTATTTCTAGGTCCGTCTGACTTGACTTTTTGCACAGCACAAGCCATGTAGCTCACTAGTTAAATTCTGTATCAGTTCTGTGACTCCTACTTGATACAAAAAACATTTAAATGGTGCAAAATAATTCTAGAAATATAATTGAGGGTGGGGATAGGATTAATCCATGATTGAGAAGTTGTGGCTCTTGTCAGAAATGAGGGACAGATGGATTACCTGCTAAAGCAATAATGTGAAGTACTGTCAGGCCTGTCCCACTCTTCAGTTCTTATGATTTTTCTCCCAAGTTTCTTTTAGACATTTTCCTTGTTATAGCTGATGCACAAATGTGTGAGGTTTTTTTTTTTTTTTCCTGTTTACGCTATTCGTACTTTGGGTACTTTCTTGGTGGTTTGGGATAACTCTGTTACCTAAAGCCTCATTTCAAATGTGATGCTTTTGAGGTGCTGATGGTAAAGAAGGACTTCTCTGTCTTCTTTTCTGATTGTTACTCTTCTTTTTAGTCTCCACAATCTTCCTTCATTTTCTGTTTGAATAATTTGGTAATGACTCAAATAAATTACTAATGAGGCTTTATTACAAAATGGATTAGATTGTTAACTCCTCTATGGTTAAAATTTCAGCCAAAACTCAGCAAAAGCCTTCCAGTTGCATTCCCACACAATAATTTGTTGTTTCCTGCAATGTGAGAGCTGATAGCTTGTAACTAGAAGCAAGAAATGCATATCCCTTGCTTTGTCTAATTTGGCTTTTATGGATATAAACTTTTCAGACTTGGACTGTCTTCAGGACATCACAGCGAGACTTCTTCAGAAATAGTTACCTTTTATCTGGTGAGCAGTTACATCTGTTTTTTTTGTCTTTGTGCACACCTATAGAATTATTTTTAAGTTTCCTCCAGAACTGGTGCTGCACCTGCTACTCTCAACACAGACATCATAAGTGTTAGTTACCACCCTTCAACAACAACTTTGGTTCTACTGAAACATTACTTTCAGTAAGGAGATGCAAAATTTTGAATTTTAAGAATCTCCGATGGAATGTTTTCCTTACTTTTAATTTTGTCTGAAGACTCAGCACTAAGGGTTAGTGGATTACATGCCAGTTACAAAAGTTCTTATATGATTTGATAGGCAACAGAGTAAATGCCCGAACTGCTTAGAATAGAAACACATTCTATGCTAATTTTAAATTAAAAATTAAAAATCACATTTTGATTGGTGTCAGTTTTATTTCTTTTCTTCTTACCTGAAAAAGCTTTATCTGGTAATGCTCTTGACCCTAAGTTTGCCTTTTCTCTGTTGGATCACTGCACTGTGCTACGTCTCCCAAGTTTTGAAGTACTCATATTCTGTCTTCAATCTGTTCATTTTGCACAAAATGAATCTAGGGAAAAAATACATCTTCAGCCATCATGTCGAAGCCTCATATGACAAACAGAATGTGGTGTTTATTTCACACTAACCTTTTCTGTATTACTATTGATAATTTCATCATGGATTGATGCATTTTTATATTTTGTCCCTAAAATACTTAATTTAACTATGCTGAACAAGTATGGTATTTCATACACTTATGTTATCAATTTACTACAGCTGAATAGAGGAAAGTGATTAGATTTCCATAGATGAAAACAATTTCCAGTAATAGAAGAAAACATAAAAGTATTCAAATATTTCTCTTTGGTGTTTGAAGAGACTATCAGTTTACAAGAATTGTAAGATATAATCACATAGGATGCTCCTGAATTAGTTTCTTCATCAGTATTTCTAACTAGCCTTCTCTAAGGGCTTTGATACAGTATCTCACAACATCCTTCTCTCTAAATTAGAGAGATGTGGGTTTGATAAATGGATTATTTGGCGGATGAGAAATTGGTTGGATGGTTGCACCCAGAGGGTAGTGGTCAACAGCCCAATGTTCCAGTGGAAGTCAGTGATGGGCTGTGTCCATTGAGTCTGTTTTGGGACTGGTGTTTTTTAATATCTTTATCAATGACATGGATGATGGGATCAAGTGCATCCACAGCAAGTTTGTAGATGACACCAAACTGACTGATGAGGTTGACACCCTTTAGGGATGAAATGCCATCCAGAGGGACCTTAACAAGCTGAAGAAATGGGTTTGTGAGAATTTCATGAGGTTCAACAAGGTGAAGTGCAAGGTCCTGCACCTGGGTCGAGGCAACCCTAAATATTAATACAGACTCGGGGATGAAGAGATTGAAAGCAGCCAGCAACATGTGCTCATTTGCAGCCCAGAATGTCAACTGTATCCTGGGCTGCATGAAAAGAAGTGTGGCCAGCAGGCTGAGGGAGGTGATTCTGTTCCTTTACTCTACTCTAGTGAGACCACACCTCGAATATGGTGCCCAGCCCTGGAGACCTCAGCACAAGAAAGACATGAATCTGCTGGAGCTGGTCCAGAGGAGGGCCACAAAAATGATCAGAGGCTTGGAACACTTCCCCTATGAAGAGAGGCTGAGAGTTTTTGTTGTTCAGCCTAGAGAACAGAAGACTCCAAGGAGACCTTACTGTAGCCCTTCAGTACTTGAAAGGGGCTTAGAAGAAAGTTGAGGAAAAACTCTTTAGCAGGTCCTGTGACAATAGGACAAGGGTTAATCATTTTAGAGTAAAAGAGGAGGAGTTTAGACTAGATAGTAGGAAGAATTTTTTCATGATGAGGGTGGTGAAACACTAGAGCAGATTGCCCAGATGCCCCATCCCTGAAATATTCAAGGTCAGGTTGGATGGGACTTTAAGCAACCTGATCTAGTTGAAGATGTCCCTGCTGACTGCAGGGGGGTTGAACTACGTGACCTTCATGGTCCCTTTCAACGCAAACCATTATATGATTCTATGATTCATGATTCTGTGATTCGATGATTCCATGATTCTATGACTAACTTAAAAGGTTGTTAACTCCTTAAATTACCTAATAGAGGTAAGTAATTTCTATCTGCATTTAGTGACAGTTGAGTCACTTGTGAAATGTAGTGTCCTGATTTGATGTCTGAAGGTGAACATAAGTATTGATAAATCACATAATTTGCTGTTTCTCCTTCTTCATCAGAAGTCTTTGCACAAGAATGTGTAATGCATCTTTTCCTCCTCTGACTCACAGCTGGAGAGGTATGCCATTGCCTTACTGCGTTGTACTGATAATCTTCTAGGTAACTTAAGTTTATTTACATCACAGGTGCTTCAGCTGTGGCTCTGCAATATGTTAGAAGAGCACTGATTGCAGATTGCAAGGGAGTTTTTTCTTCTAACCCTTTTAGCTTATGCTATCATGGAATCTCTATTTTCAACTTTGAGAAAGAACTCTGTGCTAATTTAAGTATCCCTTTGAACAAGGAATTTATACATTAAAAAAAGGACTTTATTACTTTATCTCAAGGAATAAAATCTGGAATCACTGGCAGAAGCTTCTTTCTTTTTCACGCAAACCAACTATTGCAGTGAAACATGGCACATTTAGCCAGGATGTTAAAAACATATTTGTGTTTTTATTCTTTGAGGCTTTCTCAGCAAATTATGAGGCCTAAGACATCTGTCTTACATCCACATGACAAGTTTCATGATTGCTCAAGAACTAAATTTGGCCTCCAACCTTAACAGTAGTGAGGTAAAGATGTAGTACCAAGTCCAAATGTAGTTTAAGGAAAAGTCAGCTGAGCTGTAGTAAAAAATAAGCTGGAATAGAGGCTTCTGCATAAAGAAAGGTTAAACATGGTAGACTTTTCAGCTTGCAGAAGAGGTGATCAAAGAGGAATTTGATAGAGCTCTAAACATTCTCAAATAATGTAGAGGAAGTAGTGTAAAAGTGAAAAATATCAGGGATGTTTTGAAATTAAGATACAAAAAGGCCAGTATTTTTCATACAATGAAACTGAAAAAAAATTGTGACTGTAGATTGTTGCAGGGCCCTAAAATATAAGGGAGTTCAGAAAAAAATAGTCATATTTATGGAAGGCAAATATACTGAAAGCTATGAAGTATGAAATTAGGATGCAATTTCTGGCTCAGGACATATGTAAACTAGTGAGTGATAAAATCTTGAATTTTGTAATAAGGAAGTGCTACTGTAGACTTACCCTAATCTTATATTTACCCCTAGACCAGTGACAGGTTCTGGTTCAGTTTGACTGTTCTGGTATTTTTATTTTCTGAAGAGCTATAAGAATTGTGGTTTTTTACTGGCTCTTTCAGTCTAGCTGAGGCAATGCCAGTGGTATTAACCCACTGCTGTGATTTAATAATGGGAAATAACTGTCTTCTTCCCTGAATAGTGAGCAGGTTTAACAAAGTTATCTACAAGATAAAACTAAGGAAAGTGTTTTCTTTGAAAAAAATAGGTAGCAACACCCCCCCTCCCCCACAAAAAAACAACCCAACAAATCATGGGTGAAGTACAGCATCAGAAGCAGCAGCAAGTCCAGCATTTTGTGGGGGAAATTTCAGGATATGAATAATAAATACAGTATATAAGATGAAAGAGATAAAGAGAAAGTGCTGTTCAGTCTGACCCTTGATGCTCTGTGAAACAAGGTCTGCTCAGCAGTGGCTTTGAAGGCACGTTGACAAAATTTAGAATCAGATAGGTCAAAGGAACACATGCATTTTGCGCAAGAAGATGTGAGATTTGAACTTTGCTCTGTTTGCCCCTAAAAAAATAGTTAAGAATATCTTGCTTATAGTTTAGGCACATGGACATATTGTTCTAAGGCAATATACAAGAGCACTCCAGTCGAGCTATGGAAGACACTTGTGTTTTTATTTTTAGCCAATGGCAGCTGAGAATTACCCTTGTTTATCATACTTCCTAGCAGAGTTGTCTAATGGTTTAGATGTATGAACAATATGACATAGCAAAGAGTTTATTGTGCACCAGCTATTCTGCCGTAATTGCATCTATGCACCCTCTTAGCCTGAAACAGATGCAAAATAATTCAGCTTAGCTGAGACCTCAGTGAAATATAGCTAAAATAACTCCCAATGCAACACCAGATGATAACACCATGCAGAAAACCCATGACATATTCAACACATAACACCCACACATTCCACTCAGAGCCTGGAGCTTGGCAATCGGTCTCACAAGAACAGAGGCACAGTTATTGGGAGTTCTACCATTCCCGTCAATTTGGTGGCCAAGGAATGGGATCCAGTTATCCAGATTATGTGACCTCTACTCATATAAAATGCTAAGTTCTGTAAGACCAGGATGAGGGTTTGGGGACCTGGAGGGAGGGCATTCTGGAAAAGAGGCTTATCTCTCCAAATAGCTTCTATCAGAAATGCTTCAGAGCGTATCTAAGTATGCTCATAGACTACAATTGTACTTCTCTGTGTGGTCTGATTTGAAGCAATGAATTTCTCATTTTTATCTGACTGTCCAAAACCACCTCCTTTGCCTTTCGGCTATAGGGTACTGCAAAACAGGATGGTGGATTTTTTCTCTCTCTTTTTGGTTACTAATGACCTAATACACACTGTCAAAAGTGCATTGAGATATCATGATGATAAGTGCCTTAAAAGCATCTGTAATTATAAATAACTCAGATGATGATGTTCTTCTTGAAGCTTTCAAAGTATATTAAACAGAAACTTGTATAAGCAATGAAACCTACACTACACACATACATGCATATGCAAAAAGTAATGAGTAGATAAAGAAACACATTTGCAAGATCAGAAAAGAAAATTTAATGTCTAAGTTCTAGTTCAGTCACTTGTTCACCTGTTTCCACTTCCCTCACCTCAACCAAAAAAACCAAATGCTTCAACTCAGTTTAGAAAACAAGTGTTCACAAACTGTAATAGTAAATAATAGCAGTCTTTGGTCGGGTTTAATACCCGTGGCAGAGAATTATATGTTCGGAAGCTTTTTAGATAAACTGGACGTATATAAATGTTGCACAGATACTCCTGAATGGAGTGCTTATTTGAAAAGCAGACCAAGACCAAAACAAAACTTCTCTGTTGGGTTCTTCGGATGTAACCTTCATGAGAGGGATAAGAGTTCTTGGACAGGACAGATCTGCTGAGGTCTTATATCCATATCTTAAGTGTTTAAATTACAGAACTGCTTGATTTAAAGCAGATCTTGAACTCATTTCTTAGCCATTAGTAATGAGTTACTGACTGTTACTATGTGCTCATCTCTCTCTATGCCCATTTAGAGATATGGACACGTCTGTATGTCTCCACATGCATGGATAGGCTGCATTTTGCATAAATTATTAGATATTCACTGTGTCTGAGAGCAACAACACATAATTCTACAGACCATTATCTGAGTGATTTATGAAGGTATAGGGGTTCAGGTGCTGGATCTAGTCGTTTTCCTTGTACAATGTGTTGGCAAAATACAATGTTTAAGTCTCAGGTTCTTCCAAAGGATACAAAGCATCCTTTGAGACTGCTTTTCCTTTTTATGTGCCTCTGTTCACTACCTACAATTTGGGCTCATTCCTATAAACCTTTTACATGTATTTTCTCCAAACAACATATGTTTCTGATTGGCAAGTAGTAAATGTTGAATGTTTAGAGCAGCTTGGAAAAAAATGTTCCCTTCAGCACTAACACAATTCTTAATAAAAAGATGATACATCTTACTCTGGGAAGAAATACACTCCCCCACACACATACATACAACTTCTTGAACTGTTGGTCTTTCTCTGGGAATGAGTTTCAAATTTCCATATGGGAGACTGTGACACACCTTTAGTCTGCGGTGAACTGAAAGTGATGCCATCTCTTGCCAGATAGGAATAACAGCATGTACCTTCAGAACTACACTGTTCCCTCCACCGCAGATTGCAAGTAATAATAAACAAGAAGCACTCCAGGCATCCTTCACCATCACCTTGCAGCAACTCTATATATTGCCTGAAATGTGACTGATGTGATTTTTACTTATGCTATTTTTTTCTTTTTACACTGCCTGGAAACTGCAGAGAACCCTCGAAGTCTTTTGGTAGATATGCGATACGAATGTTGGGTTACAATCCCTCACCCAGAAAATCTTTAAACTGTGACGCTGGAATGGAAAGATGCAACAGGGGAGTGATTACCATAGGCACCCTCTGCTTTTGGACATGTGGCTTGCCATACACTCTTGGTGACAGGACAGTGGACTTGAGGAACACGTGACAATCCTTATGTGCTAAAGAGATTTAAATTGCACTTGAATTCACTTGAAATCTCCATCAGACATCCAAGGCAGTAGGAAAAATACCTTCAAACATTAAACGAGTAACTGTGCTTATGTTATCTCCGTTTTCAGGAACTAACTGATAAAAATGGAGAACAACAAAACATGTTGTAAACAGCTGCTGCATATTCTGCCCTGGAGACTTGACACAGTTCAAGGATCTCCCAATACCATTGACAAAGCATTCAGTATAAAGCACCTGCATGTAAGTTACCTTTTCCTCTGTCTTGGCCTTTAGGCATATGCAGGTAAAAAACACATTAAGAAGCAAGTGTAAGATTGCTTTGTATTAACTCAGTAAGCTTCAGTGGAAGGCTTCAGCAAGCTGTAGTTTAAGGAGCTAAATCTGTGCTTTTACCTATTTGTAAGATTCATCTTTTTGCAGCAGTGTGGTCAGAGACATGTCTGTTGCAAAAGCATCAAATCAAGTATTTGACTTACACTTTTCATGCAGATGTATGACAGAGAACAAACCAGCTCTGAGATCTGAGAGAAAATGGTGCATACAGTGAGTTGTGACTATTTCACTAGCACTAACTGCATAATAGGATCAGTTATGCTAGTCACTTCCTATTGGATCCTCCCTGCAACTTTCTAAAGATACATTCCTTTTTTTGTGGAAGAAGAAAGGAAATCTATTTAATGTTTATCTATTTCTTCTCCTACAGTTTATTTCTACCCTTTGCTAAGAAATGAATTAGCTTCCTGAGTCCCTCCCCAGTATTCCAAGTGCATTATCTCTCTCAGCTTAGAAAAGATGGTGAGATCAATTTGTGTAGGAGCATTAACATGACATTTTCCACCCTCCTGCAAGCCACACTCTAAATTTTCACTGTGTCAGCTTATCTGTTGATAAAGGGGGTAATTCTGCTGACCATAGTTTCTGGAACATTTTGTGACCAGTATGTAAGTAAAGTTAAAGGGAGAAGTGCAATGCATTTTATGCATCAAGCACTACTGTAGTGAAAATTTGCAGAAACCATATTTCATGAGGTGTGAAGATCTCCTGTAAAGTCACATCAAACCAACTCAAACCAACCAGAATAAGGACAAAGATTTGGATATGACTTATCTCTGGACAAATATGTCTGTGCGAATGTATGAATCACACAGTGCAGTCCTCTTTAAAATCCTTTATAAAATCCTCTTATTAAGTAAGAATAATAATAGAATCATAGAATCATGGAATAGTTTGGATTGGAAGGATCTTAAAGATCATCTTGTTCTAACCCTCCCTGCCATGGGCAGGGACACAACCCACAAGATCAGGCTACCCAAGGCCCCACCCAACCTGACCTTGAACACCTGTGCCAGAGCCTCGTCACTCTCATAATGAAGAAAATCTTCCCTATGTCTATCCTAAATCTGCCCCTCTCCAGTTTTTAGCCATTGCCCCTAGTCCTGCCACTGCATGCCACTGTAAAAACTCCCACCCCTGCTTTCTTGTAGGCCCCCTTCAGATACTGGAAGGTTCTATAAGATCTCCTTGGAGCCTTCTCTTGCCCAGGCTGAAGCCCAACTCCCTCAGCCTGTCCTCATATGGAAGGTGCTCCAGCCCTCTGATTATCTTTGTAACCTCTTCTGGACCCATTCCAACAGACTAAGACCAAGATTATATTTATGTTACCTGTGTTTGAAGCTTTTGGCTGCTACTGAAAACCACCTGATGAAGTAACATAACACTGCTTTCTGGTCATGTAATAGTGGAGGAAAAATGAGGAAAGAACCAAATACATAGCTGCTTGTTAGTCATGAGATTCATCTCATCAAATTTAAATCTTCTAAAAGTTCTATGTCTAGGCTAGTCATCTAGGGCAGGACTCAGCTAACCAGATGTTAACTCCTACATTGTGCTATAAAAGGATCATAGGCTGACTAGCTCAGAAGTGAATATCTACACTGTAAACCTCTTGTCACAACCAGGACCCACGAGCCACACTCTTGTGTCCAGCCCTGATGGGGCGGGGTGGGGAAAGTGGATTCGTTTGTCTGTGTGGTGATCCGGAGGCCAATAAAGTCACTCCCAGGATGAATATCAAAGCAGTATTTATTTCTGGCTCCAGCAAGCATAAACACACCAAGATACCGGGGCATACAACAAAGACACGGAGGGGGTGCAACCACCCAAAGTTACAGAAATGAATTCCCGAAAACAACCCAAGTCCCTAGGATCCAACCCAACACACACGCCATGAGAGAGAGAGAGAGAGAGAGAGAGAGAGAGAGAGAGAGAGAGACGGGGAAAGAAATCACCACATTGAACTCAGCAGATGATCTCAGGAACACGTGGGTCCAGGCAGCATGGTCTAGGCTGCGTGGTCCGGGCTAGTCTGATTGAAGTGTGTGAGTCTCAGCGAGCATGGAAGTGAATCCCGACTCCTCCCTTCCGAGTCCTTATATCCCCGAGTCCGTTTTGTCGGGCTCTGGAAGTGAGCAGGGTGGGGGGGAGGGGGGTAGTGGGGGCAGCAGCAACGGCTGCATCCCCTTCCCCAGCCAAAGCCAGCTCTGGGGCCCGACTCCACCCCAGCGAGGGAGAGCTGGGCATGCTCCTGCACTGTCCCCCGCTGAACCGTGGCACCACAGCCAAGCTGGTGCCACAAATGGGTAGTCCTCCGACAAAATGTTTAGGACAAATAGATAAACACAGTCTGACTTCACACCTCTACAGGTAGGTGAAGTGAATCTCACTGCTAGTCTTCCTATGCAATCTCTGCAAAGGAAGAAGGACATTTTCAAATAGTTTTCTTGGCAGCTTCTAATTTGTTCGCACTGCTTTGTTGCTGAAAAAAGTATAAATATTTTTCTGGCTTGAATGGATTTTAAGGGAACAGCAAAAGGAACATAATCAATGAAGAAAATACTTCAAAAGAAAATATAAAGGAAGGTCCCTTTTTACAGCCTGAGGCACTAGAGTTTCCAAAACATTATTTTACAAGAAATGTTGTAATGTATGTAAAAAATATACTCTTGGAAGTGGTCAAACTCTCCTAACTGAAACACTTAAAAAATGAAGTTAAATAATGTAATTCAGATTACAAGGTATTTACAGATATCTCTAACTTGACATCCTGCTCAAAAGAGAATTACCCATTAGATCAGGCTGGATCGCTCAAGTTTTTATTCAATGTGGTCTTGAACATGTCCAAGGATAGAGTCTACATAATCTCTCTTCTAGTTGACTGCCCTCATGGTGAATTTTCCTTTTCCATGGTTCTCTCTTGTTCTCTCTTGTTTCAATTTGTACCTATTGGCTCTCATCGTCTCACCATGCACCACTGTGAAAGGGTTGGCTCCCTTCTTGTGACCTTCTTGTAGGTACTAGGAGGCTGCTGTTACCCGCACACAAGCTCATCTCTTCTCCAGGATGAGCAAGCCCCCTTCCCTCAGTCTCTCCTCACAGAACAAGCGTCCTCTTCCTGAACAACTTGGTGGCCCCAGTGAAGTCGCTCCAGTTTGTTGATATCTTTCCAGTATCAGATGCACACAATTGAATGCAACAGTCCACAGAGAGTCTAATGATTGCCAAAAAGTCAGAAAATCAATTCCTTTGACCTCCTAGCTGTTCTTTTAATACAGCCCAGCATACTGTTTGCCGTCTTTGCTGCCAAGGCATACTGCTGGATCATATCCAGATTATTATCTGCCTGGATATTCAATTCCTTTTCTGCAGAGCTGCTCCCTAGCCCATCAGTCCTCCACCTGTACCACTACAGACACCTTTCCTGCCCCATTGCAAGATTTCTTGTGTTCCCTTCTTGAATTTCATGTCTGACCATTTCTCCAGACTCTCTGGCTCTCCCTGAATGGCAGCCCTGCCCTTATGTTTATCAACTATTCCCATTAACTTGGTGTCACCTGCAAACTTCATGATTGGGCAGTCCCCACGTCCACCAGGCCACTGGGAGACAAATGGGCATTGGAACAAATGACCAGGGCAACACATCTTAGCCTGGACTATCAAAGTTCAGTAAAATTTTAAGAAATTGAGGACTGAGTCTTAGCATCAAGCAAATCTTCTAAAAGGTATAGCCAGACATCCCTATTTTTGCTTCTTGTCACCTAGGAATTCCATTGCAGACATGTGAGAACATAGCATCTTTCAAAATAGTAGAGCTTTGAAAAGAAGAAATGGGATGTCATTGCAGGATAAAAATCTTGTATGGATTATGGCATTTAATAACAGACAGCAGCAGTGGAGGTAAAAGCATAGGTAAATACATAGGAAAAGGTGATCACTACCACTTCTAAGAGAAGATAGAAGAAAATTTGTTTTGCTCTATAGGATTCTTCGTTGTATTGGTGAAACACGTTTGCTCTGGTCAACACTTTGGTGTTTTAATGACCACAAGTAATTGATCGCACACCCTTTCTCTTGCTGGGTTACAGCCCCGGTGCACCAAGCAGTGCCTCACTACTCTCTCTGTTTTAGACATTTCTACCTGAAAAGTGTTAGTGCTACATCCTTTCCTGGCTATCAGCCAAATTGTGAACAAGCTTAACACCACTTAGCTGGTAAATTATTGTGTATGAAATCATAGCCTCATGTGTTTTTCTACGGATATATCACAGAAGCCTGTCAAAGTTACCCATGGGATCTCTCGTCATACATGGTTGGAAAGTAACATTGCTCTCAGAATGTTCAGAAGAATGTTCAGAATGTTCAGGGATCAGAAAGGTCCCAGCTTGACTAGTGGACTTGTCCACTGAAGTGGTGAAACTCCCATTAGTGCTTGATGGCAACACCCAGGTAGTATCTAAAAGGCCAAACACTTCCATGTAATAAACATAGAAAATCAAGTTTTGTTGAAAAGATAGAATCAATCATATATTCATAGAATACTTTGGGTTGGAGGGGACATTTACAGGTCATCTACTCCAACCCTTCTGGCAGGGGCAGGAACATCTTTGATTAGATGAGGTTGCTCAAAACCCCATCTGACCTGAACTTGACTTTTTACAGTGATGCGGCCTCCATTACCTCCCTGAGCAGCCTGTCCCAGTGTTTCACCACTCTCACTGTAAAAAATGTCTTCCTTATATCCAGTCTAAATCTACCCTTCCTTAGTTTAAAAATATTACTCCTTGTCCTGTCACAAGAGGCCTTGTTAAAAAGTCTTTCCCTGTCCATCCTATAGTCCTCATTTAAGAACTGGAAGGCTGCCATAAGCCCTCCCCACAGACTTCTCCAGGCTAATCAACCCCAACTCTCAGGCTGCCCTTGTAGGAGAGGTGCTCCAGCCCTTGGATCATTATCTGATAACAAATATCATGCATATGTAGTCCTAGACATGACCTGTTAAGGTTTCTCCTTCTATCCTTATTTTGCCCTAGACCTCAGGTTGTCACTACTGAATAAAGGCTGATTGACATGACGCTTCTACATCTATCCTTCTCTCTGTCTAAGCAGAGTGGTAAGGCATCTGTCACCTTATTCACTTTCTGAGTAAATGATATAAGCCACTATCCTTATTCTGAAATCAAATCCTTGAGTAAGTCATGTTACTTTCTTGGTATCTCTCAGCAGAGTGCTGGCTTACTGTGAATCAAATCATCTCCCTTCTCATTAAAATGAGTATTCATTTTGATGTATCTCTTTCTCTCTCTGAACAAAGTATCAGAGCAGATTGGGTGATTTTATTATACACAGACTGCTTGTCACGTAGATGACCTTTGATCTCAATGACAGAAAATAAGATCAAGGCTACCTGGCCCAGATGACACTTGGCTTTTGTACTAACAGAGCCTGTAGATCAGACAGGACTGACCAGAGTCTTTTTATGGCTGTTCTGCTGAATAACCTACAGTCCATCATGTGTTGATGACCCCTCTCTCCTGAAACAAAGCTCTCTGCTGGGAAAAGGCAAAGCTCTAAATATGGACTAGAACATAGCTGCCTTCCTCAGTCCTTCAGCATGGCTTGGGGATAGTCTGGGACAGCATCTGGGACAGGAGAGTTAGAGAACATGTCACATTACCTTTAATCGTGTGAAGAGTCAAGCTTGCAAACCCTCATGGTTTAGATTGACCCTTGCTACTACATTAGCTATTGTTATTCACAGAAAAATATTTCAAGTGTTGAAAAATTGATGGATTTTTTGTCTTCTACACTTTATTATTATGGAGCAGACCAGAGGAGACAGAGGAGAAAGGTAGGGCTAGCCAATACTTGGTTATTTTATACTGCAATTTAGCTTAAATTGGCAATTTACCAATATGAATACCCCCAAGTGGACCTTAATGTTGGAGTAGGTGGTTTAATTAGCACTGTGCTCCCATTTATAATTAGACTTCTGTTAGTTCAGTTTGAAGCATGATTTCATAATGCAAAATTATTTTTAAAAATCCTGTGGGAATATTCCTGGCAAATTAATACTGTGGACTTTGATGAACTGATGCTTTTAATAGACCGTGGTATTTGGAAAGAATCTAAATCAAAGCAATAACATTACCGTCCCATAAAAGTCAATGCCACAGGATAATAAATCTACATGCAAGAAGAAAGAAGAGTCATAAGATTATCTGAGGAGAATCTGAACTGTATGCTTCTCTGTATAAATCTGGAAACTTGACAGTTGTAAATATTGTCAGGAAACATTTTAATTTTTTTTTTTTTTTAGTAGAGTAATATTAACTTTAATACAAAGTTTCCTATTCTCCAAATAAAATTTAGTACCAAATTAAGATATGTCTGTGATTTCAACACATAAAAAATAAGACTGAAAATGATAAATATGCTAAATTCTACACATTACAGCATGTTGTTTACTTTCAAAAAGCTGAACATTTCATATGTGTTAAAATCTTTCTTGAGCTGTCGTATATGACTGAAGAATTTCCTTTTCTTTACTTACGTCTGATTCTATGATAGTTGCAGGACAAAGGCTGTCTGTAGAATGATAAATCATTGTGGAATGGCCGGAGCAAATCTAATCATGGTTTTATTCAAGCGCAATGGAAAATTCTTTTTGTATGAGGGACAGTGCTGGAGAGAAGCCTCACTCAGATAAAATAAAGAAAAGAATTAACAGATCAGTAAAGAGCCTGCAGGTTTGTGTCAATCTGGAAGCCAGGCAAACATGTTTTTGTTTTAGGAAAAGTAGACATTAGGATTTTATTTTTGATTGCTTTTGATCTTGACCAGATTTAGCAGTGCAAAAGGGCCACATAGCATGTCATCAAGTAAATTATTCTGTATTTTATTTTTTTTGGAGAAGGAGAAAACGAAAAGGTCAAGAAGAACATAAAGTATAGGACAGCAAGCTGTATTGTGTATTTTCATTAGCCATTAACACTTTACCTGGCATTTTTTACAGCATTTGGAGAGATGCCATGAGGAAAATGTACAGATGGCCAAGATAATGGGAGACTGAGTACTTTTTTCTCTATTGCTTGTTTTACCAAAGTAACCTTAGTTTAAAGGAGCAGTGGGAGCCATTTCTTGCTATGGTATGAAGAGCAGAAGATTGAGTATCCTTTGCAGATTAGATGATAATAAATAGTAATATAAATGCTAACTAGTTAATTAAAAATAGTGAAACAAATGTTTAATTATTAAAATTGATTCTTGTTCTGTGTTCTTCATCCTCCAGAAGAAAAGCATACCCATTGTTTCTCTCCTTCTTACTGAATGATTAGACTAGATATGTATTCCATTGCCACCATACATATTTCAGCCATTATTGCTAAATTGCTGATGTTATAATGAATATAACCATTTCAAAGAATACCTCTACTTTCTGCAGCGACACAGGGTCTAAAATGCAGTCAAAAGACTTAGATAAACATCAGAGAGCAGATTAAACTTGCAGAAGACATTCTAATTATGGTACAACCCCACCATATTCATTACAGCAGAGGATGTTGCCATATGCAGGCTGGAAACAGAGTGGCAGATCCTAAATCCTGACTCATACATGCAAAAATGTCTGTATCATAGCTGTCTTATTACTTCCCTACTGTTTGTCGACCTGACTGCTGGGTCACTGGCATAAGTCTGGCACAATAAGTCCATGCAGACCAGGTAAATTAAGCTTCTAGCTTGGTGCCTTTGAGCAATCAAATCCCCACTTACATAGGTCTAATTAATAGATAAATAAATTACAAGAACTTTATGATTATCCCACCTGATCTTCTTCCTGTAGTGAGCCTTAAGGATTCTTGGAGTTAATTGCTTATTTCCTAGATGGTTTGAAAGTTTAACTCCTTTTTTAATCATTAGTCTTCATGCAGTCCCCTAAGGAAACAGGTAGAAATTCTTAAGCTTAAATACTTTAGAAGACTTTTCTTACCTTTCTTAAACTTCTCCTTCAGTTTTCTATAGTGTCTTCAGGAATCGTAACACAAAGTTGAAGAAAACAAACATGATTTATATTGTATTAATAAAAAAAAAAAATAGAGGTGGGGATGCTATAACAGCCCCAAGAAAATTTAACTTTTATTTAGATAACCTGCTGTTTAAAATACACTTTTGAATTATATAGACCCACTTTTCCTGTAGTCATTTTTCTGATCAAAGAATGTATTTACAGACTGCTATGCAGCAAACCTTTTTGATGAGCTCTTGGAATCTCTTTTAGAATAGCGTATTTTCATTTCTGAAATGATTCTCAAGGTTACTCTTGTAAGTTTCTCCAGTTCTTCCATATCCTACAACCTTACAGACCCCCGAGCAGAAAATGGTGTTGCAGGCAGTATTATAAGGCTGCTTAGTGTAGACAGAGGCAGTGCAACTGCTCTGCTGCTACTTTACCTGTTTATGTGTACAAAAGTTTAATTAAGCATTTTATTAACTTTTATTTCACTTCACTAACATTTGTGTTAAAGTTGAAACTTTAACATTAGTAATATTGTGTTTACTTCTGAGCAACCAGTTACAAAAATAAAAGGTTTCTCTATTAAGGCAGTTTTAGAGGGCAGACCATCCAGCCTAACGCCTCATCTCCAACAGTGGCTAGCAAAAAATGTTTAAAGAAAACTTATAATAAATAGGATATGTATAAAATGGTTCTTACCTCATTTCACTCCCATCTCCATAATTGTGGGACTTTCAGGATCTCCAGCTATGAGGCAGGTATCTTAGGAAAAAGAATGAGTCCTGACCAGGTGGCACCGATTGTCTTTTGCAAAAATGTAGTTCACAAGTACCTTTTGAAGCTTGATCATTAGCCAATAATTAATTCCCATAATATATGCCTTCTGATTTTAAATAACAATAATTTGATTGTAAAAATTCCATATCATACCATATCTTTTGAAATCAAATTGAAATATCTTATCTAGTGTATTTATGAGCTATTAATATTTCAAAGTAATATCTGATGTTATCTTGACAGGATCAGATTTTTATGAGCCCACATTAATTTGAGTTAATTATATTTTCCTCTTTTAATTCTGTTTTAATCTAGACCTGTGTCAGTTTCCTATCAGGTCTGTGTCTGTGATCAATGTCAAACTGACGATTACGAAGGTGATTTTGTATAGGTATCCTTTGGAAATCTGCTGGTTTTCCAAGATTCATTGAAAATCAACATTTATGGCAAAGATAACTTCTTAGTTTTAAAAAATTGTGCATACTAATTACATAAGTCTGCTGATTTAAATATATTTAGTAGTAGTAGTTCTCTCTACATCCTCTTGTATTACTGGCAGAAAGGGAGGTATTGAAAGACCATTAGGTGCTAAGAAGACATTATGTTTTTTTCGAAGCAGAGAACAAATTTTTACAGAATGTGTACACTGCTTTATATTTTATCTAGTAAGAACAGGCAAGGATAATATTCATGGGTTTTTTTGTTGTTAAAAGCTCTTTCTTATCGGCTAAATTTCTTAGGCTGTGGATTATTCCCTTAGTATCCTTTTTCTCCCCCTACCATTTTTCTGGAATTGCTAATAGCTGAATTTTAATAATTGCTATCAACTTTTCTTTTTTTTCTTCCCTCCACCCTCCATCCCGTATTAATTTCATCTTTTAGCTCCTTTCTCTAAGAAAGACTGGTTTTAATTTCTTTTAATCTGTGATCAACAGAAACAGCACCATGACAGAGACTAAGAGTTCAGGAAATCTGTTGGATTAGCTATTGATGATAATAAGCTGTACAAATGTAGATTCTGCTCATATTACACCGAAGCAGTAGCAGTGGAGCAGTAAACTCATTCTTTTCTCCTTGGCAAACATCCTTGTGTTTTAACCTTTCAACTACAGGGGGACATATAGAACAGCATTCTCAGGAAATCATAAAATTACTGTGGGGAGATTTCCAAAGACGTCTTGATAATTCAAAGCATATAACAGTGATTTTTTTCAGCAACTTGTAATAAATGTACTTGCTTGGAATTCACTGGGTTAATCTTTTACAAGAACTAATTAACATTTTTCTACCTGACTGAACAAGTCAGTTCCATTAGGGCAATTTGACCTTTAGTGGCAAGATAGAAGAAGATATTATATTGTTTTCTACTATATGACCTATACGAAATTCATAAATAATGAAACTGCTAGCACTAAGATCATATGTATTATACTTCTATTACCATCATTGTTGCTTACTGCTATTTGACAATAAAAAAATTTACTTAAAATCCCTGAAAACCATTGGTGAAATGTTTGTATTCACTTTGTCAGAAGAAGCCGCTTGCTTTATTTCAGATATTTTTATGTAGATGTCAAGGTTTAGACCTGGCCCAGCTCAATCAGCAACTAAATGAGAATGGTTGTGAACCCAGTTCCCTTCCACCCTGTCCAAGGAAAGGGGAAAAAGAACTGAAAGAGAGTTTTGGGTTGGAAACTGAAACTTAAACAGCTTTTATGAAACAATGATGATGATGATGATGATACTATTAATAATGAAATAATAAAATAATAAAATATACACAAGTATATGAAGTTCTTCCTCCCCACTCCCTCAATGACTATATCACCACAGATGCTGCAGTACAGCCACAAGGAAAATGTCCTGGGCTAGACTCAGTAGCCAAAGAGAGATGAACTCAAGATCTGGATTTAAGAACTCATGGGTTAAGGATCAGAGTAAAAAGAGATAAAGTTTTTATTGAACATTAGTCACCAATGATGGGAATTTGACCTTTGTGATCCCTTAGTTTTATAGTAAATATGTGGAATGGGGTACTCTGTTGGTCAGTTTTGATTCATCTGTCCTGTCTGTTCCTCCCTGCAGGTGGGATCCTTTTTCACCCCTTTCACTTACAGCATTTCACCAGATTGAAGATGGTCTTGGTTTCTATAGGAATAAGTATAAGCAATGGCCTTTCTGCATATCAATGCCTTGTATTATCAGTTCTAGAAAGAGAAACTGTCTGAAAGACATGCAGCTTTTAGAAAATGAAGTTACTTAGATAAGGCTTAGCTGAAAAGTTAGAAAACAGATTCTACTTTAGCTCAAACCAGAACAGTGGGGAATTCAAAACTGAAGTTTCTGGTTCAGTTTGTCTTTCTTATATGGACTATACCCCTCGGTAGAGACTATCCCTTAGTTTTTGTAATGGGCTTGGTTGTTGTTGAATATTTGAATGATAATTGTCAATGATTAAGTGTTGTAATTTCCTTTGGCATCTCTCACAAGTGACAAAGTTGGAAAAACTCCAATTTTCAAATAATAGTAATGTGCTTTGAGATTAAACAGAAATGATGTCTATCAGTTACAAAATGGTGTATAATGATGGTGAGGATGATGTCATTTTTTCAGGTAAGCAGAGTGAAGTTCAAGTTGTGAAATACAGAGCCACACTCTAGGTCTGAAGAGGCTGCAGGGACAGAAAGATCCTCTGTTTAAATACTATGTGGATGGTTTACTTAAGTAAAGCTACTCCAAATGTCATAAGTTTATCTGACAAAGAAAAATCGTATCTTCTGGAAAGAAATAATCTTTTTATGGAGACAATAATTCACAATGCTGACAAAATAGCCTTTGACATTTTAAGCATTTTTGACAGATTCTTTTCAGCTGGGTTTTCTACCCATACAGAGTTTCCCGCTGTATTTTTGCAAATTAAACCTGAAAATATCAAGGCTGTGCTGAAGCTGAGCACAATGAAAAATTGTGAGGGAAGTAACTAATGTGAAGTAATTTGGGGAGCAAAGCTTTGCTAACTAGGAAGATGATAAAAAGGAAAAGCAAGAAATCATATTTCAGCCAAATCCATTTCTCTGTCCTTGATTTGAATCCAGTGGAATGTTTCTGAACATTAATAGATAATCAATACCTGCACTGTGTTCCCACAGTGCTTATAAATTACTCATGTTCTATTCCATGTCCTGAAAACTAAATCTGAAATTGAAAGACAGTGAATATTTCAGAGACTTTGGGTACTGATTATCAGTACAGGAAGAAAAAGGGCATTCAGTGGTGATATATATGCATTGGTTTAGAATCAGTATGCCTTTTCCTCAAGGGTTTGCATTTATAAAAGTAAAGTAAAGTTGTGAAAATAGGCAGTAATGAAACCAGAAGCTCTCTAGGTGTTTGGTCTTCCAGACACTTTCCAAATCATTCTAAGTGGCTTCCTGTGAACACTTGACAGCTCTGTGTTTTGCTTTCCCATTGGAAACACAAACTTTGCAATACATATGATGTAGGGGCTGCTGTGAATGAAGTATGTAGTTTTAAGAAGTGTTAGTTATTTGTGGCAGGGGTGTAGGTCGTGTTTCCTGTCCACTTTCAACTTTTACTGCACAAGGCATTTTCCTGTGGAGAATAGGCTTCCTTAGGAAAATTTACCACTTTTCCCTTCCCTTCAAGTATCCTCCATACCTGGGCTTGCCTTGAATCTGAACTGCAGGATAAGAATCTTAAAGTCTATATAGATTATCTTATCTCTAGTGCTAGTGATGATAATGGAAAGCAACTTTCTATTCAGTAACATCACATGTTTTTTTTTTTTACATGAATAGCATGAAACAGGCTAAGTAGAGGCAGAACATGTCATCTAGTTAATAATAACTTCAGAGTGTCCTTTTGGGTGGCCCTGGTCTTATGCAGTGACCAGACTGCTCTGGAATTATCTGATTCTGTGGGAATCTTAATTTTCTTGCAGACCAGAAGGAGGAAAAATGCTCTTCATAGCATAAAGGAAGGAAGTTAACAGGACAGGATCCCACACAAGTCAAGGAGAACACTATATTTTTAGACCAAGTATTAATAAACAGGGCAAAATAAATCTCTATCAGTATTTCTGAAAAATTACCTGAGACTTTGTAATTATCATCTCAATCACTAGAGCTACCTTTTTTTTTTTTTCCCCTCCATGGCCTTTACATATTTTTCCAGGAGGAGAACACACAAACTTTGAAATTCTGTCTGTTAACACTATTATGTATTTTTCTCTGGAATCTGATGCAAGTCACATCTTCATCTTGTTTGGTCAGTGGCTGAGGACTGGCTTAGGACAGTCTCATTGATGCATGGGGAAAAGAAGCTGGTCTTCTGTTTGCAGTAGGAGTATTTATTACATTAATTCATTCTCTTTAAGGGCAATATGAGTTTTCATTCCCTTAGCAAGGTAGTGGGCTGGGAGGTAGCAATAAAACAGTAAAGGAAATCATTATTTCCACAACCTATTGAGCTATCCTTTTAGGAAAGACTATAGTAGATCAGAAAGCTAAACTCACATCCTTCATAAATTTTATACTAACTGAAATTTTTTGTCTTCAGAAATAGAGAAACCCCCCAAACTAAATGTTTGTTAAAAGCAAATTCTGAAGTATTTTGTTTCAGAAATACTGTAAATCTCTATTTGTGTAATAAAATTGACTTCTCCAAATTCTTGAAACCTTCTGACCCAAAGTGTGGCTACCCCTGTCCAATTTCACGGCAATCCAACATAAAGTTCCAGGAGCAGATGACTGCTATTCTTTCAGGATAATTGGCTCCCCAGGCTGCTGTGGTCATGTAGCCAGGGTCATGTGAGGCTACTCGACCCAGGCCAGTAGCCAGGCTGAGCAATGGAAACACTGAGCTCTTTGTGATTAATTCTGGAGTGCGGTTTGCAGAGGTACCAGGAGCCCACCCCAGACACTGTCCAATAAGTTCTTCTCACTGCTGCTGAAGACTAGTTTCCTGAGAATATAAGGTGGGCAGAAATTTTGGGAAGCAGATGTCCCAGAAGTATAAAAGCTCTGGGGATATGAGGAGTGCAGCCGCCCTTCAGGGAGCACCTAAGAAGCTAGGCAGATGAGTGAAGAAGAGAAGACGCAGAGAACTGGTGAACTTTGTTAGAGACTTTTTCAAACTGGCACATTTCTTCAAAACATTTCACTTTCAATACATTGGCATTTTTCTGACAGAAACTGATTTTTTTGAAACATCTGACCATTACCAGTCAAATCATCATGAAAACCCAAAAGACTCAACAGCTCTTCTTATTTCTCTGTAAGAGAGGTTTATGCATCTTGCTTGGGTCCATATGTCCTTTTTTACTTGAACTTGTTGCACTACAGATCCCCTGGGGACTATTTGTGAATCCCTATGGCTGTTCTGCCACATGCTGGAGAAATGGGCCTGTGTGAACTTCATGAGATTCCACAAGGCCAAGTGCAAGGTCCTACACCTGGGTTGGGGCAGCCAGCAGTTTCACTACAGGATGAGGGATGAGGTGATTGAGAGCAGCCCTGCAGAGAAGGACTTGGGATGTTGGTTGATGAGAAGTTAGACATGAGCCAGCAATGTGCTCTTGCAGCCCAGAAGGCCAACCTTATCCTGGGCTGCATCAAAAGAAACATGGGCAGTGGGTCAATGGAGGTGATTCTGCCCCTCTGCTCCTCTGTTGTGAGACCTCATCTGGAATATTCTGCTCAGTTCTGGAATCCTCGACATACAAAGCATATGGAGCTGTTGGAATGGATCCAGAGGAGGGCTACAAAGATGATCAGACAGCTGGAGCACCTTCCATATGAGGACAGGCTGAGAGAGTTGGGCTTGTTCATCCTGGAGAAGAAAAGGCTCCAAGGAGTCCTTATAGAGACTTTCCAGTATCTGAAGGGGGCATACAAGAAAGCTGGGAAGTGGCATGTAGTGATAGGACTAGGGGCAATGGCTATAAACTGGACAGAGGCAGATTTAGATTAGACATAAAGAGGAATTTCCTCATGATGAGAGTGGTGAGGCACTGGAATAGGTTGACCAGGGAAGTTGTGGATGTCCCATTCCTGGAAGTGTTCAAGGCCAGGTTGTATGGGGCCTTGGGCAGCCTGATCTAGTGAGAGGTATCCCTGCCCATCTCAAGGTGGTTGGAATTAGATGATCCTTCGGGTCCCTTCCAGCCCAAACAATTCTATGATTCTATGGCCCTATGCTTTTTTTTTTTTTTACAGATCTTTCTAATCTTTCTATTAAAGCAATAGTCTACATGCATCTGATGTCAGCTTTTATGAACTATCTCGCGCTTCTGACCACAGAGCTATGCAAGAATGTTCATGCTTTTGACACTTCATCCCAGACAGAGATCTCTCTAAATGGCTGATGCACACAGAACAAAAAGCGAAGCTAAGCCAGCAGGACTAGGGAAGTGATGGTCCCACCGCACTCAACAGCAATGAGGCTGCACCTCAAATACTGTGTTCAGTTTTGGGACTCTCACTACAAAAAAGACATTGAGGTGCTGTAGCATGTCCAGAGAAAAGCAAGGAAGCTGGTAAAAGGTCTAAAGCACAAGTCTTATGAGGAGCGTCTGAGGGAACTGGGAATTTTCAGTCTGTAGAAAAGGAGACTGCAGTGAGACCTCATCACTGACTATAACACTGGAAAGGAGGTTGTAATGAGTTGTGTGTCAGTTTCTTCTCCCACGTAACAAGTGATAGGATGAGAGGAAATGAGAGGAAAGTTGTGTCGAAGAGGTTTAGATTGGATATTAGGGAAAAATTATTTACTGAGAGAACAGTCAAGCATTGGAACTGGCTGCCCAGGAAAGTGGTTGAGTCACCATCCCTGGAGAGGTTTAAAAGATATGTAGATGTGATACTTAAGGACATAGCTTAGTGCTGGACTTGGCAGCACTAGGTTAATGGTTGGACTCAATGATCTTAAAGGACTTTTCCGATGCAAACGATTCTGTGATTCTACGATTCTGCTGAAAGCTAAGTGAGGGCCAGCAGAGGGAGAAGTACTAAGGCAATCAGGAAGAAAGGGGATTTTTTCTTTCCAGATAAAGATTGCTGTTCACTTAAGACAAAAAAGCCTCAATCATTAACTCAACATTAGGTAAATTGTATTATTTATGCCAGGACTCAAAACTAATCTCCAGAAGATGATGTTGTTTGCTAGCCCCAAAACACACATCACACTGGTGCCAAAAGGGTAAACATGTTTCATTTTGAGCATTCTTCTTTTGTTTTCACTAAAAAAAGATCCACAGGGTGACCCACAGTCTGAAGTTCTCTTCCCTTTCTTAGCTGTTTCTGAAGTTTTGTTTCCATTTTGAAGCCAAACATCAAAGCTTTTTTGCCCTTTTTTAAGAGATAAAAAGAGAGCAAGCAAGAAGACTGATGTTCTTATCTTCACACAAGACCTCTAAAAACGGTGAATTCTCATCCTGTTTGATCCATATCCATCACTGAAAACAAGAAGTAGGTTTCATCTGTGTTTTCAAGAGCTCTGAAATATGTGACTTCACCAGTATCTTGTAGGAGATGTCATATATCTTTCTTTACTCAAAGTACTAGTGCCGTGCAATACAATTTTTCCTAGGTGCTTTATTTGGATGTGCTATCTGTTTGGCCTCATATTTTGCCTTTTCCTGAATCAGCTTCAATAAAACTATTCTTATTAAAAACTGAATTGATTGCCTTTCATATGGCAGTTACTTGTGAGAGACAAAGTACCCATTGTCAAACATTAACCAGATTTAATGCTGCTGTGATTCAGGAGGAAGTAGGTCTTGAATGGATCTCATATCCTCAGCAGGACAAGTTAGGTGCTAGGTGACCCATCTGTGGAAATTCTGACAACTCTTCTCAAATCAGACCTGAGGCTTTCTGTTTGGAACTTAAATATTTGATAGGACTTTTTTTTTTTCAAAAAAACCCCAAACAATGGCTTATGAAAGGTTTCATTTTTGTTTCAGGCATTAACAAGGACATGCTCAGAAATCTGAATGATTTTTACAAAATGAGAACTTGCAGCCACAGCTCCGTCACAACATACTTTAGATGCTTCATCTAAAGTACCACTCAGACCGGCTTTATGCAGTGAACAAATACCACCAACAATGATGAAATACCAAGACATAGTTAGTAAGATGCTAAAAGGATTGAACTGAAAGAAATAAGTCACTTTGCTGCAATCACATTTCTGTTCCTGGGTTAAAGATAGCAGATAAGGAAACCATAGCTCACCCTGACTTCTTTTGTAGCCTACATGAGATGATTTCAGGGCTCTTCACAAAATTTTATAAGTATTGGTTGAAACCATGTTCTTGTATAGGATGCACCACACTACACACTGTGTGCTAGACTAACAAACATTCAAAGTCACAGAATAATACTAATTTCAGTGAAATCATTTAACATCGTAGTTTCACCTGTGAAATATTAAAACTGCATTGTTTACTCAGTTTAGTACAATAAAATATTTTTGAAAACTTTGATAAAATATGAACTCCAGGAAAATAAATTAATATTTTAAGTGAATTTGATCAGATAGTCCATTTGGATTTGCTTTCCTCTTAAAAAACAGGTAGGTGAGAAGAAGGAATATTTCTAAAGACTCTATTAATTAAAACATGTTAATGCAATTTTTAGAGACAGAAAATATTTTTCCAAGACTGGTATTCATCTAGTGCAAGAACAAAAACATAATACAGGATACATACAAAGAGTATAATGAAACAGAAATTTTAAATGAACCACATACTCAAGAAAACAGTGTTTTCCTCAAGGAAAATGTCCCAACAGAGTAAGAGGAAAAACGAGTCGAAAGAATACTGAAATCACTCAGCTACTTCAGGTTTTGAATTGTTAGAAAGTTTGAAATTTGTTTTTCATTTACCTTTTGCAATCCTGAGAAGTATAAGTAAAGACATTTTTACCCCTTCCTTTCTAGTCAAGAATAGATTTTATTTGCAACTCTGTTTTATATTGTTTTTTATTGCAGCTTTTTTTAGATAACAGGGGAAACTCATGTAAAAAATCTAGTTTTGTATTTTGGCTTGGAGATGGTTATATATGGTAGTCATTTATGCCTTCTTTACATCCAAGCCCCATATTCATCAAGTAGCTGCTAAATTGAATATATCTCCTGCATACAGTTTACTTGCATACCTTACTCTGAATGTTGCTAGTTCCACCACAACACCATCAGAACTAGAGCTAGAGTTAGTAGGTCCTCTGGCAAGACTTCAAGCACTTTTCTTTCTTTCTTCTCGTAGTATGATGGATGAATAAGTCTATCAGATGGATCGTAAGGAAATTGCCACACCTTTAAATATTGTCTGGGAGTCAAGATCCAATGATGTGATCATTTCAGGTACCTTTGGTCAGATTTCAGGAAAGCTGTGAGGAGGATGAAAAGATTTTAAATATTTTGTAAAGAATGCTTTATGAATGAACCAAAGCACATTTAAAGTGTCACAGTGTGCTTTAAGTGTGCTTCGTATATTTGGCATTACTCTTTGGAAAAATGAAAGAAGATGCAGTTATTTATAGATGTAGAAGCGTTATCTGAAAACAAGATCTTTGTTACTGTTACCTTTAGCTTCCTGAGGTCATACTTCTGTGTGCCATTCATCCTATCTAATTCCAAGGCCACTTCTGTGCTGCCTAGAAAAAGTGAAAAAAAAATCCCTCATGTCTTAGTATATGAAAGTGCATTGGAAAATATAAATGCCAGCCAGGGCTCAGCCATAATAAAAAGGATCTACAGGTTAAAACATGGGCAGAAAATAGCAGGCAAACTAAATTTTCTGGAGAATAATATCTTAAATCCCTGCTATCAAGTGAAGACAGATAACTGAAAAAGAAGCAAGGCTGAAAGGATCCTAGAGGTGGCCACAGAAACAAATTAAAGTACTTTGTAATGAAACACAATGGCATTAAGAATCAATGTGTTTGGAAGAAAAGGGAGAAGGAAAGCGTGAGCTGATTTTACAGATCAATCCTTGCAGGCTGTTTGCTGTAGAGCACTTATGTAACAGTTAAGACCCACCTTGTTTTCAATTCTAAACCTAGGAGTATCAGAAAAAGATCAGCAGGCTGGAAAAAAACATAAGCAAGAATAATAAGAGTCATTTAATTACTTCAAATCTGTCAATCGTCTTCTGTTTAATTCACTCTTAAATCTATGCTTAGTTAAATCTTGCTATTCACAGATATTCAGGGAGCCTGATGTTAAATGTCTAACGAGACACAAAGAAGAGGGACTTGCTAGAAGAATGTATCACCGTCAGCAGTACAGGTGTTCTCACACAATAATTTCTTCATTGTTTCTTTGCTGTTTTACAGTTAATGGCGTGTGTAAGCCCTTGGTCACTGAGACTTGGCTCTAGAAGCCATAAGACTGTTAAGTCATTCACATTCCTTAGAAAGAGAGTGCTCTTGCCAGAGGAGGCAATGCTGGGCTTTTCCTCTGTTCTCACAGCTCCCACCCTGCCAGTGGGAACACCATCTTCCCTGTGGAGCATAGTCTCCCATTGGGAGAGGAATTATACTAGTACAGTAGTGCTGTGGGCCTGTACAAAGTAACCCTTTTATCATTAGAGGTTCCTCTGATGTTTAATTAATGAGTAATTGTCAAGCATTCTGAGGCCTTTGGGTGGGGATCTTTGCAGGAACCAATGAAGATTGTTCTATGCTCTTTCTGTCTCCTGATGTGTCAAATAATCTTCAGTTGTCTCCTATGGTCTGTAACCAGATTATTCTGAAATAGACACATTAACCAAAGTAAGGTAGAGCGGAGGAGGGAATACTGAGACAGAATGGCATTATACAAATGGATCAGGGAAGTGCAAGAGAAAGCCTTTGGCACTGTGGTTAAAAAGGTCATTTATGTAGCCCTGGGAGACAGAGGCACAGTACCATGTCAAGAAAATTACAGCAGATGGTGCTGCTGGTGTTGCCTTGACTGTTTATAAGGACACTGTCTGCTTGTGTTCATATTCTTGTCTCTCAAGTTTGTTCAAGCATATGAGTTCCTTTTTAAAAGTAACATTGAAGAAACCCAGAAAGGAAATATCACACTCACACATACACAGATGTGCACAAGCAAAATATGACATGACAGAACATGATACATGGAGTGACAGCTCTCAGTTGTCAGTTTCCTGGCTTTGGTCAGTTGTAATAAGACCTTAAGACAACTTAAAAATGTGAACTTCTGATATTTCTTCATGTGTGTCTCTTTTTTTCCCTTCGTGTGTGTCATACTTGTGTAAAGAGGAGTTGGACTGAAAAGCAACACATTATTTATGGTTGAATAAACACAGATAGATCTTTTCCAGATTAAGGATGTGAAATCTGTTGACTTCCTGAAATATCAGGTATGTGTGACTGTTAAAACAGGTGGTTGCATGTGGACATCTTTCTCTTCCCTGTGTCATTAAGCTGATGGAATTATTCATGTCAAGGAAGGGCCACACATGTAAAGCCCATGCCAATGTGTCGTAAATTAAATGACAGTAGAAAATAGAACTGCTTATGTCAATTTAAATCTGTCCTTGGTCATAGATATAGAAGGTGGGAGCTAAATGGCTCTGACCAATGTTTAATGAACTTAAAGGGTCATTTTTCCACTTGTGCACAGCCTGTATGTGTGGGCTTAGAGTGCTGGCCAGGTTTGCTGTCAGCTTTGTGACACAGAAGCTGACTTTTACAGAAGCAGTGATGAGAACTAAGGAACAAGCATAACTTGCATGAGATAAATTAATGGCAGAGCAGAGAATGGAATTCAAGTCTCTCAACTTGCAGTAGTGCTGTCTGATTTGTACCTTGTGTTCACTTTACAGACACAAAATATGTGCAGGGGGAACAAAACCAAATGATTGCTGAAGCCATGGTGTCTGTCAGCATAGTGATCTCTGATTAAGAACAGGCGTAGTCTTGGGATGAGACAAGTGTTGAGGGATGCTGTAGGAGCAGAGTACTTACTGCTTTTCTTTACCTAAGTTCTGAAGCCTTGTATACTGTGAAAGCTAGAATGTACAGTATCTGTGGGGTGCTTGTCTGACCAAGGAGAGTATGTATTTCCTAAAAGACCTACATGTTGAAGGAACCACGAAGATCCAAGCTCTTTCCTTTAGAACAGCATGGTTAATTCTGCATTATATCCGAACCTTGAGAGCAAGGTCTGTGAGTCTGCAGTGCATAGCGCAAATGCCTCTGCAGAGCTTGCTGGTTTATTTCTTTGATTCCATGCATGCGATTTTTGTTTCCTAACGAAGGCTGGCCTAGTAAGTTATGAAAGTCTGCTATTCGTGTATTAAATAGATCTGGTCCTTCAGGTCAAGCACTGAGGATTTATGTCTTTCATGTCAGACTTTGAATCTCATTGGTGACCTCAGTGTCGAGGAGTGGGTATCTTATACACTTTAACGTAAATGTTATGAACAGGAGTAACACTGACCCTTATTTCTTATTCCAAACTCTATCACCTTGGTCAGAGTTTTGCTTCAAATTTATCTGGTGACTCACTGCTGGGTTGCTATTGCATATCAAACTGGCTTACACAACTTATGTCTAAACTGTGGGATGCAGGAATACTTCCCAGCTCCTAGGTTCAGGTCTTTGTCTTCACACATTTCTTTTTTTTATGTGAAAAATTTGTGTGGGCAGGAAGACAGCAAGGATATTCCAACAAGTCTTCCAGTCTGCATGGTCAGCAGACATCCTGGATGAAAGAGTTTTTGATGAAATGTAATCAGCCTGACAATATAAACTGTGCCTTGAAGAGTCTTGTAGGCTTTGCTTTCACACGAGAAACAGCATGGTAATTATCAAAGTGGTAGCAATTTTCAGTCACCTTAAGCTCAGTCAGACGGGTATCAATCAAGAATTCATAATAAATGAAAATAATCTATTAATTTCATACTGTTATGCTAACTTATGAGATCAGCTAGCAGTTTGATCTGAAATGCAAGTTGTAGCATGTCAGTCCCTGAGGGGAGCTGTTCTGGAGCCAATGCAATCTGCAGCAGTGACAGATCTCGGCATATCTTGTCTCACAGGGGGTTTCCTGGGATGAGGAAGCACCAGGGAACTGGAGAAACCACTGGGAGCTGGCAGCTCTCACAGCAGCTCTTGTGGGAGCTGCTAATGAGGTATGAGTGATGCCAAAGCAACAGTGACCCACTGACTTCTGAAAGCAGCGTATGGAGCACTAGTGACCAGGAGTGCTACAACTAGAGGTGGTCAGCCAGAGTGTGTAGCAGTTTGCATGAAAAAGAATGGAGGAAGGGCGTACTTTCCCTACCAGCCTAAGTGGTGAGTTCATTTGGTAGTCCTTATCCTCTCAGAAGGAGCCTACAGTTTCTCACAGCATTCTGCTTCGGAAACTGTCAGCCTCTGGCCTGGACGGGTGCACACTCTCCTGGGTGGAAAACTGGTTGAATGACCGGGCCCAGAGGGTGGTGGTAAACGGTGTTAAATCCAGCTGGAGGCCAGTTACAAGTGGGGTTCCCCAGGGCTCAGTCCTGGGTCCAGTCCTGTTCAATGTCTTTATCAACGACCTGGATGAAGGCATTGAGTCCTCCCTTAGCAAGTTTGCAGGTGACACCAAGCTGGGTGGAAGTGTGGATCTGCTGGAGGGTCGGGAGGCTCTGCAAAGGGATCTGAACAGGCTGGACTGCTGGGCTGAGACCAATGAAATGAGGTTTTAACGTGGCCAAATGCCGGGTCCTGCACTTGGGGCACAACAACCCTGTGCAGAGCTACAGACTAGGAGAAGCCTGGCTGGAAAGCTGCCTGGAGGAGAAGGACCTGGGGGTGCTGGTTGACAACCGACTGAACATGAGCCAGCAGTGTGCCCAGGTGGCCAAGAAGGCCAATGGCATCTTGGCTTGTATCAGAAATGGCGTGACCAGCAGGTCCAGGGAGGTTATTCTCCCCCTGTACTTGGCACTGGTGAGACCGCACCTTGAGTACTGTGTTCAGTTCTGGGCCCCTCACCACAAGAAGGATGTTGAGGCTCTGGAGTGAGTCCAGAGAAGAGCAACAAAGCTGGTGAAGGGGATGGAGAACAAATCTTATGAGGAGCGACTGGGAGAGCTGGGGTTGTTTAGCCTGGAGAATAGGAGGCTGAGGGGAGACCTTATTACTCTCTACAACTACCTGAAGGGAGGTTGTGGAGAGGAGGGTGCTGGCCTCTTCTCCCAAGTGACAGGGGACAGCACGAGAGGGAATGGCCTCAAGCTCAGCCAGGGGAGATTTAGGCTTGAGATTAGGAAAAAGTTCTTCACGGAGAGGGTGGTTAGGCATTGGAACAGTCTGCCCAGGGAGGTGGTTGAATCACCGTCCCTGGAGGTGTTTAAGGTTAGGGTAGATGAGGTGCTTAGGAGCATGATTTAGGGATTGGTGGGAATGGTTGGACTCGAGAATCCAGTGGGTCTCTTCCAACCTGGTTATTCTGTGATTCTGTGATACCTATGATATTCATGCAGTGTAAAGCTCTGTCCTCTACACTCACCAAGATGTATGACAACCCAGACAGATCTCTCACAAAATCATGCAGCTGTCCAGATCTCAGGATGCAGGAAGTGACAGAGCCTTTCACTAGCAAGGAATAGCAGGGGCAGTAAGGAAATCTGGAGCACAGTTTATTTTCTCCCCTCTCCTTCCAGTTGTGGGCTGGAAGAAACAGGTGCATCCAGTCCATTAACACATGACTCTGGGGCTGGTGTCATCACCAAGTTTTTGTGTTCTTTGATAATGAGGTGGCTTACATGGCAGGAGACTTGCTGGAGTCTGATGGGATTCACCTTTCTCAAAGAGGAAAGAGGATCTTTGCTCAGGAGTTTTCAGGGCTTGTTGTCAGGGATTTTAAACTAGACTTGAAGAGGGAGGGGAACAATATCAGGCCTGCTTGTGATAAGTGGAGGGATGAGGTGGCAATGTTAGAGGGACAGGGTACTATTGAGAGCTTTCATGCTGTGTCTCTGAGGCATGCTAGTTACACCAGAGCACATTTTATGTTGTACAGAGATGGCCCAGGGGCTACTGAAGTAATGGAAGTGGGAAACACCAGTGAAACACCTCAAAGGAGTTAAAGGAATTAAATACCTCTAAGATGGCACAGCCAACAGCCCAGCTGAAGTGCCTCTACACCAATGCAGGCAGCATGGACAACAAACAGAAGGAGTTTGAAGCCATTGTGCAGCAGGAAGACTACGATATAGTTGCCCTCACTGAAACATGGTGAGATGACTCACACAATTGGAGTGCCGCAAGAGATCGCTACAAACTCTTCAGAAGGGATAGGCAAGGAAGGAGGGATAATGGGATAACTCTGTATACTAGGGAGTGTTTACGTTGTCTACAACTTAATGTTGGTGATGATAGGATTGTTTGTGGGTGTCAGGGAGGAAGGCCTACATGATAGATAGCATGATGGTATCTGCTACAGACCACCCAGCCAGGATGAAGAGACAGACTAATTGTTCCATAAGCATCTGGAAGAAACCTTACAATTGTTAGCCCTTGTCCTCGTGGAAGACTTTGATTTACTATCAAAGTCTGCTGATGTCTGCTGAAAATACAATACATTGGAGAGGAAACAAGTCTAGGAATTTTCTGTGGTGTGTGGAGGATAAATTCTTGCCACACAACTGGTGAGTGACCCAACAAGGGAGAGAACCCTGTTGGACCTATTGTTTACAATCAGAAAAGGACTTGTGAGTAATGTGATCATCAGAGGCAGCCTTGGGCATAGTGATCATGAAATTATACAGGTTTTGATTCTTGCAGAATTGGGGAGGGAGTGGGTCTGCAGAACTACCACACTGGACTTCCAAAGGGTAGACTTTGGCCTTTTTAGGAGCCTGTTTGATGGAGTCCCCTGGGAGACACCTCTGGTGGGAAAGGATATTCAGGAATACTGGACATTCTTCAAGGAGGAAGTTTTATGGGTGAAAGAACTGGCTGTCCCCATTTGCCAGAACACAGCCTGGCAGGGAAGAAGACTGGCCTGGTTGAGCAGAAAGCTCTGGCTGGAACTCGGAAAAAAAAGGAGATTTTATGACCTTTGGAAGGAGGGCAGGCTGCTCAGAAGGACTACAAAGATGTTGCGAGTTTGTGCAGGGAGAAAATTAGAAGGACTGTTTCCCAACTAGAACTATATTTGGCTACTGAGGTGAAGAACAACAAAAGATGTTTCTATAGATACATCAGCTGCAAAAGGAGGGCTAAGGAGAATCTTCATTGTTTAGTGGATGTTGAAGGAAACTTAGTGTCTAAGGATGAGGAAATGAGTGAAGTTCTCAATGCCTTCTTTTTCCTCAGTCTTTAATAGTAATAGCGGTAATTTTCTGTGTAGTCAGCCCCAAGAGCTGGAATACAGGGTTGGGGAAAAGAATGGAGCCTTCATAATCCAAGATGAAATGGTTAGCAACCTGCTATTCTGCCTAGACATACACAAGTCTATGAGGCCAGATGAGATTCACCCAGCAGTGCTGAAGGAAGTCAAAGAAGAGCAATGAAGCTGGTGAAGAGTCGAGAGAACTAGTGTTATGAGGAGTGGCTGAGGGAACTAGGGTTGTTTAGTCTGTAGAAAAAGATGCTGAGGGGAGATCTTGATTGCTCTTTACAACTACCTGAAAGGAGGTTGCAGCAAGGGGGGTGTTTGTCTCTTCTCCCAAGTAACAAGTGAGAACAAATGGCCTCAAGTTTTGCCTTGAAAGGTTTAAACTGGGTATTAAGAAAAATTCTTTCCCTGAAAGGGTTGTCAAGCATTGGAACTTGCTGCCAAGAAAAGTGGTTGAGTCATCATCCCTGGAGGTATTTAAAAGACAGGTAGATGTGGCACTTAAGAAGATGATTTAGTCTTGGCAATGTTGTTTACAGTTGGAATTGATGATCTTAAAGGTCTTTTCCAAACTAAACAATTCTGTGATTCTGTGAAAACCAGTCTGGTATTTGCATGTTGTAATAACTATGGGAAGGAACTTAAACATACAAAGGATTAAAAGATATGGTAATGGTTTAGCTAAGTACAAGAGATGCTACCTGGAAAGTGATGCAGCCAGTCACTGCCCTGAGGCAACAGGACACAGGAATGTGGAAAAGCTTTCAATTCACCTTATTTTCAATTGTCCAGAGTTAATGGTTATTTGAAAGCAAAAATCCTTGAATCAGTGCATTCTACAGTGTTGGCTCTGGAGTTTTTTTTATCTGTGGGGTTTGGGAACACTTGTACAAAACTCCAAAACGTTTAGTCAAAGTATTAAAAAAAGCAACCCTAACAAACATCCCAATATTCCCTTTAATGTGGAGAAGTGAAGAGAAGGAATATCTACTTTCCATTGGACAATATTAACCAGAAAGGCTCTTCACATATGGCAGGACAGTGGCAAGTCTAATTGAACTTGAAAGTTTTTGAGGGATTTTATAATATCATTATAATTAAAGATTATGTGACAACTCTCATAGACAGCCCAGGTTCCATATAAAGTATTCATTTACCTTGCTTTTTCCTGGCCTAGTCTTTAGCCACTAGTACAAACTTAAAACCTTCCAGTCCCTGGAGAAAAAAATGTGAAATCCCAACCATAATTATATTTCCAAATATTTCACTCCAGGAAGAGAGTAAGTATGAGAGGTCAGAAGTGCTTCGTTGATTTTACTATGAAACGTCAAACTGAATTCAGGTAGGAGTGGGAATATTATTAAAACATTGATTAAATACTTCAGCAACGAGCAGTGGATGGAATTTACACCTTTATCAATTTTAGTTGTTTCATTTCAAAAGCAGTATAAAATCTAAATAATTGGTGCACACCATCCTTTAAATTTATGGTTTGCATTACAAGCCTCATCAGAGTAATCTACCTAATGTTCTGACTTTGCATTTCTTCTGCTGGTTTGTTATTTGCTGTTTACATTCTTCCTTCTTTCATCACTAGTGGAGTCTTCGCACCACTTTGTCTTTCATTGCATGGATCAATTACACTTTTCTTGATGGATGGTCAGTCATTTCATTTCACCTTTGAAAGAAAAGCAGTGTGCCCAGGTGGCCAAAAAGGCCAATGGCATCTTGGCTTGTATCAGGAACGGCGTGACCAGCAGGTCCAGGGAGGTTATTCTCCCCCTGTACTTGGCACTGGTGAGACCGCACGTCGAGTACTGTGTTCAGTTCTGGGCCCCTCACCACAAGAAGGATGTTGTGGCTCTGGAGCGAGTCCAGAGAAAAACAACAAAGCTGGTGAAGGGGCTGGAGGACAGGCCTTATGAGGAGCGGCTGAGAGAGCTGGGGTTGTTCAGCCTGGAGAAGAGGAGGCTGAGGGGAGACCTTATTACTCTCTACAACTGCCTGAAGGGAGGTTGTGGAGAGGAGGGAGCTGGCCTCTTCTCCCAAGTGACAAGGGACAGGCCAAGAGGGAATGGCCTCAAGCTCTGCCAGGGGAGATTTAGGCTTGAGATTAGGAAAAAGTTCTTCACAAAGAGGGTGGTTAGGCATTGGAACGGTCTGCCCAGGGAGGTGGTTGAGTCACCGTCCCTGGAGGTGTTTAAGGTTAGGGTAGATGAGGTGCTTAGGAGCATGATTTAGGGATTGGTGGGAATGGTTGGACTCGAGAATCCAGTGGGTCTCTTCCAACCTGGTTATTCTGTGATTCTGTGATATTCTGTGAAAATGATTATTACATTTTCCAAAGATAAAAGTAATGGCTAGGCTTCCATTTGTATCTAAAATCCCCATCTCTTTATTCACACTGTCTTGAAACAATACATTGAAAGTTAGGAATTCAGTTCAAAGCAACTTGACGTTGGTGAAAGTTATTCAAATGATATCTTTATTTCTTTCTCCAGGGAACATACATTGTAAGTAATGTTAAGGGAGGCTTCTCTTATAACTTTCTCTGATATATTTCTGATTTGGATGAAGGAGCTATAAGAAGACTTGAGGCTTCTTACTAATAATGTTGGTTTCAAGAGGCCACATCTTAAAGAGAAACACCATTTTGCTTGCTGCTGTTTGATGTGAATAGGTAGTGAAAGACAATGTTTATCGCAAAAGAGAGAACTACAATTAAAGGACAGAAAACACAAAATCATTGAACAAACAAATATCCTACTTTGAATCTTTATAACCAGCTCCGGGCCCTACTCTGTTTCCTAGTTAGTATTTTAACCACTGAACATATAGCACTCCACCTCAGGAACTTGCATGCTTTCATGTTGATAGCACTGCTCCCTCATTACACAGACTTTTTACCTCTTTTATTACTTGTGAGTACTGTTTACTTGAAGATCTTAAAAAATGCTGGTGATGCCACCAGTCTACAGTGACTGTCATTGGCTGCTTTATCTGCATGTAGGGAAGAAATCCATGGAACAAAGGAGAGCTGCACCTTCTTCCTCATTTGCTGTGCTCAGAATATTAATAACCTGTATAAATATGATTTTTTAAATTATAATGTTGATCTTGCTTTGTTTTCTTTGTAACCAATGAGTTCATAACCTGCATGCTGACAGATTTCTTTTGAGATTTTATATTCTGTGTATTAACTGACAGTCATTTGGAAGACCCATGACTCAAAATCTGTAAATACAGTCCTCTATAGCAAAAAACCCTCTTTTCTTTTTCCCCAAGTAAATACCTTATGCATCATAGGTCAAATGAAACTTTGCAAAAATTGAGTGTTGTGAGATTGCAGCATCATTTGATCTTGCTGCCCTACTTATATGGAACTGTGACAGAAAGTTTTCCAAATCTGGGGATATGTGGAAAAGGAGGCTTGCAATTTCTCTAATGCAGATCTCAAAATAGGAACAGGTAACAGAATGGCAAGCTATGCCTCCAGGTGTTGTTTTCCTGTGTTTGGATTACTAGTTCTCAAATAGTATTATTAGCTACATAGCACATTGGCTTGATATGGAATGAAATTCTCTCCGTTGTCATAATGTAAGGATTAAGGAATCATTAATAATTGTGGCAGAAAAATGAGACAAACCAGTCCACCATTTATTTATACTGTCATCTGACTTTCTCTCACCTGATCTCCTTTATCAGTCTTTTGCTGTATCATAGAAATGACAGTGTGTTCTTCCAGACAGGGATTACCAGCTAGATCCAAGTTAGCATGAGTCTGCTGGTCCTGATGATGTTGTGTGATCTGAGAATCTCATGGTGGGAGTTATTTATAATTGCCTGGAATACTTTGCAGTACTTCAAAGCAGATGATTAATTTATTACTGAAAAGGTTGAGCATTGATGTATAATCATCAAGGGGATAGGCTTAGTAATAAATTGGAAGTATTTGCATGGAGGACGATGAGTTCCTTACAATGGGATTTCCTCTTGCATTACACTCACAATCTCAAACATTAATTTACTGTTGGAAAAAAAAATTATCTTATGAAGCACCTGGAATCTCCATGCTTTCTTTTTCCAGAATGGGTCATGTTTTCAGCAGTTTTCTGAATGAGAAAATTAAATTAAATTTTAATTATTTTCAGTTTGTGAGGTCAATTGAAGGCTTGGCTAAAAGTTGGGTCTGCTTTTGAAACAGTGTTGTACTTTCACTGATATTACATCTTACTATTCCAACTCTCTTCCTTAAGTCTCAGAGATGAAGCCTTTCAATATTCACATCTCATTGATATCTCTATCTGCCTTACAAAGTGGAAACAAAACCACAAGGAAACTAGGAGGTTTATCTAAAATCTCATAAAGAACATTGCTTTCCCTATTTCTAACTTTGTCTTCCAATGCTTTGACTTTTTGTTTATGCACTCCAGGGATATTGCCCAGCTTGTTGTTGGAGTTTCTTTTTGTAATTTCAGCATTGCCAGGTACCTTTTCTGCTTTCAGTTACTTTCTTTAGAGCTTCAAATGGTTTGAGGCCTTAGTTCAGCACATGCTGTCTTTTTGCTATTTCATCCATGCTGACGAGTCATTTATTCCCAGAAACTTAATGGGTACCAAGGCATTCTGTGTTGCTTATCTCCTATTATCCTATTTTCCTACACAATATCAACATCAATTGCTTTCAAATGTAGGCAACTCTGATATATAAGGAGATGTTGAGATTTTCTGTGTCATACTGCAAAATAACCTGTGATGGAACTGTTTTGCTCAAAAAAAGCACAGAGGGAGAGGAACTAAGAGAAAAGAGATAGCAGAACAGACCAGACACCTAATTTCTTTTACCTATTTTGAAGTGAAACAGCAGCAAATCCACTAATGTCATTAATTCTCCAAAGGACTTATTTCCAAAACAAGACAAATTTGAGAACCAATAGTCACTAAGGATGCCTGGAAGAGTTTGAGCCTATGTGCAAATTCACCAGTCTGGCTAGTCTAGGTTTTAGATAAGAGTTAAGCCTTGTGCTTCAAGGCTCCTGGTCTGAATCTTTGGCAAGTGAGTGGCCTAGAAATTGTTAATAGTAGGTGAAATATTGAAAGATTTATTATGTTCCCATTAAATTTTGGATCTTAGCATCTTTAAGGGCCTTGCCAATTATTATCTAATTTTCATGCACAAATGCCTGATTTCTACAACAAAACCAGGGTTTTTTAATGCATGATCACCTTATAAATGAAAGCATTGTACTCACAAAATGTTTAGAAAGTTTAAGGTTGGTACAGGCAAAGGCAAAACTGATGTCTAACTCCAGACATGAAAGATGCTCTGAGAGACAGGGATTTCACTGCATAATTTATGGGCAGGAAAATGAAGAAAGGCTAAAAAAGCAATGAGAATCACTTGGCTAAATTCCTGCTGAAAACTTTGAAGCTATATTTTCTGTCTTCTTATGGCAAAAGGGAACCAACCTGATCATTTAACAGATGATCCTCTTGCTATGAAAAGCTGGCAGCTTGTATCATATTGGTTCATGTATTTGGCTTGGAGATAGGAACAGCTGGAGTAAAGCAAAAGGATAAACCCCAGAGTGCTCTCCTCTTCTCTTTGCTCACAGACATTGAGCTTTAGTTTAAATTCCATCATCCTCTTATTAAAATCAAACTCTTCTAATGGGGCTCCCCCTCCTCTCCAGACTTTTTATTCACGTTGTGTTGATACCAAAGAATTTTTCTCTCGGAGGCTGAAATTATCTGGATATCTCTCAAAGCATCAATACCATCCTTTGGATTAGGATAGCCTCTGAGAAAGCCAGTACTAAGATTCCATAGAGAAAGAAACAAAGTCTTAAAAAATTGCTTTGAATGGGAATGCTATTTTTCATCTTTAGGTAATCTTCCTCTGTAAATTATATGGGAACGCTATTAACAGTACCATCAGGCCAAGGAATAGTGTTTTAGGAGCACAGAAACAAACCAGAAGTTTATCTCCATCAATAGAATTATGTTCTGCAGAAGGAGGCACTATTCCTTCCAGGCTGTGTTAGAGACAAAAACCTCAGGCATACCTGAGGGTAATATCTGTTGTTCCATGCTATATTGCTCCCAAAATGAAGGCACCTGAAAGAGACTCTGAAATATTCATATTCCTATCCCAACACCTGAACAAAACCTGCCAGGTATTAAAGGGCATTATGAAAGGCATTGTCCTTTTGCACAGGGATTTATACTGACAGTATAAGCTCTGAAATTCCAGATTGATTCCCAAGCTACCAATCCTCATGTAGGGTGATGACCTCAGTGAATATGCCTATTGCTGTTTCACATGACAACATAAAAAGGAAATAGTTACATTTGTGACTATTTCTGTTCTTATTTATTGTTCAGAATGTCTTCTATTCTGTTTTACATCCCCTGTTTGTGGTCTTCTAGCTGCAAGTAAACATTGTTTATTCTCCTCCCATGTTGCCTCACTTTACGTTTTTTAGGAAAAACAGTGTTTCAGCTCTAAAATGGATCTTGTATTGAGCCATAAGTTCTGTCAAGTCCGCTCACTTTCATGGTTTCCGCTGCTCCCTACCTGAACAGTAGTTGATGTCTAACTAGGATAAATATGACATGCCAGGTCAGACTTAAAAAGGAAACTTTCAGTTTTCTTGAGTGGCGCTGACTCTATGGATACCTCATGCCTGACTCTGTCCACAGGATACTAATCTGATAAACTTTGACCTTTAAAAATGAACTTTGCAATTATTCCATGCTGGATAAGAATTTAAATGAGAAAAGGTAAAAGAAAATAAGCCATAGGAAGAATGATTGCGGAAAAAGTGGACGTCAGCAGAAAATCTCTGACATACTCGCATGTGCAGATCTTTTTAGGTGTCTGCAAGGGAGCACTCCCTGTGTATTCTTAGTATTCCAAACATGTCAGCAGAAATATCAGAAATTTTTTTTGAGAACCGGCATCCACTTTCCTCTGTGTAAAGGCAGATGCCTACATTATTTGATCCAGGTTTTTCAACATCAATGACTCCCAGGACATCTGTGAATGTTCAGTGCTCTGGAAAAAAAAAATCACACCATTTAGGTTTGCATTCAGACTCCCCAAACATATGCAGACATGCTGTATTTTGATGCCCTGTGTGTTACCCAACTGTTAAGAATCACTGTGTCAGTTCCAGCCACACTGTCATCCTTGGTGAACATGGGAGGTACTGTGAAGCTCATCTTTCACTTGATTATAAATACCTCATGCTTAAGACTGATCCCATATGTTCTGGTGCTGCTTGGCCCACTTGCTTCCAGAAAAGTCTCAGTTGGCTGACGACCCTGTTTATTTCCATATTTAATAGTTACATTCTCAAGCATTCTTAAGCCAGCGTGCCCTGGTGCTCGTTTACTGATTTCTGAATGGGCAAATGTGCTATGTTCCTTTTGTACCAACCGGTTCATTATATTCCAATATGAAATTGAAATAACATCCTCTCATTTTTAATAATTTTTATTGTGACACAGTCCTTGACACAACGTTCAAGATTTCGGTTTTGGATCAATTGTAAGAGAATGTAACAACAAAATTTCCACTAGGAGTAGAAATAGTAGAGGACACAGAACACTTTCCAAATGGGAACCCATTTCAATGTTTTATTAGTGCCTGTCAACTAGAGTTAGACCTGTACTAAGTTAGTTCATTGCATATACTTTAACTAATAAAGTCAAGGGCATTTGACAAATCCGTATAAAACTGAACACTGTCTGGTAAAAATTGTACAAACATTTGCTAAGTAGTATTAATATCAACAGAAGTTTATATCCATGTTTTGGAAGTATTTCCACTGAAAGTCTCAAAAATATACAGAAAGGAACTTTTTCTTGATAGCAACTTACAGTTTTAGTATATATCTGTCATAACATGATATTAACATATGCATTACATTCTGTAGTGGTTCTCTGTATAGGATCAGTTAAAAGAGCAATATGAAAGTTGATTTAGTGCAGTTTTGTTTGTGTATAGCACAGTGTATCTTCTACCGTTTAAGAAAAAAACAAAAAGAGAACAAAACTAGGTTGTGTCTTATTTAGGATATGGGTCCTGGAGATGAGGACAGCAGTTTTATCTTCCAGGCTCTGACACTAACTTCCTTAACACCTCAAACAGTGCTTGACTTTAGAAAATAGCTTGAACTGAGTTTGTGTTTACAAAGCAAACTGAACCATCAAAAAGAAATCACTTTCTAAGCGCTAAGTATTAAATTTGACCTGAGTCAAAGTTAGAACTGAGGCTAGTGCAGTGTGAAAAAGAATAAGCATTGCTAAGAATACAATTTTCAGAGAAAATGTAAGGTTTATTTTTAGGATAAGTGAAGGAAATTGAAATAAACTGCAGGGTTAAGAAGCAGTCATAAAGAATTATCCTTGTGCTACAGCACTTCTCATCTCTTCTCTTTTTAGTACAGTAAAAAAAAACAACAATACTTTTTAGCCATTTATTGTAATAATCCTTTAACTTCTGAACTAGCTGTCTGGAAAAGGCAGAACAAATCACAGGACAGAAGGTTGTGCAGAAACCCTCATTGAAATGAGAGAGCTGTTTCTGATGCAGCTTCTATTAACTGTGTTTCTGAGACTTTATCAGAGACTTTGGCACTTTGACCCCTTTTGTCAGGGCTGTACATACTAATTGCTGAAAATTACCATACTAAGTCTTAACACAGCCTTGGCTAAGCTGACCCTAGTTTACTCTTTGGCACAACTGAGTGAAAGGAGGTTGTGGTGATTCTGTTACATTTTACTTTACCCCTACTCTGGAGATAGCAAAATAAGGGGAATTCCCATTCCAGGAATAAGTTTCTGTTTCAGGGAGCAGCCAGGGCAGACTGCGAGTGGAAGATCACAGAATCTGCGTTTCTGATTCCTTCACAGTTTTGCGTTTCTGACTCCTTCACAGTTTTGCTGACTGCCCCAGCTCAGCCAGCCACTCATGTTTTCTACCAGAATTCACCGATACAGGAAATCTTCATCAGCTCTTTTCTGTTTTACCTAATACCTTTGTGTCGTGCTTGGACTGCAGATTCCAAGAATCCTGTCAGGTACAGATATGAAACTCAATCTGTGTCTACACTGCAAGTGAAGGTGTGATTGCAGAGATGGTAGGAGATTCTAGTTCATCCTACCCTGACTGTCAAAAATCTGTGCAGCAGCCATTCCTCTGAGGATAGTCAGCTTTGAAGCATTTAACCGTCATTCTATTTAATCATTTCACTTCAAGTGACTTAATTTAGCAACCAAGTGTGTTTTTTTCTTTGACAATATAGTTTGAGTACCTTTGTAGGGCTGACTGGTTCTTAATGAACAAAATAAATGTTCTAGAGCTTTAAACGTCACAGGGCTAGCAATTTACTTCTTTTAAAGTGTAGAGGTGTGGGTGTATTACTGAAAACAATTTATTCTTTGGGTTTGGCACAAAGTGAGCTGATTTGATTTGTTTCTATTGCCACATGCAACAGGCAAAGAATAAAATTGAAACAAAAGAATATATTGTGCCTGCGATAAAAAATATATTTAAATAAGAAGTAGACCCCTAACTTGATCAGGACTGGCATAATTCCAAGTGGATATTATCTCCAAAATTGGAAGATATCATGGTTTGCTGTTTGTTGCGCTTTTCAGAGGAAAACAAAACAAAATTAAAAAAAAGAAAAATAATTTCACAATCTAAATGCAAATTTATTTTTTTGTTTGTTTGTGGGTTTGGGTTTTTAGTTTGTACTCAAGGGCTGCCAAAGTACAGTTGCCTAGGAAATGTCAGACCAATTAAAATTTTAATTCTAGAACTGTCAAGATCTTTTGAGAGAGGTGTTCATTGAAGACTCATACAACAATAAATGGTGATTCTTGCACAATGTTGTAAGACTTAATGAAACTGGACTCTGATGGATAGTACTTCCCCCATGCCCAACTGAAACCTATGATTCCTTTGCCAGAAATAAAGCTCTGTGATCTGGGATTGTGAAAGAGACAATTGGAACTTGGAAAATGAAAGTATCAATACTTGCTTGGCTGGATTTTTAAAACACACTCAGACTTGTCTCTAAGACAAGATCATTTGTCAGAGATCTAAAACTAGTGGAACAAGTATGGTGACAGGCAGGATTATTATTTTGAGAACCACTGTGAGCAGCCACCCGAAATCTGTGAGGCGTGAAGAGGGCTGAAAGCTGCTTTCTCTTTGTGACTTTATTGTTTTGACTGATACTGTTGAAAGGTCTAGCTTAGCCCATTTAATCTTCTATTATTGTTAAAATTATTATTATGACAGTAATTTCTCAAGTGTGAACAAGGCATGCAGGAACAGATGGTGTACATCTCAAAATGCTTACAAGCTAAGTGTGAATATGCTGTTGTGAATCATCTCAATAATTAGCCACAATCATTTTAGAGCTGTGACTAGCAAATGTTGTTGAGTGTACTGCTGATTTCTGCCTGGGGTACTTGATTTACTGCCACAATACCAGTAAAAGGTAAATATTAGAGCAAACACATAAGTTTTGCAGAGGCTTAGAAGCTGGAGTCAACTCTTCCCCTGTTACTAGTCCAGAACACAAGCAAAATTCTGTTGGTAGAATTTAATGAGCTGGGATTGTGAAGAGGACTTCTCAGCTTTCAAAACAAACCCAACAGTTTCCAAGATCCACAGCCAAGTGTCACCAACATCAAATGCAAATGAGTAAAATTCATGCCAGAGTTTCAGAAGCTGTCTGTGTCTGGGTCTTCAGGGAGGTGGTAAGTTGCTCTATGAAGTCCTCTTCTGCTTCCTGTTCCTCTTCCCCTTTCTCCATCCCCCAGTTTTTTTTTGTTTTTTTTTTCTTTTTAAATCCAAAGGAGCATAATGGTACTGAACACTTTTTGAAGACAGATGACTTTGGATTCATCTAATCTCTGAATACATTATTTGATTATGCGATAGAAAAGACAGACACTTGCAATACCATTCTACATCCTTTAGACACACAAGCAGTAAAATGATATTTATCTAAAGATTCTTAACTGAGTTTGATGACATTCTCTCTCATTAGTTTCAACCTTTCCAGGTGTTTTCCCTTTCCGTCCACTTACAAAATAGAAAGCATTTACAAGCCTGTGTGTTTTCCAGTTTAGATTACAGTTATTGTTTTTAATTATCCCTTTTCAGTCAGTAAAACATCCCACAGGGATTTTAAAGGTTTCTTATACTGAAAATTAGTAATGTCAATCTAATTTTGAAAATCTATTGTAATCTGGTTTATCAAAATATGCATAAAGTGCACAAAAGCTCTGCTCAAGCACACAAGCTGTACTCTTAAGTTGTGCTCAGACTGTAGAGAGCTCTAAAATGTGGCATTGTGGTGAATGTAGATGTGCAGGTAAAAATATCAGATAAATGCTGAAATGAAGCAGGTTTATTGTCTAGGAGGCTGCCTCATTTGTCAGCCAAAGGAATGCAATCGATGACTTTCAACAGCAGAGTTAAAACTCGGTACAGTAGCTCTACGACCAACTGAAAGATGACAAGATGTGCTGTGTTGACCATGGCTATATGCCAGGTGTCCACTAAAGCCACTTTATTACGCCCATCCTCAGCTTGACAGGGGAAAGAAAATACAAAAAAAGGCTTGTGGGTAGAGATAAGGACAGGGTGAGATCATGAGTTACCATAGTGGGCAAAATAGACTCGACTTAGGGAAAATTTATTTAATTTATCACCAATCATGTCATTGGAAGATAATGACAATAAACTCCTAAGTCTTAAAACACCTTCCCCCACTCCTCCCTTCTTCCTGGGCTTAACTTTACTCCTGGTTTTCTCTACCTCCTCACCCTTACAGCAGTACAGGGGGATGGAGAATGGAGGTTGTGGTCAGTTTATCACACATGGTTTCTGCAGCATGTTCCCCCTCAAGGGGAGGACTCCTCACACTTTTTCCCTGCTCCAGCATGGGTTCCCTCTCACAAGACAGTCCTCTAGAAACTTCTCCAATGTGACTCCTTCCCATAAACTACAGTTCTTCATGATCTGCTGCAGCATGGCCCCTTCTATGGGGTGCAGTCCTTCAGGAACAGAATTCTCCACATGGGTCCCACATGGGGCCACGAGTTCTGCAGAAAACCTGATCCGCTGTGGGCTCCCCTTTCCACTAGGTCACAGGTCTTGCAAGGACCTTGCTCCAGCGTGGGCTTCCCATGGGGTCATGGTCTCCTTTGGGTATCTAACTGCTCCTGCCTGGGGTCCACAATGGAGTAGAGGATATGTGGTCCACTGTTATCCTCCATGGGCTGCAGGAGAACAGCTTGTCTCACTGTGGTCTTCATTGTGGGCTACAGGGGGATTTCTTCTCCAGTGCCTGGAGCACCTGCTCCTCCTCCTTCTTATTTTCAGACCTTGGAGTCTGCAGTGTTATTTCTCTCACAAATTCTCACTCCTGTCTCTGGCTTCAAATGCGCAGATTCTTTCCCCCCTTCTGAAATATGGTATCACATACCACCATCACTGACTGGTTTGGCCTTGGCCAGCAGTAGATCCATTGTGGAGCTGGTGGCACTATTCTATCAGACACAAGGAAGCCTCCTAGCAGCTTTTCATAGACGCCACCCCTGTAGACTCCTCACTACCATAACTTTGCCACACAAACCCAAATGCAAGAGGTGAAGTTTCCTGAAAAGCTATTTTTTTCATTAATTTGAATCTGTACTAGAACAGACTAAAATGGACACTTAATGGCATAGGAAACAACTGTGAACTATGATGACTTCTCCATTGCAGTGTATGGCTTATTTAACCATTTTTTTTGGTTAGTTAAACTTAGTAAATTTATGGTAAAGAAACACATGCATATAATTTTACCTAATGTAGATTTTAATCACATATTTTTAACAGCAGGATGGAACATAAATAAAATTTGCAACCTGATATCCCGTATATCTTTACAGCAAATGAACATGAAAAAATATGAAGATGGCCTCTTTCATTCAAGTTTTTGATCTATTCCCCATTTCATATCACTTTTGCTGACTTCAGGAAAGGTTCAATACATTTATCATTGAAAAAATATGAATCTCCAAGAGGAAGGAAACAGGCAAATGACCTACTGTACAAACTCAATGAAAAACACTCAGTTTGCAAGTGCTTTATACTGAACTGCAAACAGAACTCAAGGGAAGACAATTACAAGTGATCAGATGTTTGCACTAGAGAAGTGCAGTTTGCATATTGAGTTAACTCATGCTGTCAGCATGCCGGCTCATTTTCTTGCAGTTCAGCCTAGTCCTTGGTGACCACAGTGACATTTACTGTTTTCAGCCTGCTAAGATCTGAGGAGCTGCTTCTCAGACCTCCCTGAAATAAATGGCTCTGAGATCCCTAGTAACTCAGACAAGTTACTGTTATCTAAGTCTCAGATCTTTGGAAGTTTGATGTTTCTGCAGGAAAATTGTTCTGTAAAGGAACAAAGGCCAAGTATAAGGGCTGGCATTAATTTCATTGACTGAAATCACAGTCAGCAAATTAAGATCAAGACAAATCAGAAATGGCCCTCCCCCTCTAATTAACGTTGAAGACAATTGTGGAATTAAAGGTGAACACAAACATTTAATCCTGTCTATTTCTGCATAAAGTATCTAGATACCAATAATATAGCAAAGTAGCTAAGACTGAAGAGAACTTCAGTCCTGACTTCCAGCCTCCTGCTTAGACCAGGGGAACACAGGGATTTAACTTCATGAATGCATTATATACAACTACTATATATAAATTTGTTTTCCTCTTCTCTTTTCTCCCCACTGAGTTTCTTTGGTTATTTCAGCACTAGCTGACTGTGAAACTTATTCTTTTCTACTCATCATATGCTGCAGTACTATATATGCAGAGACTCCATGGTAAGGCTTCCATCAAAACGGCGTCCTTCTGAACTTTGGGAAGACGGCTCTACCAGATATTTTTTCTCAACTAGAAAGAACTTCACTGCTCATCCTAAAACCCTCTCCTTTTTACTAGATTCAAATAATAACTTTTCTGAGCTCTGGAAAAATACGTTTAAAGAACATTGGGAAGCTGTCTCTTCCACAATGCATTTCCATGGAATGTGTGGCAAGTCAGCCATGGCATGTTCTTGGTGTGGTATTTTCATTGGTGCTGCCCCCTGATACGTGTGTGTGGTAGCTGTGCTATGGTCTTTTGTAATCTGACAACACACTTAGAAACTAATACAATTAACTCCTCAATAATTTCCAGAACTATATCAACAGCTGCACAGCATGGATGACTGAATAGTCTTCATCACCTATTGTAGCAGCTAGATGTGTATTACAGACATGTAGTGTTTGGGCTATAACTAGGCTTATGGAATACCACTCACATTCAAATGAGGTTTTTATGCAATCTCTGACTTTAATGATGGTTATATAGGTATATTTTATTGCATCTAATAGATGGAGTGAAATATCTGCAATCTGCTATCGATTTCCAAGGCAAAGCAGCCAGCCAAATCAGATGAGAGCAATTTGCCAGCTGCTGTTGAGCAATAAATATTAGTCCTGAAATGTCATGTTCCTTTCCATGCTTCTCTGGAAGAAGCTGTCAGTATTTTCATCAAGAGGCTGGTTCTAAATCCTCTTCAGTGGTTCAACACCTGTGAATAACAATTAAACAGCCCATCCAGAAAGCATGCCCAGAGGTTAGGCAGCTATTTCTGTCTAGCTTGTAGGCATGAAACTCACCTGGGTTCTTAGGTGGCGTTCAAATAACTGAGGGAAAATACTCTCAGTAGAAGTGAAGCAAAGGATGAAAACTCAGTGCCATATGAGAATCTAGACTTCATTTATTTTTCCTGACATGAACCAGTGATTTAAATAGTACTCGAAGCACAAAACTTGAATTATGATGCTAGAGGTGTGACAGCAGTTTTATAATTGTTTATCAATCATTTAAAAAATGCTGCTCAGTGTCTGATGAAGGTCTCTGGGAAGTTTGTTTTTAATTTATTGCAGTACTCAATTTGATTTGGGAGAATGCTATAATGTATAGACACATTTTATCTTACCTACCACTTGTTTTTTTCTATATGAATTCTGCCTTACAAGGTTAAGTAATCTGAGCAAACTGTCTGCATAAACATCCTCTCTTATATACATGCTCTATCACCACTTGTCTTGCAGTTCCTCCCTTATGAATTTATATCCACAAAAATGATTAGTTGTGTCTCAGCTTTCCAGCATATGGAAACATGTGAGAGTATAGTATATTTGCAAGACTGAGGACACAAGGGGTTATGGCCACAGAAAATACCATGTGACTGAAGGAACATCAATGAATTATGCACTACTTCTCCAATGTTGACTGAAAAGGTGAGAGGCAGAAAGACGGACAGGGAAACTTAACATCAAGTGAGCTTATGATTCAGCAGGTTGTTCTCCCCACACTCAGACAGACCTAGCTGTAGCCTAACTGTAAACAACAGTTTTGCCAGTTTTCGCTTGCACCCAAGAGAAAACCTGATTCATGCCCTACCCCAGCCTTTTCATTTACTTAGAAAACTCTTGGAGCTTGCACAGGAATGCAGGCACCTCTCAAAAAATTTCTTAAAAAGACAAGTGGCCTAAATTAGCCTATCTACAAGGAAAACGACAACACAATAAGAAGGCCATCTGTTTCAGAGATTGTGTTCCTTGTCAGCTACTGACATTGCAGATTGCTAATGGTGTAGTACAAGAAATAGGGATGATATTTGTTCCCCCAGAAAAGCCAAGCTTCTTAAGTCTTTTAGATGAAGTAAGATTTTCATAAATAGATCTTTCTTTTCCACTGAAACTAGAAGTCATGCACAAGCATACAAATATTGCCACTGTGGACACCAAAATACATTTTTGAAATACAATCATTGCTTTGTAGGAGTGCAAGGAAGCTGCCTCCTAATGTGAAATGCATCACAAATTGAATCACTATCTCACATAAAGGCAATTATGTTAAAGTTTGCCTACTTCTGTGCTCTGGTCAGACCTGATTTAAGGACATCTGAGAAACAGGTTGACATTGACTAAGGTATAGTTTATAGCACAGAGGGAATAGAAGACTTGCCTCTAATTTTGAAATCAGTTGTGTGGGGAGACAAGGTACAGCATTATATGGTTTGTCTTGTACTGCTGTTGGGTTTTCCGTGGCCTCAGAGCTAGTCTCATGGGTGCTAGGAACGAGCTATGCAGATGTCAAGTGTTTACAAATTACACAAACTTGTATATTTAACTAGCTACATATGGATTTCGGCTTCTTCTTGTCCCCTTCAAAAAGCACATGTAGTGCTACTGTAAAGAAGCCATTTGGACAGCAGTCTAGGACTTATATGACTGTGGTCAGAATCCAGCAAGTCTGAGGTAGTAGAGGCATGTTTCTGCTGCCTATTTTAAGGTATGACCACCTGGGACTGTAGGCTGTCTTTCTGAAAAATCCATTATGTCAGAGCTCAGCTTGCTGTTATCAAATTTCCTCACTGTCTGGCTAAGATTGGTAAGTGGCTGTAAAGCAACTGTCTAAACTTAAATCCATCCAAAGGAATGCTAGAGACAGGAAAGCCAGCAGGGTTTTGATGTTGTCACATTTGTATGCATTGACAGTCTTCGCTTGTGAAAGTCAAGTCGGTTCATAGCGTGAAAGCCTATCTGGACTCTTTTGATTCTTGATACACAAATTTATCCTGGTGCCAGAAAGGCATTTTTCCATCTGTGTTTGGGAAAGAGATCCCATAACTCATTCTCTGGCCACTTTACTGACCCGATTAACTCATTCAGTATTGGAAAACACATGCAAATCATCAAACACTAACTAGTCCAGAGCAGACTAGACGTCTCCTGGAGCTATATCTCTGAGTGAAGTGCATTTGCTGAGCACTTCATGTCTCATGTTGGCTCTATATACAAGTTAATTTTAAGAATTTATTCCTCATCATGGCATGATAGTGGAATCATGTAGAAGGCTCTCATACAGGAATTAGAAAAATCTTTCTGGCTACCATCTGTTAATATTTCTACCCTTCTACCCTTTGTTAATATTCCTGGTAGGTAATAATGATATCCAGAGGAACAAACTGTGAGCAATTAAGAGGGAGTTCAGGGCCCTGGGAAGAATGGTGAAGGGCTTCAGAAGATAAGTAGTGTTTACCTCCACCCTTCCAATAACAAGAAATAAAGAGAGAGAGAACAAAAAAAAAATCAGACAATTAACACCTGGCTCCAAAACTTGTGTGAGGAGCAAAATTTTGGGTTTTTGGTCATAGACTGGCCTACACACCTCCAGGCTTCCTTTCTAGGGATGGGGCACACTTGTTCTCTACGGGTTCAAGAATTCTGTCCAAGAATCTAGCAGGGCTCATTAATAGAGCTTTAAACTAGATGTGAAGGGGGGGGACGACGAAGCCAGGCTTGACAGGGAGGAGCCTGGAAACAGCACTCCAGTGCCTGAGAGATGTGTACTGATGAGGACCTCTAGTATGTCACCTCAGAGCAAGCGGAGTCAAGTACATCTTGTGATGGAAAAGATGTAAATGGCATTGTTGGGTTAGAGAATTTAAGGACCAGTCATTTGGGAATGAAGACTATTCCCTTTATTAATGCCATGGGATTAACAGCCCAAATGAAGTGCATCTGCACCAATGCACACATCATGGGCAATAAACAGGAGGAACTGGAAGCTGTTGTACGGCAAGGAGACTATGACATAGCTGCCATCACAGAAATGTGGTGGGATGACTTGTATAAATGGAGTGCTGCTGTGGTGGGACATAAACTCTTCAGGTGGGATATGAAAGGTAGGAGAGGTGGTGGGGTACCCTCTACGTTTGAGAGTGCTTTGTTACCCTCGAGCTCTATTATGGTGATTACAGGATGGAATGCCTGTGGATAAAAATCAGAGGAGCCCACAAGAAGGCAGATATTGTGATAGGAGTCTGTTATAGATCACCTAGCCAGGAAGAAGAGGCTGGTGAGTTTTTTACAAACAACTGGGAGATGTTTCAAGATCCCTAGCTCTTGTCCTTGTGGGAGACTTTAATCTAACAGATGTCTGCTGAAAGTTCAATACAGCAGAGAGGAAACAGTCTAGGAGGTTCCTGGAATGCGTGGAAGACAACTTCTCACACAACTGGTGAGTGAGCCGACAAGGCAAGTCCCTTCTGGACTTGCTGTTTGTGAACAGAGAAGGCCTTGTGGGAGCTGTGATGGCTAGAGGATGCCTCGTGCAAAGCCATCATGAGATGGTAGAATTCTCAGTTCTAGATGAGGTGAGGAGGGGGGTTAGAAGAATGGCCAACTTAAACATCCGGAGGGCAGACTTTGGACTGTTCAGAAGGCTGCTTGATAAAGTCCCATGGGAGAGAGTCCTTAAGGGCAATGGGCCCAAGAGGGCTGGGTGCTCCTCAAGAAGGAAATTCTGGTAGCGCAAGAGTAAGCTGTCCCCATGTGCTGGAAAAATCAGCTGGAGGGAAAAAAAAAAAAAAAGATTAGTTGAGCAGAGAGATCTGGGTGGACATCAAAAAGAAGAGGAATGTCCATGAGCTTTAGAAGAAGGGACAGGCATCTTGGGAGGACTACAGGGAGGAAGTGAGATCATGTAGAGGAAAATTCAGGAGGGCTAAAGCCGAACTAGAGCTCAGACTGGCCAACTCAGTGAAAGATAATAAAAATTTTTCTACAAATACATCAATAATAAAAGGAGGACCAGGGAGAAAGTTCAGTCTTTATTGGATATAAAGGGAAGAATTGTGACAAAGAATGAGGATAAGGCTGAGGTATTTATGCCTTCTTTGCCTCAGTCTTTAATTGTAAGGAAAGCTATTCCCTTTGTGTAAACACCCGGGAGTTAAAGGAGCAGAATGGGACTCCCATGATCCAAGAGGAGGTGGTTAGAAACCTGTTTGGCCAATTAGACACTCATAAGCCTATGGAGCCAGATAGGATGCACCTGAGGGTATTGAAAGAGCTGGCAGACATGCTTGACATACCCCTTTCTATAATTTACCAGCAGTCCTGGCTGACTGAGGCAGTTCTGCTTGACTGGAGGCTGGCTGACGTTGTGCCCATCTACAAGAAGGGTCACTGGGAGGATCCAGGGAACTACAGGCCTGTCAGTCTGACCTCAGTGCTGGTGAAAGTCATGAAACAGGTGATCCTGAGTGCCATCATGAAGCACATGCAGGAGAACAGGGTGATCAGGCCCAGTCAACATGGGTTCATGAAAGGCATTCTGCTTAGGAAACTGGCTGCCACTGGCCTGAACAAGTGAACACTCTCCTGGGTGGGAAACTGTTTAGATGGCTGGGCCCAAAGAGTGATGGTAAGTGGAGTTAACTCCAGCTGGAGGCCAGTTACATGTGGTGTCCCCCAGGGCTCAGTGCTCAGTCCAGTTCAATATCTTTATCAATGACATGGATGAAGGCATTGAGTGCACCCTTAGAAAGTCTGCAGATGACACTAAGCTCGGAGGAAGCGTTGGTCTGGGCAGGGAGATGCTTCAAAGGGATCTGAACAGGCTGGACTGCTGGGCTGAGACCAATGGCATGAGGTTTAACACGGCCAAATGCCAGGTCCTGCACTTGGGGCACAACAACCCTGTGCAGTGCTACAGACTAGGAGAAGTCTATCTAGAAAGCTGCCAGGAGGAGAAGGATCTGGGGGTGTTGGTTGACAGCTGACTGAACATGAGCCAGCAGTGTGCCCAGGTGGCCAAGAAGGCCCAGTGGTATCTTGGCTTGTATCCAAAATGACGTGGCCAGCAGGTCCAGGGAGGATATTATGCCCCTGTACTTGGCATCAGTGAGACTGCTCCTCGAATACTGTGTTCAGTTCTGGGCCCCTCACTACAAGAAGGATGTTGAGGCTCTGGAATGAGTTCAGAGAAGAGCAACAAAGCTGGTGAAGGGGTTGGAGAACAAGTCCTACGAGGAGTGGCTGAGGGGACTGGAGTTGTTTAGCCTGGAGAAGAGGAGGCTGAGGGGAGACCTCATTGATCCCTACAACTACCTGAAAGGAAGTTGTAAAGAGGAGGGTTTTGGCCTCTTCTCCCAAGCGTCAGGTGATAGGACAAGGGGGAATGGACTCAAGCTGCACCAGAGGAGGTTCAGATTGGATAACATGAAAAAATTTTTCACAGAAAGGGTCATCGGGCATGAGAATAGACTGCCCAGGGAAGTGGTTGAGTCACCATCCATGGTGAAGTTTAAAAGATGGGTAGAAGATATGCTCAGGGATGTGATTTAGTGACAGATAGGAATGGTTGGACTCAAAATTCAAAATGGTATTGAATCTATAATCAGGCTGGCAAAAGTTAAGTAGTCTTGTATTTTTCTGTAACCTTTTTTCTCCTTCCTATGTCTGTTAGAGTCTTCCTTTGTAGCATAATTTGCTTAATTTCTCTCAATCTCAGTTTCTTCTGTGGTAGATGGGACAGATTTATTTTTCATTTTGCCTGTTTAGTCTTATTTGAAAATAAATTTCCAATAAAAAAGGAAGATTGTAGCATTTGTTGACATAACAGAAGAAAGAGGAAGGGTGGGAGATCTTTCAGTCTTTCTGTCACTATCTGCTGATGCAGGATGGGCTACCATGTGACATGGAGTGACCATGATTCAGGAAAGGTCTCAGTGGCCCTACAGAACTGCAGAAAAACTTATGAGTTTGATTCAGGAAATGCTGGGTCAAATTCTGTGATTTAATTATGCTGGGAATTAGATGAATAATCATATCAGTCCTATTTTGTGGGAAACATCTGCTGGTTTGGGGATTCAGAACATGTGAGTTTAACACTGGCCTTGAATAGATGCCCATGTATCCTTAGAGAAGTTAGAAGGTGCCAGGAAGAGCCAAGCAAACAAGATTAGGAAGCTGCCAGGCTGCAGGTAGAATCACCCAATTATGAAGTTACAGCTGAGAAGGAGTCATCCAATTATGAACTGTTGGTCTCTGGCTAAACTAATTGTGCATGAATGCACAGCTCAAGAAGGGGTATAAAAAGTCTTGTAAAATCAATAATCTTTTGCTCACAACTTCTAAGCGTTGTGGCTTACCCCCACTGCAACACTATTTAGCTTGAATATACAGTTCTTGACTTTCATTTTTACATACTCTTTTATTCTCTATAACGTTATTTTATACTCTATAATGCTATTAATTTTTCCACTGAAAAATACATGCATAAATATCATCTAGATGGTCAAAGAAGCAATAGGAAAAGAGTATCACTTACTTCTCTTGACCAGCCTCACATATTACCACTTTTAAGAAGAAAACAGGTGCTCCTCTTCTAGCAGAAGAAAGACACTCACATTTGTATTTGTAATTTACTTCTTATTTGCCTGTGTTTTCGTTTGGCTGAAACTGAAGTGAGGAGGAATATCTTGCAGAGAATTTAATGTTAAAAAGTTGCTACAAGATTAAAAAAAGACTTTGAGTTGCTAAAGCTAATATGTGCACATATTCTGATTTCTGCAGAATAACCTTTTTCTCATTAAATGTAACATTTTAATGAATTAAATATATAATGGGCACTGCCTTGGTCTTACAGGCAATAAATTGCTTAGAAGAGTCAGACCTTCGAGCTATAGGAACCACATATTGTAGTTAATTAAGGAACATTAGTAGGACATTAATTAATCAGAAATGACAGTAACACTGTTGAAGCCTCTTCTGTATTAGTGTTCCAACTATCAATGAATCAACCTTCCAAATAAATATAGCTTAAGATAATGCCATTAAAATAGTGTGCTAATATTCAATGCATTGGCTTCTTTCTTTCAGCTGATCTTCATATGAAGAAATATATTATGAGGAAAAAAAAGACAAAAAAAATTCTTGAAATATTTCACCCAAGTTAAAGAATGGGGAAAACTCCTTACAACATCTTAGTCTCAGCTCCAGGAAGATCCTATGTCACCAAGTGAACCAAATGACATCCTTACATGCTCATAATGAGCCATATCTGCTAGCATGGTAGCTCTTGGTCATGTAACCTTGGAGAAATACAAGGTAAGGAATTTCTCTAAAATGGAAACTCTAAATGTCTCTAAAATGGAAACATTGTGTTAAGACAATGACTTCTCCAGTAGGTAAAACTATAAAAAATGAATTTGTTTCCAAAATTTCCTTCCAAAGCCTGCATCCAGGTTTGGAAAAGATTCGGAAAACATCTCAAAACTTTTCACTTTAGAAAGGTTAAGCCTGAGATCCTAAGACCTCCATTTTTAGGTACTTTAAGCATAGTAGTACTTACATATGCAAAGAGGGGAGTGGGGAAGCATACAGCAAGGTAAAGTGTGTCTGAAGTTGGTGAGCTGGATGTTCTTGAATGTTTAAATGAAATCTGTCCCACCTATATTGTGTTTTTCCCTTTTGAAACTAATAATTTATTTTTGGCCCAAAATTTTTTTTACCTGGTATTTTTTCAACTGAAAGGCACGGACTGCCTTTCTTAAGAAGGTATCTTCTTAAGCTTCTCTATCCTCATACAGAGAAAATCATCACCTTAAAGAATTCTGAGATCACTGTATAGGGTTTGGCTGTGATAGAACTAATTTTCATACAAAACTGAGAGAGGACAGAGCTGAGGCAATAGACCCAAACTGGGCAAAGGAAATTCGATCTCATGGCATCATGCTAAGGATGTAAGGCGATTAGTTGGCTGGGGGTAGGGTTGGCAAAGTGGTTAATGGCCTGGTGGGTCACATGGTTTGTGATACTGTTGGCAACATGGCAATGAGAGCTTCAGTTCGTGGCAGGGTTTTGTGGTGCAGTTTGGATGTATGGCTGCAGAGCATGGCTTGGGATTGATTCCACTCTGGTAGCATACCAGGCATCTTTTTGTACAGTGAGAAATGTGCATTGTGTATCAGCAGTCTATATGTTCTTTTATTGTTATTGTTGTTGCTGTTTTTTCTCTTCCTTTTCTGTTCTATTCTTATTCCAAGTCCTGAGTTTTACCTCCTTTGTTTGCAATTCTCCCATCCCACTAATGGAGGTGAAGAGTGAATTAGCAACCACGTGATTCTTTGTTGCTGGTGGCTGCTAAACCACACCACTCTCACACTTACCTTGTCCATTTCCCAATCTATTAAAATCAAATTGCTGTTTGCTACATGTAACATCAATTTTTAGCAGGTATTGCAATTTTGAGTTTACTCCTTGGATTTATTTCTTACTTTACCGTCATACATTTTGCTAAGATCTCTAGTGTTGTGGGAAAATTAATAAAGTTTTTTTAAACATTTACAAATGCTCGCTTCGGCAGCACATATACTAAAATTGGAACGATACAGAGAAGATGAGCTATTTTTTTTAAGAAACCAACATGGTTGAGTAGGGAGGTCCTAAGAGACATCAATAGGAAGAGGAGGGTCTACGACCTCTGGAGGAAGGGGCAGGCATCCTGGGTGGACTATAGGGAGGAAGTGAGAATGTGCAGGGAAAAAGTCAGGAGGGCTAAGGCCCAACTAGAAATGCGATTGGCCAAGTCTGTGAAAGACAACAAAAAGTCTTTCTACAAATACATCAACAGCAAAAGGAGGGCTAAGGAGAATCTCCAGTCCCTAGCAGATGCAGAGGGAACAACAGTAACAGGGGACGAAGACAAGGCTGAAGTACTCAATGCCTACTTTGCATCAGTCTTTAACAGTAAGGAAAATTGTTCCCTCTGTGCACAACCCCAAGGGTTGGATGAGAAGTATGAGATTCCCAAAGTCCAAGAGGAGGTGGTTAGAGACTTGCTTGCCCAGCTAGATGCCCACAAGTCTATGGAGCTGGATGGAGTCCACCCAAGAGTTTTGAGGGAACTGGCGGATGTGCTGGCCAAACCCATTTCCATCATCTTCCAGCAGTCCTGGATGACTGGGGAGGTTCCACTGGACTGGAGGCTGGCTGATGTCGTGCCCATCTATAAGAAGGGGTGCAGGGAGGATCCGGGGAACTACAGGCCTGTCAGTCTGACCTCGGTACCAGGGAAAGTCATGGAGCGGGTGATCTTGAGTGCGACCATGAAGCACTTGCAAGAGAACCGGGTGATCAGGCCCAGTCAACACAGGTTCATGAAAGGCAGGTCTTGCCAGAGTAATCTGATCACCTTCTATGACCAAGTGACTAAACTCTTGGACGAGGGAAAGGCTGTGAATGTGGTTTTCCTGGACTTTAGTAAAGCCTTTGATACAGTTTCTCACAGCATTCTGCTTTGGAAACTGTCAGCCTCTGGCCTGGACGGGCGCACACTCTCCTGGGTGAAAAACTGGTTGAATGACCGGGCCCAGAGGGTGGTGGTAAATGGAGTTAAATCCAACTGGAGGCCAGTGACAAGTGGGGTTCCCCAGGGCTCAGTCCTGGGTCCAGTCTTTATCAATGACCTGGATGAAGGCATCGAGTGCTCCCTTAGCAAGTTTGCAGATGACACCAAGCTGGGTGGAAGTGTGGATCTGCTGGAGGGTCGGGAGGCTCTGCAAAGGGACCTGAACAGGCTGGACTGCTGGGCTGAGACCAACGGCATGAGGTTTAACATGGCCAAATGCCGAGTCCTGCACTTGGGGCACAACAACCCTAAGCAGAGGTACAAACTAGGAGAAGCCTGGCTGGAAAGCTGCCAAGAGGAGAAGGACCTGGGGATGCTGGTTGACAACCGACTGAACATGAGCCAGCAGTGTGCCCAGGTGGCCAAAAAGGCCAATGGCATCTTGGCTTGCATCAGGAACGGCATGACCAGCAGGTCCAGGGAGGTTATTCTCCCCCTGTACTCGGAACTGGTGAGACTGCACCTTGAGTACTGTGTTCAGTTCTGGGCCCCTCACCACAAGAAGGATGTTGAGGCTCTGGAGCGAGTCCAGAGAAGAGCAACAAAGCTGGTGAAGGGGCTGGAGAACAGGCCTTATGAGGAGCGACTGAGAGAGCTGGGGTTGTTCAGCCTGGAGAAGAGGAGGCTGAGGGGAGACCTTATTACTCTCTACAACTACCAGAAGGGAGGTTGTGGAGAGGAGGGTGCTGGCCTCTTCTCCCAAGTGACAGGGGACAGGACGAGAGGGAATGGCCTCAAGCTCCATCAGGGGAGATTTAGGCTTGAGATTAGGAAAAAGTTCTTCATGGAGAGGGTGGTTAGGCATTGGAACGGTCTGCCAAGGGAGGTGGTTGAGTCACCGTCTCTGGAGGTGTTTAAGGTTAGGGTAGATGAGTTGCTTAGGAGCATGATTTAGGAATTGGTGGGAATGGTTGGACTCGATGATCCAGTGGGTCTCTTCCAACCTGGTTATTCTGTGATTCTGTGATTCTGTGATTCTGTGATTCTGTGATTCTGTGAAATGCAAGGAGTATTACCCTCATGACCAGTACTCTATTAAACACACATGGACAGGATAGCTGCTCCTGCAAACCACAAGACTGTTGAACTTCACAGTTCAAGAACCAGACTATTGTGAAGCTCCATAAAATCTTAATGAGGCTTTGTTATACATATCTATCAATTTTCAAACAGCTTACCTATTACCACTTTTAAGAAGAAGCTTACCTATTACCACTTTCTTTTTTCAAATCACCTTCTTTAAGCATCCTCTGTTTTTATATAATTTCTTCAAGTATCTGTCCATCTCCCCTCTACTTATTTTTGTTTATTTATAATTTCGGGGTTTTATTTGTTGTGCCTTTTTTTTTTCTTCTTTATGTAGGATACAGTTAACCCAATTTCTATTCACCATTTTAATCACTGCTTGAGTTCTGTCCTTGGAAGACCACATGATTAGCAAAAATGACTGTGGACTTTGTCTTGACCTCCTTCCTCTCCTCCGCTTGCCCCTATCGTTGGCACTTGTATAGGTATTTGCGTGCAGAAAGGTAGAGAGGTGGGTAAAAGCAAGTGCTGAACAGAAATAAGCAAGGTTGTATTTGCAAAAAGATGATATTTCATCATCTTTATCATTTCTGCTTGATAAGAACATATAAAATAGAGTAATTTTTTTAATCAGCAGAGTGTTATGTTTGAAATATAGATGACCACTATTCCCTTTTCTTATTGTTCTAGACCCTTCAACTTCTGCAGGTAATAAATTTCAAAAGTGTCCATAGCCCATTCTGTCCTTCTGTCAATTCATATCTGTCAATATTCTGAGCATTTTCAGCTCACATTTGTAACATATGTTCAAAATACAGAGCATTCGTGTATTATAAAATCCAGGCCCATACAGAACTCCAGCTATACACAAACCTGAATATTCCTGTAAAGGCAACTGGAACTTGTTTGAGGAATCAGGGACATCATTCAAGGGACAAGAAGGAGAAAATTAGAAAAATCATTTTCCCTGTTGGATCATTGAGTTGGAATCTCATATTTCAGGTCAGCTTTTAAAGAAAGCTTCAGAGGCATTCAGCATCTCTGGTATTGTTCTTTTGGAATCTTATAGCTTATCCCTGTGCTTTCAGAATATGTACACTCTTCATTACAGACCAAAGAATTTGAGATACAAAGAAATATTTGACTTTTCAAAGAGATTTTCTAGAAGATAGTTTCAGAAATTAAGTCTGTCTTATTTTCTTCATAAGTTTTTTTCAATGCACAGGCATTTGATTCATTAAAGCTTTCTTCTTCCTTTTCCTTACTTCAAAAGTAACCTGCAAGTTTTTTAAGAAAAAAAGACCTTCTCCTCAGGTCTTGCCATTGTTTCTCTGAAGGGTCACAGCATTGTGCTGTGCAGTTCAATAGAAGACATACAAGAGAAGATTAGTACATTGAGAGGACTAGGTTCAAATACCACTGAAGTCAGTGGAATATTTAGAGTTTGCTGTCAATAGGATTGAGTTATGAGTGCATTACTGCCTTTTCCTGTGCTCTACTCCAGTACTCCAATCACACCCTACCTGAAATATAGAGACATGCATGTTGTTTCAAGTATCTCTAGAAATTATGTTAACAGAAATCACAGTAATTATTCTGGTGTGTGGACACCCATATGTCAGCTTTATCTCTTTTACACCACTATTTTCATCCAAAGCTGCCATCTCTGTTGCAGCTAGGAGAATTCAGTGCATGGAAGCTATTGGCTGCACAGACCAGATGTTCTTATTTTTAAAAGTAAATAGAGAAGCTAACACAGTTCAAGGACAGCTATGGGTGATATTTGTATTCCTCCAGCCATGTTTTCTTTATGGCGAAGGGCTGATTTTGGTTGCTTGATATTAAAGTCTTTCTCATCACTAAGTTTCAGCAGTGCTTACAGTCTGTTTTTTATACTTTAAGTGTCTTTCAGTCTTCCTTACTACAAGGTTTTTATGTAATCCTATTTCCTTTTTTCTCCTGTATCTATTCCTAGTTTATGTGACCAACATACTGCAAGCTCTGGAGGCACTAACTTTTAGCTTTTCTTAAGGCTTCTGCTGTTTCCTGGAAGCATGTAATATAAGCAAATAACTGACAAATCAATTCCTCCCTTGAAATTCTGGTGCAGAGCAGTTTTCTAATTTAGAAAATCTGAAGACTCTCTGTAAAAGCTTAGACTCAAAGTGCAAGCTGATGCATTAAAAGTATTAAAAAGTCATGATTTTAAAATCTTTTTTATAATAATCCTGGATTCTGGTTCTTGATGTTGAACTCCTGATACTTAACACTAATGCATGGGAAATGTATGGAATTTTGTTTACTTCTACCTCAATCTTCAATCTTGAGGCCAGAAGAGAAAAAAAAGCATCTCCAAGATATGCAATGGCATGATCCTCACTTTTCTGACTGCTGCTTTTTTCAGACTCAGGCATTCGTTATCCTGAGTCCTTAAATTTAAGACATTTTGTAAACCTCCAGGATCCTGCTTTCAACTCTTCATGGCAGCATGCTTAAAAGAGAAGAGAGCATTCCTTTTCATAAGACACATATTTCAGCCAAAATTCTCATTACTGTGTTGTATGAGCCTTGTAGCATATTAATTTCTGATTCTTCTGCCCAGGAGCATCACATAAGGACAAATGGGACCAGGCTCCTGGAAAGGCACAATTCGTTTTGTCACAAGGATAATTTCACTCTCTAAAAACTCTTGCTGAAAGAATGAGCATTATAATATGTAAGAAATTGATGCAAATTAGTTAAGGGTACTGCTTGTTTGAGAATATTCTCGAATGTCCTATGTTTTTCTGCAGTTCAGCTGTTTGACTTATGCCAGCTTGCAATTCAGAGTGAACCATGCTGCTTTCTTGTGTCTGATGATATAAGCCATGCTACAGAGCTTTCACTTTATGACTGACTGATCGTAATTCTTTTCACATATAAGTGCTTGCTTAGTGTGTGTGTGTATATCTACATATACACACATATACATATATAAACAAGCATTCAGACATGCAGGCTAATAAATATATTTTGCATGAATATCAGTTTCAGAGAAACTCAACCATAGAAGGGCTTATGGGAAATGATCACAGAAGACAAGTGCATTGATACGAACATACAGGTACTACACTGAAAATTATGATTCTCCACATACCTTCTCTGTTACAATCTAAAATCTTTAACCACCTCAGCTTTTGCCAGAATAATTTTTTAACAAAAGCCTTTCTTTATTGGAGTAGATAATAAATTTAGGATTCCTTTTCTTATCTTCAGCGACTGATTAATCTCCTAACCTTTAGAATTTTTTCCATATTTCTCTGCTCGAACCAATTGTTTTATCATAGAATTATAGAATCACCAGGTTGGAAAAGACCTATCGGATCATCGAGTCCAACCATTCCTATCAAACACTAAATCATGCCCCTCAGCACCTCATCCTCCCGTGCCTTAAACACCTCCAGGGAAGGTGACTCAACCACCTCCCTGCATAGCCTCTTCCAGTGTCCAATGACACTTTCCGTGAAAATTTTTTCCTAATGTGCAGCCTAAACCTGCCCTGGCGGAGCTTGAGGCCATTCCCTCTTGTCCTGTTCCCTGTCACTTGGGAGAAGAGGCCAGCACCCTCCTCTCTACAACTTTCTTTCAGGTAGTTATAGAGAGCAATGAGGTCTCCTCTCAGCCTCCTCTTCTCCAGGCTAAACAACCCCAGCTCTCTCAGCCGCTCCTCATAAGGCCTGTTCTCCAGTCCCTTCACCAGCTTTGTTGCTCTTCTCTGGATTTGCTCCAGAACCTCAATATCCTTCTTGTGGTGAGGGGCCCAGAACTGAACACAATACTCGAGGTGTGGTCTCACCAGTGCCGAGTACAGGGGGAGAATAACCTCCCTGGACCTGCTGGCCACGTCATTTTTGGATACAAGCCAAGATGTCATTGGCTTTCTTGGCCACCTGGGCACATTGCTGGCTCATGTTCAGTCGCTGTCAACTATCATCCCCAGGTCCTTCTCCTCCAGGCAGCTTTCCAGCCAGACTTCTCCCAGTCTGTAGCACTGCACAGGGTTGTTGTGCCCCGAGATTGTTTATGCAGAATGGTATAGCTTCAGCTAGAGATATTGAGAGCTTATGCCGTTTCCTGTCCTCAGACCCCTTACCTAACTTCAAGAAAGAATTCATAGTCTACTAAAAGGGTACTTCCTGAGCTGTGAAAGGACCTAAGCTCATAAAGCTCATTCAGTAAACACCTCAGTTTAGGCATGGAAGCTCCTAGCCGCACAGACTTAAAATGTCAACCAGGTTGCCTAGCCTAAAATTAAATCTTACCCTCAAGTAGTCATTGTGATCTACTTTTTTGTCCTTCAAAAGAATCTTAGGAGAACAGTTTTCCTTAACGTAATTCAGTTTCTTGGCAAAAATATTAAAGTAAAAGAAAAGTAATGATCTGTCTATGTGATCAGCATAGGTTTTTGTGATCAGCTGTTTGCACTGACTGTATAGTTGGTTCAGTTCAATAATTTCCTCATCCTGATTTCAATGAGGGACTGCTACTGTTCTGAGGAATGTCTTAACCCTTGTCCTGGTTTCACTAGGGGTAGGCTTAATTTTCTCTCTAGTAGCTGGTGTAGCACTATGTTTCATGTTTTCATGTTTTCATGGTTTGTGTTCTGCTTCTTGTTGAGGGAGGCAGGTAAGGGATGTTTTTACACTGCCCTGTTTGGCCTGTCTTATTTCCCAGTTGGATCTGAAGGCATGAGTATCCTCAGTTTGGACCACATCCCCCAAGTACTTCAGTTTAAAGCCTATCTCATCAAATTGGTCAACCTATTGCCGAAGATTCCCTTGCCTTTTCTGGACGTGTGAATCCCATCCCTCTCTAACAGGCTACAGTCTTTGAAGAATGTCCCATTGTCTTAAAAGCCAAAATCCTCCTGACTGCACCAGTCACATAACCAGAAGTTGATATCTATTTTAATCCTATTTCTGGCTGCTCCCTTTCCTCCAAAGGGCAAAATAAAGGAAAAGATAACTTAGACACCTATGCCTTCCACTCACCCCGGCATTTCTTTCTACTCATTCTTCATTATGCCTAGGGTCCTGCTTGCTGGGTCATATGTTCCCACGTGGAAGAGTAACAGTGGATAGTAATCTGTGCTCTTCACAAATTGGGGCACCCTCTCAGCAGCATCTCAGATATTAAGTCATGCAAGGCAGCATACTTCTCATAACTCTCTGTCATGTCTACAGATGGGTGCCTCAGTGCCCTTTACCAGGATCATCAACTACAAGAACTCGTAATTTCTTCCTGCAGTATCCACTGTGGGCTGCTGATAGGTTTCCCCTTGCTGGCATGTGCCAGTGGCTGTTAAATCTTCATATCTGTTTTTAGTTGTGGTAGTGGAGGATGGAGACTGAAGTGAAACAGTGTGGGTCACCAGGTCCAAGGTGGCTCATTATCAGTAGTGTCTACTGCAGGAACATGGTTCTGACATCACCTATCTATCTCTGTTTCAGCTCCCCTAATACTGTGCAGCCTTTTAACAGTTTTCTGCAGGTCATCCACATGTAACAGATCATCAACCTGTGCATGTCTTTTGCAGGTACTTACCTTTACTTCAGGAGAAGCATCTGGGCATTTATAGCAGACTACCATCTATATCAAAGTCTCTTTCTTTATGAGGATGTGTCAGAAATCTCAAGGGTTCTCTCTTTAGGAACACTGGTTTTGGCTCTAAGGCAAGTGCCCACAATTTTGACAGAGCCCTGGAGCGCTTCCCTGGGCTGTAGAGCCACAAGCTGGTTTCAGAGATCTGCCTATGCATCCTTCCATGCAAACTGCCACACAAACCACCATGCCATGCCCTGGCTGATGCACTACACCCTGCTTGCCCATCCTGGTCACCAGTGCTCCCTAGGGCCATTTAAATTACCCACAATTTCTTCTGGCAACGCTCAGGTCATGTCAGTTTCTCTTGGGAGAGCTGCTGGGTCCTGGCAAGTCCTTCGACTCTTGTGGAGGCTTTTCTGCCTCTGGGAACACCCATCTGCCTCAATCTGACACTCATTCCCAGCTCTTGCTGTTACTGCTGCCACGTGTCTCACAACTGAGTGCCAACAGCACTCTGAACCTCTCCTGTTAAAACTATTCTACTGGAAATAGTTAACTATTCATTGAAATAGTACCTGATCTACTTATGATCCTAAGTTCTGGTCAACTCAGTCATTTGTATGCTGCCATTAACACAACAGTTTTTATTGCTGATACAAAATGAGAAGGCTTCTATAGGAAGGAAGAAGGCTGTACTTCTAACTGCCCATGGTGGCATACGGGATAGTTTCCTATATGGTGGATGTTTTTCATTTCTTTTTTAAAATTCAGCATTGACTGGGTTTAGGCTCTGAACTTTCTCAAACACAGTTTAAGGAAATTACTGACTTTCAGCCCAAGTGTTAGAACGTCTTTGAGATGAAGAATCTTAAGAAGCTGTTTAACTTCTTCCCTAATTGTTTTCCTCGTGTGAGTTCTGCCTTTTCCTTAGCTGACCTATCAACTTCCTTGAATTAAATTTTAGGTATCTTTCTTTCCCTACGTGTTATTTAGGCCTTTTTGCTCTGAACTGCAGCAAGGCAAACCATCTACAAACTAGTGTTAGTGGAGTGAGTATTGCTTCATGAAGATTCCCCTGTGGAAATCTGGACTCTTGAGGTGCTTTTATTAGTAACTACAATATGACCCTTCCAATGTGACTGGATTCCCATGGTAAGTCTTCCACCTTTTTTGGCTTCAACAATCCTAAGAGATACAGTAGTAGGGAAAGAGTCATTGGAAAATGTGGGAGGCAATATTCCATCACCTCCATATTTCCCAATTGTTTTACAATAAGGGGTAAAGCATTACAATGTGTCACAGTATTACATTATCATGTTTTCACTGGTGCTATCATTGCACAGACCATAAATTCTTGCAAAGAAAAAAGACTAATAAACTGTCTACACAGATGTTAAATTCAATGTGTTGTCTTCCTTTTCATCTCACTTAGCGGCAGCTAAATGGTTGAAACCAATTCGACATCTTTATTTGCATTGCTTGTCTAACAGCCTGATTTACATCAGTAGAACCAGCACAGGATTTTAGTTAATTGGGATTTCAGTAGCTAAATGGTATTTCATTGTCCTAGCAAAGTAAACACAAGTTTATGAGTTTTTGACTAAAAAATTATGCCTTGATTATTAAGCAGCAAATATGCTTTCTACTACAATTCACCACTCATAATGATACACAAAAGACTAATGAGCTCTTTGACAAGGGGAATGCCTATAGCCACAATAATGACAGGAAAGGTTTAAACACTGCATATTAAGTCATCCAATAGCGGCTTCACAATAAAACTCTTCATTAGGTAATTCTGCTGTACTGTGGAGTTGAAAACTTCTGCTTAGGAGCAGAATTAATTCAACAGAAGCTGTGCTGTTTTTTTCACAAAGGCTTAGATGCATTTTGAAATTCACTTCTTTTTATGCTCTTCTTAAGTTCTGCTGATACCCAGAGGGACCTAGAAATAGCTTCCTAGCTGTAAGATAGTGTTTGTTTTATTGCTACAGTATTGCCTAAGGGCTTATGCTAAGATGGATCCTATTTTTTACCATCACTCTGCAATGTTAATTCCAGGCATTCTAGAACGATGAGTCACACCCCTGAAAATCATGAGATAGTGTTAAAAATAATGAATTTAAAGATCATAATAATAAAATGCCTTAAGGCATTATTATTATTTTACCTCGAGTTTTTGAGACTAGAGTGGATCTTCATCCAACATTATTCTCCCATCAAAACCCCAAAATCTGACATTATCAAGGTACATAGGTGATATATTCCCCTGTTTTTTGGAAATGGAGGGTTTGAAGAAAATATCAAATCATGTGAAGCCCTATTACTAGTACGAGGTGTATAAGCATATACTTATCCATAACATAGTGAATGCACAATTGAGAAGACAATATCTAAGGTGTGGCTAAGGTATTGAAGCAGGCTGGGTGATGATGGACAGTGGACCAAATTTGACCATACTGTTGATTTGTGTAAATGGGCAAGTTCCAGCTGAAGCTAACAGAGGCAGAGCAATCTGCATGCACTGAAGCCAGTCCTGATTTATTTACAACTCCTAGCCTTTCAGTTGCAACACACCTTGCATAACTTCTACCTGCTGCTTGCCTCCAGAAATGAGTCTTGAAATTGTATCATGAAGTTCAGTTGCACCTTTGACTTAAGGCAATGGAGCAATTCAGTCGATCTATTTCCCCTCTGGTTTCTGTGTTTACAAAGAAGAGATTAGATCCATGCAGGAATCAGAGGATAATCCATATAAAAGAGAAATTCACAAATGTAAAAGTCTTCTAAGACATAGTGAAAGTGCTTTATAAAGATTTTTAATAACTTCAGACAGTGAATGAGAAGAAGAGGTATATGTAAAGATGAAGAGGCAGGGGGGAAATGAATCTGCTGCAGTTAAAAATATTAGAAAAGGTATTAGAAACCCTGATTAGAATTCATCACAGACTTGGATGTCCTGCAAGAGGCATATACGGTATGTAGCATCCTCAAGGCAAAGCTCAGAATAAAGTTACTAATGACTATAATAATGACCATTATTTCAATTCTCCATGTCAGCATTCAGAGCTGAAAAAAATACTCCTGCTTAGAGCTACAGATCACATTAATGAAAATGCAGAAGACAAAGTCAAGAATCTCATTTTGCCTGGGGGAGAGGGAGTTTAATACACTTCACTTTTCAGAAGTGATAGAATTTCTCTGAACTGTTCTAACTGTTGCCAAATTGATGACAACTTCAGTGAAAGTCAAAGAAAGTAGGCAAAATTTTGCATGAAAAAAACAATTAAAACCCAACACCCGAGAAATATCTTGATAACAAAGCAAAATAACATGTTGAATTCTCTCTGAGTATCAAGAAAACAGTTAATCAGTCTTTCATAAGCACTAATCGAAAGTGGATATTGAGGCTGTGGAACGAGTCCAGAGAAGAACAATGAAGCTGATTGAAGGGGCTGGAGAACAGGCCTTATGAGGAGTGGCTGAGAGAGCTGGGGTTGTTTAGCCTGGAGAAGAGGAGGCTGAGGGGAGATCTCATTGCTCTCTACAACTACCTGAAAGGAGGTTGTGGAGAGGAGGGTGCTGGCCTCTTCTCCCAAGTGACAGGGAACAGGACAAGAGGGAATGGCCTCAAGCTCAGCCAGGGCAGATTTAGGCTGCACATTAGGAAAAAAATTTTCACGGAAAGTGTCATTGGGCACTGGAAGAGGCTGCCCAGGGAGGTGGTTGATTCACCTTCCTTGGAGGTGTTTAAGGCATGGGTGGGTGAGGTGCTGAGGGGCATGGTTTAGTGTTTGATAGGAATGGTTGGACTCAATGATCCGGTGGGTCTCTTCTAACCTGGTTATTCTGTGGTTCTATGATTCTGTAAATCTGTGCATGTCAGTGCTAGGTCAAGGAGTAATGATCATGAAAATATGATCCACAGAGTTTTCAATTCACAATATTTGTCTAATTGTTTTTCTTCTGCATTTACCACTTTATTTTGCTTACAGTGGATTGTATAAAAGTTAAAATTGAAAGGAAATCCCTCTTTTTTCCAACTTGCAAATGAACAGAGTATGGGTAATTCTTGAACTTGTAGATTGGAAGAGTAATGGCTTTGAGTGATTTATTAGTACATCCAGGATTACATCCACCACAGTAAGCTTCTGTTTGGTCTTGGGAAGGGAGAAGTTCTGTTAGGTCCATGTTTTAAGGCCATTTTTTCACTAACACGCTGCTTCATCAGCAAGAACATGATGGCAGTATCACATTCTGTGATTCATTGCAGTATCAAGTTCTGTGATAGGCTCAGTACAGTTGGGTTTCAAGAGTTTAAGATGGAACCCAGTGCTGATAGAGGAACCAATTACATTCCATGGAAGAGTTCTCTGAAAACCCTTTCTGTAGCAGCAAATGTAATTTTTTCAAAACTATGAATTTGTCCGTAAGTGAAGATTATGTGATCATGATCATGTTTGCTTTGCACCTGTTTGTTCATCTGTTTATCTCCTAATTCTCACCTAAGTAACAGTCAAATCTGTTGGACAGATTCAATACCATTTTGCAAGGAAACAGAGGCATCAAAGGTACTTGCACTCCTATATGTCTTGTGAAAAGGGGTGGATGAGGAGAGGAGTGAGACCCAAATTAAAGCTCCCACAGAGGGAAAGGCTGCAGTGTAAGTTTAGTGGTTAATTGTTCTGCTTGGCTTACCTCTGGGAAAGCATTGCACACAAATCTTGGAAGCTCTTCAAGCATGTGTCCTCAGTATATTAGAGATTAGGTAGTACAGGGGTAAGACTGAGGATGGAGAGGCTGTTCATCTTTGTATTGGGATGAAGGAAATGAGGAACATGGAGACATTCCAGAGTAAGATAAGAGTTTCAAGGTCCTGGGGGCAAAGGAGGGCTTGGGGGTTACTGTTGAGAAGGAGCACGGGAATAGGAGAGCTGCTATCTCCCTAGTTCTCGCACTTGTGGAATAACATAGTTTATTTCCCAATGGTTAAAAAGCCTTTATGGTTTCCATAAAATGATATTCAAATGCTGCTATGCTGTGATATCCTTTTCTGCCTTATAAATTTCTCTCGTGTACTAGCAGGATGCTTACTACCTTTAGAATTTTTCATTGGACTGATGGAAGTGGAACATGTTCTTTTTTGTCATACAAAATAAGGAAATGTTTACTTTTTGGGTAAGTTCATGATCAGGTCACATATCCCTGAACTGCTGAAATCCTCCCTGCTGATATCCTATGCCTCTATTCTCCACTGGCAAGGCTCCAGATCCTGTGATGAAGTGTATTTTCTCTAACTGAACTGTTGTAATGCTTCACTGTAGTCTCATGACTGCAGTAACTATGGGAAGAGTACTCACCAACTTGCCAGCCAGCCTTAAAAATTATTTTCTTTTTAATTCAAAAGCAAAGAAATAAAAATGTAAATGAAATCTGGTGGCAGCTTACAAATTAAAATGATGTTTGCCCAAGAATAAATTATAATATAATTCAATAAAAACAAACATGGGGAACAAATCCCCAACTAATAGTACTGACACTAAAAATAAAATGAAAAAGAGGGCATTAAAACTCCAGAGAGGAATATGTAAACTGATTGGTCTGTGGTTTATGGCTTCTGCAAGTTTAAATCAGTGGTGTCTGTACTGGAGGCCAGTTACAAGTGGGGTTCCCCAGGGCTCAGTGCTGGGTCCAGCCCTGTTCAATTTCTTTATCAATGACCTGGATGAAGGCATCGAGTGCACCCTTAGCAAGTCTGCACATGGCACTAAGCTGGGTGGAAGTGTGGATCTACTGGAGGGTAGGGAGGCTCTGCAAAGGGACCTGAACAGGCTGGACTGCTGGGCTGAGACCAACGGCATGAGGTTTAACAAGGCCAAATGCCGGGTCCTGCACTTGGGGCACAACAACCCTAAGCAGAGCTACAGACTAGGAGAAACCTGGCTGGAAAGCTGCCAGGAGGAGAAGGACCTGGGGGTGCTGGTTGCCAGCTGACTGAACATGAGCCAGCAGTGTGCCCAGGTGGCCAAGAAGCATCTTGGCTTGTATCAGAAATGGCGTGACCAGCAGGTCCAGGGATGTTATTCTCCCCCTGTACTCAGCACTGGTGAGACCACATCTCGAGTACTGTGTTCAGTTCTGGGCCCCTCACCACAAGAAGGATGTTGAGGCTCTGGAGCGAGTCCAGAGAAAAACAACAAAGCTGGTGAAGGGGCTGGAGAACAGGCCTTATGAGGAGTGGCTGAGAGAGCTGGGGTTGTTTAGCCTGGAGAAGAGGAGGCTGAGGGGAGACCTTATTGCTCTCTACAGCTACCTGAAAGAAGGTTGTGGAGAGGAGGGTGCTGGCCTCTTCTCCCAAGTAACAGGGAACAGGACAAGAGGGAATGGCCTCAAGCTCCGCCAGGGCAGATTTAGGCTGCACATTAGGAAAAAATTTTTCACGGAAAGTGTCATTGGGCACTGGAACAGGCTGCCCAGAGTGGTGGTTAATTCACCTTCCCTGGAGGTGTTTAAGGCATGGGAGGACGAGGTGCTGAGTGGCATAGTTTATTGTTTGATAGGAACGGTTGGCCTCAATGATCCGGTGGGTCTTTTCCAACTTGGTTATTCTATGATTCTATGGTATCACTAGAGTCTCAGTCTGTGGACCTGAGAGGAGAAATTAGCTCTCTAACATTTTAATTTGGTTATATTGAAACACTTTTGCAGATGACAAATTTCCGGGTCAGATTTCCTTCCTCCTTGTCCCCAGTAACTAGGAACCCATGGAAATCCCAAAGGATTGATTGGAAAGCCAGTAACTACCTTTGCTAAATTTATCTACAGGTATGCCTCAGAAAAATATGTAGTTTCAGTCTCCTATGATTTGACTGAATGACAGTAACATAACAAAATCTGTAGGGAGTTGAGAAGTAGAGCACTAGAGCTGTGTGTTTCTCTTTGTCCTTCCTTCCTTCCTCCCTTTGATTGAATTTAACAAGATTTCCATGAACTCTTAATGGGCACACCGAGGGGGCTGTGATTAAAGTTTTTTTCCCAGAAATAATTTCATCTGCTTTAACAGCTCCACATCTCAGCTTAGTTGCCTTTAACGTTTCTTTTAAGAGAAATATTAAGTCAGAGAACGCAGCACATCACTGAGATTCTGCCACCATGGGCAAATGGCTGTCTGGCTACATTGAAATCACTGAAATTAATGATGGAGATGTGATGAATTCATTCATCTTATCCATCCTGACTTTCATAGGAGGCATTCAGTGCTTTTACTGCTGCAGATGTTCAGATGGATAGATATAATTTAAAGTGCTTGGCATACTGTTTTGCCTAAATGTTGGAGCTCACAGTAAAGTGGGAAAACATTGCATAAATAGTCCACTTAAGAATAAAATACCTTTGAACTGGTAGAGGACAAATGTTTCCTCTTTCTTCTTTTCCACAAACATTTGCATGTGTAAGGTTTTGTTCATATATGTACACAAAAGAAAAGTCAAAGGCATACAAAGAAATGTGAAGGCATGAAAAGGCAACTTGAAAAAATCTGTTTCTGCTATCTTGAGTTTACAGTGGGAAGTGAGAAAGGAGTCTGGTTCTTCATAGATACAATGAAAGTGGGGTAGACATTTTTACTGTTGACTTCTTGCTCCTTACCCAAAAGAAATAATTCTGAAGAACTTCTGCTTCTTCCAGTCAGTATCAGTCACAAAGTAGATGAAGCTCAAAGTGTATGTATTTTTGGTAGAAGCAGTTCTGCAGTAGGTATTAACATTTTTTTTTTTCCTTTTCTTTGAGTCAGAACATGAAGTTAGAATGCACTCCTACCAGTGACAGATCTGCTGGTTCATCGAGGTTGTGGATATATCAGATCCTGAACTGATCTTCACCCTGGGTACCTCCAGCTGCTATGCTGTGAGGCACTGAGTATCTCAAACTCAGTTTTGCTGCTGTCATAGCCCCTTATGTTATATAAAAATCTGGTTTTAGAGGTGAACACAATTTAACATGTTCTTTTGATCTAATATACACAGGTTTATGTTTTTCATGTTTTCCTTTAAGTTCTCACATTTTCCATGTTTCAAGGGGATGATACGATAAGCAGCAGGGAGATAAGGCTACAACATCTGTTATTTTCATAGATGAATGGACTTAAGGTGGAAGAGATTGTACTGATGATCTTTACCCAGGATAATGTTCAAGTAAGTCTGTTTTGTTTTATTTTATTTGCATAATATATTTCTCAGGAACAGTTTTGTGACACTGGCTTTGAGCTCAGATCAGGCTTCTGTTCAGAATGCATTTTTCTGCCTCTGATCTCTTTTGAATAACTTTAGTTAAAGCTCCAACATGGGAAAAGTATTATTCCAGTCACAATATCTACTAATACTCCCTTTCTGTGTTGTTTGACCTACCTCAATGTGGAGGTGGAAAGGCACTGTTGGTCAGCACTGCAAGTTTCAGCTAGAAGCAATGGAGTCCTCTACTTGTGTGTGTGGAATATTTATTGTGGCAGGTACTCTCCCTTCACTGAGTTGCTTTAGAGCTCCCAGATTAACTCTGCTATGACTGAGGAAAAAAGAAAACAGGAAAAAAGAAACAAGAATACTGTGAGGTAATTAACTGAAGCCAGATTCAAAACAGTAGTTACAGATAGAAGTAACTTATTGGAGCAAGTTATATTCACAGACTGGTATATTATTTCTGCCAATACTAATTCCTGTTATTTCCTATGAATAAAATGTACTTACAGCAGTAATTGATGATGTTCAGGAGCCCTGAACACCTTCCTTTTTAAGACAGAAAAAGAAAGATATGAAATTCACGTGTCAGAAAAAAGCAGTGCAAATTGTGCTAATATGCTAAAATGTGCAAAAATATTCTGCACTTTTAGGACTGCAGAAGCATGAGCTCTACTTGCAAGTGGCTCCTGTGGCAGAACAACAGTATGTTATCTCCAGTTTTAGAGGCCTTATATCAGCGTAACTATGTGTGAAAGAATATCCCTGAGGAGGAAGAGTAATACAACCTAAATTGCAGTGCAGTTTTAGAGATTTTTTTATACCTCCTCTTCTGCTCCAGCATCCCATGTATCATGTGCAGATTGGTAATGTATAGTTGATCCATAAACTGAAGTTTTCACATTTTGGCTCATGCAAGAGAGGAACACAAGCCCTCTCAGCCTATGCATTAAATCTTTGGTATGTGCAGTCCCAAAGTGTTTAAGAGAAAGAGATAACAGGTTTTTTTGCAAAATATAAAGTATGAAGTGCAACTCTATTGAACGAGTCAAGTAGACACTGTTTGAATCTACATTGGGTTGTCTTGGATTCTTTCCTTATTTCGTTTCATAAAGTTGTTAAAGCTGAGGACAACAACAGTCATGACTCATTCTGGTACCAGATATAGATAATAAGGGCTGGATTTGAATTGATGCTTTGCTAATTTTATGAGAGGAATACATACTAACAGGAGTTATGACATTGTGGGAGGTTTCAAGTCCTTCTGTATGGGGTGGAGAGCAAAGACTATTAATAAAATTAAGATGCAATTTTTCCCAGATGAAAGATAATATAGATTGTAGGTTTACATTAGAAAACAACGAAGACATTATAAATGAGCTTGTTTTAAGAGAATCACCTTGGACTGAGTGCTTATAACTACAACTGAAACTGGAGAGAAGGGTAAATTAAAAAGAGCACTTAGCACTTTCTAAGTTAAAGTTGAAGTTGCTCTCTTCTGTCATCTCTTGCATGTTGAGAAATCTATGTTCTGAGTTTCTGAAAGTTTAAGACTGTTTTCAGAAGAAACTTCTGCTGTTCGGCAAGAATTACCCCAAATCATTCTTGTTATTAAGTTCACCTTGTAATAATTTCCTTTATATTTTATACAAATCACAGACTTCAATATATATGTTTAATTAAACAAATTATAGCTTCAAACACATACTTTCAACTGTCTAGTCACCATTTTTCTGTGACACAAACTCATATATCAATTTACAAATATACGTATTTGTGACTGTTTATCACCAGCTCCTTATCTTTATCTTTTTTTCCTTTTTCTTTTTACTGATTTTTACTTGTCTTGCCTAATTTTACCTTTAACAATTTCAGGATTTGAAACAGTTCATAGTTATCATTACCTGTTTAAATTCTTTCTTTCATCAGATTTAGCTTGGTGAGCTACAGGTTTTCACTCTATTAAACTGAATCTTCAAAGAGTCAATACATTCCTGTCTGGTATGTATTTGGAATTGGTAGGTGAAGTTACAGACTTTGTACCAGTAGTATTAACATGGGTATCCTCTCTGCTATGACTTCTATGAGGACCATTAATAAGGGCTTTTCTAGATTCCTTCTTATTTATTTCATATTAATTGTATGAATTGTATAAATTCTGTAATACTTCAGCAGTGACTAAAACTGAACACCTGTCTGCTGAAGATCACAAAACATTTGACACAGATTGCAAAGTCCCTGAATAAATATCACTTTAGCCTCTACTGAATCTCCTCAGTAGTACAGAACATAAGTTTGTACTACCTACTATTTTTTCATACTAGTTTAGATAAGGAAAAATATTATGTATTAGATTCAAATGTGAGGTACATTTATCCAAACCTGCAAATGAAATTTTACAAGTAAATAAGAGTTAGAAGATAAGATATATATGGAAACACCATCATCATCTAGCAGCTCAGCATAGCACAAACCTTCGCTTCCTATCACATCTGGAAAAGAATACCTCCAGCCAACATGCCACCTGCAAGCACAAAGAGCACTGGATATTTCCTGGCTCAGAGGCCTGATTGATATCATAATCTATGGCACCTGAACTTTCCTGATGGCTGCACTGTGATCAGGAAGCTAATTAGCTAGAAAATGGAACTATTAAGCCATCAGTTACTGATTACTCTTCCATTATGTAAGCAGGTGATCATGACATGGAAATGTACAAGCCTGGAGTACAGAAGAGGCCTATGAATGTAAATTCGTCCAGACACAGGAGGAAAAAAACAAATAATAGCTCAAGTACTAGTACTGAGGGACATAATGCACTCAAGAATAATCAGCTTATTTGAAGACCGTGCCTGCTAGTGAAAGAGTTACCACTGCTTTAATTAATCAGTGACCCACCTGTAATGAGTAATGTTGCCATAAAAGTGAGTAGGTAAATTACAGCCTCTAAGGTCAGAAACACAATGCATTTCTCTCTCCAGTGTTTGACAACAGCAGATGGAAGAAGAGGCTCACTAGCTGGTGTGAAATGAAATATTTCTTTTTTCATCTCTTTATTTTCTGCTTTTTTGTCCCCTTCTTACTATTATTATTATTTTCATTCGTGCAAACCCATAGCAAGAGAAAAACCTTCTAAATATGTTCTTCCTTATGGAGCTACTTCATATTGCATCAGCTTCTAATTTGGCCTATTGTTGTCAATGGGACTCCGTGCTAATCCATGATATTGTTTCCAGTATGGGTTTACACCTTTCGATGACTGTATCTAGAATTAACTGTTTATTTCAGAGTGGTATTCCCCTTTAGTTACATATTTATATATATATAAATTGATACTAGAGTTGAGTTTGCTTAATCTAGAGAAAAGAAATATAGAATGATTTGGGCTGGAAGGGACCTTAAAAATCATCTGATTCCAACCCCTGAACCATGGGCAGGGACACCTCCCACTAGATCAGGCAAAAAAAGAAGGCTTCACAGAGACAATGTAGCAGCTTCCCTGCACTTAAAGAGGGTCTGTAGGAAAGATGGGGAGGGTCAGAGAGCGCAGGGATAGGATGGAGAGTTGATGGTTTTAAGCTGAAAGAGGGGAGATTTAGATTAAATACTAAGAAGAAATTCTGTATTGTGAGACTGGTGAGGCATGGGCATGGCTAACTGCGAGAAGTCATGGATGTCCTATCCCTGGAAGTGTTCAAGACCAGGTTGGGTGAAACTTTGAGCTACCTAATCTAGTCGAATGTTTCCCTGACCATGGCAGGGGGATTGGAACTAGATGATATTTAAGGTCAATACCAATCCAAACCATTCTATGATATTTTAGAATAAACCATATACTACAATTGATCTCTTTAGAAGAATATGTAATCATTTAACTTTCCATGAAGCACTATGGGCTAACAACTCTTTGTCTTTAACTCTTGCTGAAATTAAAGTCAATTCTCTGAAAATGTCTGCAACAACTACCTGAAGATTGTCTTTATTCTGGCAAAATCACATACTGAAACCAGTGAAGATGACAAAATAAGTATATAAACATTTGAGACAGTTTGTTTGCCATTCTTGTTGTTTGGAAAAAGTTAGTATTTACCTTCTTTAGTTATTAAAACTCTACTCTGGCTTTGTATTTAGTGGTAATTAGTGACCTGGATGTTTATTATTCTTACTTTGCAAAGTGTTATTAATTTTTACTTTAAGTCAGATTTTATTGCTTTTGATGTTGTGGACTAGCACTTTCTTGCTTGAAAAGACAATAAGAATTCTCACATGGAGAGTATTATTTAGTGAAAGAGATAGTTTTTTGTAAAATGGCAAGTATTCTTCATAGCCTATCAGATATATTTTACATGTTTAAACAGTGGTACCTTATATGAAGTTGCATACTTAGAAAACTGAGAGAAGACAGTGTTCTTTCAAGAGCTTATAACTGGTTTCAGAGGAGCATCACATATTACCATGGAAACCAAGGACTTAAATTACTTTATGAAACCGCTATACAAAACAGGTTAATTGAATAATAAAACCCAAAATAAGAAAGCTCGTCAAAGATCCATTCCAAAACAATTTATTTGCATGGGGAAATGCCACTTAATCTCTACCAAACCTGAATTCAAGAACACAGTATATTGCTTCACACCTGTGGATTTGCATAGGCTGAACAGCTGGCCCACATTGCATGACAGACCACAAAAAGGCATCCTGCCTTAGCATGAGAACCCTCTACTGATAAATCACCTCTGCTAAGCATGAAATCATAGGGCAGATGAAATTTAAGGTCTTCAGACCTAAGAATAACTATACTAGTAAATGAAATGTATGAAGTCATTTAACAGTCTGTTTAGCTCAGTACACTGTTCTTCATAGTGTCTGGTAGACATTGAACAGGAGTATATGAAAGTATATGAACAAACTATATGAACTAAACAACACAAGGTTATATTTTTCCCCAATCTCATTTCCAGATTCTGGAAATCCATGGAGTAAATGTTTCCTGAAACAGGTGTTGTAAGAACATTTTTGTGTTAAGGGTCCCTCAGGAATTTTCTTTCATGAATGCATCTAATTGCTTTTTAAAATATTCATAGTTTTCACCCCTGTACAGTCCAAAGGCAATGATATGAAAAGAGGATACTAACTTAAGTGAAGACTCTTGCTCAGTCAGAGTCATTGTATTGGGTTCCCTCTAGCTCTTGTGTTACATAAACGACGAAAAATTGTTCCCTATTCACCTACTCCACGTTAGTAATGATGTTGTTACATGTAATACCCATTTCTTCTGTCTCATCTTCAGTATTAAAAGCACTTATCTTCTAATTTTAGCTCAGCTGAAATCTGTTCCTTATTTTTTCATTGGCCTAATTTATTTGCTCCAAGTCATTAGAGCATGGCATAATGCATTTTCTCTTTTCTTTCGTCTAGTGTTTCCCTCTCATCTATTTCTAGTAATCTGTTATCTTATTTGACCACTGAACTGATGCTTTCACTGAGTTCTAGAATAACTTTTTGAAAAGTAAGAGTTAAAGTGCAGACCAATATTTTATGTGTCTAATTAACGTTGTTCTTCATGTGTCTCAGTTTACATTTACTGACATTGAATTTCATCTGACAATTTATTGCTCAGTTACTTAGCATTAAGAGCCCTCTGCAACTGTTTGCTGTCAATTCTAGTTTTCACTGCTCTGAATAACTTTGTGCCACATCATATATGAATACCTTGAAAAAGATTAAGACCACTTTTGATGTCTTTCCATTATGAAAATTAGCCATTTATAGCTAATTCTTCTTTCCCATCTTTTAAGTGTTCTCATGAAAAGGTCTTTTCTTATGCCATGTGCTAGTGTATCTTCCAACAAAAAGTTGGATAAACTGCTCTAGAAATCAGACCAGCTGGAACGAAATGTTGCAGTGAGGGACTATTGTGTGCTCTTAGGTTTTTCAGTCACCAGTAGCCTAGTATAAATCAAAAGCAAAAAAAAATCTCAGCTCTTCAGCAATAATACCATGCTGCAAATGGGAAATAGAGCATCAGCACTGCAGGTGGATTCAGCAAAAATTAGTAAAACAGCAAAAATGATTTTCAGACAGGGATTGTTCTTGTGAATAAAATGAGAAAAGCTGCATCTGATCTTTTATAACTCCTGCCTTGTGTTTTGGAAAAAGTAAATTTAGAAAAGTGCCAGTTGCACTGTTCACACGAAGATCCTCTTCTGTATTTAGGACTGTCTACAGCTAGAAGGGCTTGAGAAGTAACCTGAAAAAATAGTTGCCACATGTAGGATACCATGAGTAAAGTAATTCATACAGCTCATTCATAGCTGCAAGTTTTTTTGATTACTCATGGGACTAGGACAGGGAACAGACAGTGATATGCAAGAGCAGTTTATGACAGGGAGTTCTTTTACAACTTAAGCCCTTCAGTCCTTCTTGAATTGTATAATTACACAGTCACTTAATGTGTTGTAGAAAAAGATGCTTGAGGGGAAGGTATTCTCTTGCCTTCAGAAAAATCCATTCTGCTTTGTAAACTGCTGTTAGCTCAGACTGAGGCTTCTGAAAAGGAATCCAGAAGCAATCTATAGCCTGAGTCAAATATTGCATAACGCTACAGATGGCTTGGGGGCTGAAATCCCTTGTAACAAATGAGCATTGTTTCATTGTTAAGTGCTAAATTCTTTCACAGGGTAATTTTAGAATGGCAGTTGGAACCAGAAACTTGTAATATTTTCATTTTTCTATAGCAAAATAAATTCTTTAAGCATTTGGATTTTTTTTTTGCTTCAAGGTCACTGATGAGTTGTTGACCTGTAAGTGAGAAAAAAATGCATATCTTCAGGTCACTGGCTTTCAGATGAGGCCATCTGTTTCAAACTGGTGGGAAAAAATGGCAGTGTCTCTTAATGGAAATTAATAAATTCATTCAGACATGCTCAAGAAATCATATTCTGCCACAAGGAAAAATTTATTTCTGACCTCATCTGTAGATCACTTTCTGCTTCAAGCCACAAAGACTTTAGAAACAGGCTGGATAAAGATATTGGAGAATAGTTTCCATAGGAATTTCTGTCATTGGATGGATAGGATGACCTCTAAAATTGTCTTTTGTATCTCTAACTTCAGAGTATCTATGATTTACAGCCATTATACTCTCATTCTATCTAGCTCCACCAGAGATGCAAAACTTATTCCTGTGTGTGTCTTATCTTCTCTTTAGCTTTATGAAAGCTGTCTGCTTTAATCTTGTACAATAGGTCAAAGGAAAGGACAGGTCAGTATTTCTTTAATTTAATATTCTATTAGGTGTCGTGACCCCTTTTGCACTTGTACTTGATTGTCCTATTACCATCTCTGTGAGAGGAGTTCATGCTTGCTTTCTCTATTTCAGCTCTGAGGATGAAAGGTCAGTCAGGACATCTATGAAACTGTAAAAATCTCAGCCTTGGAATTCTCCAGTCTATACATTTTTTTTCCTTGTGCCTATCCCATTATTTACAGGTCCAGGAAGAAAAGCAGACAAATGCAGGACTGTTAAAGGAAACTAACTTTGTTTATAAATCCAAGTGGTTAACAGGAATTTAAGTACAAACATTTTTCACTGTATTTCAGTTCACACCTTTTTAAAATTGTTATTTGAGAGGACAGGAAGGTAAATATAGCATAGCTAATTAAGTTATGCATTGCATTTGCGGAGATGAATGCGGAACTAATGAAAATTAGTGGAATATATCATTAGGAAATCCTCTTCTGGTGTGTGTGGTTTTGAGCAGCAATGGTGAGGGAGCCTGGAGGTTTGTATCAGAGCTGTGATACACCATAAAACTTCACACACTTTCAGGACCAGGAAACTGTTGCTAGTAGTTTACTTAGCAGTAGATCTGTGTTCTGGAATAATAAGTTTTGAATGAAAATGAGGAGAGGTAGAATGATAAGATTATCTATAGGCTAGGAAAATAAGCTAAAGAAAGGGCAGAGGATTTAGTTGTATAAGAGGCAGTAGGTGTGTGAAAGAGCTCTACAAGACCTGAGGGTAAGTACGGGAATTCCTCTCAGTCCTGAGAGCACATACTGCTAGGAGATGAATTTGTGCTACAGTTTTTCACTTTGCCAGCCTCGTTTCAAGCAGCTGCATTTCTAGTATTAGCCATGGATTTCCCCTTTATAGAATCTTCACTGTTACCTGAATCTGGAAAATAATTGGGGATTTAGGCCCAACTGTCTTCAAGTGCCTGGAAAATGTACAGTTGGGAGAGATGTCTGAGTCCAAGACCCAAATATTGCCTTAATAGGCCCTTGTGAGATCTACTGTCACTCTGCTTCTCGTTTAGGTATTTCTCAGCACCCTAATCCCTTGTCTGAGAGTGAGATGTACAGATCTTAAAAGCCCTAGAGAGGATAATGCTTTGAGGAGAACTGAAAAAAACAGTCACAGTCGCCTTTTACCATGAGTCCTGTCTGTCTTCTCAGAAACATAATCCTAAAATAAACTGATATTTAAGAGAGGGCACTCTCCCCCAAATCCTTTAAAGTACTGTACATAGGAGAATTGTAGCATCAAACCTTCACTAAGCTGGGAAGCAGGCCTGATTGCCACTTCTGCTTTTCACTTCTCTTAATACTGATCCTAGACTGAACCTAACCCTAGACCTCGGAAACCATGACATTTTCCAAACAATAAATAGTACAGATGTTTGTCAGGAATGCTGGCCTAGGCAACCACTCATATGAAGGGTTAAAGTAGCAGTGGAGGTTCTGACAAAGGAAAAAGCCTGGAGCTATACTGAGAGTGCAATCTGCCACAGTAGGCTAGAGGCTACTACTAGATTTTTAACTTCCGCCAAAAAAAAATAGTACAGAGGCTTCACATGATACCTGCTTGAATCTTACCCTTCCTAACTGTTTAAAACCCTTTCAGTGTTTTCTGTAGTGGCTTTCTCATTCACCTAACCCTTATTGGATATATATACTACCCAGTTGCCACTGAGTATGTGTGCATTCTCATATTACTGCTAGCAGAGTAATTATGCTGATATACCCTCATGTACTTCTGAAAACCCTTTTGAGTCCTCTTTTCCTCTCAGTCTTGCTTTCCTTTCTTCTAATGCCTTGCATGGAAACAAACTCTAGTCCTAGGTTCTGAGAGCATCCTGCCCATGAATGCACACTTTTATTGCTGGAGGAGGACTAGCTGCATTCTTCAGATTATTCTGGAGGAGCTTTCTCAAAACTCTAATTCTAACCTCTCTCAAAGGCAGGCATATTTTGCTCTGCAAGACAGAAATTCAACCCAGCTGCAGTAGTTTTTCAAAACGTTCTAGATCTTTAATGAGACAAAAAATGATAGTGAATATTTGAATTTCAGCAGTGTCATTATGCTTGCCCTACTCTATCTAGTACATTGTGTACAGGCAGTTAAAAGCAATCCCTAGCCCAAATACCTTAATTTAGGTAGACAAGAAGAACACAGATAATATGAGCAATCTTATCTATCAAGGCAGGTTGACAAGAGCACAGCCTGGAGAATAAATGACTGCAGATGTGCCCTGTTCACCAGCAATCATATGATAAAGAACAGAGGTATCTATAGGGGTCAGATGCACCAGTTTCTTCCTCACACTTATCCTTCTCTACCTAGATGTTTCTCTCAATTAGTTTATATAGGGAGGCAGTCTCTCCAACATCAAGCAGATTTTGGCAATAAGGGAAATAAAAGCCAGAAATTAAAGTGCACTCAGAAATAGGTAGACGCTGTATGCAGAAATAAGTGACAGAAGAGTCATCTGGGCATGAATTACAACCTTACTTGGCAGTAACACTAGGGGAGTAGAGCATCAATCAAAACAAGATGAGCTGTGCCCCTTGGATCTAGGACTCTTGACACAACTAGCTAGTGCCAGACAACTAGGCAAGCAGCCATTCTCCTAATAATGCATTCCTGTTGAATAAGGCCTGTAACTGTAGGCTAATGACTTGAAATTGCTCAGAGATTTAATAAAAGCTCTGAGGAGAAAGGGAAAATAGTAGTCATTTAGATAAATGATAGTACTCTACCCAGAAGAAAAGTATTTTAATACAAATGTGTTGCCATCAATGGTAGTGTGTGTACTCTGTTGTAATTAGACATTTTCTACTAAGACAACACAAAGCCAGCTGTTTGGCCCATTTTGTGTGCCTCCATTCTCCAAGTCTCATTTGTGTGTGCTGGTAATAAGGCACAAAAGACTGGTTCCATATTGAAGGTACGAAAACATACGAATGCAAGAAAATGGCAGGGGAACAGACTGGCAATCACACAATGAACTGATTATAGAGTACTACTAATAAAAACATAATTGCTAAATTACTGCCAGATGGACCAGGTACAACTACTCATGAGACACCTGTTTTATTGGGGTATGAAGCATTCAGACACAATACAGCTGCAGTGTGGATGGATCCAGACAGTTGTGTTGGGAGAACACATATTATATAGATTATGAACCAGACAAATGTGGGTTGATTCATGTCTGCTTTACCAAGTTTTAAAACTCATTGCAGATGGGATATTTCTTACTGTGCTGGGTAAGTTCCATTGGCTAATGCTGCATTCCTGTAAAAACAATACCTTCTTTTATAGAGTGAGGGTTTGAAACTGCAATGACTCATACAGAGAGCTTTTGAGGTTTGCTGCATATGGGATATAATAAATTTCAGCCTGGGTCCTTGTCTGGTATAACATGCCAAAATTAGTCTGATTTCTACCGTGTGAGGATTTATCTCTGCATATTTTTGAATGTTATAGAACAACACTGATATAAACAAGGTCTATCTAAATGCAAAAGCCTTTAATACATTCTTGAATACTTGCAGGTTATACAGGTAGATTGCATCTACTAGTGACTGGGTACAAGGATTCTGTAAACAGCATTGCTGAGCTGTTTTATATAACAGCAACTGCAGAAGAAAACACCTAGTGAGTTGCTGAGTATATCATGCTCACCGTCTGAATCTACTGCTCTAATGTCAGTCTTTGTACAAAGGGAAATATTGAAGATGTGGTGGAGGAAAGTCATGCCAAGGTGAAAATACTCTCAGTAAATTCTTGTAAGAGAACGATTTCTTGTCTCAAAATACATGCACAGCTTTAAAGTTATTCTCTCTCAGATGCCCTGAAAGATGTCAGTACTTATTTCATTGATTTACGCTGTTGAAGCCTGCCTATTCTCAGAAGAGCAAATCCGTATTATCTCTGATAAAGAAAAGCCAAGTTTTCATGTATTTTTGTTTTGTTTTCTTTAGGTTTTAGGAACAAAGGAGGTATACAATTCTTAATATTATATATAATTAAATGATGCAGTGAATGTCATTCCCTCAAATATCTATAGGGAGGACAAGAGAGAAGTAAAACAGAAAAGTGTTTTCTGGTCTTTGCCATTTGGACACCATAAAGGTACTTTGAAAGAAACATACTAGTACTAATGTACTTTGATGTCAGTTTGCACAGCAGGCTGGATGAATGTCATGCATTCAAATCAGGGAAATCATGGGACACTTTTCTCCATTTATTTATTTTGCATTCTTTTCATGTTGCATCTAATTATTATTAAGAAAATAACAAAGGGACAAAAGCTACTATTATTAAGAAATTGTTCTACAAATAAACCTTCCTTTTTTTTTATGTGAACTTCACCTTATCTCAGTGTAGCGTGACTGGGTGACTGTTCAGTAATGCAAAGCTAGGTCATGAGGACCTTGAAGCCTGTGTATTTAGACCATGCGTTCTACTTTTCCAAACTTGCTGAATTAGACTAGGATTTAATTTAACCATTTTCTCTGAAGCGGAAATTTTCACTTAAGCAACAGTCAGTAAAGCTCACAAGTATAAGAATAAAAGTAGTGCTCATCGAGCAATGGAAATCTGCTAACTATGACATTACAGATCAGAAATTAAAGAAGTAGAGGAGAAATGAACTGACATAAACCTAACAAGTTGGAGTAAATTTTGTTCCTCAGCTACCAAGTATTCATGAAAGTCTTACGGGCTGATTTTTAGCAGAAGCTGAAATGGAAATAAAATGGAACAAACTCAGCTGAGTAACTATTAGAAAAAAACTCAATAATTACTTTGGAACTGGCTAAGGTTAAAGTGACCCAGGAACTGGTGACCAAATAGCACTCAAGTGAATTGTGGTTAGCTAGAATTGGGGTATATTTTCAAGCACATTACTGTTCTCATCTGGCCATTTGTAGTGAGGTTGTTGATCTCTGGAGATCAAAAGAGATCATCCAGTTCTGGTTTATATAAACTGAAGACCAACTGCGATGCTTTGTGAAAGTGAGAATGAAAAAATCCCCACAAACTGAAACACCTGTTTTCTACATTTCATGTTCTGAAATGATTTTATGTTGTACTGGCAGAAAGAAAAGAAAAAGCAAGAAAAGTGAAATGAGAATTTTTAACAAAGCAGAATCATATCTATTGTTGCAGGCAATGGTTTAGTTGTCATATTAAGCTGACTTCCCATTGGTGGCATTTTACTTGTTCCCATAGTGTAGCCACCTCAGAAGCCTGCAGGTAAATTCCTATGATAGATCTCTGATTCTACCATATTGTTATATTTCTTCTTTAATAAGAAAAACTAAAAAGAGCCTCATATTATGCAGAACTGAGAAATAAAAGAACAATAGTTCACCTATGCATAACTAGCAGCTAGTAGTTTTACTAGATATGTATCAGAATTTTATAATAATCACTACAGCATTAGACAATCTTGTAGTATTATTCTAAACCCTCTGCAACTGACAAAGTATTAAAAACCTTCCTCATATAAGAAGAAGAAAGAAGAGAGGGGAAGTTATGTTCCTAACTGCTAAAATCTAGCCATTTTAGGCTGTTACTTGCAATGTAACTCTGAAGTCTCCAGGTGCCTATGTTTCTGTCATTTCCGTGATACACACAGCTATTCACACCTTTATATTTAACACTGATTATTTCAATAAGTGCTGAGATATCCACTCACCTACCTTAGCTTCTGGGACAAGCCTTGTCAATGTACTTTGAGCATGGTGAAGGAACAATGAGGGGAAAAAAATGCCTTCCCATCTCTTACAGAAAAGCCTAGCTGTTGGAGCACTTATCTGCAATTTAAAAGATATAGGTTCATATAACTCTTCAATAAATTTTATGATAGGGATTTAAATGCAGAGCTATTCTGAGTCTTGATACTTCCTCAACAGCCTTCCTCGGAGGAGAAGCAGGGTCTGAGTTTGGGAATTTCACTTGAGATAGGATTCCAGAAGTCACACAGAACCATGCTGACTATCAACAACGCTAATCCTCCCTCCTAGTGACACTAGATCCAAGCACCTGTCTGGTGGATTGAAATGGATCTGGTCATATGGACTTTTTTCCTAGTAGACAAGACTTACTTTCCTACTTCATTGTTGAGGTACTTAGAAGTTAGCTGTTCTCCCTAAACATGGCCTAATAACCTTCGATAATCAGCAAGGAACATGGGAGTGAAGGGAGACACCTCTTCTTTGCAGAAACCTAGACACAGTTACTACAATCCAAAGACTACAATCATGCTTACAATAAAATTTGTCCACACTGGATTTTAGGATGATATTTAATACATAGACAACCCCAGTCTGAGCATGAAAAGTTATATGCTGTTGTTTGTTTAATAATTTTTGCTTGTGGCTTTGGATTCTTTATGTAAAAAGTAGCTTTGTTTTTCAAAGATTTTGAATGATAACTGCAGGCTGCCTTAGGTGAGAATCGACCCCTGCAATACTCTCTTACCAAGGGTTCTGAAAAATCAAAGGAACAAATTATTTCACTTCCTTCGTAGACCAGGATCATAGGATCATCTCTAAGGAGATATTCACTGGGGTCAACATAAAGTTTAGGGGGAAGCCTGCGTAGAAGCCTTGTAGGATTTACCATTTATATCTTTACCCATGTGTTTATTCAGGATGTTATCTCAAACAGCTATGTCTCTGTGTTTGGAATCTTCTCTGTCACCTGTCATGCCCATCTATAAGAAGGGGCACAGGGAGGATCTGGGGAACTACAGGCCTGTCAGTCTGACCTGTCACGGAGAGGGTGATCTTGAGTGCTATCAAGAAGCATTTGCAAGAGAACCGGGTGATCAGGCCCAGTCAACACGGGTTCATGAAAGGCAGGTCTTGCCAGAGTAACCTGATCACCTTCTATGACAGAGTGACTAGACTCTTGGATGAGATAAAGGCTGTGGATGTATCTTCCTGGACTTCAGTAAAGCCTTTGATACAGTTTCTCACAGCATTCTGCTATGGAAACTGTCGGCCTCTGGCCTGGACAGGCGCACACTCTCCTGGGTGGAAGACTGGCTGGATGGCCGGGCCCAGAGGGTGGTGGTAAATGGAGTTAAATCTAGTTGGAGGCCAGTGACAAGTGGGGTTCCCCAGGTCTCAGTCCTGGGTCCAGTCCTGTTTAATATTTTTATTAATAACCTGGATGAAGGCATCGAGTGCACCCTTAGCAAGTTTGCGGATGACATTAAGCTGGGAGGAAGTGTTGATCTGCTGGAGGGTTGGGAGGCTCTGCAAAGGGACCTGAACAGGCTGGACTGCTGGGCTGAGACCAACGGCATGAGGCTTAACAAGGCCAAATGCCGAGTCCTGCACCTGGGGCACAACAACCCTAAGCAGAGGTACAAACCAGGAGAAGTCTGGCTGGAAAGCTGCCTGGAGGAGAAGGACCTGGGGGTGTTGGTTGACAGCGACTGAACATGAGCCAGCAGTGTGCCCAGGTGGCCAAGAAGGCCAATGGCATCTTGGCTTGTATCAGAAATGGCGTGACCAGCAGGCCCAGGGAGGTTATTCTCCCCCTGTACTTGGCACTGGTGAGACCGCTCCTCGAGTACTGTGTTCAGTTCTGGGCCCCTCACCACAAGAAGGATGTTGAGGCTCTGGAGCGAGTCCAGAGAAAAACAACAAAGCTGGTGAAGGGGCTGGAGAACAAATCTTATGAGGAGCGACTGGGAGAGCTGGGGTTGTTTAGCCTGGGGAAGAGGAGGCTGAGGGGAGACCTTATTACTCTCTACAACTACCTGAAGGGAGGTTGTAAAGAGGAGGGAGCTGGCCTCTTCTCCCAAGTGACAGGGGACAGGATGAGAGGGAATGGCCTCAAGCTCAGCCAGGGGAGAATTAGGCTTGAGATAAGGAAAAAAATTCTTCACGGCGAGGGTGGTTAGGCATTGGAACAATCTGCCCAGGGAGGTGGTTGACTCACCTTCGCTGGAGGTGTTTAAGGTGAGGGTGGATGAGGTACTTAGGAGCATGATTTAGAGATTGGTGGGGATGGTTGGGCTAGACAATCCTGTGGGTCTCTTCCAACCTGGTTATTCTGTGATTCTGTTTTATCCCTTGTTTCTGCTATAGCAGTACCTACAGATAGTGGTGGGGAATGAGAACTTGTCGATATACCTTTTGACATCCTGACAGAAACATCAACAACACCTCCATGCTATGTAAATCTGCAAAGAATATACAGTTCTCTGATTCCATAAATATACAGAACTGATCTTAATTTCTATAAAACTCCAGTAGCTTAATCCCTAGTAAATCCTACAGAGGTTTTCCATGCTAAGAACCAACATGTGATATGCTTATAAAGCAAAAGCATCATCAGGGGCAAATGCAGCCAGCTTTTGTTCTTATTCTCAGCTGTTTAGTTGCCTTGATAGAGGACTAAGAAGGAAACATTGTCAGTTTATATCTTACCAGAGCTAAAATCTGGCACTGCAGAATGATGAAAAAGAAATCATAGTGCCATCTTTCAGAAAAGATGCATTGGTATTAATTTCTTACTGTTACAGATGTAGAAAAGACACATGACTGAGGAGTATCTTTTGGTGTCCTGGCAAAATCACAACTTTGGCACTGGATATCTGATGTATCCACATTTCACTGCTGTGATTTCACACATAGCTCAGTTCTGTCTCGTATACCTTAGATGCACTAGGAAGGATATGAAAGCACTACAGAGAAACTGGCACAATTCCACTAATGAATTCAGAACAGTTGCTTGTTTCCTTTTTCAGTACTTCAGCACTGTCAGCGGCTGGTATAGGGTGCACATTTGAGGGAAGGCAAGGAACCCCTGTGAGCAAAATAAACTGTCTCAATGCATCCTTTGTCTTTTGTATAGTAGTTACAAGGGTGAGGAGAGACAATAGTTTGAGATTATGGCCAGTTTCAACACAGATGTGTGAGAAGTACCTGGCTGGCTTTCTCATATCACACCTGGAGCCAAGTGCTTTCTTGTGGGGTTAAAATCTTAATGCCTACTTTGTAAATCTGTTCAAGCCTGCAAGAGTTTGTGGAGCTGGGAAAAAAGGAAGATATGTTATCTGTACTTGTTATTTGCTACTTATTAGTAGCAAGGGGGAAAAGCATCAGGGAGCTCTGCTTTTCTGCTCGTTAATTTCCCCACTGCCACTTTGTGTCAAGGATCTCAAGCAGCTGTACCTTTCAGCAGGGAGCTTTGGGCATCCTTCCCTATTGTCTGCTGGTCTAATTACCTTCTAGCCCTGGCCACAGGAGAAGCAGCTTAGCGCAATGACCCAAGGGCTTAATAAGCCAAAGATAATGATGACAGCCACATTGGTGCTGAAAACAGGAACTCTGAGATGTCAAGAGCACTAGAGTTCAGTTTGACTCTTCTTTTCAGACACAGCCTGCCTCAATGATGATGCAATTGTCTTTATCTGGACAAAGAAACTTTCCCCCTTATGACAAAAAATACATGCACCTGAACATGTCTTATTAAGGACATAGCTTCTAGTCCAAGATGTCACGCTTTTGTGAAGAGAGATTGTCATGGTGATATGTGCAGTGTCTAGAAATCAGAATTGTTGAGGATTTATTGTAGCTAATGTGGACAAGAACTCACATGCTCCATCATTGCTTCTTGTCAGCAAGTCAGCCTGGGGTTGCAGATAGAAGAAGCAGAAACTTCAGACTTTGAAGCCTAGAGCTCCTAATGATGAATTGCAATCTGTTGTGTGATTCTCATACAAAACAAACAGATGTGGCATCAAAAACCAGAAAAAACCTAGTGTCATGGTTTAGCCCCACCTGACTAAATCTTAGATGCTAAAACTGTGCAGTTGAGTTTCCAAAGTCCCTCCCCTTTTCAACCCCTCCTTTCCCCAGGGAAAGAGGAGAAGGAAATGAGAGGAAAAAGGCTTGTGGGATGGAAAGTAAAGCTATGGCTTTAGTTAAATGATAATAATAACAAAAATAATTAGAAAGTAATAAAATATATACAAATATATGAGATCGCCCCCACCCCTTTATGACTATGTTGTCACCTCAAATGCTGCAGAGCAAGCAGGAGGGAATAGATCCAAGGCTAGGACAAATGAGTCATGAGTAAAGATCCAGAGACAGTCAAAGAACCAGACAGTGGAAGAAATGGGTAAGGCACTGGAAGGGAAGCCTGAAATGTTCATTCTACATTTACTGTCTGTGAGAAAAAGAAAAAAAGTTCATTAAAAATCCATTTCCTCTGCCTTATTTTGTGAAATCCTAGCCTGTGAAATATGTGTGCCCATTTTTTCCTTTTTTTTCTTTTTTTTTCTATTCTAATTCCTGAGACTATCTACCCTCCCAATGGCATTCTTTGAATCTATTCAGCTTTCATTATGAGTTAGCTTGAGCAAATGACCGATGATGACAGGATGTGAGAGATCAACGCTGTTGTTTCACCTGGCTTGTCTTTAAGAAATCTGATGCCATTGAATGTGTAAATAAGTACTAGCAGTGTTCAAAGCTTTATGTAGGTACTCTTTTTGTATCCATTTTGTATCAGAGTGGAGTCTGAGAAAGCAGAAATAAGAACACTAGAAATCATAACTGATATGGCAACCTAAACAAAAGTTATTAAATTTGCTTTTATCAAAGACATTTTAAAACCTGGGGAAAATGTAGACCCATTTTCCACTCCGTTAAACAGAAGAGAAATGAAAGTGAGAGTAGAAGCTTGGAGCTCCCAGACAATGTACAAACTTGAGTTCTTGCTCCTTGGATATCATAAAGCAGTAACTATTTAAAGTCTTGTGGATGTGTTATTCTTCTCATTCATGCTCAGGGTTCATTCAGCTGGCTGTTTACAGTACACCAGCATGCTCTAGGCTAAACTGGTCCAAAATGTGAGTGTATTTTCCCTTCTTGACAAATTTACAGAGGATAAATAGTTCATATATTTAAGAAAGCTGAAGTTTGTGATGATCCAAGGGGGACAGTCTTTAAAATACTGTGATCCTCTAAGGGCTTTTGTTGTAATAATAATAAAAATAACAATAACCAGGACTAAATTTAATAGTTCTTAAACCGTGATATTGGGAAACCAGCACGGTCAGAATCTTGGCTGTATATTTAGTTCGGGGTTGATAATAGTTTTGTATAAATTGTAATACTTTCTGAATGTAGTTTTCTCCACAGGGAAAATTATTTTAAAAACATCGTATTTAAATTTATGTAAAGTAATTATAAATATCAATGATACAGATGTAAAACATACCTCGCCAAAGAAAAGGGGAATTGTTGTGAAGTTAAACAAATAAGAGGAACTTTTTCTCCAGACTTGCCATCTTGTGTCTCTGTGAGTGCTCCAATGCAAGTTCAAAGTTTTCATTGGTCACAGAGTCCAGATGTTAAAGAGAAGGAGGAAAAAAAAAATGAGGAAGATGTGAGGAGAAAACTAAAGTAAGATTATATCACAGCATTAGTATTCAGGAGATCTGGCTTCTTTTTACAGGCTGGCAGAAAATGTGCAATTTAAGTACAGGCAAATAATTTCTCCCAGTACTAATGTCAAGAGTAAAACTTTAGAGAGTTGTTGAGAATCTTAAATTGCTTTTTATAAAGAATATCAGTGCCATGAATGGGAGTCTAACTTTATAAGATATGATAACGGGTATTAAAGAAGAGAGCTAGAACAGTAATTTTTTCTTTGCACCGGTAATCAGATTTAGCCATTTTACAGGTAGAACCAATGTTAAGCATTAAGAAAAAGAAGTGCTGAGCACATTCTTTCAAATTCTCCCCAAATTCGGGTTTTGAGAGTAACAATTTTTGAGAAGGAATTGACAGCCTTAGCATATAATTATTTATTGATTTATTTGCCACAGGCCAGCTAGTCCAAGTTCCTATTCTTTTTATCCCCTATAAAGGGCTTTAAGGTATCTGCTAACACAAGAGATCTCTTAAATACCCCTCGGTGCAGTAAAATGATAGCACTGAGGCAGCAATGAGTAAATCAGCATTGCCCCTATTCCTAATGCAGAAAACAAGAAATCATGTGGATCTCTTCCCAGACAGATTATCCATACCAATTAAACATTTTCTCTCCTGGGCCTTTGCTCTTTCTAGTAGCCAAGGAGGGTAATTAATCTCATGAGTACTATTGTAACTATTAGAATTAGATATGAAGGGAGAGGGAGATAATCTCAGGCTTGCCTATGACATGTGGTGGGAGGACAGACAGTGGTTGGAGGGACGGGGCACTGGTATGAGTCCTCCACCTGCTGCCTAGTGGCATGCTGGAGATGTCATGACACAGCTGAAGTCCTGTGCAGATGAGCATGAGGCTCCTGAGATAGGAGATGTCAGGGAGGAAAGTTCTCCGAAACAACTTATAGGTAATAAAGGGTCCACTGAGAAGGCAATGCAACCAGCTGCCCAGCTGAAGTGCCTCTATACAAACAGATGAAGCTTGGGCTACAAACAGGAGGAGCTGGAAGCTACCGTGCTACTAGAAAGCTATGATCTAGTTGCCTGAAAGCTGGTGGGATGAATCCCATGACTGCACTGTGGCTATCAATGGCTACAGGAATCCTCAGCATAAGAAGGATATTGAACTGTTGGAAGGGGTGCAGAGGAGGACTACAGAGATGATCAGGTGGCTGAAGCACCTCCTATATGAGGAAAGGCTGAGAGATTTGGGGTTGTCCAGTCTGGAGAAGAGAAGGCTCTGAGGAGAACTTATAGCAACTTTCCGGTACCCAAAAGGGACCATGAGAAATCTGGGGAGGGGCTTTTTACAAAGGCTTGTGGTGATAGGACTAGGGAAAATGGGTATAAACTGGAAAAGGGCAGATTTAGGCTAGATATTAGGAAGAATTTCCTCACCATCAGAGTGGTGAGTCACTGGAAGATATTGCCTAGGAAAGTTGTGGCTGCCCCATCCCTGGAGATGTTCAAGGCCAGGATGGATGGGGCCTTGAGCAGCCTGATCTAGTGGGAGGTGCCTCTGCCCATGGCAGGGGGTTTGGAACTAGATCATCTTTAAGGTTCCTTCCAATCCTAACCATTCTATGATTCTACTGCTGGAAACCAGGAGAAGTTTATTATATCCCCTGGATTTCAAACATATCATACAACTAGGAATTGTCTGTCTAAAATCCTAAATGTCTTTTAGCCTAAAAAGACAATTCATTTTCTGAGTGCTGGTCTGCTTGTTGTGCCTTAACTTGGATTGGTGGTCACTGGTTGAAATAGTGTCTTTTATTGTCTAATGCCTCTTTTGAATTTAGGCTTATGATTACATCCAGGCTTCTAGAGGATTCTTAGGTAAGTTTCCTATATCACTTGGCTTGAATTTCTTATGTGAAAGTGAAGCTGAGGAAATAATCTCCTGTGTGCTTTTGGTTTTTTTCACTTTTTTCTTAGAGGAAAAAGGCAGTAAAAGCGGGAGGAAGAAATGTTTCATCAAATATATTTCTGTGTTTTCTTGACTCCTTGGTGTATAATCAGAGACATCACTTTCAGGAGAAACTTAAAGGACCTTGTCTAAACCCTGCAATTTTTAATTATAAACTCTATAATTTTTATTTATAAGCCTTGGGATTAAAATTGAAAGATGGTTTATACCCATAATATATATCAAGACCTTTATATTACCAATTATTTTTTGAGGCGATCCAGTGTTTGAAGTGCATATGTCATGGGGTTGCAGTCTTCTTTCTTAATAAGTCTGGGATTTCTAGATGTAGATTTCTGTACGTATATGGCATGTGTGGGCAGTCTTACACACAACAGAGTATTCAGCCTGAAGAGAGAAAAATAAGATTTCTCCATTTTCAGTTCTAATATTCCAGCTTTTGAAAATACTGCTTTGATCATCTGTCATTACCTTGAGCTGACTGAAAATATTTCCTTTCTTCTACCTGTTGTATGGCTTATCTACTTAGATTGCAGAATGTACAAAACTCTTTATCTCTGGACTCTGTATCTAGTTACCAGGTAAAGAAGAACTACAAGCACATATTAAATGACCTCCAGAAAATAGCATCAGAAATTACGTCTTTCTCTGGGAAGCCTACCCTGCACCAGAGAACAGATTAGTATCTGTGTATTTGGTATATATCTGATTTGTGCATTTGGTTCATTTCCTGGAGCATCTGAAGGCCAAGGTCTCACAGACTTCTCTATTTAATTTATGTTACATTTTGCCTGGGAAATGAATCCCAGCCTGAGCTGCAGGATGGTTGTGTTCCCGGTATTTTCCTTTTCTCCTAGATGTCTCTATTGAGAGACTGGCTGAAGCGTGATACAATTCTTTTCCAGCCTGAACATCTGTATTATTTTATGGCACGTGTGTACCCTGGTCTTGTTCTAACATAAATGCAGGACAAAGTCAAGACAAGTACATGGCAATATTGCTACATATCTTGGTTTTGACTGGGATAGAGTACATTTTCTTTCTAGTAGCTAGTGCAATGCTATGTTTTGGATTTAGTATGAGAATAATGTTGATAACACGCTGATGTTTGAGTTGGTGTCAAGTAGGTTTTATGCTAAGTCACAGACCTTTCAGCTTCCTATGCTCTGCCAGCAGGGAGGTGCATAGGAAGCTGAGAGGGACCATGGGCAGGACAGCTGCCCCGAGCTGTTCAAGGGGATATTCCATACCATAAAACATCATGCTCGGTATATGAGCTGCGGAGTTGACCACCTGGACATGATTGCAGCTTGTGAGCAGGATGAACATTGATCATTGGGTGATGAGCGATTGTATTTTACATCATTGTTTTGCATATTTAATAATAATAATAATATTATTATTATCATCATCATCATCTCTCCCTTGTGCTGCCTTATTAAACTGTCTTTATCTCAGCTCATGAGCTTTTGGTTTCATGGATTCTCCTTCTATTCTCATTACGTGTGTGGGGATTGTGTTAGCTGGGGTTAAACTACAATGCTGGATTAAGCTTTCATAATACATATGTCATATGATTCACTATTCTTCTTTTGCTTTCACAGAACAGCACATCAATTACATGTCCTGATCTGCATTTGAAAGGAAACGAACTTGCTTACCTGTGACTATCGGAGTCCTAGGCCTAGTAGAACCTATCTTTTCACAAGAAGATGATTCCAACTTGTGGTATACTCACTATCAAGGTGGTCTTATTGCTGTTAATAAGGAAAGCAGGCATGATTAGTTTTTAAAGACTCTGATGGGAAACCTGGATGATTACTTGCAACTATGGGATGCTCACAATTCTCTTGCACTTGATAATCTCCAACAAGAATATTTTCCAGCTAGATTCATAGGCAAAAATGTGTGGTGTCATAAGCTGGGGAGAAGGTCTTCTGTGACATCCCCCCATGTCTGTGGTATTATTTCATGTAGATGAATGAGAGGACGACAAAACAGAAACCAGTCACTTCAAGAAATCTCAACCTTGTATTTCAGAGCTGACTTATGAAATAAGTCTGTTGGTCTTATCCTCTGCTTTGGTAAGCTCTGAAAAATCACAGTGAAGGAGAATGCTCAATTACTTTCAGACTCACTGTTCTTCCCATGTTTATCTATTAGATCTTCTTTACCATAAGTTCTATAGCTAGCACTGGAAATATTAATGGATCGATTTCACACATCTTATCTATTTTAAATGGTGGAAACTGTTATTTTTTTCCCTATATACCTATACAGTGGGCATGACTTTTTGTTTTTCTGGATGTATGTGTATATGTACCTAAAATAATAAGGAGTAAAAAGGCAAAGCGTATTGTTAAATGAATGTTACACAGCATGCTTTTTATTTCTAAGCCATTGCTTCTAAGCCATTTGCTGCTCATCTTTTTATTCTCCCCCTTTCTTTCATGCTAAACATGATCACAGTAAATTAACATTTTTTTTTCAGTTCCAAGCCTTCCCATAGGGGAGGCTGTAGGCCCAAAGGACTCTCTCCTATACTTGTTATTTATCTGTCTTCATGTTAATAACATGTTTACAAGACACTGTAAATGAAGTGAATGTAAATTACATCTCTGTATCCTAATGATTATGTTATGTATGTTTGTTTTCACCACTTTACTAAACTAATTTTTGTGTTAACAAAATCTAACTTAATACAGAAATTCATTCTTACCCTGTTTTTCCTCAGAAAATAGCCATTTAAATAATCTCTTGTGGGTCTGAATATTTTGAAATCTACTTCTCTAAAAATTATACTTCTGATGAATTCTGTCATTTTGTCATAAGCTGGAGTCATTCAGAGCATCTGAGGATCGTAAACTAATTATCTCTTGCCCTTTTCTTGCTGACATAAAAAGATTAAATTAATCACATTCAGTTATGGTTGGCATTAAGCATACAGACATATTCTTTTTTAAGGAGAGAACTCTGGCTTTTATTAAATGTTTTTCTCTGTATGTCAAAATCTTCTTTAGAAAATGACAATTTTGCCTGTTTTCTGTTCATTTTAGTGTTTTTCTGTTCTTCATCAGAAGACTGACTTCTTTCACAGCCTGTTTTTTATAGCCCACTCCTAAATAAGTAATTCTATGTCCTGTTGCACTTTTTTTTCATCTTTGTAGTATAACAGTCTTTAATCTGTGCAGTTAAAGGACTTTGATTTGGCAGCAGATCTAGCTTGAAAAGTAGGAGCAAATCAAAGTTATCTATGAAAGTGTTCATGTCTCTAATCAGGGTAGTCTCTCTGGAAACCTTTGAGCTACCTCACCCTAACTCAGAGGAAGTCGTGTCAGACCTTTAATGGCCACTTTCTATCAGAAAGTTGAGCAGATTTCTGGAACTCTTTGAGGATTTTTTGCTTGTTTGTTTGCACTAGTTTCTGACAAACTTACGGTATATGGCTCTGTGCTTGCCAATGAAAATACACTGACTTGTCCAAAGAATTTGAGTTTTAAGACTTGATCCACACATGTAACAAATATAGTATTTGCTTCTGTTGAGAAGTCTTTTTGACTTAGTCAATTCTTCCATACTATCTTGACAGTGCTTAACAATCATAACCTGTGCTTGTTTGGGATATTTGTAGTGGGATGGGGCTGAACAGGATTTATCAGAAGCAAATGACATAGGATTGATGATGAAACAGCAGCAATTCTATCTGGATCCATATATTGTAATGTACAACAACTTGCCAATGTAAAGACCTTCATCTGCCCATAAAAATCAAATCAGGGTCTTTTCCAATGAGACAAAGTATGACTGAAATTATGACTTACTTAATTGTAAGTAATGCCACACAAACAGCTGTGTTCTCATGCTGCAGTTTTAGTTTGGTAACAGATCACATGGTCGACCACTAATTCAGATTACTCATTTTTTCTTACACCACCTTCTGGAGTGGGGCTCCAGAGTGATGGTGAAAAACTATCAAGTACATACTTAATGTAAATCAGCAAATAAATATTTGTACCTGGGAAGCTTTTGGTGTTTTGGTGCCATTGATGTGCTGGGTGTACATAGCAGCAAATGACATCTGATTTACAAACAACCTAAGTGGGAGACCAGGTGATTCACCCTCAGGGGCCACTTCAATGTAACAGAGCCAGTCTGTAGTGGCAAGGGAGAAGGCCCTTTTGAAGACCCTGGTGCCCGTTGACTGTGAGTAGAGCCTTCTCCAACCGTTCTTTCTGACTAACAAAAAGAAACCCTGACAGAGGCATAGGTAATCACCGTTCCAAAAGAATTGCCTTACTTTCTGAGAAATGTCGTACTTATATATAAACTTCGTGACCACTAATAAACTAAAGCACCATTGGAAATAGCAGATTGTAGCTCTGTGATAGTGTCATTTACAGTATAATTATTTACTATCTGTTCAACAGCACAGCACTTCTAATTCTTGAAATTTTATGATGGAAGTTCTGATAACTGAAGTTTAACTGAAATCTACAGGAGTAGGTGATTGGAGGAAATTTTCTGTTAAAATGAAGGTGAGAGAACTCCCAGCTGTCATAGAAATTGAAAATACCCCAAGAGTGTCAGGAAGGATTAGAAACCAGAAGTAAACAAACTTACTTGTAAGCTATTGTGGAAATGGTTGGACTTGATGATCCGGTGAGTCTCTTCCAACCTGGTTATTCTATGATTCTATTCTCGCAATTAGTTTTCCAACAAGGATTGCTAAATGTTACATAGATTGCTCTTAGTGGAGTGCTCAATGATGTGGAAAACTGAGAAACTAAGAGTTCAGTTACAAAGATTTTGCAGCCTAGATGTTGAGCTTAGAAAGTCTCAAGAACAAAGATAGGAATTAAAAACCTGTTGTCTGATTGTGTCTGTGGCAAGGAAGGTTATTGTGTTATGCATGTTATTCTGATAAATTTTTATTCCATTAAAAGGAAAAAAAATACTAAGTGTTCTTTGAGTGACAGCATGAGTACTGTGACTAGTTTTGAAGGACTGTGTCAGCTGACCAAAAAATGGCAGCTCCCACCCAATGAAGAATCAGATTTTTCTGCATGTTTAAAGACACTGCAAGGATAATAGAAAAATAATGTTTTCTTTCAGTCTTCTTACGATTCTACCTTGTTAAAGGCAAGGGACTCATGTGAATAAGCAACCAAAGTATAGTAGTTCTCTAATTCCTTTGATGTGGATACTCAGCTGCAGGCATCTCCAGAGATATCTTCTTTCACCAGGTGTTAGCACAGCTGGAAATGCTTTAAGACCAGCATTCTTTGTAGCAGTTTTACAGCTAGAGCCATAGAATTTAAAGACAAAAGGAAAATTAAAGAGAAAGACTTGGGGAACATAATCAAAGGTTCACTCCACAAAGTTTGACAGGTAAAACTTACTTTGTTGGAGCTGTCTCATGTACCTGAATGCTCAATTCTAAATCCTTCTGATAATACCCTGGATTTCTTGTAAACAACTTCAAACATATTCTTAACAGAAGCTGCATTATATCAGCAACTTCCACTAATACAGTACTTGAGTTGGCACTGTTTAATCATTGCCTTTGACCCCCTCAATAGGAAGACTGTTCAAAATTTTGAATTATGCAGTCTGTTTTTCCCAAGGAAAGGCATAAGTCTTCCTCAGATTATGATGAGGAGGATGAGAGGATGAAACACACAGCTTTTTTTCCTGAAGCGTTTATACAGACCTTGACAAAGCATGGGATAAGATTTTCACTCTCTGTATGTCTCTGTCATGTTCAGGGCAACAAGGTTGCACATCGGAAGAGCAAAGATGTGAATAACAGAGAGAGCATGTAAGCAGCCAGTGGCTCTTTTCCATGGAAAAAAATATGCTGGTGTTGGAAAGGCTGATTGTAAGTGAAATAATTAAGAGCAGTTCAAAGCAAAAAAAGACATACCAATAGCAGTACCTGAGTATGTACATTAAATAGATTTATTATAGCGTATCAATCTTGTAAGCAACATGGTTAAAGAGCATTCAGGCTTTGTAAGTTTGCAGGACTTATTACGTGTCTTAGAGTTTTATTTACTTGTCACAAACACCAGTTCTTTTGGTTTATCTTGGCAGAAACATTCTATATTCCCTCTGGTTTGATTTCAGGAAGATGCTAATGAAATTGTTGTTTTGAGTGTTCACCTCTCAAAAGCAGCAGTCTTGTTTCTCTTATGTAAGAAACACATGCTTTTCTAACATGAACACCTCTGGTATTTTTGCAATGAAGAGGAAGATTGAGAAGCTCCCCTGGGTCTTTGGTAGCCCCATGGGCAGTATATTTCATGGGTTCATGAAAGGCAGGTCTTGCCAAAGTAATCTGATCACCTTCTATGCTCGAGTGACTAGACTCTTGTAGGAGGGAAAGGCTGTGGATGTGGTCTTCTTGGACTTTAGTAAAGCCTTTGATACAGTTTCTCATAGCGTTCTCCTTCGGAAACTGTCGGCCTCTGGCCTGGAGGGGCGCACACTCTCCTGGGTGAAAAACTGGTTGAATGGTCGGGCCCAGAGAGTGGTGGTAAATGGAGTGAAATTCAGCCTGAGGCCAGTGACAAGTGGGGTTCCCCAGGGCTCAGTCCTGGGTCCAGTCCTGTTTAATGTCTTTATCAATGACCTGGATGAAGGCATCGAGTGCACCCTTAGCAAGTTTGCAGACAGCATTAAGCTGGGTGGAAGTGTGGATCTGCTGGAGGGTCGGGAGGCTCTGCAAAGGGATCTGAACAGGCTGGACCACTGGGATGAGACCAATGGCATGAGGTTTAACATGGTCAAATGCCGGGTCCTGCATATGGGGCACAACAACCGTAAGCAGAGTGACAGACTAGGAGAAGTCTGTCTAGAAAGCTGCCAGCAGGAGAAGGACCTGGGGGTGTTGGTTGACAACCGACTGAACATGAGCCAGCAGTGTGCCCAGGTGGCCAAGAAGGCCAATGGCATCTTGGCCTGTATCAGAAACGGCGTGACTAGCAGGTCCAGGGAGGTTATTCTCCCTCTGTACTCGGCACTGGTGAGACCGCACCTTGAATCCTGTGTTCAGTTCTGGGCCCCTCACCACAAGAAGGATGTTGTGGCTCTGGAGAGAGTCCAGAGAAGAGCAACAAAGCTGGTGAAGGGACTGGAGAACAGGCCTTATGAGGAGCGACTGAGAGAGCTGGGGTTGTTTAGCCTGGAGAAGAGGAGGCGGAGGGGAGACCTTATTACTCTCTACAACAACCTGAAGGGAAGTTATGGCGTGGAGGGTGCTGGCCTCTTCTCCCAAGTGACAGGGGACAGGCCGAGAGGGAATGGCCTCAAGGTCCGCCAGGGCAGAATTAGGCTTGAGATAAGGAAAAAAAATTTTCATGGAAAGGGTAGTTAGGCATTGGAACAGTCTGCCCAGGAAGGTGGTTGACTCTCCTTCCCTGGAGGTGTTTAAGGTGAGGGTGGATGAGGTGCTTAGCGGACATGGTTTAGAGATTGGTGGGAATGGTTGGACTCGATGATCCAGTGGGTCTCTTCCAACCTGGTTATTCTATGATTCTATGATCTGCGTGATTTTGTGCTGGTTACTCTCCTGCCCAAATAATATCTAGATTTTGAACATATCCCTTTCTCATACTCTGAGGACTTGCGAATCGCTCTGTCATAGATTACTGTGGCATATTATGTAATCCTAGAACTATCAATAATAGATCTTCTGATTATATCAGATCTATATAAGTAATTATAATATATATATTAGTAATCATTTCTAAACATTTTGGTCAAGTTCTGAGTTAGCCTTATTAGAAAAAAATTGATTAAATATCCTACAGGACAGCCACCCATCATAAATTTTAAACATGCTTTTGCTTGTAAAATGAACAATATTCTGGACTGAGACTGGAATGATATTAGAAAGCCTGATTGGGGTTGTAGGTTTTTTTCTATTTATTTTTGCTTTCCATTTAGCATGAACAATGCAAGAGATTACTTTCAATTTTGTTTATAGTTGGTTTTCTTTCCTGGTTTTTATAAATTCTCTAAATGTAGTAATGTTATTTTCCAAGGAAGAAGAATGTTGTTCTTTAAAGAAGTAAATGGCTTCCACAGAAATTTTGCAACACATTTCACTGTAGTATTTCCACTGATGTTAGATGTTGTAATAGCTCTTTCAGCTTTTAGGAACTTGGCATCATTGCATTTAAGTTACTTGACTATATTGCCAAATCATAAAGGGAGCATATTATGATACTTCCATGAACTTGTGGTGCCTACAACTGTGAAACTGTGAGGCCTGTCTCTCTCTCTGTTTCTTTCTGATATGGTGCCTCTTAGGGACTTTACTCTTTTTCTTTTTTCTACTGTAGATTTTTCTTTCTTTTCTTTCTTTCTTTTTTTTTTTTTTTACTTATTCATTGGATTAAAAATTCTGTGTACTTTATATATGCAGCTGTACCTACAGTTATAAATCTCTATTAGGTAATTTAATTTAAATTACTTACAGGCTTTGCAATATTTGATAACACCTATGAGTTGTGAAAGTTTAGAATGATTAACTTGCTCTTTATGGAGGTGTCTCACAAGGAAATTAGTAAATTGTTCTTAACAGTCCAGAACGAGGAGAAAAACAACTGTATTTTTAGGACCCAATTTTCCCTTGCCTTACATCGGCATTATCAGCCTTTTGGGGGTCTTCCTTCTGTGGATTTCTGCAATTGTTTCTAATGAAGATTCTGACCTAATTCCTTGATCAGTGAGAGTCATTTAATGCCACGGACCTTATGACCTTGTGCCATATTAGTTTCCAGGCATGTGGCATAGATTCCCTCTCCCTTAGCTATATTTTTAGCAGGAGAGCTATCAGACAAGATTTCTGACTTCCAGGAGGACAGAAGGTCAACAAGTTAAGCTACATGTTATTTCACATGCATGTTCTTTATAGTCTGGTTTGTCAGTAGGGAACTCAACATTTATTTTAATAGCAGTGAAACTATTTTTTTATGTTAGTGAAGGAAACAGGGTTTTTTTAAGCAAGGTAAAATGTTATTCTGAAAACAATATTCATCCACTCAGACATATTTCTTCTCTGTCTTTGACCCACTTACTGCCAGAGGGATGTTCAACAGGTTTAGATCTGAAGACTGTTGTAGAAATCCCACACTTTTCAGAGGGTTTTTTTTGTCATCTGATACTAGTTTTCTGAAATGCAATATAATCATCTCTAAGGACTAGATTTTGCCCCCAGCAAAAGAGCATCACACCGTTTCAATTTTCAATATAGCATTTGACTGCATTTTTGGTAAAGTAAATAATGTTCCCATGCACTAAGTGTTCACTTGCTTTAACCAAAGGGCATTTACCTGTTCTTTAAGGTTTTCTATTGGTCTGTTCTATGAAGAAAAATACTTAAACTGATCTACTTTATGGTAAAGAACTCACTACTCTGATGCTATATTCTGCAAATATATGTTTCCCTTCTGATTTTTATCTTAGAATAGGATCTAAGGTTAATGTTAACATCTGTAACAAGTGTAAAAGTGCAGTAGACAACCAAGAAATCAAGAAGTGGAAAAGAGAGGAGATATTTTGTAGAAACATTAGCTCTGATTTTGCCTCACTAGAAGCTCAGATCAGCCACTGCCTTCCTCACAAGCCTGTGAACACCTGCTGTTTGTTCCGTCATGTTTATTTATTGGTTTTGATTTGGCCTTATATTGGTATTTCATTGTGAGGCAGTATAAACTTTACCTTTTCTAGCAATTTAAGATAAAACTATCAAGTGAAGGAGTATGTAAGAAGTCAAGCATGAAGGGTATGTGGGACTTTCCTTGGTTTTTTTTAAGCAGAAATTTTTTGCAGAGTGACACATCTTCCTTTGCCACAAATGATGACTAAAAAGTCATAAGAACAAATTTCCTGTAATGAAAACCTGCTATTTCAATAGCCTATTTGCTCAAATTATTCAGATATAATTTAATTTTCATTATATCTTGTCACAGTCATCATCTTTAGGTGCTCATATTAATAATAACTTGCCTAACAATGGGGGAAACAATCTTGATTTAGATGCTTTTATAATCAGTTGAAAGAATCCTATCAGCTTCAGTAATGAGAGTTGATCATGAATTTGCTTTGCAGCTTGGTACTTTGTATTATTATGAACATTTGAATATCCATATACTGATATTATCTTTATTTAGGCGCACTGGGTAGTATGTATCTGATTTAATTCTGAACATCCAAACCAGAACTAGTCTCCTTAGGTTGCTTGGTCTACGATGATGGCTCCGCTTATTCAATGCTCCTTGGTGTTGGATAATTCACTTTACCAGATGTAACTATTTTAGTATGATAGGCAGTCTGGTGCTACACTTTCACACACAGGAATTAAAGATGAATCCAAAACCACTCTGACTTTGGGCAGCCAACTTTATGTGGAAATTATAAGCAAAGCAAAAGGCTGACAAGATCCAGATCTCTGCAAAATTATTTAAAAACTTCTGTGTTTAACACTGCTTTCGTTATCTTCCCTCAGACAATTTTTTCTTCGAAATTGTCTACCAAAATTTACCTTAAATGGAGGTTATAGCTACAAGTAAAATGGTTCAGTTGCTATGGAAATTATTGTGGAATTATTTGTAATGATAAACAATGATATATTTTGAGCACGACATGGAAGCTGAGAAGCATGCATGCCATTTACATTTCCATATCTTTCCCAGAGCCTTTCTCTTCCTGGAATTAAGCCAGTAAGAAGTCCCAATGATACTGCTAAATGTACAATACACCTCCCATTCCTGCACTCAAATACAGCAAAAACTCTAGAAATGAAATGAAAAACCTTTCACTGAAAGATGTTAGCGTGAATCCTTGGCAAAAGATCTGTCCCAATCAGGATAGGTTTTTTTGTGTTTTTTGTATTTTGTTGTAGAGAGTTTCTTTAAAATTCCCACAGAGATCCCTAAATAGATAATATTCATTTGGTTGTTGTGAAATCCAAGAGATAAATCCCTCAAGGATCAAAGTGATGGTAAGGCTGTAGCATCTGTCAGTCCAGTACCTGAGCCATATAAATCTCCTAGTTTAATCTGAAAAATATGTTATTCAAAGAAGTGCGAGTGCTTCTGCCTATCTTCCGCTAAACTAGAACCATCTACATTCCTTTCTGAAAAATGAACTAAAAATTCAGCATGTTAGGGATTAGTTGGCAAAGTGGTTGGCAAAGTTGCATGGTTGGTAAAGTTCCAGGGGAGACAATCCTTAAAGGCAAGGGAGCCCACAAGGGCTGGGAGCTGTTCAAAGAGGAAATCCTAGCAGCTCAGGAGAAAGCCATCCCCCTGTTCTGGAAAAAGAGCCGGTGCAGGAAAAAAACAGCTTGGTTGAGTAGGGAGATCTTGAGAGATATCAAAAAAAAGAGAAATGTCTATGAGCTTTGGAAAAAGGGACAAGCATCTTGGGTGGAGTACAGGAGGGAAGTGAGATTGTACAGGATAAAAATCAGGAGGGCTAAGACCCAACTAGAAATAAGATTGGCTAAGTCTGTGAACGATAATAAAAATCTTTCTATAAATACATTAACAATAAAAGGAGGACTAGGGAGACCATACAGTCCCTATTGGGTGCAGAAGGAACAACATTGACAGGGGATGAGGATAAGGCTGAGATACTTACTGCCTTCTTTACCTCAGTCTTTTGTTGTAAGGAAAGTTGTTCCTTCTGTGTACAAACCCAGGAGTTAGAGGAGCAGAATGAGGCTCCCATTATCCAAGAGGAGGAAGTTAGAGACTTGTTTGCCCAGCTAGACACCCACAAGTCTATGGGGCTGGATGGGATCCACCCAAGAGTATTAAAGGGGCTAGCAGGTGTGTTTTCCAAATCCCTTTCCATCATGTTCCAGGAGTCCTGGCTGGCTTGGGAAGTTCCATTGGACTGGAGGCTGGCTGATGTTGTGTCCATCTACAAGAAGGGTCACAGGGAGAATCCAGGGAACTACAGGCCTGTCAGTCTGACCTCAGTACCAGAGAAAGTCATGGAACAGGTGATCTTGAGTGCTATCATGAAGCACATGCAAGAGAACCATGTGAACATGTCTTCACGAAAGCCAGGTCTTGCCAAACTAGCCTGATCGCCTTCTGTGACAAAGTGACTCGACTACCGAATGAGGGAAAGGCTGTGGTTGTTATCTTCCTGGACTTCAGTAAAGCCTTTGACACATTTTCTCATAGCATTCTGCTACAGAAACTGTCGGCCTCTGGCCTGCAGAGGAGCACATTCTCCTGGGTGGAAAACTGATTGGATGGCCGGGCCCAGAGAGTGGTGGTAAATGGAGTTAAATCCAGCCTGAGGCCAGTTACAAATAGTGTTCCCCAGGACTCAGTGCTCAGCCCAGCCCTGTTCAATTCATCCAATGACCTGGATGAAGGCATCGAGTGCTCCCTCAGCAAGTTTGCAGATGAAACCAAGCTGGGTGGAAGTGTGAATCTGCTGGAGGGTAAGGAGGCTCTGCAAAGGGACCTGAGCAGGCTGGACTGCTGGGCTGAGACCAATGACATGAGGTTTAATATGGCCAGATGCCAGGTCCTGCACTTGGGACACAACAACCCTGTGCAGTGCTATAGACTGGGAGAAGTCTGTCTAGAAAGCTGCCTGGAGGAGAAGGACCTGGGGGTGTTGGTAGACAGCTACTGGACTGAAGAATGGCAACTTGTCTTGCATCAGGAATAGTGTGACCAGCAGGTCCAAGGAGGTTATTCTCCCTCTGTACTTGGCACTGGTGAGACTGCACCTCGAGTACTGTGTTCAGTTCTGGGCCCCTCACCACAAGAAGGATGTTGAGGCTCTGGAGCGAGTCCAGAGAAGAGCAATGAAGCTGGTGAAGGGGCTGGAGAACAGGAGTGGCTGAGAGAGCTGGGGTGGTTTAGCCTGGAGAAGAGGAGGCTGAGAGGAGATCTCATTGCTCTCTACAGCTACCTGAAGGGAGGTTGTGGACAGAAGGGAGCTGGCCTCTTCTCCCAAGCGACAGGGGACAGGATGAGAGGGAATGGCCTCAAGCCCCACCAGGGGAGGTTCAGGCTGGACATTAGGAAAAAAAAATTCATGGAAAGGGTCATTGGTCATTGGGCACTGGAACAGTCTGCCCAGGGAGGTGGTTGATTCACCTTCCCTGGTGGTGTTTATGGGACGGGTGGTCATGGTGCTGAGGGGCATGGTTTAGTGTTTGATAGGAATGGTTGGACTCCATGATCCGATGGGTCTTTTCCAACCTGGTGATTCTATGATTCTATGATTCTAGTTCCAATTACTCTGTATGATTTTTCAGTTCTTTGCTAAACACTGTGAAAGGCCTCAATTATTTTCATCCACAAAAATTATATTTTGTTCCATGTAAATAGAAACTACTGATAAGATAACAATTCATATGGTATTAGGTTTAACTCCTATCTTCACACTTTTTTTTTTGTAGATTGAGGACTAGCCTTAAAATCCCATCTCAGTGGCAATTAATGTCTCTGATTTGGGGTAAGAACAGCAAATGTGAATTCTCAGAATCTTATCCAAGAGCACTGCAGTAAGGATTAGGACTTTTCACTTGCTGTATCTGGAACATCAGCACTTGATCACCCTATGCTTCAGTTATTATTTATTCATATTCCTCAAATATCATTAGGGTGCTTTTTGAGGTATTACATTTGCTCTAAAATTCACCCAGCATGTCCTCAAAAAAACAGCAACACTTTGACACTGTCCTTTCTTCTTCCTCACTAGCTGGGGAAAGAAAAGAAGAAATAAAGGATAAAATACAGAATATTAAGGAGTCACAATGCAGTCTCAGCTAGACTCCTTCTCCATCAGATAATGGTAACAAATTTTAAAGTTGTTTTTGGTACAGTTCCACCTAACACTCATTTTGATTTGATCAGTTTATAGGTAGATGAGATGTGCTGTTGCCCAGACTATCCAATAATTATTTAAGCGGATCTCTTGTCATTACCAATTTCTATTTCTATTTCTATTTCTTTCGTTAGTGCGAGAAATACTGAAATGCTGGGATTTACATCCCATTGCTGGAAGTGATGATGGGAGGTCAGGTAGGAATGACAAGAGTTTGAAAATTTACAGAAAGTCATAAGAATGATTTGCTGTGTTTGAAAGAAATCTAGAGGAAGGCTTTGTTTATTTTTCTGTCATCAGTATACAGATTTGTCAATGCTTGCAAATGAAAGAAGCAGCACTCCTCCTTCAGAGTCCTGTATGAGGGCAGACACAATAGAGATGGAAGGGGACAGCTTTAGTGATGGTGAAGTTTTTATATGTTTTAAAAGGTAATGCAGATCATCCTTAATAATTTAAATTTAGTGCGGATTTTCTTCCATAACCTTTATTTGTGATCATCTTCTATAGTTATGTTCCTTATCCTACGTTTTCCATATACATCAGAAAAAAATCACCACCACTCTGTTGTCTCCTCAATATTACTCTGAATTTTAAACTTGTTCTATTATATATGGATTCACATTTTACATTGTCTTTTAAAGGATTATTTTATTATTAACATAAGAAGATATTGCTTTCAATAACATAGAACATGATTTCTTACCTGATTCTTTTAGGGATGTTTTGGGATTATAATAAGAAGAAAATACGAAATGAATGTAAGTACTAAGTTGTTGTCTCAAGAATTCATTAAACATGGGTTATTATTGTAATCTTTCAGATTGTCTACCAGTAATCTATCATCTTGTTACTTCTGATGCTAGGCAGCAGAGGGTGGAGGACTGTAAATTGTCACAGGCAAATGGTCACAGAAAACAGGTCTGTATCACATACAGTGTGTCTGACATTTAAATGCATTAGATTCACTGCACCATTTGTTAATCTGCAACTATGCAATGAAATCAACATGTTCTGGATACCATGTTTCATTGGAGACCTAAAGCCAAGCTTGGGAAATACAGACTTTGGGGTGTGCTTGATCAGTTCCTTTCGATTTTGCCCATGTTGTCACAGTTGTATTCATGCCCAGAGGAATAAGTGTCTGCAGAGCCTATCGGGGTTCTTCACTAATAGTAATTAGTATGTTACCAAGTCTATCAATTTTAATGCTATATTTAGCCATCACGCCTTGTAAGGCATTGAGCTGGACAGTAAGGAATGTTCAGAGAAGCCAAGAGAAAATGTGGTCAGCATTTTCAAAAGTCATGCTACTCAGAAAAATATTTCAACAAAGAATTAGAAACTTGAGTGTGACTGATTAATAAGTAGTCTTCGTTAATGGGGCATGTATTAAGGACTGTGGTATAATGTCACAACATGCTCTGGTAAGATCTAGTATGACAATATCTTGGAGCCAATCTGAGTCACTGGTGAAGCTGTGTAGCATGTACTGGACTTATATAAGCAAATTATCTTATGAAGGTAGATCTCAACTGGCACATAAGCTTAATAATGACTCATAGCATGAGCAGGAATTTCATCCACTGAAAACAGTCACTAGATTGTTGGATATTAGCTGGTAGGGCTTGCAGTCTTTCAAGAAATCATGTTATTTCTTTTCAGTGATTGGACAGCCAGAGACAACGTAGCTTGAAGAATCTTGGGCATTGTAGTCAGAGCACACAGCAGAGGTTCATCACCTGGGAAAACTCTGACATTATCTGCTACCTCACCAGAAGAAACATCTAGCCAATATGCAAAACTAGATGCTGTAAAATAGCTTGAATACAGGTTTTGTGAATATATCCTTAGGTGTCTGCTGTAAGGCCCTCTGGGGTCACATTGTGAAAGTTTTCCAGCCTTTTGCAACCGAAGTGATACTTCCGCAAAACTTTTGGAAAAAAACTCCCCCAAACTACAGCAGAGTTTGTCCAAACAGTACAGCAAAGATTTCCCTTTAAAAGCAACTTAATTAATGTACAAAAATTTTAAAGAGCATTTCCCTTTTGAAAGAACCTTTTGTTGTCCCTTTGTGAGTGAAAAGGTCTGTGAGTAGCACTGAGACTGTGAAATCTCTGGTGCAAAAGAAGTGGCACACTGTTAAACATGACTATTAAATTATTTTCTTGGGAGTAGTTTGTGATTCATGTGGAATAGATTAAAAGTCTGTTGCAAATCCCACAAGATTTCCCATGGAGTATAATTATACATGAAACAGAATAAGAAGTGCAGTCCAACAATTTCTTTAATTAGATAGTGGTTACTGAAGCTGTCAGTGTGTCTTGTCCTACAAAGAAATAAAAAGGAAGAGTTAGGTAATGGAATTGTTGATAAATGTTTGCACTTCAGAGGAATTAATTATCTGTGTAAACAAATAATGGACTAAGAAAACTGCAGTCAGCTGATGGGATCTTGCCCTTTGTCGACACTGATGATATAATACCTATCTTAAAGACCAATTTGCTGCCTTAACAAAGCAGCCCTCAAGGACCTGCCTTGGTCCCTTTGAGCAACAGAGTTTTCTACAGTTTTATGGGGTCTGAAACTTGAAGTGATAAGACTCAGCTCTCGTAGCATTATAAGCTTGGCATTGGCAGGACTAGAGGTTTCCTTTTCTTCTGCCAGCCCCTTTGCCAATGAAAAGAGTTTGACTACTTCTGAATGCATTAGAATAGGTGAAGCCACTAATTCTCCTTAGAATCATAGAATCATAGAATAACTAGGTTGGAAGAGACCCACCAGATCATGGAGTCCAACCATTCCTATCAAACACTAAACTATGCCCCTCAGCACCTCATCCACCTGTGCCTTAAACACCCCCAAGGAAGGTGAATCAACCACCTCCCTGGGCAGACTGTTCCAGTGCCCAATGACCCTTTCTGTGAAATATTTTTCCTAATGTTCAGCCTAAATCTCCCCTGGTGGAGCTTGAGGCCATTCCCTCTTGTCCTGTTCCCTGTCACTTGGGAGAAGAGGCCAGCACCCTCCTCTCCACAACTTTCTTTCAGGTAGCTGTAGAGAGTAATGATATCTCCTCTCAGCCTCCTCTTCTCCAGGCTAAACAACCCCAGCTCTCTCAGCCACTCCTCATAAGGCCTGTTCTCCAGCCCCTTCACCAGCTTTGTTGCTCTTCTCTGGACTCGCTCCAGAGCCTCAACATCCTTTTTGAGCTGAGAGGCCCAGAACTGAACACAGTATTCGAGATGTGGTCTCACCAGTGCTGAGTACAGAGGGAGAATAACCTCCCTGGACCTGCTAGTCACATCATTTCTGATACGGGCCAAGATGCCATTGGCCTTCTTGGCCACCTGGGCACATTGCTGGCTCATGTTCAGTCGCTGTCGACCAACACCCCCAGGTCCTTCTCTTCCAGGCAGCTTTCTAGACAGACTTCTCCCAGTCTGTAGCACTGCACAGGGTTGTTGTGCCCCATGTGCAGGACCCGGCATTTGGCCTTGTTAAACCTCATCCCATTGGTCTCAGCCCAGCAGTCCAGCCTGTTCAGATCCCTTTGCAGAGCCTCCCTACCCTCCAGCAGATCCACACTTCCACCCAGCTTAATGTCGTCCGCAAACTTGCCAAGAGTGTACTTGATTCCTTCATCCAGGTCATTGATAAAGACATTGAATAGGGCTGGACTGAGCCCAGAGCCCTGGGGAACCCCACTTGTAACTGGCCTCCAACTGGCCCACTTGTAACTGGCCTCCTTGACCAGTTAACATTAATTCTACCAGAGATACACTGTGGAGCCTCTGACATTGCTCTGAAACATCTGCTCAAAGATGAGGTTGGGTGGGAGGGACCGGTTTCTGGACTGAAATGTTTTATGTTCCTACACATGTGACTATGCTTGTATTGTTACAGTGCTACATGGAGAAACTTATAAAATAGGAGAATAGAGTTTAGTAGATGGGGACTCTCAAAAACACTGCAGATCTTTAGAACTGAGCACCTTGAGTGATTCTTTCTTCCAGGTCCAGTTTTAATGCCCTTCTAGGTCAAAAAGCATTGAAATTCTCTCAGTTAATAATTACAGATAGCCATGTCATGTGCATGTGCTCCATTTTTGCATCTGCAGCACTTTACTGAACAGTCCTGGCTGAGAGTAATGGCCAAAAAATTACTGAACCATGAAGGTCTTCCTCATTATTCCCATATTCCTCAAGAAATTGTCCTTTCATCACCAAAAATGAAGTTCACTGAAGGCAGACTGGAGTTGTACTGCTGTCTCTGCACCTCAAATTTTGTAAATAAATTGTGTTGTGGCATTCTTTCTCACTTGTGCAATGTAAAGTGTAGACACAGAGACTGAAATGTAAAGTGACTATACTTTTGGCGGGGATAAGCTATTGATTTTTACTTCTACATAAGACTGATATAGCTATTTGAATGTGCTCGCCATCCAACATGTTAGTACCAGCTGCCCATATTCCTAAAAGTGCCCCAATGCAATACAAGCATCAGTCCTGCATGCTGCTTATCCAGCTATTTTCACTACTCTGTTCAGTCGAAGCACAATAAATAGTGTACTGTAATCTTCAGGAGAGAGTTGGCAGGCGATGCTGCTTAGGCACGACAACATTTCAATGGCTTTTAGCTATGAAATCCAAGCTATTAGTGTTGAGTTTGTACAAAAACATAGGAGGTAAGAGCACCATAAGAGAATGCATTCCTCGGAGAACGTATCTGATTCTCAGTTGTAAGCCTTTCAGAGAGTTACATAGTTGAGGATGTATTCTTGACAGAGACAATGAAGTAATTCCCACTTCTGTGAACAAATACCTGTGATAAAGATTCAATTCCATAAACTGCAGAATCTTGCTATTTGTGTCTCAACATAACTGATTTAAATATGGTTCACAGTTTCAGTGAATGAAAAGAGAAATACTGGAATAAAAGGAAAGATTATGTATCTTGCTTAATTGTATATTGAATCTTTATAGACAAGAAAATCTGAAACTCTGGGATGGCTTTAAGACATGTAAAAGTGTGTGGTTAAAAAGAAATAAATGTATTGGAAATGTATCATCATATGATAGTTTGGGTTGGAAGTGATGCTTAAAGATCACCTAGTCCAAACCCCCAGCAATGAGCAAGGACATCTTCAGCTAGATTAGGTTGCTCAGAGTTCCATCCAACCTGCTCTTGAATATTTCCAGGGATTGGGTATCTACCACCTCTCTGGGCAATCTGTTCCAATGTTTCACCATCCTCAGTGCAAAAAAATTCTTCCTTATATCTAGTATAAATCTACCCTCTTTTAGTTTGAAACCATTACCCCTTGTCTTATTGGAACAGGCCCTGCTTAAAAGTTTGTCCCCATCTTTCTTAAAAGCCCTCTTCATGTACTGAAAAACCACAAGGTCTACATGGAAACTTCTTTTCTCTAGGCTGAACAATCCCAACTATCTCAGCCTATATTTGTGGGAGGGGCGATGCATCCTTCTGATCATTTTTGTAGCCCTTTTCTGGACTCACTCAAACAGATGTCCTTTCTGTGCTGAGAACTCTAGAATTCACCTTGCTGAGGGTGCAATTGATCTTGCTGCCTATGCCATTGAAAAATATCTTAAACAGTACTGGTCCTGGTATGGACCCCTGAGGTTCACAACTTCTCACCAGTCTTCATTGGGACATCGAGACACTGACTGCTACAATCTGGGTGTGACCATCCAACCAATTCCTCATCCACTGAACAGTCCACCCATCAAATCCATATCTCTCCAATTCAGAGAGAAGAATGTTGTGGGGGACCATGTCAAAGGCTTTACAGAGGTCCAGATAGATTACATCCATTGGTTTTCTTGTGTCCACTGACGTGGTTACCCCGGCATAGAAAGCTTGTAGGTTGTTCAGACATGACTTGCCTTTGGTGAAGCCAAGCTGTCTGCTTCTAATTACCTCCCCATTCTCCTATCCTACGTGCTTTAGCATAATTCTTAGAAGGATCCATTCCATGATCTTCCCAGGCACAGAGGTGAGGCTGGCAGGTTGGTAGTTCCCAGGGTCGTCTTTTCTACCCTTTTTAAAAATAGGCATGATGTTGCCCTTCTTCCAGTCACCAAGGACTTCTCCTGACTGCCATGACTTCTTGAATATCCTGGAGAATGACTTGGCAACCACATTGGCCCGTCCCCTCAGGACTCTGGGATGCATCTCATCAGGTCCCATAGACTTAAATATGTTCAGGTTCCTCAGCTGGTCACAAACCTGATCTTCCCCTCCAGTGGGAGGGACTATACCCCCTTGGTTCTCTTCTTGTTGTCCATTGACCCAGGAGGTGTGAGAAGAGCAGTTGTCAGTGAAGACTGAGGCAAAAAAAAGTTAAGTACCTTGTCTGTCTCCATTTTCATCCATCAGTTGGGGTACATTCTCTTTTAACTTTCCTTTTCTGGTTGACATGGCTGTAGAAGCACTTCTTGTTAGTCTTCAACTTCTCTTGCCAAGTTCAGCTCAAGTTGTGCCTTAACCTTCCTGATCTCATCCCTACACAACTGGGCAGCGTCCCTATTCCCTTCCCAGATTCTCTATTACATGCACTGCCTGGGCAGTTCTCTCTTGCTCTTCAGTTTGACCAGCAGGTCTCTACTCAACCACTCTTGTCTCTTCTCTTCCCTCTCTGATTTCCTAAATCTGGGGACTGAGTGCTCTTTTGCTTTATGTAAGGATCCTTAAGTATTTGCCAGCTCTATTCTACTCCTTGTTCCTGAGGACCACATTCCAACAGGTCCTACTAACTCCTTGAAGAGCTGGGAGTTTGCTTTCCTGAAATTTAAGGTCCTGACTATACTCCTTGCCTGTCCCATATCCATCAGGACCTTGAATTCGACCAGTGTGTGATCACTGCAGCCCAGATTGCCTCTGATGAGTTCTGATGTCACTTGCATTAGTGATCCCCTTGGGTAGGGATGTCATTTCCTTTATCCCATATAAGTGCTGCTGGTACTCTTGTATTAGGATGTAATTTCTGATACCATGATGGTTTTTTACAAGGAAGGCTTGGTGGCAGAAGATTCCCCACATTCTCAAAATCTGGATGTGTTAATGCCCTGATGTGTCACAGTCATGGCTTTAAGGAAGCCAGGGAACAGTAATGGGTGTTAGGCAAGCTGAAAATACACAATTGTAGTTATTGGACTAAGCAAAGAAAGAAATAAGAAGACTTCTATTTGTGCAAAAGTCTTTTGTCTTGCATTGTTAGAAGGCAATCTTGAAAGTGTGTGATGAGATGGGGAGGAGTTGGTGAATGGATAGGATGGATTGGCTATATGTGTGAACAGACTGGATAAGGTAGACTCCATAAACAGTCAGAGGTTCCCGTAAGTCCTTTAGTGTTTGTTTACTCCATTGCTGGTAGCAACTCTGGACTCTTTAACACCATTCCCCTGCAGGGGATTTCTTGCTATCTGAAGTGAGTCTTAGTAAATAACAATGGGCCTGAATAGTTAATTCCCTTGTACTCTATACTACAGATTGGATTCTTCTGATCACAGGATGGAGTCACTCTGATTACTTAGAAGTTATGTATTGCTGGCAGATATTTTATTTCTTCTGAAGATCCTAATTTATTTTTTTAAACTTGGGTTCCACCAGGCAATAACCAAATAAGCCTTGGTGACTAGTGGATGTGTTCAAGTAAACCCAGCACTATCTTGTATGAATTATTCAGCAGGTAAGTTGAGCAAGATTTCCAAATCCTGCATTTTCCTGTGTAGTTAGTGCCTTTTAAAGGTGGGAAGGTGAGAAATAATTCCTTTGATTTACTCAAGCTTTTAAGAAACCGCCATATTCTTTACTATGCAACCTCTGTTCTTAATTTCTGTTTCTTATATGCCATTTCACAGCCATTCAATAGGTGCAATATGCCTACCCTTGCTTCTGAAACACTGTCAGCTTTCATGGCAGGACAATAGGTTGAAGAAAAGAGCAAAAGTATAGAGTAGTCTGCCAAGGGAAAGGTTGCTTCACTTAACACAGCCAGCAGTCAGCAAGTTCAGAAGGCAAGGGGCAGTTGCACCGTTAACAAAACATGAAATGTGCTGGCACAGTCAGAAAGGTTCTCAGTCCCATCAGTAATGAAAGCCAGGTGAGAGGATGAAGGTAAGTGTGGAGTCTGGAGGATGAGCAGATTTAGTGTCAAAGAAGCAAGAGGCATAAGCACTGCAAATCTCATCTCTTTGTGATCTTTATCACTTGCTGAAGACTAGAGCAAGGCTGTGTGGGTGCTCCAGCTTTTGGGAATTGCATGATACAAGAGCTGCATACTTTCAGAGAGAAGCAGACTTTTATGTGCAGTACATTCCTGTCTGATTCCATGGTGGAAGGCAAACAACATTGTCTTTTTCTTCTCATCTGAGTGGAATATCTGGTGTTATGCAATGTAATAACCAGAATGATATTCTGATATTTAGAGTACAAGAGATGATGTTGAATATAGATGTATGTGTTGCTCAGCTGAATTAGAAACCATTTATTGATGTGTGTATGTTTGGGAGAAGTAGATGTGTCCAAATGGGAATAGAAGCTCTGACAAGAAGCAGCTTGCTCAAGAAAGCTCTTGAATTATTAGGTTTTAGGAGTTCATCCCCATCTTTAGTAAAATGAGATTTTTTTATTGCCTAACAGGTATGCAGAATCATGAGTACCCTTGACAACCTTTAATCAGGATGTTCTCAGGCTGCAGAAATCTTTTCAACAGTTCTTTCCACAATAAAGTAGCCCTTCTCTCTCCTTCCTTCCCTGCTTTTCACAAAAATACTTGGCAACAGCATGTATAAATCAAAGTTTTTCAGAGAGGTGCCTTAATTTAGGCTGAATTTGTTCCCTCAATAAGACTTCTCAAAATGAAACATCTTTTGAAAACCAGTTTTATATACTAGAGTGGAAGTTCTCATGCCAGCATCTTAAATAAGCAGTGCCTAATCTTTTCTTCCCAAAGATGGCCAAATAGCCGTGAGGACAAGTGTACTGCCTGCTATGCAGCAGCCTCTGATGTCAAGCATTGGGGGGGGATGTTTCATCTTGCTGGGAGCCTTTGGAAAGTGAGATCCAGAATAATACATAGACTAGCTACTTACTAAGGTGCTATGGATTACATGATCTCCAAGATACCTTGATATGAGATTTTAAGCTTTCCAATTCCCTCTGACAATAGTCAGTCAATTCCAGCCTGAATTTCATGCAACAACTGATTTGTAGAAATAAGACAGAAAAGAAACTTGCACAGTCAATTGATCCTTCCCCTGAGCACAAAGCTGGACAAGATATACAGCTGGAATACCTATATCTTCCAGGGCAATCTATGTCAGTTAATAAGCTGACTTGGGCTTCATAGAGCAACTGGTATTATTCTACCTTCTCTTCTGAATACACTTAGATGTGTCTCAGCCCACCTCTTTCTCACCTAATTGCACACCACTGCCTAGGAAGAAATAGGATGCCTGAGACAGCAGAGGTGGAGAAGTGAAATAAAAAACCACATATGGATGTGGCATCTGTGTTTTTTTTAGTGTGAGGGAATAGAGACAGTATGAATAGAATTATTTGTTATTCTGGGGTTTGGTGGTTTGTTTTGTTTTTGTTTGATTTGGTTTATTCTGTTTGGTGGGGGTTTTTTGCTTCTTTTCATCTTTACTGACTTCTATGTGAGGTTCTGCCCATTCTGCAGAATTCAGTCTACACATTTCTGAGCAGAAATGAAAGTGAATGAAAGGAAGCCATGACATTATGCATTTACAACATCACTATTAAATGCCTGGCAAACACACAACTGAGAGAGTGCCTTGTAGGCAGATGCATTCCCTTGAACTGCATCTTCCTGTCACCACAACTATCAGAGCTTTATGATATGGGACTGTGGAAAAAAACCAGAAAAAAATCTAGTCTTTAAGATGCAGTGGAGTGATTTAGATGTTGATAGGGATAGAACTGGCTTTGTGTTTACATGAGGTCTCTAGATTAAATAGAGATGTGACTCAAGTCTACCATCTTCCTAGCATGAATAGCGTTTGCCTCTGTTAATAAGCCAGACATTATATTGTGTGTGTGCTCTGTCTCTCTCTTTCTCTCACTTTTTTTCTTTCGAACTAATAATACAACCCCTAGAAGTTCATTAATGCTGGCATGTCTCTTTGCTTCACTTTTGTAATGCATGAGAACACAGGCCTTAAATAAAATCTTTGTGAAGCACTTGCTCTTGTCTGAAGATAAAAAGCGTGTTCTTACATTTGCATTACAAAGAAGCCCATATCAGCATCTTCTTTCTCTGGCATCCTCCTTTCTCTGGGCTCCTATCTGATGGAAAAGGCAATTTCCAACTAATCATTCTAAAAGCCTGACATTTGTGCCTGTAATGAGAGGAGAGAGTTTTCACTGTTGATTTTTGGTGGGTATTAGGCAGTGGGATTTTTTGCAGAAGCAGTACTGGGATCTCTACATTCTCTGTGCTCTGTGTAAGCATTTCTGCTCCACTGGGTAACATTGAATAACCTGGGATTCTTAGGAGATGGAAACGTATCTCCGGATGGGGGGGATTTTGCATAATCTCTCCTGATACAAAAGTTTGTTGCCAGTCATGTTAGTGTAAAACTGGCATCATCCTACTGATGACAGAGGAGTGACTTTAGATCACCTGGGAGTAACTGGTCACCTGGACATGGTTGCTGAGCAGCCTGCTGTAGGTGAACCTGTTTCAGCAGGAAGGTCAGACAAGACGACCTCCAGAGGTCACTTCCAAACTCAGCTGTTCTGTGAAACATGTCAGAATTGTCTGCAGCAATTAATGTCCCTTGCAGGAGTCACTTAGTGCCACCTCAAACCATATTTGGTAACCAGCACAGGCTCTAGCTGCCCATTTTTAAAAAAGTGCAGTTTTTGCCTTGATCTTGTGTCAAACCCTTGTCTCTTGTGCTGACACGAGTATTGTAATGGTTTAAGAAATGGTCTGTAAGATCTTCTAAATACTAGGAAACCAGGTGTCAACCTTGTGCTAGCACAGATGTGCACACACACAAATTTATAACATCAATATTAGTTTAATTTTGCACCAAATCTCTGAGAACCTCTCCTAGAGGATGATGTTTGTAGCCTTGGGAACAACTAAAGCATGCAAAGTAACTGCAGTCCTTCAGAATACAACTGTCAGTATGAAAAGAATCTTGACTGGTAGCCTTTGGAACGGAGAAGATGCAAAACACACTATAGATTTGGGAGAAAGGAGTGAGAAAAGCATACTGCAGCTTACAGTCTTGCTTACCTGTCCAGTACAGCATAGCATACACTCTGGTACGCACACAAAATATTCACCTGGTATGTCCTAAGTCTGAGCTACTCCTTAAAACACTGAAGCTACACTCATACTTGCACTGTTAAAGAGACTGCCAAGAGGATCATCTGTACTTTGAGATTTGTGATTTTCAGGATTAGGGAAGATTTTGATCTCAGGGCAGAGGAACACAGTTTAGCTGGGAGCAGGGTTGTCAAGGTCATAGAATTTTCCAAGAAAAGGCAGCACGATCTAGCTGTGTCTATTTTAGATCATTCAGTTTACCAAAACAGCAGTCCATTATTTTAGCCCTCCTGGCTGCGGAGTCCCTGCAGTACCTAGAGGCTGCAACCAGCAGTAATAAAACTCCCTGCATGCATCTTTCAAGATATGCTTGGCATTATGCCAATTAGTCCTTGAAAGATGCCTATGTGTGGTAATTCATGGCATTGTTCATACTCTTCATATTTAATCATTTCATTATAATTAATATGATCATTACCACAGTACGAGGGGAAAAGAAGATTATTAAAGGTTAATGTCATTGCTACTCCTACCGTGCCTTGAATTGTTACAATTTTTTGTAGGTATTTTATTAAACTGATAGGTAACAATGCAATTACAATTAATAATGTATGTGCAGCCATATTTATTTGTCCCTCTGTGAGGCCAGAGGCTGCCTAAAACAATGAAAGTGAGAGGCAGAGAGAGATACTAAATCCATGGTGGATTTGTTTTCGTTTTCATTTTGCATGCTCACCTGCTTTCTGCTTCTCTCATACTGGGTCTGGCTAGAAGTGAAGCTCCAAAATCACATGGTCATGATGAAAAGCCTGTGATATATTTATGGATCAAAACATTGCTTAGGTGTAGTGGCAACCTAGCTTAGGGACCAGGAAAGTTCCGTTTATGTCTTTTCCCTCAGTTTTATCAAGTATAAAGTGAATTTCAGCCAGGATTTCAAAACACTTCATATGAATCCTTCAATCAATGGTAAGCCAAAGGGCTGCTGTATTTTTTCTGCTTAGATAAGATTAACTGTTTCTGAACTGATACCAAGGGACAATGTTGTAGGTAAAGCTGTTCTTTCCCTGTTGTTTCTGGTTGCAGACTGCACTCCATGCCTGGTGATGCCTGGACCAAAGCTTGCCTTAGATCAAACTCATTTGATTGGCTGCCAATCCACTCTTAGCCATTGCTGAGGTCTAGATTAAAGACTGAATTTGTGTTACTCAGAATCACAGAATGACCAGGTTGGAAGAGACCCACTGGATCATCGAGTCCAACCATTCCCACCAATCCCTAAATCATGCTCCTAAGCACCTCATCTACCCTAACCTTAAACACCTCCAGGGACGGTGACTCAACCACCTCCCTGGGCAGACTGTTCCAATGCCTAACCACCCTCTTCGTGAAGAATTTCTTCCTAATCTCAAGCCTAAATCTCCCCTGGCGGAGCTTGAGGCCATTCCCTCTCGTCTTGTCCCCTGTCACTTGGGAGAAGAGGCCAGCTCCCTCCTCTCTACAACCTCCCTTCAGGTAGTTGTAGAGAGTAATAAGGTCTCCCCTCAGCCTCCTCTTCTCCAGGCTGAACAATCCCAGCTCTCTCAGCCGCTCCTCATAAGATTTGTTCTCCAGCCCCTTCCCCAGCTTCATTGCTCTTCTCTGGACTCGCTCCAGAGCCTCAACATCCTTCTTGTGGTGAGGGGCCCAGAACTGAACACAGTACTCGAGGTGCGGTCTCACCAGTGCCGAGTACAGAGGGAGAATAACCTCCCTGGACCTGCTGGTCATGCCGTTCCTGATACAAGCCAAGATGCCATTGGCCTTTTTGGCCACCTGGGCACACTGCTGGCTCATGTTCAGTTGGTTGTCAACCAGCACCCCCAGGTCCTTCTCCTCCTGGCAGCTTTCCAGCCAGGTTTCTCCTAGTCTGTAGCTCTGCTTAGGGTTGTTGTGCCCCAAGTGCAGGACCCGGCATTTGGCCTTGTTAAACCTCATGCCGTTGGTCTCAGCCCAGCAGTCCAGCCTGTTCAGATCCCTTTGCAGAGCCTCTCTACCCTCCAGCAGATCAACACTTCCTCCCAGCTTGGTGTCGTCTGCAAACTTGCTAAGGGAGCACTCAATGCCTTCATCCAGGTCGTTGATAAAGATATTAAACAGGACTGGACCCAGGACTGAGCCCTGGGGAACCCCACTTGTCACTGGCCTCCAGCTGGATTTAACTCCATTTACCACCACCCTCTGGGCCCGCACATTCAACCAGTTTTTCACCCAGGAGAGTGTGCACCCGTCCAAGCCAGAGGCCGACAGTTTCCAAAGCACAATGCTGTGAGAAACTGTATCAAAGGCTTTACTGAAGTCCAGGAAAACAACATGCACAGCCTTTCCCTTGTCCAAGAGTTTAGTTACTTGGTCATAGAAGGTGATCAGATTACTCTGGCAAGACCTGCCTTTCATGAACCCGTGTTGACTGGGCCTGATCACCCGGTTCTCTTGCAAGTGCTTCATGATCACACTCAAGATCACCCGCTCCATGACTTTCCCTGGTACCGAGGTCAGGCTGACAGGCCTGTAGTTCCCCGGATCCTCCCTGCGCCCCTTCTTATAGATGGGCACATCAGCCAGCCTCCAGTCCAGCGGAACCTCCCCAGTCATCCAGGACTGTTGGAAGATAATGGAAAAGGGTTTGGGAAGCACACCCGCCAGTTCCCTCAAAACTCTTGGGTGGACTCCATCCGGCCCCATAGGCTTGTGGGCATCTAGCTGGGCAAGCAAGTCTCTAACCACCTCCTCTTGGACCTTGGGAATCTCATACTTCTCATCCAACCCTTGGGGTTGTGCACAGAGGGAACAATTTTCCTTACTGTTAAAGACTGAGGCAAAGTAGGCATTGAGCACTTCAGCCTTGTCTTCGTCCCCTGTTACTGTTGTTCCCTCTGCATCTACTAGGGACTGGAGATTCTCCCTAGCCCTCCTTTTGCTGTTGACGTATTTGTAGAAAGACTTTTTGTTGTCTTTCACAGTCTTGGCCAATCGCATTTCTAGTTGGGTCTTAGCCCTCCTGACTTTTTCCGTGCACGTTCTCACTTCCTCCCTATAGTCCACCCAGGATGCCTGCCCCTTCCTCCAGAGGTCGTAGACCCTCCTCTTCCTATTGATGTCTCTTAGGACCTCCCTACTCAACCACGCTGGTTTCTTACCCCTCCAGCTACATTTCCGGAACTTGGGGACGGCTTTCTCCTGAGCTGCTAGGAGTTCCTTCTTGAAGAGCGCCCAGCCCTCATGGACACCTTTGCCTTCAAGGACCGCCTCCCATGGGACTTTTCCGACCAGCCTTCTGAACAGCCCGAAGTCTGCTCTCTGAAAGTTGAGAGCGACTGTTCTGCTAACCTCCTTCTTCATTTTACTCCGCACTGAGAACTCTATCATCTCATGATCGCTTTGCCCCCAGCGTCCTCCAGCCTTCACATCCCCCACCAGTCCTTCTCTGTTCACCAACAGCAGGTCCAGGAGGGCACCATCCCTTGTCGGTTCGCTCACCAGCTGTGTGAGGAAGTTGTCTTCCACACACTCCAGGAACCTCCGGGACTGCTTCCTTTCTGCTGTATTATACTCCCAGCCTATATCTGGGAAATTGAAGTCTCCCACAAGGACTAGAGGTAGCGAATTTTGAGACTACACTCAGTTGTTTGCAGAAGAGCTCATCAGCTGCTGCTTCTTGGCTGGGTGGTCTGTAGCAGACCCCCATCACAATCCCTTCCTGCCCATGGACTCCTCTGATTTTCACCCACAGGCACTCAGTCCCATCCTGATCGTAGTCCAGTTCGAGGGTATCAGTGCCCTCTCTAACATAGAGGGCTACCCCACCTCCTCTTCTGCCCTTCCTGTCCTTCCTAAAAAGTTTATACCCCACCATGGGTACGCTCCAGTCGTACGAGTCATCCCACCACGTCTCCGCAATGGCAACGACATCGTAGTCTCCCTGCCCTACCACAGCTTCCAGCTCCTCCTTCTTATTTCCCATGCTGCGTGCATTGGTGTAAATGCACTTCAGCTGGGCAGGCGTAGCTTCAGCCTTCGCAATAGGGCTCCTCCCCAACTGAGCGGTCCTTGACTTAACTAAGGCCACAGTGCCAGTTTGCTGCCTACCATCCCCAGGTGCACTCACCCCCTCTTCCTTAGTGGTGATATACTGGCAGGCATTGCCAGCACACCTCCCCTTTGCCATTGAAGTCTCACCTCCAGGCTCACTACCATCCTGCCTGGCCTCCATCCCCTCCCCCCTCACATCTAGTTTAAAGCTCGATTTATGAGCTTAACTAGGTTTTTGGTGAGGGCTTTTGTCCCCCTAGCAGACAGGCGTGTCCCATCCCTGGTAAGAAAGCCTGGGGGTGCGTGGGCCTCCCCATGATTAAAGAACCCAAAGCCCCTCTTCTCACACCAGTCCCTAAGCCATTCATTAACCCGTTTCTTAGTCCTCATTTCCTGCTCCTGGTTCCTTAGTATTGGGATGGAGTTGAATATTACCTGTGCCCCAGAGCCCTCGATCATTCTCCCAAGTGCCTTGAAGTCCCTTTTGATGGCTTTAGGCCTTCTATGATCTATTTCCTCATTACCAGTTTGAAAAACTAAAAGCGGATATTAGTCGGTGTCTTTGACCAGGGAAGGGAGCTTTCTAGTAACGTCCCTCACTGATGCTCCCGGCAAGCAGCAGACCTCCCTATGGAGCGGTCCGGCCTACAGATGGGACTCTCCATTCCTTTGAGAAGGGAATCCCCCAAGACAATCACCCTCCTCTTCTTTTTAACCGAGGATGTTTTTAAGGCTGTGGGAGGATGATGGGGCTTCGGAAACACTTCTAGGCTGTGGGTGCAGCCCTCTTCATCTTTAGGGCTAGGCTGCACGGTCAGCACCTCATATTTGTTCCCCAGAGAGATCTGGGGGTTAATTGCCTGGGTGGGGGGAGCAGGTTTCCTTCTCCAGGCAGGAACCTGCTGCCATTCCCCCTCTCTATCTCTCCCATCCTTGCAGCATACCGGTGGGCGGTGCTCAGTTTCACTGGCTCCGGCAGCCTGTGAGAGGGTCCTGCTCCACTCATCTATCTCCCTCTCACACTCCCTGATGGCCCTCAGCCTTTCCACTTCTTTCCTCAGCTCTTCCACCATATGAAGCAGTTCCCCTACCCGAGCACAGCTTCCACAGGTGGAGCCTGAACCAGAGGCATGAGCCACTACGGGAGGGGGGCACTGCCTGCAGCCCAGGGTCTGGGTAGCTGCATGTGCCCACCGGGGCTCCGTCTAGGTGGCAGCCTCCACCACGCTTGGTGCGGCCTTAGTCTTTCGTCGGGTATCCACCATTTTCCTCAATCCCTTCCGACCGTGCTCCAGCCCCTCCCTGCTCGCCCTGCCCGCTCGAACTGCCGCTCAAACTGCCTTGTTTAATGAGCCTTGTTTAATGAGCCCCGCACCTCTTTGCCACACTCCTCTTCGCCTGGGCTCCAGTCGCTGTGCTCCCTAAGGCCCTTTAAATCCCCCGCGGGAGCTTCCGGGACCGCCCCCTCCCGTCAGTCACCGCGCGGGATCGGCCGATGTGCCCGGAGCCCGGCGCCGATTTTCTGATTGAGTTTTTTAGGGTTTTTCCCCATTCGGGAAGCACCCAGTCGCCTGTGGCTACCCCAAAAGCAGAACTCACCGTCCTGTCGCTGGATGCAGCTCGTTAGCACAGATTCAAGTGTTACAACTAGTAATACAGCTAGGTTACAGACAGGTAAACATAACATCATTGTCTCACACCTAATGCCTTAAAGCAATGTTACAAGATCAGTTCTGGAAACAAATAAGTTCGAGTCTCCTTTCAAGAAAGAAGATACCATGTGCAGCTCCTGTACCTGAACTCAAGGCATTTGGAGAACTCTGCAGACAAACCATAATGAAATGCAAAACTCATGAGGGAAACAGCATGAACACAGAGAGAATGCCAGGCTTTAGCCTACATATGATCTAGTATTTCACATACAGACCCTACACTACAAGCACTTTACAGGCACAGTAAAGTTAGAGCTACTCATTATGCTGATATGTGCGTGCATGTTCAATATATACATTTTGAGCGTTGAACTACACAGGTGTATGTCATGGATTTCATATTGCTACCACTGTGAACAGTGTTTGGAGTTAAAAGACTGGAAATATTATTTTGTACACATGATGCCAAACACTACATCACAGCTGGCCAAAGACCAATTACCAAGATTTTGATTGAATATTTATGCTAATAATTTGTACCTAAAGAAGTTATATTTGTAATTCATCTGAGCTAAAATGCAGTAGATATCATAGATTGTAAATTTCTCTGGTTTTATCACTTAAAGTGTTCAGATTCACTGCTATGATTATTATAATTTTCAAATTTTCTATAGTATATGATGTAAGGAAATAAGACACATATAAGACCTGAACAGAACTCATAGGAGGTGACAGGAAGACCTTAATGATTTCCACAGAGCGATCAATCAACTTAAATTGCATGAAGCTACTTTCCATGTAGAAAACTCCACTATTCAGTGGAGAGCAAGCTTTGGAGTGCAAGTGCAATATGCATACAGCAGTCTCCAAGCAAGCACTTCTGGAATTCTGTGGAGAGTTCCAAAAGATTGGAAATGGGTAAAGACAGAAAATTCCTTGAAAAAAAGGAGAAAAGAGACACCTGGAAAACTACTAGGATGTTTAATTTTTATTGTCTGGAGAAATACTGGAACATCGATCTGTTAGCAGACCTTTATAGTACTGACAGATAACCAGCAAGTCGTTGTCATGAACAAGTCATATAAAACTACCTCCTGTGACAGATAACAGGCCTTTTAGACAGGGAATAAGTAGATCTTCAGGTTATTGACACTGTCTTCTTCAACAACATTCACATAACCAAGTTAGAGAATCTTGGCTAAGGAAAACTGCTGCACAAGTAGAAGTAATAATTAGGGTGTTATAAGTAAATGGAAAAGATCTAATCTGGCAGGATCCCCCGTGTTTTTCTTATGTCTAATATTAATTTGCATTTTCATTAAAGAATTGGACTACGGAATAGACAATAGCATTACTTATATTTAATTCCAATCTAGAGAGGGACATGATGGAAGCACACCGAAAAACAGATTTAGAATTAAAAAAAAAAAATCTTGATATATTGTATTAATGAGATGAGATAAATAGGACATAACTTAATAAGAACAAGAGTGAAGCAATATACTTCACTAAAAATTCCTGGTGACACAAAAGTGAAATGGGGAATACCTGACACTGGACTGGGGCAAGGGAAATGGCAAACTCAAAGTAACTCAGCATAGTTTAATGAGGTGAAGATGGCAAATTCAGCATAAGGATGTCTAGTCATAAATGTCTGGTACAAAATATTCAATGCTATCCTCCCAATGTGCTTAGTTCTAGGCTACACTACACTGTATTCATTTTTATCCATGATGGTTTAGGAGAGAGATGTAGACTGTCTGGGGAAGAACTAGAAGGGAGCAAGAGTCATGATCTTAGAGGATAGACTCTAGACACTGGATTAGGAACAGAGTATGTCAGGGGTTCTGTCTGGGGTTCCAGTTGTATTTTGACAGCACTTATATTTTGATTCTAATTTGGAAAGTGGTTCCAAGAAGATGTCTTCTTGATTGTCTTCTGCATTTTCTATGATTTTAAATGTGTGACAAATTGAATTGTATATATAATATTTATAGATTTTTGTACATCCATATAAACGTATGTGTGTGCATGTTTTGTGATCCATGAGAGTCTTCATGCTACAACAAAAAATTCATCTATGTCAATCTATCCACTTTACTATCTCACTTATTTACCTTATATGTTTTGGGGTAAACCCAGCACCTTCAGAAATAAATAATAATAATAAAAAATAAAAGAAAGAAGGAAGAATATGTGTTCCTCTTTGTACTGAGAAAGCTTTTCATCAGTAAGTTAATGCAAAAAAGAAGAGGAAAGTTTCAGTTTTAACTAACTTATATGTTGTGATAAAAAATAATGTTTCATGCAGAATTACTAACCTTGTATTGCATTGGCAGGTAGAAGATGGAATGAACCTTAAAAATAAACGTCTTCCATGACTGTAGAATATAATTAAAAAGAAAATTAACAAAAACCCTGTAAGCCAAACTGCAGGAAACAGATTGCTCACAGTTTCCTTGGCAGGAGATTTTAATTTTTTGATTCCTGCTGAGAGCACTGAAGAATCATGAAGGACTAACTATGCTGAATCCCTTGTTCAGCTGGCTGAGTTGCAAAAAGTTAAGGATAGAGACCATATGACAATTCTGAAATAATTTTATTTCAGATTGCCACTTCTAGAGGTATTCCAGGGAGCCCTGTAGCTTTCCATGATCAGCAGAGAGAGGAAAGGAGGAACTCCAGGGTGAACTACAGTGAAAAGACACCCTCCCTCTGGTGTTTAATTTAATTAATTGATGTTTGTTGAAATAAAGCCAATTAACCTGGTTTATCTCTTTATCAATCATGCTTCTGCTTCCATTATTCAGCTGGAAAAATGGCATCATGTGTTTTATGGCAGACAGCAGGAACAATTAAAACCAACCTGTGCTGCATTGCCTACAGCAGGCTTTGCAAAGGAAAATGAGGAACAGGTTTTATAGCGTAGGACAAATTAGTCAAGCTTTTTACTTTATCTGTTTTCTTCATCTGAACCCCCTGTAATTCTTTACACACAGGGTTGAGGAGGAACTGAAGCACCAAACTGTCTTATTTAGGGTCAGAGTGAGCTTGATGTAATATCTGGACTCATGGGTATCATATCCTTGTCACAGATAGTAGGAAACCCACTGTAACAGGAGTGACAGGAACCGTCAAAGGGTAATCATAGAATCATAGAATCACCAGGTTGGAAAAGATCCATCGGATCATCGAGTCCAACCATTCCTATCAAAGAGTAAACCATGCCCCTTAGCACCTCGTCCACCTGTGCCTCAACCACCTCCCTGGGCAGACTGCTCCAGGGCCCAACGACACTTTCCATGAAAAATTTTTTCCTGATGTCCAGCCTAAATCTCCCCTGGTGGAGCTTGTGGCCATTCCCTCTTGGTCTGTCCCCTGTCACTTGGGAGAAGAGGCCAGCACCCTCCTCTCCACAACTTTCTTTCAGGTAGCTGTAGAGAGCAATGAGGTCTCCTCTCAGCCTCCTCTTCTCCAGGCTAAACAACCCCAACTCTCTCAGCTGCTCCTCATAAAACTTGTTCTCCAGCCCCTTCACCAGCTTTGTTGCTTTTCTCTGGACTCGCTCCAGAGCCTCAACATCCTTCTTGTGGTGAGGGGCCCAGAACTGAACACAGCATTTGAGGTGCGGTCTCACCAGTGCCGAGTACAGAGGGAGAATAACCTCCCTGGACCTGCTGGTCACACTGTTTCTGATACAAGCCAGGATACCAGGATGGCCACCTGGGCACACTGCTGGCTCATGTTCAGTCGCTGTCGACCAACACCCCCAGGTCCTTCTCCTCCTGGCAGCTTTCTACACAGACTTCTCCCAGTCTGTAGCACTGCACAAGGTTGTTGTGCCCCAGGTGCAGGACTGGTATTTGGTCTTGTTAAACCTCATGCCATTGGATTTTGCCCAGTGGTCCAGCCTGTTCAGATCCCTTTGCAGAGCCTCCTGACCCTCCTCAGATCAACACTACTTCCCAGTTTAGTATCGACTGCAAACTTGCTAAGGGTGCACTCAATGCCTTCATCCAGATCATTGATAAAGATACTGAACAGGGCTGGACTGAGCACTAAGCCCTGGGGAACTCCACTTGTAACTGGCCTCCAGCTGGATTTAACACCTTTAGGCACCACTCTCTGGGCCCGGCCATCCAACCAGTTTTCCACCCAGGAGAGTGTGCATCTGTCCAGGCCACCGGCTGACAGTTTCCATAGCAGAATGCTGTGAGAAACTGTATCAAAGGCTTTACTGAGGTCCAGGAAGATACATCCACAGCCTTTCCCTCATCCAGTAGTCGAGTCACTTTGTCACAGAAGGTGATCAGGTTAGTTTGGCAAGACCTTTCATGAACCCGTGTTGACTGGGCCTGATCACCTGGTTCTCTTGCATGTGCTTCATGATGGCACTCAAGATCATCTGTTCCATGACTTTCCCTGGCACTGAGGTCAGACTGACAGGCCTGTAGTTCCCTGGATCCTCCCTGCGACCCTTCTTGTAGATGGGCACAACATCAGCCAGCCTCCAGTCCAGCAGAACTTCCCCAGTCATCCAGGACTTTTGGAAGATAATGGAAAAGGGTTTGGGAAGCACACCCGCCAGCTCCTTTAATACTCTTAGGTGGATCCCATCCAGCCCCATATACTTGTGGGTGCCTAGCTGGGTAACCAAGTCTCTAACCACCTCCTCTTGGATCATGGGAACCTCATTCTGTTCCTCTAACTCCTGGGTTTGTACACAGAGTGAACAACTTTCCTTACAGTTACGTACCTCAGCCTTTTCCTCATCCCCTGTCATTGTTGTTCCTTCTGCATCCAATAGGGACTGTATATTCTCCCTAGTCCTCCTTTTATTGTTAATATATTTATAGAAAGATTTTTTTTATTATCTTTCACAGACTTAGCCAATCTAATTTCTCTAATGTACTTTGAGATCAGCAGCAGCACCCATCTTCAAACTTCAAAGAACTAATTGATCGTGTATATATAAACAAACATAATAGTAATCCACTTTACTGATCATGGAACCTAGTAAAATCTCCCCTTCCTTTATATTCTTGCATTTATAGACTACAAAACCTCTGTCTTTCTCGTGCCTCATCTAGACATTCTGCTGAATGCAGATTCTGGAAAAAACTTCCCACTATACAGAAGCCCCATTGAAATTATTTAAATCTAGTTTTACCTTAATTAAATATTAGTATTGGTACATAGGTGTGTCGTGCTCCTCTTCATACGTGCTCTGATTGAATGGCATCCTGCCCTTTTGATTTTGTTTGTTTGTGGTGTTTGCTGTTCCAATGAAGAGTTTTAGAGCCTTCACATTTTCCAGGGTGCTAACGACTTAAGAGGAAAATCAGGGAGTTCTACCTGGAAATGCTGATGGTGGTGGGATGGTTCAGTGCATAGATCTGAAGGAGAGGCAGGAAGGGGGACAGAACACTTTTTTTTTGCCTGCATTTAAAGCAATTGTGACTGTCTTTTGACCAGACTTCCTATATTTGTGCATTAAGGACGTATTTTGTTGATGAAGAGAGGTTGTGGAGGGTAATGGCCACTTCTCCCAAGTGACAATGGACAGGACAAGAGGAAATGGCCTCAAGCTCAGCCAGGGGAGATTTAGGCTGGACATTAGGAAAAAATTTTTCACAAAAAGGGTCATTGGGCACTGGAACAGGCTGCCCAGGGAAGTGGTTGATTCACCTTCCCTGGAGGTGTTTAAGGCACGGGTGGACGAGGTGTTAAGGGGCATGGTTTAGTGTTTGATAGGAATGGTTGGACTCGATGATCCAATGGGTCCCTTCCAACCTGATTATTCTGTGATTCTGTGAATGGTCCTGGTAGCAGCTATGTGCTCTGGAAATGTCAGTGTGTGATTGTGATTGTTGATTCCCGATAATCCCAAAATGCATTCAGAACCAGCACTGTAATTCTGCTTCCTACAGATTAACCACTGACTAACTATAGAAACCACTAAATCCTGCTCAAAAAATCTTTCTGTTCACAATCTATCACTGAACAATTGCGCTCTGATGGTGAATGTTGTTCATGACTCTCCAGAATGTTCCTGTTAGCAGATCTTGGACTTCTTAATAAAGGGAAATGTATATATATATTTTCTTACAGGTAATACAACCCTTTCATTTTGGTACACTAAGTTCTGGATTAGTCATCTGGTTTGCGTGATATGGTTTTTTACTCTGACTGAACACCTTAAACTTTTTGAGAAAAAGAATAGAAAACAAGCAAAAAAAAAAAGGCAAAAAATTTGTTTGCTGCTGCAGTTTGAGATTATTTAATATTATTTAACATTTATGCTTTCATCATGTCACCAGTGTTCAGTGTTTTCATTCTTATGCTGATTTCATGTGAAAAGATGAAACGGAGGATTTTTATGGGTATGATATTTTTAAGTTTCTTTACTAGGGTTGTGTTTAGGAGTAGCCAACAACTTGTACTATTTCCATAAAGCTCTCATTGTATATTGGTTAAAACTGTACATCAGTTACTACTTTTTGCAATAATTCACTATCAGCACACCAAATACATCAGTTAAATTAAAGATGATCTTCTACATTTCCTGTGAAAAACTGAGGGCTTAAAATGTTGCTATAATTTTTTTCAATTTCTCATATTAGTTATAGAAACTTTGTGTTGAAATGACAGTTTCAAAAGTTTTAGAGGTTCTTTTTTAAGTTTTTTAAAGAAGAATTTATAACGGAAAAAAAAATGTATGTGAATATCACAAGTTCCGTGGATGATTAATATCCTTTTACTTAGAAAGCAAATTAAACATATTGACCTCCTCCCTAAGGGAAAATTTTGCTTTGTATTTCCTGCTTCCTTTGGATGAAAGGAAGCTGAAAATGAAAAGTCAAGAGTAATTTCCACTGGATAAAGGCATTAAGCACATCATTTTGCTTTTTTACTATCTGAGCCAATCCCAAGAAGATGTACAACTGATTATTAGTGTCTTTTGCACAGAAGCACAGACCTTGAGACAGAGTATCAATAGGAAACGGAGGAACTGGGTTACTGTAGGAAATTTCCATTTGGTTTGCAGAATGACATAAGAGAATCCATTAGAAAGAAACTGCCATTCTGAGACTGGTATTAGATATGTAGATTTATCAGTATTCAGGCCATGAATGCAATACAGAAGAAGGTATCTCAGATTCTTGGCTTCACTCATGAATCTCTGAATATGGAGCTAGACATTGCTCAGGAGCATGTTGCACAGTGTCAACTGACTGTACCTATTCACTTGGGCACTTGTGACAGGGTTTTTCAGAGAGAGCAATATTTTCCTCTTATTTTTCAAGTTGTTATTTCTACTTGGTTTTCCTCACAGTCTTACATCCAGAAGCCCAGATACTGACTTTTTGGCAGGTTTTCATGGGGTCAACACAATCACCTCTCCTGTCCCCTTCCTAAACATTATCTTATGGCTTTTATTGTCTGTTAAGGAAACACGAAAGTCAGAGTGTAACAAAGTAGACAGTGGTCATCTAAATACCTGGTCAGGATTACCCAGTGAAACCATGCACAAAAGCTTAGCAGCCAATTTGTGTACAATATCCATGTCCAGCTATGTGTGCTCCAGAGAGCAGAGAAAGCATCATCAATGGGAACAATCTATAGGATCTGGAGCAGGTCCTGATGGAAAGTAAAAAAGTGCTGGGGGACAAGGATGGCATTGGCTTGTCACCATATTAACCTCCTGCACAGGAGAGACTGCCCAGAGAGGGAAACTCACTCGCCTGTGGCACTGTCACTTCTTTTCCTAGCTCTCCACAAGGAAAGGTGGTTTGTTGGTCTTAGCTGTAAAGCAGTTTTTTGCTTCTCTCTCTTCTCTGACTTTGTTTATCCCTGAAGTAATTTTGGTAGTAAAGTATGGCATCAGATTCTCGCCCCACTAACAAAGCTTTATACATACAGCCATGTCTCTACACTTATTAAGAAGAACTCTTAGTAAGATATGGTCCAGTATGAAGCATATTTAAGGAAAAAAAATGTCTTCTCTGTCAAAGAAGAACTGGTAGAGATAAAAAGTTCACAATGACTGCTGTGTCATGCTAGTTCTTTTAAAATGCTGAATGAAAGGGATAAAAGGCTAAGAATTTTCTTCTTAGTGGGTGGGTTAAATAAGTCCATTTTCCACTTAGAGGAAATACTTAGGACTGGTTAAATTCAAAGGTAGAACACTGCAGACAAATCAAAATACCAGCTCAGCTCTAAGATAGTGTGCCCTAGTAGGGACCAATACGTAGATATGTAGACACAGTACATTAGACTTCTTAATCAATTGAGATGCAGAAATAGAAAGGATAAAAAGTGTCTACTTTTGTTTTACTGATAATTTATTATTTTTATGCTATAGCCTAGGCATCAAAGTCGAACTCAAACACTGTGTTAAATAATTGTAAATATTGGTAGTGTCTGAATCCTCAAGAAAGCTAGAAAACTACCATGCAAAATCATAAAAGAGAGAAAAGCCTAGAAAGACATATTTGGAAAATGATATATGATATAAAACCCCCTAAAATACCACATCATGCACTGAAAGATAAGCACATCTCTTGAATGTCTACATTTGTTTCCTTATCAGCATTTATTTCTTTAAGTCTACAGAAATCACAAGTGTGGATAAATACACTTTCTGTCCATCTCTATAATGATATCTACGACATAGCTACACTCAACTTAAAAGCTTTGAGGAGTCTGAGGAGAAGGAGGTTTTGCCCCAGACAAGCTTGTAGTTAGGCTGTGTGCGGTCTACTTAGGTTATATAATGTGTCCTCTGAGGAAAGCTATGTAATCCCAAACACTCAAAACTCAATTGCTTCTCAGTAAAATCACTGAGATCAAGATGCAAATAGGTCTTAGACTCTTTCTTCCTCAGTAGAACTGATTTTTCTTCAAGGCATTGTAGGGAACAGTCTAGAATATCTGAGAAATGTGTAGATGGTACATCATAAGAACTCTGTGACTGCATTAATGCCATCACCCATAGGCATCTTCACAACAGTTAACAATTCATGTTCTGGAGGTCTTTTGTCTGTTTTACTTTGTATATGTGTCTAAGATGAAGGGAAAACTGTGTTTTATGGTGGGTAGGTCTTTTGTATATAATAAACAAACTTCAGTAGTAATATGATATATTAAAGCTTCACTTTGTAGGCTGTATCTTAGGGTATAAGCCCATCAATGGAAAAAGTTGCCAAAAGAGTCCTTTACCTCAAATTGTTGAGATTGTTTGTTCATGCTTTGTTAGTAAATCTTGCTGAACATGAGGAACATTTTATATCATTCAATTGTAAGACATAGCTATGTTTCAGCCACATGAACGTTATCACGACTTTTACAAAATGCACAGAAAGTATTTCAATTATTTCACTACAAGTTCCTGGAAAATGTGATGATACATTAGTTTTCAGAAAGATAAAAATCCAATGAACATGTACAGTCATCCAGTAAAGGAACATTTTGTGGCTGTATCTTGCTTTTTTTTCAAACACTTCACACAGGAAAAAAAGATTTATACTGAGCCACAAATCTACCCTGAAGAGATTTGAAATATAAACTGCATAAAAAATGATTTCACAGATTTCAGAAATTGCAGCAAGAGATTAACAGTGCACGGTACAATGAAGTGATTATATACCTCATAAACGTGTGAAGTGAGCATGGTTGATAGACAGAATGGCAGAATGCGGGAGCTGAAGTATTTGAATAGATTATCTATCCCATCCTCCATCCTGACATGACTGTGAGATTATCCCTTGTGTGGAGGTGTTTTATCTAAACTGCCCTTGGTGATGAAGGAGTTTCAACATCCATCATTAGAAAATCACTGTATTTTTCCACTGGCAAAATATGGAGATTCTCCTCTTATTTCTTTCATTAATTTCACCTTTAGAAACCTACTTCATTTTCCTATTGGCAATTATATCTATGTCTCTCTTACACTTTCTCATGCACATGCTGTTCTTCCTTTCACACCCTGTTCTCCTTCCTTTAAATCAAGTATTACCTATTAAGAATGCTGCTTTGGCTGCTTGCTTTTGAATATTGACTTGATAGATCGTGGTTCCACTGAAGTCAGTGTAAAAGTTCCAGCTGACTCTGAAAGTGCAACTGAGAATTCTAAGTAAGGTATAATCAGATTGACTTAAAGACCATTAGTTATCATAAAATAACAGCTTTTATCAAATAAGCGGCTTTTAAAGTCCTTAAAGTTCTTGAAGGAACAAGTTTCTGCTACCCAATGGACTATTTCTCATAGGTGTCTATATGAACATGTCAGAACAGTCGCTCTCAACTCAGAATAGTGGCCCTCAACTTTCAGAGAGCAGACTTTGGACTGTTCAGAAGGCTGGTCGGAAAAGTCCCATGGGAGGAGCTTCTTGAGGGCAAAGGTGTCCGTGAGGGCTGGGCGCTCTTCAAGAAGGAACTCCTAGCAGCTCAGGAGAAAGCCATCCCCAAGTTCCGGAAATGTAGCCGGAGGAGTAAGAAACCAGCGTGGTTGAGTAGGGAGGTCCTAAGAGACATCAATAGGAAGAGGAGGGTCTACGACCTCTGGAGGAAGGGGCAGGCATCCTGGGTGGACTATAGGGAGGAAGTGAGAATGTGCAGGGAAAAAATCAGGAGGGCTAAGACCCAACTAGAAATGCGATTGGCCAAGACTGTGAAAGACAACAAAAAGTCTTTCTACAAATACGTCAACAGCAAAAGGAGGGCTAGGGACAATCTCCAGTCCCTAGTAGATGCAGAGGGAACAACAGTAACAGGGGACGAAGACAAGGCTGAAGTGCTCAATGCCTACTTTGCCTCAGTCTTTAACAGTAAGGAAAATTGTTCCCTCTGGGCACAACCCCAGGGGTTGGAAGAGAAGTATGAGATTCCCAAGGTCCAAGAGGAGGTGGTTAGAGACTTGCTTGCCCAGCTAGACGTCCACAAGTCTATGGGGCCGGATGGAGTCCACCCAAGAGTTTTGAGGGAACTGGCGGATGTGCTGGCCAAACTCCTTTCCATCATCTTCCAACAGTCCTGGATGACTGGGGAGGTACCGCTGGACTGGAGGCTGGCTGATGTCATGCCCATCTATAAGAAGGGGTGCAGGGAGGATCCAGGGAACTACAGGCCTGTCAGTCTGACCTCGGTACCGGGGAAAGTCATGGAGCGGGTGATCTTGAGTGTGATCATGAAGCACTTGCAAGAGAACCGGGTGATCAGGCCCAGTCAACACGGGTTCATGGAAGGCAGGTCTTGCCAGAGTAATCTGATCACCTTCTATGACCAAGTAACTAAACTCTTGGACGAGGGAAAGGCTGTGGATGTGGTCTTCCTGGACTTCAGTAAAGCCTTTGATACAGTTTCTCACAGCATTCTGCTTTGGAAACTGTCGGCCTCTGGCCTGGACGGGCGCACACTCTCCTGGGTGAAAAACTGGTTGAATGACCGGGCTCAGAGGGTGGTGGTAAACGGAGTTAAATCCAGCTGGAGGCCAGTGACAAGTGGGGTTCCCCAGGGCTCAGTCCTGGGTCCGGTCCTGTTTAATGTCTTTATCACTGACCTGGATGAAGGCATCGAGTGCTCCCTTAGCAAGTTTGCGGATGACATTAAGCTGGGAGGAAGTGTGGATCTGCTGGAGGGTCGGGAGGCTCTGCAAAGGGATCTGAACAGGCTGGACTGCTGGGCTGAGACCAACGGCATGAGGTTTAACAAGGCCAAATGCCGAGTCCTGCACTTGGGGCACAACAACCCTATGCAGAGTTACAGACTAGGAGAAGCCTGGCTGGAAAGCTGCCAGCAGGAGAAAAGGACCTGGGGGTGTTGGTTGACAGTCGACTGAACATGAGCCAGCAGTGTGCCCAGGTGGCCAAAAAGGCCAATGGCATCTTGCCCTGTATCAGAAATGGCGTGACCAGCAGGTCCAGGGAGGTTATTCTCCCCCTGTACTCGGCACTGGTGAGACCGCACCTCGAGTACTGTGTTCATTTCTGGGCCCCTCACCACAAGAAGGATGTTGTGGCTCTGGAGCGAGTCCAGAGAAGGGCAACAAAGCTGGTAAAGGGACTGGAGAACAGGCCTTATGAGGAGCGACTGAGAGAGCTGGGGTTGTTTAGCCTGGAGAAGAGGAGGCTGAGGGGAGACCTTATTACTCTCTACAACTACCTGAAGGGAGGTTGTGGAGAGGAGGGAGCTGGCCTCTTCTCCCAAGTGACAGGGGACAGGACGAGAGGGAATGGCCTCAAGCTCCGCCAGGGGAGATTTAGGCTTGAGATTAGGAAGAAATTCTTCACGGAGAGGGTGGTTAGGCATTGGAACGGTCTGCCAAGAGAGGTGGTTGATTCACCATCCCTGGAGTTGTTTAAGGTGAGGGTGAATGAGGTACTTAGTGGCATGATTTAGGGATTGGTGGTAATGGTTGGACTCGACGATCCAGTGGGTCTCTTCCAACCTGGTTATTCTGTGATTCTGTGATTCTATATGAAAACAAGTGCTTGTCAGGTTACTTTTAGAATGAATGTTCACAGCTATTCAGAATTAGAACTGAAGCAATCAAAGAGTGCAAGAGGGCAGTAAACTCACAGTGAGAATGAGGGAAGATTAACACTGCTTTTGTCTTAACATCATTTTCTCTCTCAGAATTGCACAGCAGGCTCATGCTGTGTTACTGAACAGTTTTTCCATTCTACATGTGAATAACCTTGGATGTTACACCCTGAAAGTAAGCCTGGTAGACTAACTAGTAGAAAGCCCCAGGAATATAGAAATTCCTGAATTATCAAATCTGGCCTGTGACAAAAATGGTATTTCTGTTCATATTATCCCTATGGAAAGGCTGTTTTTGAACATTATTGGAAACCTTTATATTTTTGGCTTAGCCAATTTGCATCCATTTTTTTATGCTTTAATTTAAAAAAAAATACCATATTGTTTTAACAGAAAAGGGTTATCTCCTTCATCAATCCTTACTTCAACTATCTATAGCTTCTCTCAGACTCTCGATCTGTACTCCGCTTTACTGTTACGTCATTGGATGTCTTCAGTAGAAAAAGATACTGGACTAGAGTAAATCACAGTCATCTGCTCCTTTGCTTAAATTGTTTCTGGTAATGTGGCATGAACTTCTTAAAAGTTACGTGTTCTTGAAGGAATATCAACTAAGATCATGGAAGTGTTAATTTCTTCCTTCTTGAAGGATGAGATTCAACTGAAATTACTGCAACAGAATTGTCACAGGATGCTGTAGAGGCAGACAGTATCAAGATGTTCAGTAGCAAACTAGAAAAATTCATGGACATCAGAACCATAAACAAGATACTGAAAGGGATTGACAACGTCATACCTGCTATTATTATTAATGTAAGGAACGTATATTTGGGGAAATACAAAGAGAATGGATTAAGGGCAAAGCCTAGGTTCTTTTGCTCTCTTGGATGTTGTCTTATATGTCCATTATGAGAGAGTATTTGGCTAACTGCATCAGTGGACTGGTTCTTATGTTCTCAGGCTGACTTGCAGAGCTATGTTTTAATAAGAACTGTCAATACAATTGCTCTGAAGTCATCGATAACATTTGTCTGTAATGCCCATTTTTCAGTAAAGAGCCAAGATTACCCATACATTCCATACTAAAAGGATGAAAAATAGAAACAGAGGTGTGATGTATTGTCTGTGGAGATATAGATATGATCAACATATGGAAAGTTATGAGTGTATAAACAAGCACCCTCCGAATCTTATGTTGAGTGCACTGACCTGAGGGTTTTTTTAGGCTTTTGGGTTTGGTTTTTTTTTTACTTATGTCTCCTGCTACAGGTTTCATAGTGGCAGTTCATCACCATCTCTGTGACCAAGACACAGACTTTTCTATCTTGAACTGCAACTTTAGTTACAGATTGGAAATCTGCTTTTAGGAGCTGCCAAAAACTTGATGTTTCTGAAGACAGTGACTCAGTCACCCCCTTGGAAGCAAAACACTTATGTAAAACTCTATCCATGTTTTTATTATCCATAAAATTGCTTATTCCTGCATAAGTCAGCAATATTTGACCAGATGACCTCCAGCAGCCAATGTAGCCATGATGCACCTGTTTTAGCGGTGCTCCATTGTATGAATCAAAAGACGCTCTGATTTAATTCACGTTTTCCTGTTTTATTATTTAATACTATCTTCCCTTTAGCACCATGACATAATTAACCTTTCATCTCCAAAACTTAAGGAGAAAGATGCTGTTCTCAGCTAACTGCACATATCTTTGCCTATATATTTTTTAACATAGATATAAAAAAATAAACTATGAGCTGAGTCAAGAAATACTAAAAAGAATTTAAATGAATATGAGGAATTGAGATGTTATATCTCAATGGGATTGTACTGGGCAACTGCAGACATTAGTATCATCAAAAACATCAGTTCTGGTACCAAGTAAAAAAGTCATGGGTAATGGATTTAAGCAAAGGGGTTACTAAGAAGTACTTAATTTAAAATAAAGCAAAATAATCATGAATAAATTAAATACTGATTATGAAAAGACACCAGTTAAGATGTATTAATAATATAAAACTTATTTTTCATGCAATTTATACGCAATTATTCCTGAAGAAATATTTAATTAAATTCCCTTTAATGCCTTAACCCAATCTTCCTTTCTCTCTCACATTCTATCTCTCTATTTCTAGTTGTTAGGTAAGAATATGTGAGCTCTTAATTGGCGCAGAGTAAGAATGAGAGGTATTAAGGGAATTCATTGCACTTATATTTTAGTTCAAAAAGTTAGAAGGGAAATGCTTTACAAGGGGATGACTTTAGGAGTGTGTAGTGTTTTTATAGACTAATTGTTTTAATTAAATGAGTTAATTAGCAGACATTTTCAAAGAGCTTTTAAGACATAGATTGCAATGTAAGCACTGGTTTGATGCTATTATTATTAGTGAACACCGTAGATGCTTCACTCCAGAATCTGGGCAATAACCTCAGCAGGAGTGGTAATGATTCAAGAGGAACTCAGAGAGAAAATAAAGTTTTTTACTTCAAGTACCATTTTTAAAGTAGAACAAATGTGAATTGTCAGCTAGGGATGTATGTGTGAAATCTGGAGGTGATTCTGCTGGAGCTCCATACCTCACAGCTGTGCATGGATTCCCAGTATGCACACACAAAAAACCACACATATGCCACAATTATATAGAAAACTGAACACGTAGATCAGCACAGACAGGCAAACTCAGCACTGACACAAACATAAACAGCCTTGGTGGCCTCATCCTGTTCCACTGTCTGACTGATCACGAGGAAGGTACATAAGTGTGAAATACATATTTGTATACATGTGAATATATGTACAATGAGTACCCCTGCAACAGCTGGCTTTATGGAGTCCCTACTCCCTGGATTCCATATTCCCCAGCTCCTGGTACCTGGACATATGAATCCTGGAGGTCCACAGCCCCGCTCCAGCTGCTGGTAAAGACACATGCTCACAGAAACACATGTGCATATGAACAGAGTTCACTGTCAGCTGGCCACAACTCCCCTCTTCCCTCTTATAGCCAGCTCCTCCCACGGTCTCAACCTCAGAGATGCAAGTACACCTGACTCCCAGGCCGTTTCACTGGAAAGCCTGGTGTAACATTAGCTAGTGCTCACACACTCACTCACACACCTGCACTCCCTCCAGTTGTTGGCCCTCAAACCCACTCTGATTGTTGGCACTTAGACTTTCACACAGAGATGCACACAAATAGAAAAATAGTTGGAAAGGGAATTTACTATGATCATAGAATCATGAAATCATCAAAACATTAAGGTTGCAAAAGACCAGCCATCAAGGGTGGATAAAGCAGACTGTGCTAATCAGACACTATATATAGTCATGAAAATGCACTGACCAGCAATCTGTGTATAGGCATCCAGACTCTTTTATTCCCTTTTCTCTCTGTTCTCCCATGTTTTTCCCAAATCACCTAGGTCCACCTCTTTCCCCACCTTCAGCATCCCAGGAAGAGCTCTGTGCAGTCCTGAAATACTCTTTCCCTGCATCCCATGCCCCTGAGCAGTGAGTCCTTCAGTCTGAAAGATGCTCCAGAGAGATAGGAGAGCACCCATCAGCTCATCTTGACAGATGTCACCCCTGGACCAGAGTTGAGCATCTCCTCAGGCTAGCCTGACAAGGGTCAGAAAAGGGTGCCCCTTCCTATGAGTGTCTAATTTGAGTTCCCTGGCCAAGCCCGCAAGGTATCAAAATTTTTACAGTTTATAAAAAGTATTTTTTATAAAGAGTGTTGAAGAATGTCTTTAACCAAAAGGTTTGTGAATTTTTCAGATGAGCCTAAGAACTTTCAGCCTAAGCTGAAAGGACTTTCTGAAGGGCATTCAGAGTACTAATCCATATGCAACGTGCCTGAACTCAGCTGGGCATTTCTCATTCTGCATCCAAGTGATTTTTCTTTCATGTTTTTTATGCATCAGTATCAATGCATAAAGAATCTAAATTATGCCCTTGTATTAGAAAATTTTTTCACTTCCAAGGATAGCAGATTGTTCAGATTTCTTAGAACTATCTACCACATCCTTACACTTCAGCTCAATGGTTGAAGTCTCAGATCATTTATTACCAAAAGCTGCTGTCCTCTGGAAGATTTGTAACCTGGGAGAGAGAAGCTGGGGAATCAGAGGCAGTTTTTGCTTCCTAATATGGACCTACTGGTTACTTACTTGTTACACATAATAAAAAATTCAGAGCTACAGTAATGACCTTCAGGAGAAGACTAAAAATTGGGCATCATGGTAGACACATTCAGGTTGACCTTTAGGAATGAAGATATGCATAGCATGTACTGGGGTCCACTATACAAAGGTGATTTGGAGTCTTGGAGGATAACAACATATAACGATTTTATACAGAGAACACAATTTTATATGTTTCTCTTAGAAAAAAACCCGACTCTTTCAGTACTACTGCAGAAGTAATTAATAGATAAATTAATTAGTATTTTATGCATATATTTTTACATTTATATACATAAATACATATGCACATACGGAGAAGTAGAGAAAGAGGGAAAGAATGATTTTTATTTTTTCCAACAGCAAGAGAATAAGCTTTGATCTGTAACTGTGACTTCAAAAAAAAGAAGGAAAAAAAAGGGAAAGGAGGAAAAACCTCCTTCCCCTGTGGGAGGAAGCCTTATTTACATATAGCAAAGCAAATCAGAAAGGGCAGAGAAGCAGCAGAGTTTGGGAATCTGCTCTTCCCAGTAGGGGAATTCAAACAGGTAGTGTATGATCTTGGAAACTAAAATTATTTTTATTTCCTCTGAGGCAGTGTTTTGCACTGTTAATATATTTATTCCTGTGCAGACCCAAGCTTTGCCTATTTACCCTTGGAGCAATAATTATATGAGATGATCCTATAATTTTAATATTTCACCTGTCCTGAAGAAGCTCAATGGAGGCCTTGCAGGGAACTTAATATTATTCAAAAGAATTAATCCTGCAGTGCAGCAAATGCCCTACACAAAGAATTTTTAATGGAATTTTTGCAAGTCTAAGTGTTATGTAGATAGCTTTGAAAATCTCCATCCCAACATCTCTAGTGCTGGGTAGACAACACACATAACACACACATTGCAGCACATGGTTTCCTTGGACAGATAGCTGGTGAAGATAGCTTATGTTGACAACTAGGGGTTGGAAATCAAGTAGAGCAAGAACAGAGACAAAGAAAGATTTTCAGTCAGTCCATGGGGATAGGATTAATCAGGAAAAAATGTTAATGTTTGCAGTGTAGACATCTGTAACTGAGCTGGTTGTGGTAGTTGATCTCCACTGTCACTTGTGTCCAATGACTGTGAGGAAACTGTGGGGTGACCATCTTTACTGCAGCAGTCTGTATTGCAGATGTCAAATGTTACATCAGATCAGTTCTGCTGTAATATAAGTCTTTCTTCATAAAACTCAGGTGCTTGATGTTTGGGCAGAGATATGGAATACCGAATCGCAAAATAATAAATCACGAAATAAAGCACACAGTATTAAGTAGGGGATATCTAGAGATGCAAAGAGGACTATGGACCGAGACTGGTTTAAGAAGAGCTTTTTAATGTACAGAATGGAGACCTGCTTGTGTTCCATGTTTAGCTTCAGGTTATGCTGAAGTGTATTTACTTTTTCTTCTTCACTCCCTTTATGTGCAGAGCTTTATTAAACTTCTTGGCAGCGACAGCCAGGCAAACAGACTGACTAAATAGACCCCAGAAGTAATTTCTGTCTAGATTCCCCTAGTTTTAGAAAAACTCTGTTCATAATAATACGGCCTTCAAAGCCAGAAGAAAAAATGAAAAGCCACAAAACCCTAAGAATATTATGGGATTTCTATCAGCTGTTCTAAAATACAATCAATATACAAACTGACTTCACATGTTGTTTCGTTCTATGTCTGTTTTGGAAGAAGAAGAGAATGAGGTGGTGGGACTAGGAAGGCTTCTCTATAAAACAATTTCAGCTGTTTGAATTGAGTATGCATTTTGTGAACTAAATGTGTGGCAAAACAAATCTCGTCATCTTACAGTGTTTTGGGCTTTGAAATAACTATTTTAGTTCTTTCCACATCTCAAAAGTTCATATACTATTTTATTCTTTCCATAAGCAGCTCTTTTAAGCATTTCTTTAGGTCGTTTGAAGTGTATTTCAAATATTGAACCATTAGATTTGGGAAGGAAATGTTTTCTTGCTATCAAGACATCTGTTTTTCTTCTTATTGTAAACAACTGATGATAAAACTTGAGGAAAAGCTTAATTTGAATTATACAGAATTCCTGCAGAAGGTTTTACCTGTTATTACAAAAATACAATCTTTTGCTATATACAATGGTCATTTAGATCATATGGCTTTTGTAGTTACATTAACCTGAAATTGCTTGGGGTTCTATTCATTGATGTGTGGTTCTGTTTAAAAACTACAAAACAGAAGACTAAAATTTACAGTTAATTACTAGGTTAAAAATAGTAACATAAATGTAAAGACAATTTGAAAGGATGCTTTTCAGACGTCTCAAAGAGATCACCGAATATTCCTGACATATTCTTTTTAAACTTCTCCCCATTAAAACTACAAATCCTAATTATAACTTGATTCCTGAACAAAAGCCTGTACCTATTCAGTGTTATTCTTTCTGTAAGCTAAAAAGGAGCTTTAGGGAGTGTGGAAAGTTCTACAGTGTTGGAAACACACATGCTTAGGTATCATAGAATCATAGAATCATAGAATAACCAGGTTGGAAGAGACCCACTGGATCACTGAGTCCAACCGTTCCTATCAAACTCTAAACCATGCCCCTTAGCACCTCGTCCACCTATGTTTTAAACACCTCCAGGGAAGGCGACTCAACCACTTCCCTGGGCAGACTGTTCCTGTGCCAAATGGCCCTTTCTGTGAAACATTTTTTCCTGATGTCAAGCCTAAATCTCCCCTGGCAGAGCTTGAGGCCATTTCCTCTCGTCCTGTCCTCTGTCACTTGGGAGAAAAGGCCATCACCCTCCTCTCTACAACCTCCTTTTAGGTAGTTGTAGAGAGCAATAAGGTCTCCCCTCAGCCTCCTCTTCTCCAGGCTAAACAACCCCATGGTATGTGGTATAGCTAAAGCTTAAGTAATCTGGCTATAGGTATTGATGGAATTAGCAAAGTCCTGGGTAAAAATAAAATGGAGAGAATTAAGGAAGTTCTTCAGGGGTAGGGATAGGAACGATGTAGAGCCATGAATAAGTGGAACTGTAGCGTGGAAAGCCTGATCAGCTGTCATGCTGTGAGATACAACTGATACTAGAAATGTGTATGAATAGGTAATGTTGTATTTATATGAGCTGCTAACTTCCACAGTGAAACTACTTCAGAGGAAATTTGCATTAAGCGACATTAAAATGAAGCCAGCTCTGTGTGGAGCACTGCATCAGTAGTGAGAGGCACAGACGCAGTGCAAAACTGAAGGAATAACAGCAAATCATGCTCACAGTTTTAAAAACCCTCATGATAATATTTTTAAAGGAGACATTATCATAGCTTCCTTTCACAAAACACATTTTATAATGATATCTTGGAAGCAACCTGCTAAAATTAGTATCTGATTAAGCTCAAAATCAAATAAGGAACCTCCCAAATAATGATGTTGGAACCTGCAAATAATGATGTTAAGAATTTCACTTATTTTTTAAAGCACAGTATGTTTGTTGAAATCAATGATTTCTGCAGTAGTAACGTGGCTTGCTGTTGCTAAAGTCCATACAACTGAGATCATTGTATTTAATTATGAGAAATCACTGGCTCTTTCCCAGTAAAACCCTAAAGGCAGGTGAAGTTCATCTACTTTCTATATTCAAGAAATGACTTTTCAGATGGAAACTCGTGCTGCATTTTTAGTTGCATTTGCACTTGCTCCAAGGATAGAATAAATAGTTTGCTTATTGCACACACAGCATTTATGCTGTCCATCTGTCTCTGATCACTCAAAGGAGTGGTTTCTGGCTGGATTTAAAAACAGTGTGAAATTCTTCTCATGGGAAGATGGTTTGTGTGTAACAGTGCCTCTGTGCATGCTGTCACTGAACATTAGTTTCTAGCAAAGTGTTTGGCATGGCCCTATCCCTACTGTGAGTTGGCAGCTCCATCCCTCACAGTCCAGACTTTCTTTGGGACCTGTCAGAGGCACTAGGGAAGGAAGATTCCCATGGGAACAGGAAAGGGATGGAAGTGATCGCAAATGCAAAAGGCAGAATTAGAAAATCAGGCTTCTCTGCTTAACTCTTCCATTGTTTGTAGTAAATAAGGATGAATTACTTAATTTTTCAGTTTCTGTATCTAAAATCAGGATCAATAAAAATCTCTAATGGGGAAGGTGCACAGTGAGGCTCCATCTATTATTTTTCCTGAGGGCTCAGATTATGCTATTGAGAAGGCAGAATGTTTTCTCAATTGCTGCTAAGTAGTCACCAGGCAACTGTGCAGGTGGCTCTTGAGCCTAGAATTTCACAAATTTCAGTATGTGCACAGACAGTGGGAAAACCTGCCGATGGTCTTGAGTGGGACCAGTGTGGAACACTACTGTTTTTGTCCAATATAGACAATGCAGGGATGTGGCAAGGGTCTATGGAAGTAAAGTTTCCCTAGCCTTACAGGATCTCAGTGTCTGTGCACAGATGCATCAGCTTCAAAAGGATAGGAAAAGTACAGTTGTGGACAATACCTGAGCAATACAAAATCAGCAGCAGTAGCTGCATCCCTCACCTTACCAGGTAAATGTGGGGGTAACTGCTCTAGTTATCCCTGCCATTGGATGGGTGTGATCAGGGAAATTGTCAAAAAACATTTTCTGGAAAACAGTATTTTATTTTCTAGACACCAAGGAATTTGTTTCAACAGAGCTGCAGTGGGCTTATTTTCTGTTACTTTATTTATTTACTTGGATCCAGATGGAAAGGGACTACTATTGTTGTGTTTAGAAAATATAGGTTCTTTGAAATGTCAAGCTTATAGACAGCATTTTCACAGAGAAACTGCAGGATGTAGGGATGCTCAGTACAGGTCCCTGACTAATTCTTTCTTTACTCTTAGACAAAAGCAGTTGGGTGAGACAATCTGAACACAATTTAGGACAATGCTAAAGCATGCCTCAGAACCTGAGTTACACAAAAGATTTTCAGTATATTGAAGTTGAACTTCTTAGTTATGAGCAAGGATGGATTCATTGTCTGGAGTAGAGAGTGCTGAATGTCTTTGGTATAGAAATGGGGTGGGAAATCTTGTGGAAATTGCCAAAATCATGTTTGTGGATTCTCTTCTCTGCCAGAAAACTCTAGCCCTTCTTCCTTTTCAGAACCAGATGTGTTTCTCTGCTGGGATTTTTCATGCCGCATATGTCTGACATTGGTTTGATCTACCTTATTTGCCACATCTGTTTCATAGGTGTTATAGTCAGTAGTAATAGATTCTTGTCTTCAGAAAACAATTTTGAAAATGGAACCAGAGTGAGATCTGATTGTTACCACCAGGCCATGTAGTCTGAGCTAATGCCTGAAAGACCTTCTCCTTTATGGGAGAAGCTGATGTCATGTTAGTCCAATGGCACTGACAGAGAACAACATGAGATATTATGAAGTGCTTACTTCACTCAGAATACACTTTATTCTAATGCAGTCCTGTCCTCCTAGGTATTTGACAATCAGAAATTAATTTCACACTTTAATGCTCACTTAATTCTGTGCTTAGTGTCTCTCTGTACAAGGAAAAGAAGTAATCAAATAGGAAAAAGGCACTTCTTAACTCCCACTGAGATGGGCCTATTTGTCACCTCCCCACACTGTGATCTTCTGAGGCAATAAAGGAATAACTCCAGAGGCCAATAGTGTGATGATATAGGGTTATGATAGTGCATATGTGCAATAAATACAAAATAGGACTGTAATCTAGAATTTGGTATTATCTAAACAGCAAGAGAGAATTTAATTTGGTTTTATGTTGTCTACCACACAACTTCCAATTATGGCAGCACAAACTATGGCTTCTCCTTTGCTCTTTAGTGTTCTGGCTAGGAATACTGAAGATTATAAGACCAGATATTTAATTGATTGTTGTTGTTTGTTTTTGTTTTTTCTTTCCTGGAGGACAAAGTTCCCTTTCAGTGTTTTGCATTTTAAATTCCAGTGGCCAAAAGATATCTTTTCCTAATTCAGGGGAGAAAAAAAAACAACAGAACACAGCTGGTAGTGTTTGGGTATTTTATCAGGTGGACCCATTCCTATTGCTATATAAATTATTGAAAAAACAGTCCTTAATTCAGCACTCTCATCATTGTTGTGGAGTTAATAGTAGAAACATTTGCAGATATCTGGATTTATAAGTCTCAAAGATGGCAAAAAATTTCAAAGATTTTGCTCTAAGTGGCTCCTGTGCATCTTACTGGATAGCAGTGGTTGCACATGTTACACAAGCACACAGACCTTAGACTTAGAAGAACCTCACATTAGGCATTCACTGAGGATTAGTTGTTCTGAGCAGGGAGGGAGGGAGTTGCTGTGACAGTCGTGAAAAATCACCTTAGAAAATTGTTGAAAAGCTGGTGATGCACCATCATCTTAAGGGCAGAATTAGAATTGGCACACAAATGTCAATAGACAATGGAAATCATGTACAAACAATGATTTTACACCTACAATCTATAGGCAATTACCTCATCCACGTTCCCTTCTCCCTACCATTACAGCCTCAGAAGAGGTTTGCAGCCATTTGCCTCAATGCCTGGTTTAAAGTCACAAGATATTCCTCAAAATCATTTTAAACCTGGAAATTTACAGGCCCCCAAATAAGCCAGCAGTTAATAAACCGCCAAATGCTGTCTAAGTTGAACAGACCCACTCAGAACTGGAAGCTACAAGAGTATAAAGGATTAATTCAGTCTGGAGATGTTTACAAGGGCATTCTTTTACTCTGGGTCAGTGATTTCAGTGCTGACATTTCTGTCATCATTTGCAATGTGAACTCAAAGCCTGAATTCACTCAGGGTCCCATGTAATAGTATTGAAATAAATTGGGAATGGTTGCATTGTGGGGACTCAAGAAGTGTACTACACCTCTTCAGATTGGGTTTTGAGAACTTTGGACAGTATGCTGGGAATCAGAGCTGTTTGAAATGCTACACTAGTCTCAGGAAGCTTCTCCATCTTAGTAGCAAGAAATGAGCAGATGATAGAAATGTACATCCCTTCTCTGTTGTCAGTGGTATTTCAGGTGGTTGTAAGTCCAGTTTTCTGCAAACAAGGTGCTGGATCCTTGTCCCCTGTCTACTTTCAACCGAAGTGTCAACCTGTTACTGTTTTGCAGGAATTAATAGGAAAAATCGTTACAACCGTACATTCAAAAGGAGGATCTCTCTGATCCAGGCAAAAAATCAGTGACTGTGAAGAATTTTCAACAAAAATGGATATTCTTTTCTCCTTCTCTACAGAAAAGTTAGCCCCAACAAGCCCTGTAGGACAAGCTTTCCAGTAAGTACTCTCTGAAAGCATTACCTGTGCCATTATTTCTAGATACTGTCCATGTTACCTGCTAGTACCTACAGGTAATAAAACCCTTATCCGATAGACTTCTAAATTGCTCTTTTCTCTCATGTGCAATGAGAAGAGGGCTCAAGGCCCCTCTTATTGCTGACAGTCCATTATGTGCTTGGAAGCCGTTGTATCTGCTTTACAGACCATACAGAGCCATGAAACTATAAGGGGAGACAAGAATAAGTGGTATAAATTCTGCATATCTTCGCATGCTTTCAGCTAACGCCATTGTATGAACAATCAATTCCACAGCAGCAGCAGCATGTTTCCCAGGGGAAACCTGCAAAATGTGAAAGACTTCCCACTCATCCTGTTATCAATGCCCTAGTATTGATTCTCTCATCAGTGCTGCTCTTCTGAGCTACTTCAGATGCAGCACAAAGTTGAATCATACTCTTCAGTTATATTTCTTTGACAAAAGAACCTGTTTCAGATTGAAGGATTTAGACACTAATGGAAGATGAAAAAAAGTGAAAGGAAGGAGCTCTGATGTTTGTTAAGGCTTATATTTATCTCCATACATTGAAACTAACATTTAAACATTCCCTATATTCCAACTTGGGTCTTAATTTGCTAATGGCATTATTAGGGGCTCAGAAAATCCTAGAAAAAGAACAAAACTATTCCATGAAAGGTATGTGATTGAATATGTGTCTTCAGGAATGATAAAGGATAGTAAAGTTCTTAACCACTGTGCTGTAAGCTGTGAAAGCAGCTCTTCTCTCTGACTTAAGGACTGTAAACAAGAGATTATGGTCTTTTAAATTACTGTCAGTTCTGTGAGTATGTATAATGTCTATAGTAACATTGATTCCCTTATGTCTTAAAACACTTGACTGAATTCTGTATAGATCCTCAGTGTTATGGTTTTTAAGGTATGTCAAGTATTTTAAGAGTTACTATTTATGACATAGAGGATTAATTCTTTATTTATTTTTGAACATTAAATATATATACTCCTTCCAGCTCAAAACCTGCCTGTTTTTCAGGCTCCATTTTATTAAGATGGGATAATGCAGCAAGTGATCTTGGATAAGTTTTCAGTAGATCACATTACCTTTCTTACTACTGTTCCTTAGCCAAACCTAGTTTTCCATTTCCATTTCATTGTCTGCCTATAGAGTTTTAAACCCTATTCTCAGCTTATGCCTCTCTCTATGGCCCCTTTGACTCAGGCCTGGCAATTAAGCGGATCGCTGCTGAGGATGCAGAAGCTTGCTAACGTGATCTTCAGCCCTCAGCAGAAAATCCCGGGCCAGAAGAAATGAGGGCTTCTGATTTGTTGGAATAACAAACTGTGTGTGAAAGTTCTGCAGAGGAGCCAGCACTGCAAGTGATTCATGAGGCAGTACTAATTGTACTGGCTACTCCCTGATCAGTTACACCCTTGGTGAGTTATTAGCCCATAAATCACTGCGGGGTGTTCATTTATTGGATGTAATTGGTTAGGCCTTCCTATTTTTGCAGCCTCCAACTTCTTTTCTTTCCTTTTCCTTTTTTTTTTATTCCCCCCGTTTTCCTTTTTTTTTTAAATGAATCTTATTAATGGGAATAACCACATTCCTGTATTGTCTCTCATTCCCTGCTCCAGACTATGCATCTCCTTGTCTCTTGCCCCAGATCTTTCCACTTCACATATTCTAACCAAGTGGTAGTTTCCAGTAAGGGAGCACTTCAGTTACGTCTTTCACCCACGGTCTTTGAAGCCATTTACAACTATACAGGAGCTCAAGATCTAAATGCTTTTGCCTGCCTCATTTTTTAGGTGAAGAAGATAGGACATACAACTAAAGAACTTGCTCAAACTCAGAATGTTTGCGGCTTTTTGCACCATAGACAGTGATGTGCCGGTAACGTGTACAGGCTGGACTACTGTGCAGCTGCTTTGGATGCTGATTATCACAGGTCTGTACCAGAAAAAACCATATGGATAGGATACTTCTGGGTGTAATAATGCATTTGCACAAAAAATGTGTGTGCGGATAAATGTGTGCAAAAGTTTAACCTAATTAAGGTACTTTGAATACCAGTTTATTATGTTAACCCTTTAAGTCACTATGATATTGCACAAGAGGACAATGCAACTATCACTTTAACTATGTTTCTACTCTAACATTTGTAAATAACCAATAGAATTTCAAATATGGGGTTTTTTTAAAAAAACATGGAAATAAAGCTATTAATTCCATTAATTAAAAGTAATAATTCATTTCATTAGGAAGGCAAAGAGACTTAGTATGAGATAAAAATCACTCATAAAATCACTTCTAGAGAAACCATTTACATTTAATAACAAAATGAACAGCAAGGGACCGAAATGGAGGCTTAAATATAAAATTAAAGATAGCTAGAAGAAATATGACAGTTGGCTGAATACGAGCTAGCAGTGTTGCCAAGTAGTCAACAAGGCCAGTGGCATCTTGGCCTGTATCAGAAACAATGTGGCCAGCAGTATCAGCGAAGTGTTTGTGCCCCTGTGCTGAGTGCTGGTGAGGCCACACCTCAAATACTGTATTCAGTTTTGAGACTCTCACTACAAGAAAGACATTGAGGTGCTGGAGCACGGGCAACAAAGCTGATGAAGTGGCTGGAGAAGTAGTCTTATGAGAGGCAGCTGAGGGAACAAGGCTTGTTTTACCTGGATGCTGAGGGGAGACCTTACCACTGTCAACAACTACCTGGAAGGAGGTTGTAGCAAGATGTGTGTTGGTCTCTCCTTCAAAGTGATAGGTGATAGGATGACAGGACATGGCCTCAAGCTGTGTCAGGGGAGGTTAGACATTATGAAATATTTCTTCTTCAGAAGGGTTATGGGGCACTGGAACAGGCTACCCAAGGAGGAGGTTGGATCAATATCCCTGGAGGTATTTTGGAAATAAACACTTACATTGTTTCCTCCCCAAACATACACTTGGAATTCTGTTCACTATTGACACACCTTTAATAGTTTACAATGAGTAAAACTACCTTCTAAATTGCCTTCTAATCTTATTGAAATAGCCTGATACAAACTGCACCCTAATTGCTGAATTAGTGTTCTTTGTTGAACTAATATCCTTGCTAAATGGGCATGTGGTGTGGCAGTTGAGGGGTTTTTATCAGGTTATTACAATGAGGGATTATATGGTTTCAGTGTAATTGAATTTTAATGAGGACGACTCTTAAGCAAATACATCTCTGTAAATGATGCAGCACTGATGCTATGCTGAGAAACTGGAGGTGACAATTCAGTGGAGCCAGCTGGACACAGAGGAGTCTTTAAGGCTTTAATTAAAAGCAGTGAGAGTAATTTCTTTTTTAACATTATTCTTAGACCTGCCTCTTTTCCTACCCTAACCACAGAGTCCAATGGATCTGAAGGAGATTCCTGTTTTCATTTCCAGTTATCTCAGAACTGTTGAACGGGAATCTCTGCTTTCAAAGTCCATCATGATTACCATTCATTCTTGTTTAGAGGTAATTAATAACAAATGCAGCATTGAAAGCAGTTCACATCCAGCAGTCTTGATGGCCTACAGCAGATAAAGAAAACTATGGAATACATTGCATAAGTCGTGTCCTTACATAATTAGAGTTAGCTTTCTGCCAGAAAATGCAGGCTGAATTCTAACGGTGGGATTCAGGTTCTAAACCTTTCATGGAGGAGCAGTAAGGGTTGTTTCTGTGCTTGGTAGTATAAGAAGTCTGACTTCCCCCAAAGACAAAATTTCTCACAGAGGACCAAGGTGATAGGAAATTCCTGTCTGCAAAATTATGGAAAAGAAAAATATCCGCCTCAAAATATGACCTGTTTAAGAATAAAATAAACCTCTCTCAGCTATGCTAATTATTGAGGAGAGGGAGGAAGGCAAGTGTGAAGTTACATGATATCTGTAACAGTTGAAAAATCCTGACATATACCCTTCACCCCCAGCAAGGTAAACAGCAGAAGGTGGGTTTATGATAGCGTTAGGTAGCCACTTGATACTTGCACTAGATAGGACTGATGTGGGATTCATTTCTGACAAGAAGAAACATTTCTGAAATATTGTGAAACATAATTTGATAATGCAAAAGGAAAAATAGTTTGGAAAGCTCAAAAACACGCAAGATGGAAAGTGACTAATACATTAGATGAGATGTTACTGTTTGTCAACAGGGATTGCAGCTCTTTCCACTTATGAATACAGAAGCAAGCCAAGCAAGTCTCCAAAAAGGGAATTCCTTGATAACTTAACCGTTATTGTGTTTTAATTGCTGGTAAATACCAGCTCCAATAATGGCATCTGCTGTGTATCTGTGCAATCACAATACACTGGAATGAGCTAATAACTGCAGAGCAGAAGGCTGGCCTGAAGCCACTGCAGGTGTATACCTTAATGAGGGTCTCATGTGGAGTGGGGTGCACTGAGCAAAAGACTTCTGAGACTGCTGAGGCTGTTTAAATGGAGAGGGTGGTCCTTTTAACCCAAAGAAGATGCACACACATTAAGGATGTTTGCTTGGCAACTGCCTACCTCACATGTACACAGACATAAAACTGGCTGTAATGCCATGATTTGCTCAGTTGCAGAAATATGCCTGAGAGCAGTAAACATAATGAGCATATTAGACACTACTCATTGCATCCTTGAAAAGCAATGCAGGCCCAGCTCTCACTGAACCATGGTGAATTCAGCATCAGAGTGCTGATATGGAATAAAATGTGCTGGTAGCAGCTGTTTTTATCTTTACATTTTCTATTACTAGACTAAATGCTTGCTGAGAAGAAAGGATTACACCTGTTCTGCCTTGTCCCTAACCATACGGCTCTAGAGACTCCCTAAAGTACAATGTGGAGCACAAAGATGGGAGAACTCATGAGGAAGAAATAAGAATATGTTTAACATTGTTCCAGTGATCCGACTACCTCAGGATGACTTCAAACATGAAGATATTTGGAGATATTTCAAACCTGGTATCATTAAATTAAAGATGAAACAATGTCCGATGGCAGAACCACTTACTGGCAAAGACACCAGGAAGTCTGAATACTTTCTATGCTCCTTACGGGTCATGCATCCTGGGGAAAGTCCTTTACCTCTCACTGTCCCTCTTTTAGTCCTATTCTACAGTTCAGGCATATGCTGAGGTTCAAGCTCTGCCTTTGTGATCAAGATGCACATGACACTACGATCAGAGCTAGAATTCTGTTCTTTCAGTGTGCTTTTTCACATGGCTCTTGCTATAAATGAAAACTATTTCTAAATATTCTCAGTCAATTTGTCATTCTATATTCAGATGGTAAAATCTCTCAAGGTTCTTAGGAGCCTTCTTAGGCTCCATCCTCACTTCTTGTTTTGCTTCATATAGTCCTTCTTGGTCCACCACCCAGCTGTGTTAATCCTCATCTGCTCCTAATATTTGATATAGTGTTTGTATGTGTTAGCAAAGCTTGTTTCCAGCTTTCTATGAGGATCAGTAACTTTCTTTCTTAAACATCCTTATAAAATTAGACATGTGAGAGCAAGGAAAATGTGATATGTCTGATCTGACTTGGAACTGGTTCTGTTTATGTTTCCTCTCTCTGGTGACTGCTGACCCCTAAAAATGAACACTAAGCAAATGCATAAGCAAGCAGCAAAAAAGCACTCAGCACATTGTGATGAGTGTTTCTCTGGCACAGTGTTTCAAATCTAGACAATATTTTCAAAAAATGACATCATTACCATCTGAGGCCTTTTTTGGTGGAGTGAATTGAAATTACATTTTCCAGTGTCTAGATGGTATCATCTGTAATGAACCTACTGTATGGCAGGATTTGAGCCTGAGACCTGCACTGTGAATCACTACTACCAAGCATTGTTTCAGCGCAATATCCTTTCATTTTACCAGCTGTACAGTGTTAGTTTCTACTGACATAGTGAATAAACTAGTACACCATGCTGCCATTTACTCTGATCTGGCACCAAAACTTTCATCAGAGAAGCAGAAGTTTGAATATACATGGAGACTGAAGTAACATCTTAACTCTGAGAGCTCTTTCCAAGAGGAGGAATTAGACATGCCGATTCAAGGCTCTATGGGAAAAATTTGTACTTCACTTAATTTGTTGGTATATCAAACTGGCACTTTAAAATAGAGATGCAACAAACAGTTAATAATAACAACACAGCAATGTCCTGGAAAGCCATTAAGCCTATAAACTCATTCCGCAAAGCATACACACCTCTCACCTTCTTCGCTGTTCTGCACAAGTGCATCTGCATCAAACATTGTCTGTATTATGTAGCTGTGGATATAAGCTTCTTTCTGTTTTGACAATGTGATTACACACACACTTACTCTGGGTGTAATTTTAGAGTCCTGTTCCAGTTCAGTTGGCTTGGTTAAACTGCTGTACTGTAGAGAGGGAGTGAGTGGAGCAGCTAAACTATACAGCTCTGTACAGCCTTGTTATTTTCTCAGTGAACTCAGTCTGTGGGACCTACACTCATTGGCAGAGAGGAGTGTAATCAATAGCAGCATCTTCACTGCACATGACAGCATAAGCTGTACTTTGACTTTTTCTTGGTTCTCTAAATAAGGGTAGACGTATTCACTATATGATAATTCATTTTAATCTGTTGTATATGTCTGGATGCAGATACTACTGAAGAAAAAAAGATGGCAAAAATCTTCACTCACTATTTCAGCCTCTTGGTAGGACTAACCCTACAGGTATTTCAGACATAACATCTTGCAACTGACCTACTCTAGGATCAATACCATCCATCATTATCTATGCCCGTTAGATTCATTGAGGATTTTTTGTTTTGGTTTGTTTGTTTTAGTTTTGCTTTTTAATCTTTACTTCAACTTTTATTTATCAGAACAGGAACGTAAACCTCCACTGCTGTCTCCAGTGCAGTCCACCTTCACTTGAGGTGTTGGCTTAACAAGGAAATATACACAAGATTTTTAAGGTATTTTTTGCACAGCGTTACAGAATTTCTGGTATAAGAGACACCAATCACATCGGAAAGACTGATTTTAGATTATTTGAAAGAAGGAATGCGAAAGCCCAAAGTTTTAGGATGGAATTACATTTATTTCAAGTTAATCTAAAAGACGTGGGTTCAGGGTGGTATTCAGTTTCAGCTCAAGGTCAGAACTGAAAAGCGTTGGTTAGTTCCAGATATTGGATTTATAATAGATAACTTCAGCTGGGCTCTAGTATGTTTAACACCAATCTGTCTGCATTTTACCTAGCTAGTGAAGTAGTGCTGAGAGAAGTGCTGCAAATTGATGGATGGCCACAGACCAGAGGCCATTTACTGGGCACCCCAAGCACTGAGCAGCTTATGCTAAAAGAAATAAAGGTGCCTTAGCATAAGGCCTCACAGCTTTGCACATACGCCAGGAAAATACAGGCTCAAGGTTTCTCTTTGTAACATTAGGGAGTTATTCTTCCCTAACACTCCCCCAGTTTCTCATGGGTAGTTTTCCCCGGTAATCCTTGAGTTGTACTTTGTAATCTAACAGTTCCTAGGTCAGAGTGCTCGCATAGCTGCTTCTCCTGGGAAAGTACGATAGTATATGTGACTAATGATTGCTTGTTGCTAAAGGAGAATCGTCGAACCAGCTTGCTAAGCAATAGCCTGTATTAACTGAGTTAGTTATAAAAGTCTGTCTTGCACTCTAATAAACAGCTCACTTGAATCGAATTGATTCGCTGTGTGATGTCGCATTTCCTCTGTCAGTAAATATCTAGGTATGGGAGGACTGGGACTAATATTTGTGAAGATCACCAAAGAGTATCCATTTAACTAGGTCGAACAAGCCTGACTCTCTCACTCTGTCCATATATGGGAGATGTTCTAGCCCTTTGATTATCTTTGTGGCCCTTGTCTGGACTCACTCCAACAGTTCCGTGTCTAAGTGGAATTTGTTTTAGGACCTATGTTTCTTACTAAAAAGCTTACTATTCTCTCCAGTGAGTATAGAAAATATGTTTGTACTCTTGAGACAGTGTCCTGGTTCTTTACAGTTATAAGCTTCATGATATGCTGTAAAATGAGCATATGCAGTATTCCATCTTCACCCAGAAAATTCTGTTGTTGACTCAGTAAGATTTGAAAGGCAGGAGTTTACTGTTATTGATAACTTCATTCTCCTTAGTATACAGGTATGCTTTTCCTGCAATATCACCAGCCTGAGGAGGGGAAAGAGAAGTGGTGCTGTCATAATCCATTGTCTGGGCTCAGAATGGGTCCTGATCCTTTCCAAAGAAAGAGGGTAGTATCTTTGCTAGGTGAGGGCCTCTTGTCATTAGGCTGAGTTGTCTGCATGGAGTGGAAAGAAAGGGAAGATGCTCTTTGTCTTAAATCATAGTCAGGAGCACAGTGAGCAGTTAAAGATAACATGAGTTTGATATCCCCTGTATATAGGTCCTTGTAAATTGAAAAACAGAATGAGTCTATGTGATGCAGAAACAGCGGAAGACTACAGAAACAGTCTTTTGCTCAGCTCACCTTGACTAGTGGACAAAACACAAAGCTAGGTCTATTTACAGAATCATTTTTTTGTTAGTTTACTCTTTTCTTCTTGACATTTACACAAACTGAAAACCTCTGGGACTGAGCAGTAAGAAGGTAGTGGACAATCTTTCCTCTCTGGTCCTTCATATCTGTGAAGGAGGTGCTGAGTTTTCCCTTTTTCTTTCCAGGAGCAGGGGAAGAGGACAAGTGAGATGTGGACATGGTTTTGTCACAAACGGGTAATCTATTCTTTTCCTCCTTCTAGACTTGGTAGTTCTCAATCCATCCTGAGTCCAGAGATGATAAAAGAGAGCTTTTAGATGTCAATTTATTTCAATAACAGCAAACCACTGAGGGCTGAAAAGGAAGCCATTGTAACATGGACAGTTAACATTGTTCCAAACCAACTCTGCTCCTCAAAATCAGAAGATGAAGTCTAATCAGAGACCATTCAAGTCTCAAACCATTGGACTTGTGTTCCCTGTCTTCCTGATGCTTCTAATCTTTCTCAAATCTTCCTTTGCAGCAAAATCACTGATGCAGTTGCCTGCTCAGTTCAATCTGGCCTAAAAAATGCCTTTAACCCCCTCATACTGTGGTGTCTTAGGAGAAAAGATAAATAGAGGGCAGTGGCATACATTTTTATATGTGGCTTCTGTGTATTTCTGGACATAGGGAGATATGGTATAAAAAGGCATGCAGACTCCAGAATTGAATGCTTTACTTCAAAACATGTTTTTTGTGAACCAAATGTAACCCTTTTTCTCTGCTCATGTATAAACAGATGAATGCATTAAAATGTTCTACAGGAATAGATAATAATAATAAAATGTTTGGATCCTTTCCTGAAAATAATGTCTTTCCCTAATGGGCTTGCAAATATAAGTTAGGAAACTAAAGGACCTCTTTTATACCACTCAGTTTGACACCCTCAGGCAAGTTGAGATGAAATGATAATTTTTTATGATGCACTGAATACTCAACACAGTGCCAATCTATCTCGCTCAACTCTGGAAGCAGATTGATTATGTGTGTTACATCCAAGCTAGATATTTCTGTCTCATGGTGTGAAAGTGTTTCTAGGTCTAAAATGGCCTGAGCCAAGTGAATGAGGAGGATCTGTGCCTAGCACTTCCATGTCAGTGGTTAGCAGGGCTGGAGCAGACCTACGTACATCCCATCCCCTTAACTCCCCTAAAGATGAACTGCTCATGAAGGGATAGCAATGGGAGAAGCTCCAAAAGGAGCTCCTGGGATCCATCTTCTGTACAATACTGCAGTGCAAGCCCTAAAGCAACCAGTACTCAATACTCTCAGAGGGAATTTTATTTGTGTTTTTCAAGAAGCTTAGTGAGTGTGAGAAAAAGTGATCACCTATTATAAACCTTAATTACTCTCCCATTATAAACTTTAGGGTTAAGGAAAGCACAAGAAAGGATATAGTCTTTACCATGGCACTGAAGCAAACCTGGACAGTAGTAAGCCAAGTACAATGGCAACCTTATGTAGGTAATCTCCTTAGGATTTTGCATCAATATCTGTGGGTATTCATGCTGCCTGTGCCTTTGTGGATGTACCTTGATGATGAATTCTGCAGCCTCCCTTTGGGAGGTTTTGTTAACGAGCAACAACAAATACATAAGATGACCCAGGTGGATTTCAGCTGTGGCCTTTTCTTAATGCATTTTAAATCAAATAGAAAGCTTTCAAATTCTGGAGTTAAACACTCTGGGACATCTTTCTCAACAACTGCAATATGTGAACATTCAAACTTCTCAGTCAAATCGTAGATTCTCCCTGGGGTGTGTGTGCTGGAGAATTGTAGAAAGGGGGAAAAAATACTTTTACATTAAATTTCTTTTCTCCTAGTCATCCCTACCAGAGTTCAAGTAGCTGTAGAAACCAGGAAGCTGTCTACTTATGTCAGATCTTGGCAAGATGGAGTATAGCTCATGATTTTTAAAAAGCCAGCTAGTGAACTGGAACGGTCTACCAAGGGAGGTGGTTGAGTCACCATCCCTGGAGGTGTTTAAGGTTAGGGTGGATGGGGTACTTAGGAGCATGATTTAGGGATTGGTGGGAATGGTTGGACTCGACGATCCAGTGGGTCTCTTCCAACCTGGTTATTCTGTGATTCTGTGATTCTGTGAATTCCAACAGTGGGCAAAATCTCACCTTATTGTCATCAGAAAATGTCCTATTTCCTCCTGCGTGAAGAGGTTTTTCTGTGAGAGGGAAAATAATTGAGTGACTAACCTTAACAGTTTCCAGTCACCCAGAAAGGTTGTGTTTTCCTTTATTACAGATATTTATTTACATGTTTCTAGATATTATGTGTTTTGCATTGAATATCCTCTGTCTATGCAGATCACAGTGTATCTATTATCCATATACAAGAAATCTCAGCCTGATAAGTATTTGGTAACTGTTCCTCATATAAGTAAATCCTGCTTCTGAAAAATCTAAAACCTTTTTAAGTCAGAAACTTTTTCAAATCCAAGCTTTCCCTTTTCTTGGCCTGTAGTCTGCAAAATGTCTCAAGATTCTCCATATAATTATAAGGGAACAAATAGTTGTTTGCTTATGTTACATTTAGACTCAAGCAAACTTGACTGAGTGTTGACAGCTTCCTTTACTTCTGGAGTATGTCTTCTGTCATAGTAAGTGTTGATTGTGGAATTTCTACAAACTCATTTTTCTAAATTAAAAAATAGGGTTGTTTAACCAAAAAATAAATGCCAGTTAATTAACAGGAAATGGAGAAGCATGTGCTTCCTGCCACAATTAATTAGTCTGCTAGCTGTTTACTAGCTCATATAAGCCATTCTTATTAAATGGCGACATTTTCTGCCATGAAGCATTAGCATCCAACCACTGAGATATAAATGCAGTTTTACTGATTTTATTTGCTGGACTAAGTGTCAGAAACAAAGACAGTAAAGACCCATTAAATTATCTTGTCCCATTGTCCTGGTTTGAGTTGTTTTTCTTTCCTTTCAGAATTCTCTTTGGCCCCTGCTCTTAAGGAAGGGGAAAGAACATTTCACTGTTTCTGAGGGGAGAAATGTGTCTTAAGTTGTGGGCCATGACTTTGTGATATGCAATTCATAGGCAGTTAGGCAGCACTGAAAACACTGTAACAATGTTACAATAAAGAAAATAACATATCCCAGATAGAATTCAGAAGAAGTAAATTTTTCCATGTATGACAGATGAACTGTGGTAGTATTTTAGCCAGACACGTTGTTGCCATGTTTGATGTATTTTTATTATTTTTGAGCTAAATATATGATCTTAGGAAAAAAAAAAAAATCTTTATTTTTGGTTCATACCTGAGAAATGTGACAAACAGCTATGGAGTATATTCTAGAAACTCTGATATTGTTTTTGCTTTTGTTTGGTTGTGTCCTTTTCACCTGCACAACTTGCTTCTTATTGTGCAAAGAGACTAGGAGGTGAGACAAACCTTGAGTCCCAAGACCTTAGCTGGTCAAGTGTGCCCTGAGGAACCACTGGACAGAAAAGCTTCCTGGATTTGCTTTTGGAGAGATGAGGCCCTCAGCTTTCAGTCTCACTTCAAAGCAATCTACATTTTGCTGTCCTTTTCTCTCTCTTTACCACCCTTCTTGATCTGCAATAAGTTCATACTGAGTATCTCTACAAGACAATATGTGAATTAATCAACACATAGGCAGCCAAAATCAGTAAATTTGTCTATTAAAATTATATACTGTGAAGGACTTATGGAGAAACATGTATTAATTTTTAAGATATGGGTAAAAAAAATGTACCAATGCCTTTCTCTTAGTGAGAAGTCTGTCACCACTTTGCATTTTCTTGAGGGATTTGGAGGCTGCAGACAGCAGGGCTGAACTCCATGAATGAGTGGGTAGTAGAGATGGGTGAACACACAGCCTGTTGGGATAAGCAGGAACTATCAGAAGCCTGGGAGATTTATGAGTTACATCCTAATTCTGCGTTCACGCTGTAGCATCACCCTGGTGCTTAAGGCTCAGAGGAAGAAGGATGCACAGACCGATTTAAACTAAATGCAATTAGTGTACTCATTAGTTACATTTCATTCTGCCCCTGTAGCATAGCAGTAGTAGGTTACTGTGAAAGAGAACAAAAGTGCATTGTGCACTCAGGCGTGACAGCAGGATATGGATGCTTGGTGTCACTGAACTTCTGGAGGAATCCAGGTTTCCAAGCTTATACCAGTGAAGGATGTCTCAGTTTATGAATTTTACAAGTGAAATGGACAGATACTCTTTCTTTGAGGGCAGAGGAGAAACATCAAGGACAATAGTTTATAAATGTGATTTGTACTTCAGAATGACTCAACTGAGCAACATATCTGCCTGTGAGCCACTAACAGTCCCTTTAGCTTCCATTGAAGTTACCTAGCTGTGCAATATACCTTAGACTGCCATGAGAGGCTTAAGAGTTGATACTTAACATATAACTTATGTTTGGAAGTAATTCCTAGATGTAAGCTGTCTGTTTTCTGAAACGGGATATGAGATGAGATAAGAGTATTTTTTCTCATTTAATGATGGAAATGGTCTCTCTTGAGAGCAACCTTTAAGTCCAGATGTCATGGCATACATCTTGCCAGGACTGAAATTTTAATTCTCTAAATAGATATTTCACAATATCACTACATAGAGCATCTTTATTCTTGTCAAGGATCTCAAAATATTTGATGTGAGTTTTCAATTATGTTCAATATAGTTCCTAAAAAGTTGCCTAGTCAGGGTGTGAAGACTATGGCCAGAGACATAGAAAACTAAACCGAGGTTTTTGAAAAGCCACAGTTGTTTGATTTTTTGAGTATGTATTTTTTCTCCTTTCCACGGCATATCACGTATCACACCAAAGCATTTAATTATGTGCAGAATCACAGAATCATAGAATAGTTTGGGCTGGAAAGAACCTTAAAGATCATCCAGTTCCAATCCCCTTGCCATGGGCAGGGACAACTTTAACTAGATCAAGTTGCTCAAAGCCTCACCCAACCCGGCCTTGAACACTCCAGGGATGGAGAATTTCCTTTTCTTCACAGGAAAAAAATTCTTCCTAGTATCTAATCTAAATTTCCCTTCTTTCATTTTAAAATCATTACCCCTTGTCTTATCACTGCACTCCCTGACTAAAAGTCCCTCCCCATCTTTCCTGTAGGCCCCCTTCAAATACTGGCAGGCTGCTATAAGGTCTCCCTGGAGCCTTCTCTTTTCTAGGCTAAACAATCCCAGCTCTCTTAGCCTGTCCTCATATGGGAGATCTTCCAGCCCCTGATCACCTTCGTGGTTCTCCTCTGGGCTTGCTTTAGCAGATCCACGTCCTTCCTGTGCTGAGAACTTCAAAGAACTCTTATCCAGTTAGGTAAAGTAGTTTTCTTAATGTGGAGTTTAGTTTTGATGCTTCCCTCTGTTTCCCAGTTGTAAAACGTGGATAGTAGAGATTGTTTCTGTGTCTTTCTCAATGAACTAGTGGATATATATCTTTGCTGAAGAAGGCCACTGAGCTAAAGATAGATGTAGTTAGTTGTTATTCATTAAGCTACAAACCAAGGGAAAAACAACAGCAGAAGCTGGTCACCAGAAGGATACCATATTGTCCTGTCCCTCACTATTGCCTCTGTTTCTTAAGGAAATGATATCTGGAGGTATGTGCTTAAATGCGATTTCCTACTTTTCAAAAATAAGTAAACAAATGAAATGTCTATAGAGAGGAAAATCTTAAGTTAGAGTTGGTGTGTTAGAAGCTCAAAACAAAATCAATTTTGATTTATTTTTAAGATCTCAGAGTCCTTTAGTCAGTGTTATGATTGTAAGGAAGGTGGAGAAGAGTTATTAATCTTAGGGTATTGGGGACTGATCACAATAAAAAGAAAATTAAGCCAAATTTAAGGCCATCAAATTTAAATAAGCTAATTAAAAGTTAGAAGGAAGTAAGTTTTGCATCTTGGTAAAGGTTGGATTATGCTAGCTTTCTCCCCCATTTTCATTTCACTTTTCTGCTAATCTTTACAGCTGGTCTTTGGCTACAGGGCTCAGTAACCACCATTATTAAGCTGACATCATTATTATTTATCAGATAAACAAGCCACGAGGTGTTTTGGGAAGCAGAGGGGAATTATCTGTGTAATGTAGCAAACTTATTTTTGACAATGTGGACACATTTTCTACCTGACAAATTGCGGGGTAGGGAGGGACCAGAATAAAAATGCAGACCCTACAGATCACCTGTTCTCAGCCCTCTATGTGTCACAGAGACTTTTCTTAGACATTTTCTCACTGATGTCATATTTAACCTCTTGAATGTCTCTAATGAGGAACTTTTGGTCATTTATTGGGAGAGTATAATCAGCTGCCATCTTAATTCTGGCTGTTAAGAGCCTTTACCTGATACCTGAACTGATCTGTTTCTTTCTTCTTTTATGGTTATTTTTCTGTCCTGTTAAATTCTGAGACTGTGAACTAACTTACTTCCTTCATCCATTGCCTTTTTAAAATGTCTTTTAACTCTTTCACTTGCTCCTTGTATGGCTTATGCTCTGTTCCTTATATCATTTTATGGTTGCCTTTGGTCTTTATTTCTTTTCAGTTACAATCTTCCTGAATTTAGAAGAGAATATAAAGGTGTTAAGTTCTGAAGGCTCAGTTGCCTTGCGCCTGTATAGATTGGCATTTTCACCTCCCTGCTTTTCTGGGTGTTCTTTTTTTTGTGCATCTCAGAATACTCTAGGAGTATACAGCTGTTAGCCCACATCTGCTGACAGCTATGTCAAGAAAACAAAGTTGAGGAATGAATGAATATAAAACCACTCGAAGCCTCTGAGGTTGCCTTTACTTTTATTCTGAAGGTTTTTAAAAGAGAAGAAGTAAAGCAGAGGTCTCAAGGGTAGAAAAGAAAGGTAGTTTTGAATCAGAGAAGGAAATACAGACTTAGAGTGATGTGATATTCTGTTAAAGTTCCCAGCAGTGGCTTATGGTTTTCTTGGAGAAAGTTGACTGGATGATGAGAGATTTGACTAAAGCGTTGAAATATTGATCTGTTTTGTTCATAATATTTCTGAAGTGCTTAGGGGAATTGTATCTAATATCTTTAGTCCTTCAGTGATGATTCAAGCAGAGAAAAGTAGAAGCCCTGAAATAAGTAAAATCTACCTAATATCACCGTAAGTTAAGAATCAGATGAATATTTGTGTATGATCACAGTATAACGCTGTCTGTTTAAACAATATAATTATCATCTAAGTTTTGATGGCAGGCCTGGGTCTGAATGCATAGTCAACTAAGGAGATTGAAAATGGAGATTTCTGACTTTATAGGTCAATATGAGTTAATATAAGTGAAATAAGTGAAATAGGATGTAGATCTGGTTAGACAAGAACAGCAGGAGCAGCAATCATTGTTTTGAGGATCACACTATTGGAAAAGAAACAGAGATACTTTAACTGTAGAAGAATTGCTCTGGATTTTTGCTAATGTGTCATGCCACTCAATGGCAAAAAGTTCATATGCAAGTACTCGTGGAATCCTAAGCAGAGCATTGGTTAGGGATGGTGGTGCTCTTTCGGCATGAATTGTATATCTGATGTTGGGGGAGCAGAGATCTAGCATGTAACTTCAGAACACCGACCTGGCTGAACAGTTGGCCCACTTGATTTTAAATAGGCAAGTAATTTTGATGCATACATCAACTTAAGAGGCCAACCTTTCCTATCTTCTCCCAGGTTTTCTGTTATTGCTTCCCTAGTTTAACTAATGGGGACTGTCCTCAACTTCTCCCATGCAAAAGTCAGACAGGTTAAGTTACTCCATATTTGCCTTTGGACTAAATGCGTATGAATTCAATAGAACTGTCTAGCTGTGTGCTCTGTAATAACTACAATGTGCCTCAGAAGGTTTACAGGCACCGAGCTCAGCTGGCAGGGAATGGCATTCAGCCATGCTGATATGTGCTTTTGCAGTCCTGTACAGGCAGAGTGCAGAGACTGTGTGCTGGGAGTGATCCCTCAGATGCTGTACGAGCTGAGCAAGACTTGGGCTCCACATGTAAAAGAGCTGGTCAGTGCAGGCCAGCAGTGTGTCAGGGACTGTTCCCACACATTAGTAATGAGCGATGTAACTGTGTTCTCCCTGGAAAGATCAGATAGATTGTGGAATCTCATGCTATAGATGCACCCTTATGTGTCATAAACTCAGGCTATAGTTCAGGGAACAATTTCTATTTAGTATAGCATTTAAACAAATGTTTTCCCATGTTCACATGTTAGACTACCGCTATATCCTCAGGCCTTGAATGAGACTCAATTATTAATAATTTCCCACCTGTAACAAAGTTGATTTAGTGAAGATTGTCTCTCTAACATATGCATGTCACAATGGAAATGGTGGAAGCAGGACCTCTGGGCACAGTTCTTCTCAGCTTTTGGACTCTTGGAATTGCTTTCAGAACAGGTTATTAGTCTTTAATGTCACTTCTTCTCTAACTCTTCCTTATTCCTCTTCTCCTTCAATTTAATCTTGTTCAGTTCTTAAGCTCTGGAATAGGCTGCCAGAACTAATTAGAAACATGTCAACAAATAATTTACCTGCCACACTGGGCTCTTTCATGTGTACTTGGAAGAATTTCACTAGCCAGGAATAGCTGCTGCCATTGTAAGGGTGTAACACTAATTAAACATTGCTCTGTGAACAGGAAAAGAACAACTGATATAAATAAAACAACATTAAAGATCAGTGGTGTTAGGCCAATTATTTTGATCCCCAGTCACTTTTTTGCATGTTGTTCTGCTGAACCCTTCTATTTTTGTAGATTTTAGAAATGGAAATTATTTTTTTTAAATCACTTAGGCTATCTCTAGGTGCAAGATTAAGATTATTCCCTGTAATATTCTTAAATCCTGCCCACTCATATTTGAAGAGATTCAGACTGCCAGAGTGACAGGACTAGTGCATGGGGGAATGGCCTCAAGCTGCACCAGGGGAGGTTCAGACTGGATATCAGGAAAAAAATATTCACAGAAGAGATCATCGGGCACTGCCACAGGCTGCCCAGGGAGGTAATTGAGTCACCATCCCTGGGGGTATTTAAACAATGGGTAGACAAGGTGCTTAGGGACATGGTTTAGTGGCAGATAGGAATGGTTGGACTTAATTAACCAAGAGGTCTTTTCCAACCTGGTGACTCTATGATTTTATGATTCTATGATAGGAATGATCAAGGAGTCATTCAATTTACAGCTTCCCTGCTGACAGTGGAAATGCGTGAGTCAGGTGATGACCAATTCTACAGAAAGGTTGTTTTCTGCTGGAAAATGCCACTGGGTTTGTTGCAGTAAAGTTTCCTGAACACAAGAATGCTTTACTGGAACTGTCACTAGGGAGACATGAAAGATGAAAAATCAAAGGGAAAAGCGGACAAGGGAGCAGGAGAAGGAAGAGAAGAAACAGCACAGCTGTGCATAGATCTTATTTCAAATTCTACACTTTCTTAAAGATTAGACCTATTTGTGCCTGTTGTTTTGAATCAGCCCTATGTTTAAAATTAACTTTGAAGTTGTTTTCAAAGAAATAAGAAATAAGAAGGTCTTAGTAACTTGAAATAACCTGTAAGTGAAGTCACAGCGATTATATTTTTACCAAACATATGTTTGTAGACATAGCTAAACACACATGCATCAGAGACTGGAATAAGGATCCATACTTCTTCAGTAGAACTACTGAGGGGACAGTAGTTTTCAAAATGTCAACAGTGACTTAAATAATAGAATCAAAATATATTCTGCTCTAACCGATAAAAAAAAAGCTACTTAAATACTATTAATATCTCAGTCACATACACTTGAATTTAGATTGAGGACTGTGCCATGTACTCTTGGTCCAATCAGATACAATGATTTCTTCAGGATGTAAAATGAAACTGGCAGCATAACATGCAGTGTGATTAGTGGAAGACAATGGCTTTTTGCTTCAAGGCTTCATACTCTGTCACCACAGTGTATTACAGCTTGGTCTTAATAGCTAATTTTCAGCCATATTTTGCATCCTTCCATTCAGACACAACTAGAATTGCAACTGTATTGTCATGTTGGTATCACCGTTAGAGCAGTGTTAGGAGAAAATCCGTCACACTGCTACTATACGTGTACATATTGTATGTATTCGTACATCATAGGACAAAAATGCATCTCAGGCTGTTTGAACTCTGCTTAATGATGTTAATGTGTTTTTAATACTGAGCAACTTGCCTTCCTATACAGATTCGGTGTCGACAGTTTAATTATACAGTAGTATCTATGTTTAAGGGGGAAAATATAAAGCCTTTAGATATTTAATTTCTCTACAAGTATTGTGATTCTCAGGATCATAGAATGGTTTGAGTTGGAAGAGACCTTAAAGATCATCTAATTCCACACCCCTGTGAAGGGAAACCTTCCACTAGATCAGGCTGCTCAAGGCTCCATCCAACCTGGCCTTGAACACTTCCAGGAATGGGGCATCCACAGCTTTCCTGGGCAACCTGTGCCAGTGCCTCACCACTCTCACAGTGAAGAATTTCTTCCTTATGTCTAGTCTAAACTTGCCCCTCTGCAATTTATAGCAGTCCCCCCTAGTCCTATCACTACACGGTTTTGTAAAAAGTCCCTCCTCAGCTTTCTTTTATACTCCCTTCAGTTACTGGAAGATTGCTATAATGTCTTCTTGACCCCTTCTCTTGTCCAGGCTGAACAAGCCCAACTCTTTCATCCTGTCTTCATATGGAAGGTGCTCCAGCCCCCTGATCCTCTTTGTAGCCCTCTTCTGGACCCGTTCAACAGCTCCATATCCTTTTTATGTTGAGGATTACAGAACCGGACAGAATACTCCAGGTGGGGTCTCAAAAGAGCAGAATAGAGGAGCAGAAGCACCACCCTCGACCTGCTGGTTATGCTTCTTTTGATGCAGACCAGGATAGGGTTGGCCTTCTGGGCTGCTAATGTGCATTGTTGGCTCATACTGAGCTGCTCATCAATCAGCACACCCAAGTCCTTCTTTGCAGAGCTGCTCTCAATCACATCATCCTCCATTCTGTGTTGAAACAACAGACTGCCCTGAGCTAGCTGCAGGACCTTGTCCTTAGCCTTGTTGAACCTCATGAGATTCACACAGGCCCACTTCTCCAGCTTGTCCTTGTCCCTCTGGATGACATCCCATCTTTCCAATGTGACAAGTGACCACTCAGCTTGGTGTCATCTGCAGACTTGCTGAGGGTGCACTCAATCACACTGTCAATATCATTGATGAAGATACTAAACAACATCAGTCCCAGTGTGGATTCCTGAGGGAAACCACTTGCAACAGGTCTCCATCTAGCCACAATGTTACCCTTCCTCCAGTCACCAGGGACTTCCCCTGACTGCCATGACTTTTCAAATATCCTGGAGAGTGGTAACCACATCGGCCAATTCCCTCAGGACTCTGGGATGCATCTCTTCAGGTCTCATAGACTTATCTATGTTCAGATTCCTCAGATGTTCATGAATATGATCTTCCCCCACAGTGGGAGCGGCTTTACCCCTCTGAACCCCATCTTGTCTTACTTTTTTTCTCCCTTAAGGAACCTCTATTAGGCACATTAAGAAATGATCTTCTGAAGTAGTAGCTGGTTCAAGAGGATGGTAATACCACATGGTGGTTTATTGCACAGGGTCAGCAGTTCAAATCCACTCCAGCTCATTGTCTAAACACATTAAAGAAAACAGAGCTTTTCTTCTCTTCCAGCTAACTCATAAAATATGCATCCACTTCACCATGGCTGTTAATTGTCTCTCTTGGTTATCAAATTGAGAAGAGAGGCCAAAAGGGGAAGAAGGCTATAATAAATGAGCTACTCCCCTTGCATGTAACAATCCCATTAAGGCATGTTAATTAGGAATTAGGTGTTTGTAGGGAAGTGAGAGCCTGAACAATTGTTGCCTTTACGTAAACAGTCAATATTGGTCTCTTGATTTGTCAGACTAGTTTGCCTACAGGAATACTATGTTAAATAATGTACATTTTTCTATGGATGAGAACTAGTTAATGGGAATAACAGTAAGTTTGCAGATGACAACAAGTTGTGCAGGAGTGTTGATCTGCTTGAGGGAAGAAAGGGTTTACAGAGGGATCTGGACAAGCTAGATGGATGGGCTGACCCCAGTTCTGTGAGGTTCAACAAGGCCAAGTGCTGGGTCCTGCACTTGGGCCACAACAACCCCATGCAAAGCTACAGGCTTGGGGATAAATGGCTGGAAAGCTACGTAGTGGAAAAGGACCTGGAGTTGTTGGTTGATAGCTGGACGAATATGAGCCAGCAATGTGCACGTGTGGCCAAAGCAGGCAATAACATCCTGGCTTTTATCAGGAACAGTGTGGCTTGTCCAGGACTAGGAAACTGATCATCCCACTGTATTCAGAGGTAATGAGGCCACAAATTGAATACAGTGTTAAGTTTTGGTCCCCGTGTTACAAGGAAGACATTGCTGGTGAGGGGCCTGGAGCACAAGTCTTATGAGGATGAATTGAAGTTGTTCAGCCTGAAGAAAAGGTGGCTAAAGGGAGACCTTATCACTGTTGACAACTACCTGAAAGGAGGTGGTAGTGAGGTGGATATTGATCTCTTCTCCCAACTAACAAATGATAGGACAAGAGGAAATGGCCTCGAGTTACACCAGAGGAGGTTTGGATTGGACATTAGGAAAAATTTCTTCACCAAAATGATTGTCAAGCATTGGAACTGGCTGCCCAGGGAACCGGTTGAGTCACCATACTTGGAGGTATTTAAAAGGCCTATAGATGAGGTGCTTAGGGACATAGTTTAGTGGTGAAATTGGTAGTGCTAGGTTAATGTTTGGACTTGATAAACTCAAAGGTCTGTTCCAGCCTAAATGATTCTATGATGAAAACCAAGGAGCACTCTGTCTTAACCCACTTCCTTTGTTTCAGTTCTGACTTATGTATTTTAACCCTCTCAAACCATCATTTATTCCACATTAGCAGTCCTCAGAGAGGCGTTTGGATGGGTTTAAGCTGATGTCTGGTCACGTTGACCTATGTTTAGTTTGGAATGTTTGATTTCTCCATCTTTGTTTCATGCACTCTTTCTCTTTTTTTTTTCCTGCATCTCTCTACTCATCTGCCTCTCTACACCTTCACCCTGTGAGACTAAACAAGATGGTTTGAAACACATACATCAAACACAAATCCTTGTCTTGCATCACCACTGAGGGTTAAAACCACTGAATACCTATTAAGCAGTCTTTACTGAATGTTTTCCTCCCAGAGTAGATGGGTTTTCCCATTAACATGCCATACAGGCTAGGATTCTTTCCTGACAGGACCTCTGCATTCATTTCCATAATCAAATAGATACACGCACTGGTTCAGAAGGCAGAATTTCAGTCCCCAGTATGACTGTTAATCTAAGCAGAAGTGAATTGACACTGAGATTCTTGAGCTTTCAGTCAGTCACCAGCTGGTTTTGATGGCTTGGCACCTGGGGAAGCAATGAGAAGAATGAAAGAGAACAGGGAGCACTGAAGACGGTCAAGGTCCCAGTCCACCACAGCACGAAACAGCCCAGGGGCAGCCATCTCTTTGGCAGTCATTTTGCAGATGGGATAAGCTTTTCTTTTAAATGATGAAGAAAAGCAGGGGAATGGGAGTTGGGGTTCCTCATTTCTTCTGTGAGTTTTACCATTGCCTTGAGTGACTTGGGGCAGATCCCTTATGTTCTCTCTGTACCTTATTTGGTCTGTCTAATTGATATATATCTATACACATTATGCAGAGCTTTGAAATGAGTTTAGTGATAGGCAAGCAAAAAATCAGAGATGTCAGATTGCTAAGCAAAAGGAGAAATTAGATGTATTAGATGTAAAGTTACTATATGTGCTGTGTCCTGTGGCTGTTACATACGTTTTCTTTGTCTTTAGTGGAAAGAAAGAACAAATAATGTCAGATACTAGAAAAGCTTCTGTCTGTGACAAAGAAACATTTTTGATTATCTCTCTTTACACATCAGGACTTCATGGGCTAGATCCAGATGCAGAGAATTCAACTCAGAATAGTTTGTATCCTGGTAGTCTGTGAATTTACCTTTAAGAGGAAAAGTAGGAAAAGGAAATTGGGAGCTGAGACTCACCAGAACTACATTTAATGAAAGCAAGGAATGAGTTACAGAAATCAAAATTTAATGTAAAACACCTGCAACCTGTTTTGAATTGACATTTTAAAGGATCACTTTCTGAACAAAACTATTACAATAATGTTTTAGTAAACTGGAAGTTTGGAAAGTAGTGAGAATTCAGGCTTTAATAATGGTGAGGAAAATGTCCAGAATGTACAGTTTTCAGAATATCCCACTCCTGGCCTCCTTCACAGTGAAAGAAGGAGGCTTCAGTAGGTATATGTCCCACCAGCCCCAAAACATCCTACCCTGAATTATATTGGCTTTATTCTTATTAGAGGAAATGGTTTACATGGTAAAAAAAAAAATAAAAAGGAAAAAACAAAGAAGAAAAAAATAATCCTTTGCAGTTTATCCCAGGGAAAAGATCAGATGCCACTCAGTGTTCCATCTTTATTTAAATAGTTGAGGCAAAATAATCAGCTTCTTAATTTAAATATGAAATGGCAAATCTGTGCTTGCTGAAAGAAGAAGCAAGCTCTGGCACTGCTCTTGGAATTCATAACAATGCTTCACCTTATGTTATTTGGCTCTCAGCCACTCATCAGGACCTCCTGTGCTGCAGTGTGGTGCTATTCTTGCCAGAAAAAAAGTGGTTTTCTCCATAGACCCTTACATGTAAATTGAAGAGAGGAACTTAAAAACTGTTTGAATAGCATTATGTTTGGAGAGGCATCTCTAATTCTTGCCAGGTATCATCAGCAAGGTGGGTGGTAACACCTCGTTGTGATTTTTTTTCTTTTTTCCAGTTCAGGTTGAGTGAAGGAAGAAGCTGCCTCCAGTCCTCCCTTCCCAACCTAGAAGTGAGCAGCACAGAAAGTGACACTTAACGAGGCTGGCACACTCTCTGCCAGCTGGCAGAAGACCCAGGAGCAGACTTATGCAATTAGAAAAATTTCTTCTGACTCATCTCCTCAGCTCTCCTGTATGGAGCACCTGATGCTCTGGTTTTGCATATTAATGCAGCCACAAGGCTAATCCAGGGTCTTCTGTTGAATTGGATAGGCTGAGTAGTCCCAATTTGTTTACTTGCAGAGAAGTGACTCAATGTCGCTGGCAAAAATTAGTCAGTGAAAAGGCATCTTTTCCTCTTTGTTGCAAGTAGTGATGTTACCTGTGCTTTTTGTGTTCAAAGGGTTGAGCATGTGTTGAGCCCTAAAGGCTGTGAGCTCCCAAAGGACAGCGGCGGAAAATCTTCATCACCTTTATGTTCTAGTGGCAAGAGCAAACTCAAGCCCTTCTGATGGAGAGCATGGAGCTGTCAAAGAGAGGTTTAGAAATCATCTGTTTCCAGGTTCACTGTTAAATGTTAACACCATGGCTGAATAAGTCTATTGTCAGCCTAAGACTGCAAATATCTGACAAAACAATGATGTAAATCTTCCTAGTCTGTGTAATTCACAGCACTGGATGCATCCCCAGTGTGTTTTTAATGATTTAGACCATTTTAAGAAGTAGATCCTACTTAATGGTGCTACTTTGAGGTATGCCAGCTGGGGATTTTGCCAGAACATTGGAGGCAAAGTTTGAAAACAGTAAAATCTGGCTACATTCTCAAACTATTCCCGTGCACCAAATCTCTGTGCCACATAGTCAGGCGGGTTACTGTGTGCATACAAAAACATGGCAGCTACATGCCCTGTTGCAGTTGTTGAAACACTAGAAAATGCACATAGCAGAGAAACTGCGTCACTCAAAGCCATGCACACTGTGCTGGTGATGGAGGACTTATGTTTTGCAGGTATGATGGCTATGCAAGTCAATCGGTTAGCAAGTAAAATAATTTCCTGAACATATTTCTGTGAATTAGGGAGTATGCCTGGGAAGATCTAGTTTATTCTAATCCAATTTATCTTCATTAGAATAAACAAATTTTCTACAATTTGCAATGAATCGCACTAAATTAGGGGTTTTTTTTTTGATCCAACATCAGTCACCAAAAGTTTACTCCTCTTTCTAAACCAAATACTTATGTTCTTTGTGTCATTTGCACAAGCGTGTTGCCCAAGGCTAAGTTATCTTGCCTGAAAATGATTTTTAAAAGATGAGAAATAAGGAAGAAATAATACAAAGAAAACCCTTGAATAGCTGACTAAGTCGGAGAGAAAAATGAAAGGATGCTCAAGAAACTGTTTGCTTATGTGTGACAGCATGTCCATTATCCAGGTGCTACACACACAACACCAAAAAAGGAAAGGACCAGAAGGCAATATTGTTCACATTAGGTCAAACAGAGACCTATTTACAAGGAGGAATTGTTTGCAGGGAGCTGCCAAATGGTTTGCTGATTCAAAACTGATTAAGTGGTTCAAATTATCAAGACTTCTGAATCTCACTTGAAAACTGAAGGACACATTTAGAGTCCTCCTAGAGAAGAGCCCTCCTTGCCTTGAGTATTTAAATTTTCTTCCAATCCATGTCAAGTCCTTTGGCAATATAAGACAAAAGAAACAAGTGGGGCTGTTATAAACCTTATGTATTCAAGGTTTCAGGTTGTTGAGAGGTGTCTGTTGGTGTATGAATATGTGAGGTATCTTCTAGGAAGGTCTTGATCCCCTAAAAAGGAGAGAATCTGCTTATGGGACACATTTTTAATTTAGGTAGAATTACCCAGACACTTTGGGGTGTCGGAGGAACAACAACAGCAGCAGCAGTAGTTCTGCATGGCTATTTGAAAAATCACTTTGTGAGAAACTGATCATATCATGAGAGGGCTGCAAAAAAAAAAAAAATATATCAAATCCACTAATTTTTTGAAGTTTTTTCCAAGCTACTATGAGACTGATCTTGATTCATCCAGCACCAATTCAGCCAATGATGTGCTGGGATTTCCTTTGGGTTTTTTGCTTTTCATTTCCCTGTTTTTTGGACTGATTGTTGAAGTTTAGTCTCTATATTTCTGTATATCTATCTATATATCTGCAGAAAATGTGTCATTACTAAATTATTTATATATCTGTAGTAACTACATACACAGTTCAAGTCCTTCTTTTGTAACTTCCACTTTAAGTAACCTCTGGGTAGTGCTTGCAAGATATAAATACCAAACTGGAAGAAATGTATTTGGCTTCACCTCTCATCTCTTATAAAAGCAGCAGGAATTCAAAGGCCATCCTATTACTGTTTTCAAGGTCCAGTAGACATTTAGCAAGAATAAGGATAATTTTTTTTTTAAACAATCTAGCTCTCCACCTGATTGCTCTTTGTGCCTGATTTGTGCACACAGCATAATAACGTTATTAAAGGCAATCAGTACTACCATCACTATTCAGGCAAAGAAAACCTAATGCACTATTGAACAGCTCTTCACATTCGAATCATGTGAAATAATGTAGCTCATAGAGCATCCCTGTAGTATTAAATACAATGGGGAAAAGCTCAGGCTGAAACTGTGTTAGGAGCTGACCGAATACACAACTATTAATTATAAGAGATAGTACATATAGCCTTGGCAATACCTGCATGAGAAACCAGTGCTTTGTGTCAGGATCTAATTTTCCAGTAATTGGATAATTGGTAGTGTATGAGCCCAGTATGTGACAACAGAGGTATTGATTGAAAAAGTAAGATGAGATAGCAAAGTTAAACCTCCTAGGAATGAAGGAGTTAATGTGGAAAACCCATAAGTAATGTAACTCATAATACTTCTCATTTGGTGCTTTCTGTCTGCATTGAAAACACTAGAATGCACAACATTGGAAATGTAGGGAAATAACACTAATAGAATAGGTCAACAATGACGACTTTTCATTTGAAGTTTTGCAAGAAGCTTATTCTTCAAATTGCCCCGGTATTATTAACATATTTAATTTCAGAAACAAACCCAGGAAACTGTAGAGAAAAAAAATCTTGTTTTCTTGTTCCTCTGAAGGTTTCAGTTTGTTCTTTATTTTCATCAGAAAAGCAATTTTAAATTTAAGAAATGTTTTGGTAGAAAGGAAATGTAATTTATTATTACCAGTATTGTATATAAACCGGGGCACAGAAAATAGCAAACTAAAGGGGAATATATTGTTTGTGCAAGTACAGGTTTCTCATATGTCCTGTTCAGCTTGTGGTAAAGAGTTTAGCTTTAGCTGTAAGACACAGGCTGTGACAGTTCAGTAAAACTTACATCTAGATAATGATACCCAGCCTTTTTCATTTACTGGTATAATCAAAGCAATGGACACTAAGGGTGGTATTCAGGCTTCTTTACTATATGTATGTTTAATACAGCAAAGACATTGTGGAGCTGCTAAATCTGGTCAGCCTAAAATTTGTTTTAAGGAAAAAAAAATTAATCACACAGTCATAATTGTGAGAAGATGTTTAAACTGGTACAAAATGGGAGAGTGAACATATTGCTAAGACCAGGCTTACTCAGTAAGATAATGTGGTAGCCCATTTATTTAAGTGTGTTAGTCAGGTAGTCAACAGGGTCTACTTTCCCCATCACCACAAGTGTCCGCTTTAAGCAAGCTTTTCTGAACTTGAGTTTTGCAGTCTTTCTTGGTTCTGAAGGGCTGCTATAGCCAAACTCACTCACCCAGTCTCCTTTCTTGCTGAGATTTTTCCATGGCACTCTTTGTTTTAGGTCCTTCAATTTAATGTGCTGTTAATAAAGGTGGAGATTTCTCCTGTTACCTTTCTCATTTGAAGGTATTCAGGTTCTTAATAGGATTCATGCTATGCCATACTGTAACAGGGAACTGCTCCTCTGTAAGTCTTACCCCCAAGGCCCACTGAACTCAGTGGGGATAATTCTACTGCATTTGGTGTGCTTAGGATGAGCACTAGTGACTGCCGAGTACCTTGAACCTATAATGAACTGCCTAGTACCTTGAACCTGAGTCAGTAATGAGCCTGACTACATGGCATCCCTGAGAGATGGGTATCACTACCTCTGTTACTGATAAGAAAACAGAAGTCTGGAGAGCTTACGTGAATTGCCTGTAATCATACATTAACCCTGCTGAAATGCTGAGAAGCAAATACCTGTCTCCAGTCCCATCTTATCTTGAAGGCCAGTCTGACCCCTTGGCATCACAATGGCAACTATTAACTTGTTCCCAGATCTTCACAAAGTGAATAAGAGCACCTATAACCTCTACCTGTGTATCTGTTCACGACTTTGCAATGATCCTGCTGCACCCATACTGCATATTCATCAGATTCATCTAGAGAAGCAGCTGCCTGAGTGCTGAGGGACCTCTCATCCATCTCTGATCTCCCAGCTGTGGTGGGATTGAGGAAAGGTAAGAAGGTTGGCTTAATTGAGATGCTAGGTCAAAATGCAGTGGTTTGGCAGCTGACATGGTGAACGCTGCTGTAGTTACACTGTAGTGTTAACTATACACAGCAGAGGGCATTAGCGTTTTTAGTACTGCAGAGTTTATCTATGGTAACTGAGGTTCAAATATAAACCCTAGGAGAGCAAATTCATGAATAACACAATAATTTGTTGATTGTTCATGCTTACAATATCTCTCTTTATTTTAAATTGCAAGATCAGACAAAAGTACCTTTCCCCAGGGAGGGACACGCAAGCATTTTGGGTTTGTGTGAAAGAAGGTTTGATAATATGAGTTAATGGGCTGACGTAATTTTTGTTTATTGTAGATAAACATGGTGAAACTATGCAGGTGCTTCCAGAACAGCCTAGAAACTCTCTTTAAAGTGGCAGGGCACAATTTACAAACTATTTCACAGTTAGTGTGTTTTCTGTGTCAGAAATCCTGCCTGATAATTCTGGAATCTTTTGTATGCCCTCCCTGCATAAGCATTGAAGTCAAGTAAAGAGCAGTTAATGCACTGGTCCTAACACCTGCAGTGCAAGGATGGATTTATAAAAAAAATATACAAGAAGATTAGATGACTGAAAAAAAGTATTCTTCCACTACAATGTTCCTAACAAGCTGTAGTATCCCTGCATGAAGCAAATCAATATGCCCATCAAACAGAGAAACAAGCTTAATAGTACTGTTAAAAGAAAGATAAAAGAGTCCTGAATTTCTTATACTTTGCAATTATTCAATAAGACACTTAATCAGGAAAGTGTCTCGGCAAGCAGAAAGGCTGCACAATATTTCAGTCTGTGCCATTTTTGCTACTTAGCTGTATCTGACAATTTAGGACAACAAAGTTGGCAGGACTTCCTGAATTTTACTTCAGCCCCTGTATCCACAATAGTTCCTCCTTTGTGATCAGCTGATGGGACTGCCCCTGAGGGCACAGCGGGAATGCTTCAGTTGGGCTGCCTCTTCTGGAGTTAGGGCCAGAATATGAAGGGCTTGCTGCTATGAAAGGGGTTACATTTTCCTAGGGAATGAGCTAGGGCTCTCCTTCCTTTCCCTCTGGGTTCTTCACATAATGGATTTCTCTCTAAACTAGATATCTGGCCTGAGCTTGGGATCACGCAGGTAAAGCCCAGATTTCTGACAAGACCACAAGTTTGACATCCTGCTAAGTGGTGTGAAGATCCTAACTGTTCTCTGTACCACATTGGTGGTAAGGACCTACACCGTGGAGGCTTCCAGAGGAGACAGGTGTGTTCAACACCTGCATTTGGCACTGTTCTTCCTCAAGAATGCGGTGAGTGTTGGGATTTGTGTGTGTGTGTAAAACCAGGATTGCACTGGCTCCAAGTACCCAATAGAACAAGGTCTCCACAATACTTTGTATAATGAAAGGTGGTAAGAAAGACTTTAAGCCTGTGGTGGTTACAGCCTACATAGTAAGATAATAAATCATAGAATCATAGAATTGCTTGGTTGGAAAAGATCTTGAGATCATTGAGTCCAATCATGCCTGTCTCCTACTGAACCATATCCCTGGGCACTTACTCTAGCCATCTTTTAAGTACCTCCAGGAATGATGACTCAACCTCCAGCCTGTTCCTGTGCCCGATGACCCTTTATGTGAAGAAATCTTTCCTAATGTCCAATCTGAACCTCCTCTGGTGCAACTTGAGGCAATTTCCTCTTGTCCTATTGCCTGTCACTTGGGAGAAGAAAAAAACCACCCTCCTTACTACAACCTCCTTTCAGGTAGTTGTAAACAGTGATAATGTTTTCCCTCAGCCTCCTTTTCTCTAGGCTAAACAACCCCAGTTCCCTCAGCTGCTCCTCATGAGGCTTGTTCTCCAGACCCTTCACCAGCTTCGTTGATCTTCTCTGGACACGCTCCAGGACCTCAATGTTTTTCTTGTAGTGAGGGGCCCAAAACTGAACACTGTGTTCAAAGCGTAGCCTCGCTGATGCCAAGTACAGGGGCAGAATCACTTCCCTAATCTTGTCGGCCACACTGTTTCTGATACAGGTCAAATGCTATTGGCCTTCTTGGCCACCTGGGCCACTGCTTACTCATGTTCAGGTATCTGTCAACCAACACCCCCAGGTCCTTCTCTGTCAGACAGCTTCCTGGCCACTCTTCCCCAAGCCTGTTGCACTGCACAGGGTTCTTGTGTCCCAAGTGCAGGATTCTGCACTTGGTCTTGTTAAACCTCACACAATTGGTCTCAGCCCATTGATCCAGTCTGTTCAGATTGATCCAGTCTGTTGACCCTCTATACCCTGAAGCAGATCAACACTTCCTCCCAGCTTAGTATCATCCTCAAGCTTACTAAGGGTACATTCAATCTCTTCTTCCAGATCATTGATAAAGATACTGAACAAAACTGGACCCAGCACTGAGTCCTGGGGAACACCGGCATCCAACTGGATTTAACTCCATTTACCACAACTCTTTGAGCCCGGCCATCCAGCCATTTTTTTCCCAGCAGAGGGTTTGCTGGTCCAAGCCAATTTCTCAAGCAGAATATTGTGGGAAACGGTGTCAAAGGCTTTAGTATACTAAAGTCTAGGTACGCTACATCCGCAGCCTTTCACTCATCTAATAAAGAGGTAACCTTGTAATTCAAGGAGATCAGGTTGGTTTGACAGGACCTGCCTTTCATAAACCCATGCTGACTGGACCTGATCACACAGTTGTCTTGTGTGTCCTGTGTGATAGCACTCAAGATGACCTGCTCCATGACCTTCCCTGACACTGAGGTCAGACTGACAGGGCTGTAGTTCACTACATCCTCCTTCTATCCCTTCTTGTAAATGGGTGTAACGTTTGCCAACCTGCAGTCAATAGGAACTTCCCCAGTCAGCCAGCACTGCTGATAGATGATGGAAAGGGGTTTGGTGAGCATCTCTGCCAGCTTTCTTAATACCCTTGGGTGGATCTCACCCAGCTTCATGAACTTATGAATGTCTGATTGGCCAAACAGGTCTCTAACCATTTTCTCTTGGATCACCGACACTTTGTTCTTTTTCCCCCTTCCTGCCTTCTGGCTTAGGAGGTGGAGTATCCAGAGAACATCTTACCTTACAATTAAAGTCTGAGGCAAAGAAGGCATTAAACACCTCAGCCTTGTCTTTATCATTTGCCACTACTGTTCCCCTTGCATCCAACAGAGGGTAGAGATTATCCTTGGCCCTCCTTTTGTTGTTAATATATTTATAGAAAGATTTTTATTATTTTTCACAAAATTGTCCAATTTAATTGTAGTTGGGCTTTAGCCCTTCTGATTTTCTCTCTGTATGACCTCACTTCATCCTTGTGAGATGCCTGCCCCTTTTTTGAAAGCTCATGTATTTTCCTTTCCTCTTTCTTTCTTTTTTTTTAAATCAGGTGTCACCCAAAGGTCTCTGATCAGCCAAACTTTTTTTCTTCCCTGCTGACTCATTTTTCAGCACACAGGGATAATAGGGAAGGAGGGAGATTCGGGGGAAAGAGGGACATAGGTACCAAAAATGACTTGAGCTTATGCAGAAGGTCTGTGGCACTGCAGACTTTCAAAGTCAGAATCCAGCAGATTACTTTCAAGACTACTGTTGTTTCCACTGAATATGTTTGTGAATCATTCTGTAGGGAGCCACTGCTCCCTTTGTTATGCTGGAAGGAAAAGGGATTTTTCCTGAAGTGACTTGAGGTCAAATCCTGACTGTTCTTTGAGAAAGCCATTAGGTCCCTGTTTGTCTATCACTTTTGTTTCCTCTTATCAAGTGTAATATCACCATCCCTCTTGTTCCCTTCTCTTGCTTGCCAAAACCTCTATCATTAACATTTTAGTTAAGCCCAAGGAATTGCTCCCAAGCCCTTAGAAATGCATTTAAGCTCTCTCTCCACTATTTTGCTTGCTATAGTACAGTTTAGCAATTATTTTGTGTATTTGTGTCCAAAGTAAAGGATCTGAAGAGGAGTGGAGGTGGATGTATCCATCAAAGTTCGAAAAGAACAAGCTGAAATGTGAACATATTATGAAACAGTAGTTTTAGAGACAATCACAAGGTAATATTCTAGGAGACTGAAGTCATGTGCCCAGTGGGAATAATCTGAACTTATTTGTTCAAGTTCAGACTGTTCTGTTTGGACATAAACTGTCTCCAATGGCAAGCACACCAACTGATTATCTGGCATAAATCTACATAATTTGTCAGTATACATGATGTAGTTAATTTACTTCAGGCTAAAACCTTAAATCTATTCACATTAGCACATTTTACAAAGAACAGAAGAAGGGCACTAAGATGATATGTGAATATCTCTTCAATGGCTCTAGGTTCATGTGCCACTGGGTAGAAACTTGGAGGTGGTGGAGTCCAGAGTCCTGGGGATTTGGGGAAGTATTTAATGTACACCCAAAGCATCTACTGCTGATTTGGGGTTTCCAGGCAGAATTCTGCTACAGCATGCAGTCTTTTAAATTCTGGGTTGTATGTGAATGCAGACAGGGTTTTAGCAAGAGAATTAACAGAGCTAAGGTGTCTCTGCCTCCAGTCCTGCTTTGTAGTTCTCATCTTTATGTGAGTTACTTCTAAAATTATTAGCAACTCCTCTTACATTGGTACCATTATAATTCTTGAAAGGCAGTAATACCTTTAGTTTCTACTGTTTTTTAAAACAGTTTGGGTTTATTTTGTGTGGCGACTGGGTCTCTTTTGACTCACTGTGAAAAGGCTTCCATTAGTATTGCAGATTATGATGCTTGATTATGAATAGAGTTATCGTCATGTTACATATTGAAGAGTGAATTCATATTTCACTCTTCCTGGGGTGAAGATAAGGTGTCGAAGGTCTTGGATTCTTCTAACTTCAGCTAGCTGACTCTAGGCTGAACTGAACAGAGAACCCCCTAAGTGTGCTAACTAATAGTGCCTTAGAGGAGGATGAAGGTGAATATGAAAGAAGACTCCTTGAAAATCCACATGTCATTTTTCATAATATTCATTGTAAAGTATTGATACTTTCTGAAGGATGAGTGTCTTGTCACAGGAAGAGTGAAAGCAATGGAAAATATATTTCCTGTATACAATATGAGACTAATATCTTTCACCTACCTCTGAATTATGGACAAGTCCTGACGGAGAAATTCTTGGGCACATTCAAGATTATCCAGTGTTTGGATCAGTTTTATGGAAGCTGTGCCTTGGGTGCATTTTTGATAATGTTTCAATTTCTGTCATAATTTTGTGTATACTTATGTCACGTGCCTGAAATGTATTTAAGATTTTAATTTTAAATTGAATCTCTATACGTTCTCACATATTTATGATTACATAGTCTTATGAAAATGTGAGTGGAAAAATGCTGTCTTTAGATTAAAAATAGTCATATCTGTTAGTAAGAACAGAGAATCCCTTGTAATAATTATGGATTAAGAAGACTAAAATAAGTCAGGTGTATTGTAAGAGCAGAGACAAAAAGAACCCATATCTGTCTGCCTACAGAATTTTTCCCCTTTTCTCGTAGGGATAAACCAAGATTTATCCTGTAGAGTTTTTTGAAGGAAGGAGGAGAAAAATGGAAACAAAATATAAAATGAAGCAGGAAAAGGACCATGGAAACAAAGATACATACCTATATGAATGTATGTTTGTATACCTATACACACATACCCATACACAGTTAACACTGAAGAAAGTGCCCCCCATTTGTGCTTGAAGTTTTGCCTGAGCGCAAGGTATTCCAAACTTTTGGTTCTTGCTCTGCTTGATATTATTCCTTGGATCTTTTTAATAAAATGGCACAAGTCTATTTTCCAAGAGGTTCAATATTAGACCTGGAGGTGTGAGGAGATAAAAACAAACTCAAAACCTTTTTTTCCGCTGAAGTTTATATTTTGACTAAATACTTCCAGGGAGGGGAAAAAACATTGCTGGAAAAAATGTTCAAACCTACTGTAGTTCCAACAGCTTTTCTGAGCTCTTCTCTCAAATTTCAGTACATGGTTGATGTTCTTCTACAATACAAAATGATTCAGATTGTTATTTGAAATATCTTTCACATGTGTTGTGTTTCTGACTGATTTCTCATGATAAGTACACGTTGAAACTCAAGACATTTGCAAATTATCATATAGCTGTGATGCTGACAATAGATAGGGTCTAAGAACAGTAAGGTTTCATATTTCGTTGCAGAAAATATGCTATAGTTTGTAATTCATATTAATTTGGTGTTTATTCAAAGAAAACCAGGGCTAAACAAACTATCTAAACCCTCATTTTAAATTGATCAGTAAAGTTATGGTATTAGGGCCCTTAATCAACATTTTCATGTTTATTCCACAGGATCATATTTGACAGAAACAAAGTTCCAACTTCAGTGTGAAGGAAATGGTATTCATTATAGTGAAGACATGGACAGCCACTATGGCAGAAGTGTCATCTAACCTATTTTTTTCTGATTCACAAAAGCTAATGTGGCAGCTGAATCAGATTTGTCATAAAAAATATCCAAGTGGAGCAGAAAACCGTAGGAAGAAGGAAAGGCTTAAAAAGCAGCCTAGAGCATAGACAGGACCACTGGTTTAACATACCAGACTAGAAATGATGAAGACTGGAAATGGAAGGACTGTGCCATGATAAACATCCTCTGCTCTGTAAAGCACGTGTTTCTTCCCTCTAGAACCATGACTCTGGTTTCATTCTGATGTTGTTTTCTTGTTTGTTTGTTTTGTATTATTGTTTTTGGTAGGCTGGTAGCCCATCATGGATATTTTCTGTGGTAAAGCTTAGGAGATATTGACTGCATTCCTGGTTTTCTTGGAGCTTTCGGTGTGACATTTAACATATGATTTTTTATCTTCAGTTCCTGAACTAAAATTTCTTTAACTCATTAAGATGTTATGAAGACAAAATACATCTAATGTAATAGCTTCAATATACTCAAATACATGTGTAGTGATGGCCATGCAAGTGACTATTAGAGAGAAGCAGACAAATCTGAGTTACCTTGGTTCACCCCTTTCTTGAAATTTAATTCAACTGGCAATTCAGCTGGCTGAATTTTTGAGTTTCATTACATCTTGATGCAATAAGTTAAGAGTGGATTCCTTGCACTTTTTCCTCATGGATGTTTCTGCCTGATAAATCCATCTAACATTCACAACTGTCTTATCTGTTTCAGCAACTGCTAACACAGTCACCTTGTTTCAATCAGTACAAAATAGAACAGACTTCTCTACCTTTATTAATGTATTTTTTTTTGGAGGGAGGAGAAATTTGCATTTTTATATGCTGTTCTTGCAACCCTTTGATTTGAGATCAAGATTACTTGTTAGGTATAACCTGGCTTGTACTGTCAAATACCTCCGGTCTAGGATTAAATCCAACAAAGTCACATAATGAGAGAGGGTGGGAGGGAACCCAAAGCCTTAAATAATTTAAACTCATTATTCTACTAATCCTTCCATTCTCCTAGGATCCCTGGAGCAGTATTAGGAGGTAATTGAAAACAATTTAATACACTGAAAAGACATTTGAGACTAATGTAGTCAGCCCTTGATAACTCTCTCTCTACTTCCTTACTGGCTGTTTAGTAATAAAGAAGAGCTCACATAGAGGGGTGAAAAAGAAAAAAGCCCCTAACATGCTAAATCAAAATGAAATCACCTAGCTATAATGATGTGCATTTATTGTAAATAACTACTAAAAAAACCTTCACAATGTCTTCATAATAGCGAGAATTTGGTGACTGTTCAGAAGAGCACATATAGGGTATGTCTGGTGCTTGATGGGTGGTATGTCTGGTGCTTGATGCAGGGCATTTGCACAGGATGCCCTGGGGATCCAGTCTCCAGCTCTGTTGCTTGCATGTGTGCAGCCATGTGTGATAGCTCTGAGAGTCTATGTCTGATTTGCCTAGTGTAGAAGATGCTGTCTCTACCTCTTTACTTCATGAAGTTTAAATTAATTATTGCTTTTAAACTACTCTGAGATCTTTGGATAAAGTTTCTGTAGAAGTTGAAAGTATTATTATTGCTCAAAAATCCTACAGTGGTAAAGGTGTTTAAATGTCAGTTCTGATAGGTAGTGCTTTGGTACAGGATTGAACAATGTGCATAAAGCACTTGCTTGTATTAAGGAAGTATAAGACGTCAACTCCCCAAGGGGAACTTAGGCAGGAATTATTTTTGCTTTTACTTTCAGTTAATAACATATTTGGCACTTTGCAGGCTGATTTGGGGCATAGGTGGTCTCTAAGGCATCATTGGACACCATAGTGTGGTCTTTAAGGCATCATTGGACATGGTAGTGTATGAGAACTGTGATTTTCTGCTTGCAGTCAATTTATGATTCAAAAAGACAGCTTTATCCTACCTATAAATTTATTCCCATGATTATGCTGCCTCTGCCAGTCTGCAAATAGTCTGATGCAAGACATTAGGGCTTGTTTTGAAAACAACTCTTTCAATCAATAAACATTTCCTTATTTTTTGTAAAATTCTGAGCCCCAGCACTGGACAGAGCAAGAAGTCAGTGTTGGATCATGGAGGTTTTCACCTCTAGATCATATCACAGAATCACAGAATGACCTGAGTTGGAAGGAATCCACAAAGATGATAGAGTCCAACTCCTATCCCTGCACAGAACAACCCTCAAATTTACACCATATGTCTGATTGCATTGTCCAGATGCTTCCTGAATAGTCAGGCTTTGCACCATGACTGCTTCCCTGTGGAGCCTGTTCCAGTGTTCTACTACCTTCTGTACAAAGAATCTTTTCCTAATAGCCAACCTAAACCTCCCCTGGCACATCTTCCTGACATTCCCTCAGGTCATTCATTGGTCAGCAGAGAGAAGAGTTCAGCAGCTGCTCCTCTTCCTTCCCTTGTGAGGAAACAGTAAACTGCTATGAGGTCCCCCCTCAGTCTCCTCCAGGCTGAACAGATCAACTGACTTCAACCACTCCTTATATGACTTCCTCCTCTAGACCTTTAACCAACTTTGTGGCCCTCTTCTGGATTTTAAACCTTGCCTTGGAAAGTATCTGTCAAAAAATTGTTGCTGTGAAAAGACTGGTAAGTGATTTAAATGAAAAGGAGTGTGCTGGCTTTGCCTCAGTCCTGAGACATCACCACGTCTGGGATCTGTAGGCTGCCTTAGCAAACCTGCAAAGACAAGAAAATTTTTCTGGTGTGTATCTCCCTTCCATCCCAAAGTTGCCAGATAGTTCATCAGACCAGCAAACAATAGGGAGTAATTTATCTCATTACACATCCTTTTGTCATCATTGCTAACACTGATGGTTTAATACTTTGTTATTTAGGGTTGTGTAAGGTCAATCAGCTGAATTATATACAATGACAGACCTTGAGATATACTTAGATTGGGTTCTCCTTGTGTATCTTGTTATCTACAGTTGTTAATGTATTAAAATACTACTACATATTAAAGCAAGAGTATTGTGAGCATTCACAATGAGTGGAAATCTCCCTGAAATCAGGTGAAACTCCTGAAGTATGAATTACATTTTGGTGAAAATATTGGATCTTTAGGGTGCAGAAATACAGAAGGAAGAGAAATGAAATTCTCTTGTACAGATAATCCTGGAGACTAGAGTGGCTCCCATTTCAGTCTGGAGCTGCATCACTTCACTGCCTCTATATTCCATTGCAGAAGCTTAGAAGTATGGAGCAGATGACACACTCTGGCCATCATTGATTTCCTGCCTTCATCCAGCTCCCTGCATACTGATTACCACGTGGTTTACTTCCACTGTACCCACATTGTGCTAGCAAGGGAAGGAAAATGCAAACCTGACAAACTTAGTTCTGCCCTGCCCCTCACACTGCTGCTTCTCACTGTGAGGAGAGGACTGGTACTTACCCACTCTGTATCAGCTAGATGGTCACAAATGTATATAGGAGAAAGATAAACAAAATTTACATATAGCTTATCAATGATCAGAAAATAGGATGCAATACCTGGTTTCCATTCACTTTCCTCAATGGTGAATTTCCTTGTACACTCACAGTCATTAGACCACTTACCTGAAAACTCTTTGGTACATTTGGAACTTCATTCAACTACTCACCACTGTAAGAAAGATTATACAGCACAGTGTAGGCCAGCATGTCACAGCTGCAGCCAGTTCTGCATAATATCTCTGAAGCAATAACAGCAATTTCTTCCATGGAAAAGTATTTAAAAGTTATTTATTTTGAAATATAATTTTGTAGCTCTTAGACAAGAAATATCTCAGTCTATGCAATTAATTTGATTTCTGTAAGCTCCCCATGTCCTAATAAAACTATCCACAATAACAATTAAGGAACTGTCATTTTGTAAGTGCAAACTCTCACATAATATACTTTCATTCCTTTTTCTATTTCAATAGCATTAACAAATTTATGCCACATGAGGACCTACCCTCTACATTGTAATGCTGATTAAGGCTGATCATATTTCTCTACTGCAATTTCAACAACTGTAAAAATAAGATAATTTTAAGATAATAATAATAATGTTGACTTACATACTGTAGAGATACTTTAAGGGAATCTGTAATGTTTTCCATGTGCTCTGAAACTGATGCTCCAAGGGCTATTAAGAAGTTACCTTCCGGACTGCTTGATGTATTTTCAGACAGTAGCAATGCAGCTGCGTTAAGCCATTGAGTAAGCAATCTCATATAAAATACCTAAATAACAGAATTTACCAGAAATATCCTCAAAATCCCCTCTCCTTTTTGTAGTGCACTGAAAAGTGGATATCTATTTTATGTGTCTAAATATGTCATTCATCAGTCTGGGCTTCCAGCTGGAATGTGCTGCTGAAGAGCTGAGAGACATCAGCCTTGCTGTTGTTATGCACAGTAACAGTACTGCTGTGCCCCTAACAGGTGTTTCTCTTCAGAAAATGGTTGGCCTAAGTCAACTCTTTCTTATATCTGTGTGAATCCATAGTAGCATTATGAAAATGAAGAAAGATTGCTGCTTTGTGTCAATGAGACTGAGATACGGTGCAGATTCTTAAATAAGCTTTGCTGAGTTTAGATAATAATTCAAGTGTCCAGGCTCATGACTGGTGAGGAACTGCCCTGTTATGATAAAGAGAATGGCAGGGAGGTGAATTATTTTACAAGTTTTGTTCTAGCTGATCTGAGTTGAAGCAGCATCAGTTTATGAAACAGTTCATTGCTGAAAAAATGCACTATTTAGTAACACTTCCCCCTGGCAGCTTTTGGCTAAATTTTATAACCTCAGCCACTTGGGCTAGCAGACCAAGAACAGAGACCTGTAACTGCCTGATGACATTTTCTGTGTCTTGTCTCTTCCTCAAACTGAGCTGGCCTCTGACCCTGGGAAAGGAAAAGCCTGTGTATATATACGTATATAAAATATTTTGCAGTGAATGTCTATGATTTTTTTCACCTCTTCATTGATTTTGTTAGATGTACTCCAGAGATGACTGTCAAACTCTTAAAGTGATATATTTCTGTCCTGGAGAACTATGCTATTTGTAGCATTTCTTTCACAGGAAGAAGGTGGCTAGGAGCCACTGTTTCACAGGCCTTGTACTTTTAGAGATGTGAGCTGTTCTGTAGGGGACATAGTACAGTGTATGTGGTCTTTGAAGTGTGTGAAGTGATTTAGCTATTCAGTTAGGCATTCCTGCTTTAACAATAAAGTCTTCTTTTGTAAATCTCATGCTGCAGGATTCTCATGAAATTACCTTGCAAAATTCTGAGTTAGTGCAGGGAATAGCTGTAACCTTCTGCTCGGTTTCAAGTCTCATGGGGAACATACTACAAGTCAAGTCCATATACTACATTACCTCCCAACCAGTTTCTGAACATGCTGCTGGGACCTGACTAGTATCTGTGAGAAGCTGAAACCTGGCTGCATTGGAAGTGGCTTTCTTATTGCCATGTCCATCAGTATAGCTGAGCAGAATGTTCCTTTTGGTTTGTTCAGGAGCTGAAATTTGGAGTATCTTGTTACTTTGGGTTTCTGCTTGCAGAGAATCTTATCTCTTGCCTTCAGGACTGTTCTCTCAGAGACAGGGGGGTTTGACTGCCCAGGCACGTTGCAAAACTCTGCAAGGAATTTTGAGACTGATGAGGTCTGAAAATGGTACTTTGGTCTTCTGAAGTATGTATGTAACAGGCAGGTTTTGGAAGAATACTTTAAAATACATAAACAAGTAGGCAAATGAAGACATAACGGGTCAAAAGGTAAGCATGAGAAGTTTATCAGTGAAATTTGAATGCATTCAATGTTTTCAATGTTCCTTGAACTTTGGAGATTGCAGATCCTTTTTTTTCAGTAACTTCTTTTAAATATATGAATTGAATATAATAGAGGGAGTAATTAAAACATATAATTAAGATCTTTATTTATACGGTTCAAAGGAATTTTTAGCCTAAAATTTAGCAATTTTCGATTATCAGCCTAGTAAGCACAGCTTTTAGATGAATACAATGTGTAGATGGATACAATGACAGTGTATTCTCCAAGTATATCTGCCTTTCTTGAGATTATATGTGAGATGCTATTGGGAACTATTACTGAAATGTCCCATTGAATTCCCTGGCAGAGCTGCTTCTGGCTTTAGTGGCATTCATCTGTCAGTAGAGATCAATGGACCCTATTTCTGCTGTCTGATTTTCATATTTTAGGATGAAAGCCTGGCCATTAATATGTAATACTAGTACTACTTGCCGGCATGCACAGAGATTTTAGACACTATGGAAAAGACTTATGATAGACGGTATCCATCTCAGAACTGTGAATGAAGTACCAATGCACAACAGATGTTACTGTAATAGTACGTTCCCCCTAACTTTGTATTATGTGTTGGTTCTAAAGATGCATAGTGAAAGAGTATGTGCATGGGGACCTTGTTCATGTAGTTCTTTACATGTTTATCTTTAAAGTACCATGCTCAGATAGATGAAAATGAAGATAACTTTCTTGGGTTTAATACCCTCTCCCTGTATTAAATGTACTGTTAAATTCCAGTGACCCACTGTGTCTATATTGTTGAGAAATTTGGTGCAACAGGACTGGTTCAGTGGATTGAAAGAACTGTTGCTGAAGTCTCTGTATTTATATAATATAAAGTTTAGGGGTTACAGGTCAGACTAAAGTTAGTTTGGTGCCGTGGACCAAATGTCCTCGCTATGTCAAAGGTTTCGAGCTGTTTGGATTCACTGTCCATTGTCCCTATCAGATTTGGGGCGCATGTGTTACAGGACTGGAAAAGACTTTCTGGTAAATTTTTTTCTAAAATAAGCTAGTTTATTTGCATGAAACAAGGTCTGTAAATACAATTTGTGCACGGTGGATGTGCACACTGAGAAAAGTCACCAAAATTCCCTGAACCATAACGCTAATATTAATGTAGATGCAGCCTATTATTGCTTTGCTTGCCTACATGGAATCTAAACTGATAGTAGGAAATGTTAACTGCACACCAGTGTGAGCCTTTTAATTAATTCTCTGTAGATGCCAAAGAGCCAGAGGGATACTTGTGATAATAACTATTTGTAATAGCTAAGGTGGTTCTGATCTCTACTGATAATGCAGGGAAATAGCTATATTAGTTTTTACTAGTTCATTGAGTCATTCAGTCCTCTGTTGAGCTGTGTTCCCAATAAAATAATAATTAAGAAATAAAAGTAAGTTGTTACTACAGGTTTAATTAAAGTTCTGAGCTAATTTCACAGTGCAGCTTTGGGTCCTGATAACAACAGATCTAGAGCCTAATTACTGTCATACCAGGTGGCCTGCTTTACATCTATTTGCTTCCCTTCAGTCTGACAAGAGCCAACTGTTCAAAATCAACTGTTTCCAGTAGAAAACAATTTTATTATAGAAAAGGAAAGAAGAACAGAAATTGAGAGTCTTTCACTATGGGTATATGCTTATCCAGTTCTTATGACTTTATCAAGCTCTGAAGCTCCCTTACTGAAATATTGAATCAAGCTGAAACTGTTAAACATATGCCCGCATAAATCAATATCATTTTAACCTCATCTATTCCCAACTTGTACACAAGGTTTATGGTAGAGGATCTGAGCAGATAGCTCAGAAAGAGGTAGTATTGATAAGTGATGTATAAATGAAGAAAATAGAAATATGGATAACAGGTGATGTTAACTTCAGTGTAGGTTCAAAAATTACTGCTCATATTTGCTAATCAGGACATAATTCAAATATTCTTGATTCAAACATAAAATGAAGGATGTCAGAAATACACAAATTAGGTTCAGCATCATCTGTACCACTTTTTTTCTTGTAAAAAGGTAGGATGGATTTGTCTCCTGCTTGAATGTGTGGAAAGGTTTATTAATTCACACTTCCATATGAGGTTGTGGAGTTATTCTGAAAAAGGATCTGGACCTATGGGAAAGGGTGTTAAAACAGAGGAGGAAGATTTAGCATCAATTAATAGTAGCTGAAAGTACGGGGATTTGTAAATGCTTAAGGCACTAGAATGCTGGGATTGTATAAAGAGTACTTTTTTAGTCATTCAGAGTAAGAGTGTCAGGAATGATGCATAGTAGTGCTGGACACAAAGCATAGTTATATCAAAAGAAAAAATCCATTGTTTTAAAGGGCTTTGGATCAAGTCCAAGTCACTATGTCGCTGGACTTGCACCATAAGCTTTTGGAATAATTGATTAATTATTAGAGCTAAAATGGATATATTACATGAAAAAAATCTCTACTTCAGTGACATCTGTTAATATTGTTGAAGGAAAATCAAGGAAATAAACTTTTTCTCTCCTATTTTGGTAGTGCTATTAGCTGACCTTGATCTTCATCAGCTACTCAATTTTCTGCTCAAGGTGAATAGAATTATGAACAACTTTTGGCTTGGGATACAGTGAATGTGGGCAACAAACCCGATCTTCATTTTTAATTAATGTTTATAAGGGTAGATCTTTAGTAATGTACTTTGAAAGAGGAGTTGGAAATAAGACTGAAATACAAATTTTCTGTAGTCTTATAGTTGCCACCAAAATGCAATTATTTATTTTGGTTTTGCATTACGGCCAACTGATAAACAATTATTCCTCAAGATGCGCATTCGTAGGGCAGATTATGTTTATACTACTTGAAAATCAATGACAATACATTGAGTTCCTGTTAGGCTGTCTGAACAGAAACATTTTTGTAATAAACTTCCTTCTCTTCTTCCCAACCACATCCTTTCAGATCAAACGCATACCTTAAAACAGTTTCTTTTTTAGCCTAGAGGAAAAAACCAGCACATGTGCTAAAAATGTAGTGGTAAAAGTAGTTGAATAATTAGGCAATGAAAAGCTGCTCTTAGCACTTTCCAAAGTTTATTATTCAGTGCGTTATTCAAAACAGGAAAAAATCAAACAACATGGCATTGTACAGAAACATATGTGTGCATAAAATATGCTCATATGGAGGTGGAAAAGCTTGGATTCCCTGGAATAAGCACAGTTTGAATCAAGCTGCCACAGAGGAGCATACAGCAAGCAATCTGTTCCCTGGGTCTGGGAGCCAGGACTGTCCACCACCTCAGCTAGAGCAGGACAGCTGGGGGAAGCCCCAGCCCCTGGCATCAAGCATCTTTCCGAGACTAGGCTGAGGCCAGGCTGGGACATCAGCCCCTGGGTGACAGGTCAGACTATGGATCAGTGGGAACATGGCTGGCACAGGGCAGGGGCAGCTCTTTTCCAGGGGATGGACAAATCCCACTGAGCCCCACCTGCTGCACTGCCTAAGGAGATCTCCCCAAGGCCACTAGAAGCATCAGCTCAGTGTTGGCTCCAAGCCCAGGAAGACACACCCCCAGGATGGGGAGAGGGATTGTGCTCAGGGCTCTGACACCTCCTAACAGTGATATTTTCTCTATTCATGCTAACTTATTTTCTGAATGGGCTATTTGGTGCCAGAGGCTACTTTTTTATTTTTTTTATATTGCTATGGGTTTGTAGAAGAGAAGAGAAAGCTCAGCAGCCTGTGAAGGAAGCGAAAAAAAAAAAAGCAAATTAAAATGAAGACTAAAGAGAAGATTTTAAGGGATTTTAAAAGAGGAGGATGACAAAACACTTTATTGTACCTTTTAGTACAATATGGACACAGTGACAATTTTAGAAAATGCTCATTGGTCTCTGTGATGTCCAGCTTTTAGGTCAGGTTGCATCTTCAGCACTGAGGTCATTTGCAGTGACAAAAGCTCATTTTAGTCAGAGAGGTGAAGACACCTCTTTCTGCTAGTATTCTTGTCCTGTATTTAGGGTTTCGAACAATACACTCTCCACAGTTCTGAAAAGGGAAGGGAACACTACCCTACATCCCTGAACTGACCTCACTACAGATAAACCTCCTGAAATAAGACTGTTGCTGATGTCAGTGGCTAAAAGTACAGACTGGCTCTCCAAGCAGGGAGCACAGCACAAGGTGCTAGGTAGGTCATCAGAAATATCTGTGTTCCTAGTGTAGCTCAGGATTTTCTAGGAGCTGTTCAGCAGGTCACTTGGCCACCTTTCTGTTCATATTTTTCATGTTGCTTGTAGTGGCTTATTAATGGGTTAATGCTCGTACTGGTGTTTGAAAAAGTGTTGTATTACTCTATTTTCATTGTCTATTGTTATAGGCAATTCACTAAATCATTTTTGTGATAGTTTTTCCTTTCATAATACATCACATATTTATTCATTTATATTAATAGACAGTAATTAAAATAAACAGATTCCTCTTGGACATATAAGACTGCACAATAAGACTGAATTAATAAATATTATTGCATTGGTAATGACCCTCCTTAGTAATAAAGTAGTTGACTTGGCTGAAACGCTGAAAGAAATCACAATGCAAACAGAAATACAGGTTAATATGCTCGTTGGCAGGCTATGAATAGGAACACTACTTGCTTGAAATGGAGACAAATCCCTGCCTAAAATGAAGCTGGACACTTCCTTTAACATGGGAAATTTCAGCTTAGCAATGGTATAAAAACTACCTAAAACCACTCATGGCTAATATATAAATCAGAATTAAAACTTTATACTGTTTTTTATGTGACTTTTTTTGCCCTGTTTGTAAAATGTAGCCACTAGGGCATGTATGGTAACTAGAGAGGGTCAGAAAGGAGCTTATACCAATGTTTAGATTATCTACACAGATGTTGCAATGCTTCCCTTTAGCAGTACATGACAACCCATTTGTCTACATTAAGAGCCATGTTCTGATGAAGGCTGAATAGAAAAGGAGGAGGACTAAGATTAGAAGTAATCCCTTGTAGAAACTGAACAGTAAAAATAAATTTTAAAAAATCCTACCAAAGAGGAAATAGTGTTTTTTTCTTGGAGCAACTCCATGAAAATAGCTGGGGCAGTCAAACATTAACTTTAAGGTGATGTTTTCAGACTATTTTATAGTGAAAGGTCCTCTAAGACTTCCAAGCTGTTATCAGGTACTAGTGGAGAGAAAATTTCTCTTAAACCACAGTTAAGTCTTTTTCAACAGGAAACATGCCATTGTTTTATTGTCAGAAATGTCTTGGTGTGTAATACATCACAGACTATAGTATTAAGGAAATATGAGGAAATACAATATTTCTAGACAGCCTGTGGAGCTCTACACTGCTACTGGCATGACATGAAGTGGCTGAGAACCAAAATTTGCCTATTTAAATACAAGATGCTCAAGAACCTAAATGTACCAATGGCATTTGATGGCTTTAACTCTCATACAGAAACAAGTAGTTATATACTTTTTTCTTTCAAGCCTGTAATTCACCAACATGGAAACTTCCTACCTCTCACAAAGCAATGAAAAAACAAAAATTGCACTTATAGTTTTCTTCTCAGAAGTTTGCTCTAAATTTGTTGGCTTTATTGGCATTTAGTTCATTCTTCATTCTGACTCTTTTGCTGTCTGCCTTAAAGAAACATTCCATGCTTTACATTTTTTTGAAAATATTCTTTATAGGTCATCAGCAATGCTGAACTGCTCTGTACTAGTATAAGCTTGTGGTGAGAGGAAATCAGAATTGACGTCATGGTCTTATGTGTACACAAGAACACCTTTGAGATATGGTGAAGTCCTGATGCCTTTAGAAATAATTGCTCATTTCACTTAGAAGGGCTGTTTTCTTAACTTAAATCCATGTTGAACCAAACTTATGCCTGATTTTAGCACAGGCACTTATGCAGGCACGGTTCTTGATCTGGGGTATGTTGTGATACAAAAATTTTCTTGTCAGGAAAAAAATCAGCTGAACAATGAAAACTTTTGCAGCAAGTCTGATTTTGTTAATGAAGCAACAATCTATGTGCACCAAAGATAATATCTTCAGGCATAACCACTAAAGCACCAAGTTATAGAAATTAATTTCTTGAAAATAAAGTACTTATTCTTACTTATGCTAGGCTCGACTGTACATCTCTTCTGATATCTGCATGCAATTTTTGGAGACTTTATTTTAACAGATGTACTTTCAAGGATGTGGAGATCTTAAGACATAGATGCTAGGATAGCTCACCTTTGAATATGTGGGCAACTAAATGAACATGTCATGTAAAGAGGCAATATATTTGAAGAAATGTAGGAAATGTAGATATGAAGTTTCACAAGAGAAGGCTATTATCAGAATATAGGTACTTACTGATTCTGGTTGGAACAGAAATAAGCCCTTCCTAAAGTTTCTGCAGCTGATGCCATGGAGAAACTGCAGTGGAACTGGAAATGAATGACAGCAAAGATTTCCTTCAATTACTCATTCAACCCCTATATCCCTTGGCTCTCAGGAGGCTGTTGTGGAATCCTGTAATTCAAGGTGGCTTTGAAATCCAACAAACTGGCTAACACTGATGGATATCATAAACTTGCCACCAAAGGCAATTTTTCTATGGAAGATTACATTCAAATGCTTGATGAACACTTAACAGTGCCTACCCGTTCATTAGATACATCATGCTGTATAATTGTATAGCTGTGCATTCTCTTAAGCAAGGGAGGAAAAAATAAAGTTGTCCCTACCTCCCCATTGCCAATTATGACTTGCGTATTTAAGTAACTCTGGCAAGTTTTACATTAACTCAAGAGCATGGGAGCTGAAAGTGGAATCATGACATTCTTCCCAGGGACGTATGCAAAAGGTCCAAAGTGTACAGACTACGGAAGTCCTGCCTTCTGGACAGCAAGATCTACAAGTGTTTAGAGGAAAGGCAGTCAGAACATGGAGCTTTAACTTCTAACTCTGCTGTTGATATTATCATCTTGTAAAAGTAATTTCACCACTCAGCTTTTTGTCATAGGCGCCTGACGTGACCAAGTAAACATCTAGAAGTTTTCTAAAGTCATATATTTCATGATCCTTGCTTCAATTTCCCATCAGTGAAATTGAAAGAATATGAAATATAAAATAAATAAAGCATAGTTCAAAGGTTCTGTTAAATGAAAAACTCAGCAGCTCTGTTAATACGAACTGTGATGTTACCTGAATTTTCATAATTATACATTCAGATGAAGAGATGTAAATAACGTTGTTACTGAATTAGAGCAGTATAGTGTCTATCAGAAGGTGTAAACTGTGTTGCTAGGAAAAATAAGTTTACAGTGGGAAAAATGGGGTAGGAGTTGTACTTTACACTAAGATCCTGATTTTTCACTTTCTACATTTTATTATGTACATAACTTGAGTTTCACACCTCCTTGTCCTTCAGAATCCTCTGGGAATAGTGGCAGGAACACATGGTTTAGTCAATATTGAAATTAAGCTGATGATTATTGTCACCTATTACTAAAGCTGTAGGCTTACCACTGCAATGAGAACCACACAGGAAACAGATATTTTTTCATGAAATATCTAAGCTTTTATAGTCCTGATCAACCATTAATAAATTGCTAATCTCTGAAGATGTTAGGCTTGATTAATACCAGCACATAAATTCCTTTTCACCATTCTGGTCATTGTGGAGGGAAGAAAATTATGTACAAGTTACAATTGAGCCTTTTAGGATCCCTTTGTCTGTTTAGGACAGAATGACTTTAGTATAAATGAGACAGCTTTTTTTACCTTTTTCCTTCATGATGAATCCAACTGATGCCCATGGAATCAACAGCAGAGTTTCACCATCTTCAGCAATAGCTGTATCAGCATCTATGTGCTCACTGGGAGAGTAGAAAGTGAAATGGATACATGTTTTACCTATTTTTTTTTTTAAATCTATGGTTTTAGATGCTTTGAGCTCCTAACTTTCTCCGGATTAAAAGTTGGGGTTTGTGAATTTAAAATTCTCACCATTTTTCATGTCATCAGTGTGTCTGAACTTTTTTCCTTAACTTCCCACTTTTGGTACCCAATATCAATTCTATTACGCAAACTGGGACAAAGGGATACTGAGTCACTTTGGAGGTTGAGTCAAAGATGAAATATAAACCCAAATTTAATACTTTTGATCATTAGAAAATCAAAATGGGATTTTTCTTGCAGGAGTAGATATAGTAACCTAGACATCTCAGTCCAGTTCAAATACAGACCATTACATCTGGTCTAGTAAAAGTTTTCTTTGTGTGTGTCTGACAACCTTTGTTACTTTCTGAGCCACAAAATGACTGGGATGAATTTCACTGCAAGGAAGGAAGAAATGCTTCAGTACAGTATGTACAGCATGGAAGACAATAGTAGCATATCTAGGGATAATTGATTACATTTATAGCTGACAATGTTATGAAACAATATATTTACTGGTAATTAATGTGACTGGCAAAGTATCCTTACAAGAGGTTGAAAACTTCCCTTTCCCTATAGTGAGGGGTAGAAAAACTAATGAGCTTTATAGCTGCTGGAGTCTCCATCCACTTTAGCTTTATTCCATATCAATCAGGTACAAGGTTTTTTTCTCTCCTGCAATTACAAGTAATAGCAATGATGACTATATCATGCTCTGGAATATGCAGACAAGAATGAATGTGAGAAGATAAATACTTGCCAGGTGATCCTTTATGTTTTCAGAAGATACGAAGGGTAATTTTTAACTGAGATGAAAGTAAGCATCCGGAAAAAATGTTTCTGGTAAAACAGCACTCCCGTCTGTCATGCCTGAAAGTCTCTTCCTCATGCGAAGTGGGAGAAGAGAATGTCACCTATTATACAACTGGAAATCTAGTTGTGAAACGGGTATTAAAAGATGAAAACGAAACTATGGAGAATGAAACTATAGTATTGCTCGTAACATACTACTTATTTGCTATTGTTGACTTTGCCGTAGTGAGGTAGAGGATATTCCCATAGCTTCTCTGCTGGTGGCCCCAGGAGATGTACTCAGAGAGGTGACCTGGTAATTTTCTGCTGGGAACACAATTGGTAGCCACATCAGGCTTTTAAATCAGCTTTCTTGAACGACTGAAAAGGCTATTGCATTTGATTGTTATCACTCTGGCCTGAATGGGAGAAAAAGACCCTGGCTGGACTTTCCTAAATTATCTGTTCTTGGGAGCAATGCAAGGATAGATATTTTATTGCATTGTATTTTATCTTCTCTATCTCTCCTTTCATTATTTGTCTTACTTATTTTGGACACACTTAATTCTCCTGGAAGTTCACAGGAGAGGAGAATGAGAGGGAAGGGAGGAAAGGGAGATATGCTGTCCTGAGCTAATTATGAAACTCCTATATGACTTCCAATATACCCATACTGTGCAGGATCTATAGCTGCAGCAAGTCTTCTTACTGATTAACTAAAGATTTTGCATATACATCATGTTTGCATCATTAGATCTGTCTTAACAGCACTCACAGGTATTCATGTTCACTTCCTTCCTGCTCACATTCTCTCCTAATGCAAATAAAAGTGAGTGGTACATCCCCCATTGCAGCTTATAATGGGTGAACACAGGTATAATAATCTTTTGATAAATGGTTCAATATATTTAATTCTGGAAGATTATGTTTGTTCAACACTCATGTGGAAAAAGACAATTCCTCCAGTCACATAAGATTGAATGGTTTGAATGATTACTTTTAAAGATGCCCTTCTCAAGACTTTCAGGAGTAGTTGTCAGCTATGAGGCTGTTATTCAGTCTCCCTCATCCATTGATATGTTAGCCTATCTGCTTATGTTTCAGTCTAGGACAACTAGGGAACAGTGTTTATGTGACACAAACAGAATTCATTTAGGATTTATTTCATATAAGTTGCACCTTTGCACCTTTGTTAAAACTAGATTTGAAGATGCTGCTATTATTTGATACTATACCTTTAGTAGACTATAGCAACAATAAATCCTAGATTTTCAGCAAAAATAAGGTAAAATAAATTTGGGCAAAACTGACTATATATATATATATAAAAAACTAATTTTCATTAATTTTACAATGAGTTAAGAGTGTTATGTGCAGGGTATCTGAAATTCTTGTCAATTTGCCCTAATGTCAGTCCTAATAATTTGCCAGGAAGATCTGCATTGAATATTCAATATAATGAAAATAAATGATTCATGTTAAGGTTTGGTTTTGGTTTTTTTTATGTCGTATACAATATGTGGTGATGTTCGACAAAATTTGAAATAGTCCTCTACTGAGATCCCTCTGTTACACTCAGGGTAGTGTTCTGTGACAATATTAACTATGGCAAGCTATGTGAAGATACTGAAGAAGCTGAGCTCATGTGTGTGATTTCTTGCAGTGATTTTGATTTTTCTGTTGATATTGATATTATTGAGAAGGTCAATGAAGTTACTCTGAGTTATAATAGCGTTACTTCCTTGGAGTTATATACTCTAGAGTTATATACTTCTTCATCCATAACTGTAGGTAGACAAATGTAAAGCCAGACTATGCTTCTTTCTTTGCCTTAAACATTTTGTCTGAAGACTGCCCATTTGTGTGTTTTGTGGCACCAGCTTATCTGTGGTGCCAGGTTCAGCAGAAGGGCAGTGCAGGAGTGGGCACCACTCTCCCTTGCTTGGCTGAGCTCGGAACCCAGAGCTGGCTGCGGTCGAGCGAGGTGATGCAGCAGTGGGTGCTGCCTCCCAACTTGTCTTTCTCCACTCGCCAGATAAACTGGGCTGGACCCTCCCAAAAGACACGCAGTAAGAGCACACCAACGTGTGTGGATGGGGGTCAAACAGGCCTTATAAAAGAACTTGCAAGGAAGCACTTGGCAGTGGCTCTCACTCCCACACTCTCACACTCTCGACCACTTTGATTGGATCACGTGGTCTGAAAGAAGCTACTGCTGAGATCACATGTTCCTGGGAAGTGCAGCTGCCATTTATGTGATTTTTTTCCTTCCCTTTTTCTCTTTTTCTCTCTGCCTCCCTCCCATTACCTTACAGTGTGTGTGGCGAATTGGATCTGAGTGACCTCGGTTGTGTTTGTGAATTTGTTTCTGTATATTTGAGTAGTTGCACCCCCATGTCTTGGCTGTGCATGCCAGTATTTTGGTATGTTTAAGATTGCCGGAGCCAGAATAAATATTGCTTTTGATTTTCACCCTGGGAGTGACCTTATTGGCCTCCAGATTGCCAGATAAATGAACTCACATCCCCCACAATCAATCCTGGACACGAGCGTGTGGCTTGCGAGTCTGGGACGGGACAATAAGCTAGCACAAAAAATGTGGGTTCTGCTTTATCTCCCTGCATTTTGTTCAACTAAATTTCCCGTTACGATTTGGAGGCAACTGACAATATTGCAAAAAGACTACATGAACTTATACAATCAACAACTTCTTTCTTTCAAAACTTCAAATATAAGCCAAACTGTGTCTCTAACAATAAAGAATGGATTCCATTCTACAGCATCTGCTTTTGCCGTGATATTCTTCTTTTGCTGACAGACTATTTAGAAATGTTATCTTTTTCATAAAACTTTGCCTACTTGATGGTGACTTTTAGTGGCTTCCAGGTGGTCTTATTCCCAGCACAGGGCCATTGCTGTACAAAACAAAGACCTTGAGGGCAAAGAAAGACTAGCTCAGGAAAGGTCCTAATCTCCTTGTTATGGTATTTTAGAGTTCCAAGTAATCGTGGAGGATAAGGTTTGAGCATGGAGAAATAAAATAGTTAAAGCTATAAGGCTGCAAAGGACAGTAAAACCACTGTAAATGTATTTTATTCACCTAATAACAGTCTCCTTTTCCCATCCTCATGACCGAAAGATTACATTTTGCATTTTCACTTAGTTCTGTAGGGTTTCCAATCGTACAGTATGGACCTGTTACTGCAATGCAGCTGTGAGAGATGATTTAATGTCCATTGATTAATAAACTTAAGGAATGGGATCTCTATCTATTTTGAGTGAGCAAATTCTTGATATTGTCTAGGGATACAGCATCTTCTACCGAGATCACAGGAGTTATTTTCAAAACAATAAGAAGGCAAAGAATAAGACAAAGTGAAACATGAAACATCAGAAATTCTTTAGTAGACTGTGGGTAATAGCCACATAAGGTATTGATTCAAGATGTCAGAAACATCCTCTCTAAAGTGCTCTAATGATGCCAAATGCAAGAGAAATCCTCACTTATCAGTAAGATGACAGATTGCATGTGACACCAACCAAACATCACCAAATCAGCAGGTGAAAAGACTTCAAAAAGATTGCTCCTATATGTATTTTTGCTGGAGGTTTCCTATCCAGAGACCAGCTTCACCTCTGTTTAGTTTTAAGAAGTACGTGGCTACTGTGTGCAGTGATAGGCCTCCAATTTAGAATACAGCTCATCTTCTATTTTCTACAGCCATATGTTTTAAACATTGTCACTCTTTTTCATTGGATTTTATCGGCAGTCTTTAACATAGCAGTATGTGTAACATAACAGTATGTGCTTGTAGTTTCTAATGGGTCCCAAAGGAAGCTTTAAAGAAGGAAATCAAATCTAGAAAAATAAAATCTAGGGCAATATTTAGTCACTGCATGCACTGGTGTTGTTTGACTATTCTGCTTAGTCCAGTGGACATTTGTGGGACCCTTTTACTGTCTCTGTACTATAGGTAGGTGTGAGCTTTATTTTTAAACAGGTGCATACAAATTCTCTGTCTGTCTCTGCAAAAATGTTGTGTCCTTCTAAGGGCACCAGCAAGTTAGATTATTGTGTGGAAGGGAATGTGACTGAAAGACAGAAGAGGGCATGAAAGTAATGTGCTCTCTGTGCTATCCATATTTTTCAATCGAAAGGTATTTAGGGCATGCATATGAGTATGTGAATTAGTAACTAATAATACTTGGGCCAGGCATCCAAGGTTCCAGCCCCAGTGCCTGTGCAAAGCTGCAAAATCTGGTGGCCAGAAGATCAATCTTAGACTGATACCAGTGCAGGGTGCAGCAGCCTTAGAACTGTTTCAGATCTCAGCACTGCACCTCACAGCACCCTAGATGTCACAGCACCCCAGGCTACCCATGTCCTGAATGCACCTACCTTTTCCACTTTAAGATAAATGTCCCCTTTCCCATCTACCTTAGTCTGTATGTCATTCCTTCCCAGTCTGCTTCTTATCTTAGACCGTGTTCAGCTTTGCTCACCACATTTCTTTCCTTTTTTTCTTACATTATGATTCCATCCCTCCCTCTCTCTGCCCTCTTCCTTCCTAGTGCCGTCCTTCTCTCTCTGCACAGACTTAGTCCTGAATGGTCTGGTTACCTATAAGCTTGGAAAATGTACTTCTATTGATCACATGCTATTAAACTCCATATATGACACTAGCTATGGCATGTAAGGGGCTTGGATAACTAATCTAATATAAAAAACTTCACGAAAAATAGGAATGACTTATTACACTAATATTAGTGTTTTGTTGCATTCCATAATACTGCTTTAGTGAGAGTTGAAATTTTGTGGTTAACAATTGCACAAGTATCATTCTTCCAGTAATGGTAAAGGCTGAGGTAAAGAATGCTGAACACTTAAAAGGAAAAAAAAACCTACTTTTTAGGACAAGCATCTAAGGAAAAAAATTATGATTAATTTTCAGCTTACCTTTTCTTTAATGTAACAAACTTCCATTTGAGGTTTAATTGGATCTGTTCTAGGATGCAACAAAAAATTAATGGAAGATAAAAGGGACATAGCAAGTAAAAATATTCAAAGTGAATAATTTAAGATCACATCTATAATTAATGGCATTTGGAAAGTTTTCTTTAGTGCCCTAGTCATATCTCAAAAATTTCCAATTAGAGTGGTTTTGTACAAAGCAGAGTATGCAGGTGTCGAACAGCTGCTTCTGTTCTTTGTTAAGAAATGTTGTGGCAACTGGTTCTCCTGGCACTATGCTCACATTTAATATTTTTTCCCCCCATTTACCATATATTTGATAGCTGAAGAGCATACATATCATAATTACCTTGTTAAAATAGGTTTGATCAAGAATGCAGAACAAAATCAGATATTTTTCGTACAGAAACTTAAGCTTGTAGTACACAGTGGGATATCCTACAATGACCATTGAGAATATAACTAGTAGACTTGAAGCTGAAAAAGAGAAAGATTCAGTCTTCCTGGCCATAAAACGGCAAAGTATGCAAATTCATCTATTTGAAATTAATGTTATCTAAAAGTACTTCTGACAGTTCAGCAGAGCTAATCCTTTGCTTACTGCTTGGACTGTATTGAAGCACTGTTATTTTTTGGCTGGGCAGGTTTTTGTCTGTCAACTCCCCATTATTCTTGGAAACTGGTGACAACTGACATCACAGTTCCTTCTCACCTATTATTCTCCAAAATCAATAGAATTCAGAAATTAACGAGCTGTACATTTGGGTCTTCCTGTACACATTTGTACATGTGTTACTGCTCTACCACAATGAAACTGCAAACATTGAGAAGATGCCTAATGCGCAGATGACTCAAAAGCCTCCTGACAACTCTGCATTACTGAAATAGGAGCCGGTTCTATGGGCTGCAGTGTCCAGAAAGGAAGTGTGAGAGTACTGTCACATAAACAAATAAATACTACTGAAGATCTGAAGGGTATTTTTTGGTCAGTTACTATGATACAATATTTTGTTTTATTGAGGTTCATCATTTAGAAGAATGAAACAAATAATTCTATAAGCATTAATAAGTGTTAAATTAATAAGTGTTAAATTTACTGTAAGGTTAGTTAATGTGGCTGAGAGCAGACCTGCTTTCTGTCACATTCTACACTTATATTTTAGGATACTTTCTCTGAAAACCTGCAGTCTGAAGTACTAGCCTTGCAAAATCAAACACATAGGCTTCAACTTAAGGCAGGTCCAATTTTTCAAGAAACTCAGCAGTACCTATCTAGTTTCTCTTCTTCCAAGCAATCGGTAGACTTACAGCTATCTACAAATTAACTCTTTTTTCTATGCTATTCTCCTCATTCTTACCCATTAGCATTCAACCCTGTTTCTCTGTCTTCTGCAGTTAGATGAGGTATTCCCTGAGAACAATGCATTTTCACAATGAAATTTGCCCTTTTTGCATTTGTTATTTCTCCATGAACACATCACAATTTGCATTAATTAGTTTATTATTTGAAATTGTTTGAATAGTTTGTTCCAACTCATTTCACTCATGTAGCTAATATTAATTTGAGTGTTTCATCCCAGTGGTTTGCCATTCAGATTGTGTCCTATTGTATCATGTGGTGATTGTTTCTGCTCCTTTCCTGAATGACAAAACTAGAGTCAATTAAAAAGAGAGAAATATAGTCCACAGAAAGTTTTCAGAAAAAAAGTCTAGTTCTATTCTCTTACTATTTTCCAGAAGTATTTCTATGAGAAAGAGTCTTTTTTTTTTTGACTCTCTGTTAAAGGGGACTGAGTAAAATAAATTGGGATTTTATTTTATCCAATAGTAAACAACTTCTTAAGTTTGGGGCATTTTTTCATGAAAATACATTCTTTGCAATACAAGTATTTTTGACTAGTCCAAGTGATGAATTCTATAAGCAGCTTCTGATTTCCCATAAATTAAGATTTACCAATAAAACCTACATTTTGCCAGTATTAAACAAAATTCTGATGGAATGAAAATATACATCTTCTACCTCTACTCGTCTGAGGAAAGAAATTTACACCATCGGGAAAATTGGATGTATGTACATAAGAAGAAGTAGAATCAGGTTTCAGAATTCAAGAGCATGATCATGAATCCTTTCTTTCTGCTCTGTGTGGAGTTCTGGTCTTTTGCTCTAAACTTTTAGTAATCTTTGGGCTGTAGTTGAGAGGGCTAGGGCTGTTCAGCCTGGAGAAGAGAAGGCTATGGGGAGACATTATAGTGGCCTTCCAGTACTTAAAGTGGGCCCGTAGGAAAGATAAGGACAGACTTTTAGCAAGGCCTGCTGTGGCAGGACAAGGAAAAATGGTTTAAAACTAAGGGAAGGTAGATTTAGACTGGGTATAAAGAAGACATTTTTTACAATGAGGGTGGTGAAACACTGGAGGAGGTTGTCCAACCCTGGAAACATTTACAGTCAGGTTGAATGGGGCTCTGTCTTGTGCCGTATTAAAAGAAGTGTGGCCGACAGGTTGAGTGAGGTGATTCTGCCCCTCTACTCTGCTCTCATGAGAACCCATCTGGAGTATTGCATCCAGTTCTGGAATCCTGAACATTAGAATTATAGGGAACTGTTGGAATTGGTCCAGAGAAGGGCCACGGAGATGATCAGAGGAATGGAGCACCTCCACTATGAAGACAGGCTGAGAGAGTTAGAGTTGTTCAGCCTGGAGAAGAGAAGGCTCCAAGGAGACCTTATAGTGGCCTTCCGGTACCAATAGGAAGAAATTATTCATGATAAAGTTAGTGAGACAGAGGAACTGGTTGCTCAGTGAAGCTGTGGATGCTCTGTCACTGGAAGTGTTCAAGGCAAGGTTGGATGGGGCTTTGAACAGCCTGATCTAGTGGGAGGTACCCCTGTGCATGGCAAGGGGATTGGAACTAGATGATCTTTATGGTCCTTCCCAAACCAAAGCATTCTATGATTTCATATTTTATTTCTGCACAGATCCAGTCTGAAAAATATTTCTTTAGGCTGCACAAAAAAATATAGTGTTCAATATATACTACTGCAAAAGAGGCAGAATGTTATAGCAATACGTTAGATTTAGTAATATTTCAGAGTAATAATGAAATCCTTCTTATTCTAATGTTAATAATGAAGGGTGTTGAAAAACAGCAAGGAGTACTTTATTTTTAAAAAAAGAAAATAATGAGAAAAGAAGACCATTAGACGTGGATTTTATTATATATATTTTTAACAAATCTTGGAAAAATAGGAAGTATCCAGTATATTAATATATATGCATTATAATTGTAATTACTTAAAGAGTTCAGGATTTTGCCTAGGAAACTGTAAATTGACTGCTCAGGGCAAAATCATGGAAAGGCAGTGATTGAACACAAATTGGAAAGCAGAAAGGAATGGCAATATAATTAATGCCATCAATATTCTTTTATAGAAGATAAATCCTGTCAAGCAAATATATCTTTTTTGAATTTCCAACATGTTTGGTGAAGGCATCTCTGTGGTAAGGCATTTTTGAGATAGGTGATAGACTGGCAAAATGTTTTGATGAGAAAATTACCACTAAAGAAAATCAAGAGAGCTCACAAAAGAAGGATAGTTACTTAGTAAGAGTAACTGTAAGAATTCAAGTCATGGTCCCATGTATTCATTTCTGGGCAGATGCTGCTGCTGTTAATTCTTTGCCCCATCTAATCCGGAAGGATTACACCTGTAAATACCACAGTTGTGAAAATTCTGATGACACAGAATTAGTGAATAAATAATAATTATAAATTATATATAGAGTATAGTGGCTGCTCTGGATCCCTTACATTAGGTACTTCAACTCAAATGTTTTTGTGTAGTCACATTACAAGTTTATATTTCCAGGAGAGCAGAAACTGTGACAGTCTTGGAAAACTGGTACTTCATCCTTGTAATCTTTAACTAAGCAGTGCCAGAGTGGTGCAACAGCTGAACACAAGTGTGTAATCTGATATAGCTCAGTACAAATTCTGAAGAATTAGTGGTAAAATAGCATATGTGAACAAGGGAATACAGTTTTTGTAGTTGTCATGGCATGAAGAGGGACTTGCATGTTTTTTTCCAGTTATTTCAATTGCTTAAGTGAGAGTTATATCTTCTGTTATGAGTCACAAAACTCTGGCATTAATGATACACTTTTGTTTTGAGTTCTAACAGTCATTGTTCAAGGTGAAGGTCTCAAAAAGATTCAGGAAAGAATAATAGGAAAATATTTTTTTTCCAGGGAGAAATGAAGGAAATTTAGTCTATTCAGTACACCAAAGAGGAAATTAAGAGGTGATAGTGGGAAGAGACGGCTTATTGTAGGTGGTATCTCTGTCAGAAAGATGGATCCACAAGATTCAGGAGCTGGGAGATAGACTAAGGTAAATTCAAAGAGAACGGCTTTTCTCAAGTTATGACGGACTCTGTCACTGACAGCTTCCATATCAAGCTTTTTTGTCTTTATAAAACATAACTTAATGCTGAAAATAAGATAAAAGTTTCAAGAAGAAATCATTTATGTGAGATTTTTGGTCTACTGTGTAAAGAAGGAGAGTAGAGAAGAGCCTCTTACTTTAAAGGAAACATTTCTTTGTATGTTCCCTATGCTATCAATATCTATTAGTCTTTCAAATCATCTTGAGATGGGTGTACAAAAGTCATTATTACTTATCAGATTGAATTAAAAATTAATCAAAGAGTAAAATAAATATAACTCTAATCAAATTGAAAATAGAAGCAAATCAAAGCTATTGACTTCTAGGTATGCCAATTCTCCTTCTTAGAGCTGAAACAACTGTACTTATTTTTTTCAAGCAGGTACTGATAAAATAAGTGGAAAATTTTCTTGGAAAATGATAGATATAGTCATGTCTCTAAGTGCCTTACTGCCATAGCACTACATTAAGCAATTAAACAGCAAGTTTTTCTGGAGCATTAGCAAGTTAAAGTACCTGAGTGATGATGGCCACAGTCCAAATAATTTTATCAATATATGCAATATTGTCTGAGAGATGTGGACTGTGTAGAAGCCCTTTCTTGTTAGTAGTGAGGCAGGCAACATTGCCTCACAAAATGCATTCTGCCTTTATGGTAGATGCTTCTGTGCTGAAATGTCACAGTGGGATATTTTTTGTATCTAGAAGAAACTACAATTACTTCTGCTAAAAGTAATGGCTGAACATTGCATGCTGCTTTATTCATACATTTTGCTCCTGGTTTTGAGTTTAACATTTTAGCAGCGAAACTGGAAGTTCCATTTATTGGAAAGGTTGGTAGAAAGCATGTCCAGTGGCCAAGTAATGGTGTTCTTTGGGATGACTGGAAAATACTCAGGATCATTCTTCTAGATTTGGGGTTTTTTTTATAACTTGGAAGAGAAACCTGTCCATCATCAGAAAAAGAGAGTGAGCAAGACTAGCTGTGCTGGCAGACACCGGGACTGCTTTCTTCATCTTCATTTCTCAGACCTGTTAGGAAGAGCTTCTTTAGGAAATGGAATGGAGGGGGAAAAGAGAAAATGGAGGAAAGTGGTTGATGTCATTTAGCAGAACTTCCTAGCATACCATTCTGTATGTCACTGATGATCTCTGTAAGTAATGCACCATGAGGGATGGTGTGAAATCTGGCTAGGAAATCATCTGAGGTTTGCCATTAATCTATGTTTTAACTTTTGGGGATGTAGAAATAGAGTGGAAATCATGCATACAGCTGTGATAGTATTTTCTTTGCTCCTTTAATTAGAAGAAACTTCCTCACATCCAAGGGGGAAATCACTGAGGAGAGATTGGTTTGGGCTGAGAAGCATGTTCTGCTCTTTCATCCTTTTAAATATCCAGAGTTTGTTTCCTTTCCATTTGTCAATCATCATGAAAAAGCTTGGGTTTTTTGCTCTTAGTATGCCAGAAACAAATATAAAGACAGAAATCTTAGGAAACTGTCAGCCTCTGTCCTGGACAGGCGCACACTCTCCTGGGTGAAAAACTGGTTGGATGGCCGGGCCCAGAGAGTGGTGGGAAATGGAGTTAAATCCAGCTGGAGGCCAGTGACAAGTGGGGTTCCCCAGGGCTCAGTCCTGGGTCCAGTCCTGTTCAAAGTCTTTATCAATGACCTGGATGAGGGGATTGAGTGCACCCTACGAAAGTTTGCGGATGACACTAAGCTAGGTGGAAGTGTGGATCTGCTGGAGGGAAGGGAGGCTCTGCAAAGGGATCTGAACAGGCTGGACTGCTGGGCTGAGTCTAATGGCATGAGATTTAACAAGGCCAAATGCCGGGTCCTGCACTTGGGGCACAACAGCCCTAAGCAGAGGTACAAAATAGGAGAAGCCTGGCTGGAAAGCTGCCAGGAGGAGAAGGACCTGGGGGTGTTGGTTGACAGCAACTGTACATGAGCCAGCAGTGTGCCCAGGTGGCCAAGAAGGCGAATGGCATCTTGGCTTGTATCAGAAACGGCCTAACTAGCAGGTCCAGGGATGTTATTGTCCCCCTGTTCTCAGCACTGGTGAGACCACATCTCTAATACTGTGCTCAGTTCTGGGCCCCTCACCACAAGAAGGATGTTGTGGCTCTGGAGCGAGTCCAGAGAAGAGCAATGAAGCTGGTGAAGAGGCTGGAAAACAAGTCTTAGGAGGAGCGGCTGAGGGAACTGGGATTGTTTAGCCTGGAGAAGAAGAGGCTGAGAGGAGACCTTTTTGCTCTCTATAACTACCTGAAAGGAGGTTGTAGAGAGGAGGGCGCTGGCCTCTTCTCCCAAGTGACAGGGGACAGGACAAGAGGGAATGGCCTCAAGCTCCACCAGAGGAGGCTAAGGCTGGACATCAGAAAAAATTTTTTCACAGAAAGGGTCATTGGACACTGGAACAGGCTTGAGTTACCATCCCTGGAGGTGTTTAAAAGATGGGTGGATGAGATGCTGAGGGACATGGTTCAATGGTTGTGGGAATGGTTGGACTTGAGAATCCTTGAGGTCTTTTCAGCCTAGTGATTCTGTTAAAGCTCCAGGCACTTTTAATGTGAGGGAATGCAATGCTGATGTAAAGCTGCAGCAAATTTATGCCTTAATTAGATATTAAAGAATGAACAGACATATAGAAGTGAGCAGCTCTGAGGGTGTGGAAGGAAACAGAAAGATGGGGCAGTAAAAAGGCTTTGATATCACCTGGTAAAGGTACATTTACACAGTTCTCTGTCTGCTGAGGCTTCTCATATCCAGCCTGATTTTCTTATCACTGTGTAGCAGTGAATCATTTTGCTTCTTGTTGACACAGGGAGGGGAACTGAACTACATACTCTTCTTCCCTTATCCATCCTTTAAATTTCATGATTTCTCCAACTCCAGGAGAGAGTCTGCAAACCTGAAGTGGTGGAGATCTAGTCTTAGTTTTCAGAATTCTGGGGAAATCTAAGGGGACACCTGGAGAGAAGAGAAGGTGATCTGGACTTGGAAGGAACAAGAGAAGAGTACAAGCAGAGACGAAGGAGAAAAAACTTATCTGAGATCACAAATTATCTTTGGCTATACTGGTAAATAAGTGTGCAGAATGGCTAATCAAAAACAGCATAACACCCAAGATTAAAAACTTCTGAAGTGGAGTTAGGGAGGCACTGATTAAAGAAACCCAAATAGTACTAGATAAAAACACCAGAGAGACAAATAACACAGTAATAAGAGTGATGATAGGTTTAAACACTTGCTGTGCTACTTATTGAGAAGAATACATATATAAATTAGTGTACATAAAGCTCTTTGGATATATTTTTTGAGAGTAGTTTCATATCTAAAATCAAGGCATTTTATTTGTCCTCAGTGAGGCATCACAAATCTTATTTATGGATTAAAAGGAGCTCTAGGCTCTGCAGCATTCCCAAAAAAAGGCTTTTTCTCTCCTGGAGTTCATGCAGTCAATGAAGATCACAGGTATGGCATATGTTATATCTCCAAATTCCCATAAAAACATTTGCCAAGGCAGTGGGAGCAGTCTAGGAGGAGACCTTCAGCGGAGGCTAGGTGATGTAGGTGAGGGCACAAAGCTATTCTTCACAGAGAACTGAGGGTCAGAGGCTCTGTTTGGGAGGTTTTCTTTTCATTTTTTTCATGTGCAATAGGAAGCATCCTGTGCATCCTTCATGGTCTGCAACAATAGACCTTACTGCTCAGGAAGGGTTCCAAAGACTGAAGTCCAGTCTTAGATGGGGATTGAAGATAGGAATAGCTGCTGATCCTATACTTCTAGGGACACATCCTGAGGAAGTAAGAGTATTTTTTGTTTATTAATTTTGTTGGAAATATATTTTGATTAACTTCTGTGGAAATATGTTCTAATGTAGGCTCTAAGTACTTGGACTGATAGGTAGATGGCAAGTCAGACTGTCTTTCTGTTTTTCTGCCTGCTTGCCTGTCTACTCATCTGTCTATCTGCCTTTCAATCTATTTACCTACATTTTTTAGTTTCCCAATGGTACAGATAACCTGTCTCTTCTGCTAAATGGGGACCCACCTTCCCGACAGACTGTCAGAAGCCAGCATAACTTCAGCATGATGGAAGAGTTCTTAGGAGTATCTAATTTTGGAGAAGGATATACGTCTGGATATTCTGAGGCCAACTTTTAGTCTTAAACTAAGGTGGTTTCTTGGGTCTCATGCCTGGAAAGGACAGGACCAGCAGATATAAACCAGAACATTTACACCTAGTATTGGTTTCAAAGAAGCCATGACAGCTAGGGAGAATCAAGAACTGACTGGTAAACCAGGGCTACATTCTGACATCAACACATACCTGGCTTGATCATGATACAGAGGCCTGTATCCTGAATAAATAAATACTCATAAATAGTGGTTTGCTGCAGGACTCTGGCTCAGTGTGGAAGCTTAAAGGCTGTGCCAGGTGGTGGGAGAGTTAAGGGTATGTGGAAGGTATTGACTCGCAGGCATAAACTGGATCTCCTGAAGATCTCGAGGCACATTGTTTTTACTGAGGTAAAACTAGCTAGTGGAATGTATGATCTTGGACATAAATTTCACAACACTCATGTTATAATGCCTAACCTTGTTTGTGTATAACATCCTAAGAACTATTAATGAGTCACAAAAATTTTATTACAGCCTGCAGTGCTGGATTACCATTTTGTAAACACTACTACCATTTTGAAAAAGCACCTTTTAGTTCTATTTGCCACTTAGACTGTTTGCTACTAGTTTGCTACTAAGAGAGTATCAAACCCTGACAGATCATGGAAGTGATCTGGTGAAAGGACACAGATTTCAATGTATTGGCTACTGCCAAGGGTGATGAGTCATCCACTTTTATTAATCCTGTAGATTTCATAAACACCACTTATTTTTCAGCAGAGTGGGGAATAAAAAAATTCTAATTTTCTGTACAGATGAATATTAGGTAACGTGTAACCAAAAGCCACTATTTAAAATAAGACGTTCTCATCTCCTTTCATCCCAGGCCCTGCATCAAATGTGTAGGCAAGAAACCAAGAGGTAAATATCAAACTAATTGACTGCCATATCATTTCTCCTCCCATCTTCTCTCCAGAATTTGCACGGCTCTTCCATGTCTAATGCTAAGAACGTACCTCTGTGATCTTATGGGAGAAGCAGATTGAGTTGTAAAACTAATGCACTTTTCCTGTAGGGGAAATTAAATCTATAATGATTTAAAGAATCTGCCAGAGAAAAAGAACAAACTGGGATCCTTCTAGGAACCTCATCTTCAGCCAGGAGCATTTGTGTTCTATTTAAAAATGCAGAAGGAGCATTGACATCTAGTGTTTGTTCCAGTATTTTACTAAAGGGATTTAATGGTCCACAATTCAATTTGAAGTAAAAGTATCCCCCAAATGACTCTTTATAAAGTCTTTTGGAGACCAAAGTCGATATCTATGGGCCTTTGGAGATGCAGCAATTGATTACCTGTCCAAGTCAATGAGCATTAAACCCCAAAGAGATTCAGAAGCACATTTCAGAGTTACAAAACCTTACCTCCAATACTACTGATGCACATTGACTGGTTCATGGTGAAGTTCAGTATATAAATAAAACATCTTGTTCTGAGGCCTAATTGAAGTTTTGTAACGTTCAGTAAACTCTAAGTCAACTTTTGCTGTAGTGCTCGTATGCCTGGACTTTCACCTGCAGTCCATGTCTCAGTACGTGACAGGCATCAAGTATATCAAATTTTGGAGCCAGTTATTCCTTTCTTGGCTAACACTGTCATCCTCTGTCCCCTTGGTTTGTAGAATAACATCACCGTATTCTCAAAGCTCGTTTCAACCTGAAGAGCTCTGACAGCAGTGTACAAGAATCACTTCATCCCCTCTAAAATGAATTCAACTGAATAATTACTTTGTGACTCTCTGAGAGGCAGGACCTGTTTGAGTGAGAAGCAACAGTTCATGGCTGAAAAAGAGAAAGAACAGAGTGCCCAACTACGGCTGCATATGACAAATAGAAACTGAGACAGAGCAGGGGAAGGAGTTGATTCAATCTTTTGGAAAATAAAACCACTTCTCTGAGGAAATTGCTAACTTTACGAATTTAAACGCTAGGGTTTACATGTTACGTGAAACATATAATTTATGAATACTAAGTTAGGGGATTGTTGCACTAACTGAAACGGAAGCAGGTAATTTCTTGGGAATCCAATATCATATCTTTCATTTGATTTCTTTTTTTCACTGAATCTCATAGCTGAGTCCTGGTGATTAGGCAAGATTCCATCAGAGGGGAATTCAAAAGATCTTCGAATTTTGAGCCTTAATTCAGGGTCTGCTGTACCTGAGAGACGTTTGACTAACTATTGGCTATTAAAATCTCTTAGGACATGGAGATTCCACAGTCATAGATTGTGGGAACATTTTACAGAGAACAAGGTCTGGATGCTCTGAGACTGATTGATACCCAACAATTCTAACAAGGCCTTGAAGCAGAGAGCTGAAAGATAAACAAAGGTCAGCTGAAAGGAATACAACAGCTAGTTAGGTGGGAACGAGTAGCAGCTGAAAGAAAGACAATTAAAGAGAACTATCAGCATAGTTATTTTTTTTGTAACTTGGTTTCTTAGCATGTGCAGTTGTTTAGCCAATAATATGTTAGTAATAGATTTATGGAGAGCTACCTTTAACCAATAATACAATGTAGATAACCCTGTGGGCACCCAGTTATGTAACCAAAAAGGGTATATAAAGAAACAGCTAAGCATAATAAATTGAACACTCCCTGATCATATTGATCTCTGCGTTTGATTCCGTGATGCTCCGATCAACACTAGATGACAATACTTTAAAGTACCACTGATTTCCAAGTGACATTTCTCTATCATGCTCCATTCTAGAATTTCATGTATGCGATATTTATCAACCATGTGGCACATGCTAATGAATGTCGGGTATACATAATGTCCTGGCCATAAAGCAAGTGATCTGTACTGTTGCTCAAAGTGCACTTTAAAAGTCTCATGCTTCAGAGAAATATCAGACTTTCTTAACAACACTGAGCCATATTCAGCTGCTTCTTGTTCCTACTTAGCTCTTAGCAATAAGCATATAACCAGAAATCACTCTCAGGTTTTTTTGAGAGATCTAGCTAAAACTTTTGTTTGCTTCTATATGGAGAGTAACAGTATGAGGAAATAAGTATTATAGTGGCTAACTTCAATATAAGGACAGCAAATGTTTTGTTTTAGTGGGGAAAAAATCAAGGTAACTTTGTAGTGCACCGATATTGTGTATATTTCATAAAACTTTAGGTTTTTCGTCTCATCCATCCCTTTCAGAAACAAAGAGCTCTTATTTGCCCTCATTTTACTCATCTAAGACATACAAAGTCTAAGGAATTTGACCATTGATGCACAAGAAATTTTGTGATAGATCCAAGAGTTAAATCCAGCATCCATATCCTAGACTATCATGCTTCTTTGTAAATAGCTATTCCTTGGTGAATGTATTAAGAGACAGAGTTCTATTTAGCAGCTGTAAAGCTGCATAAAATAACATTCGTTGCCAATTTCAACTAGTGAATTATGGAGGCAGAGTTCCATCTGCTTTTTTAATTCCAGTCATTCCAAACTCTAGGAAATAAAATGAAAATCTATCTCCACAATTACATCCACTGATAGTGAGAGATATTTCTACAAGAAAAGATTCAGTTCATTCTAAGTCTTGGGCAGGGAATTATCTGCATGGTAGAAGGCTTACTTTTCACTGCAAACTCTGTCTGCTACTGTCACAAAGGTCAGACACACAATATCAGGGCAAGTATGAGTTGAATTTCCTCTCCATGATCTCCTAACATATTCAATGTGAGGAAGGTTAATTAAAACCGCTGTGGTCTGACTGATGTCAATAGGCAACAGCTTCTTTCGTTAATGCTACAGTCACCTGATTTAAAAAAAATATCGGAGAGTTAGTAAACTATGTCTACTAAGGTTAGAGTTTACTTCTGTGAGAAGGGGGAAAAATAAAGCAATAAAACAGAGGCTCTGTAAACTGCAAGTCTGTGACAGTGTTTTAATACTTGGAAAAGCTCTGTGTACCTCCCAGCTGAACTGTGAGGTGACTAATGGGGAGATGAGATAAGGTTTGTTTGTGCAGTAGCCCAATCCTCTGGATATTGGGATCTTGCTCAAAGAAACACACACATATCCAACTCCTTATTAAAAGCATGTCCATGAAGGAAGGTAGGATCGAGGGAGGGAGGAGGGGATAACACTGTAGCAAAATAGGAAAGCAGGAGATGGAAAGCAGCTAATGCAAAGCAAGAACGGAAGTCTACAGTTATTTGCCATGGGCAGAGAGTTTCTAGTTAAAATCACTATGCATCATTTTACCTCAATACCAATCTGTATATGTTTGAGTAGAGTAAACTCTCTTCAGCAGAAGATGAAATATCAGATTACATCTTTAAATGAAGATAATTGCAGTATTATCAGGATCAGTTTCTATATTAACACATGCTGCTGGCTACATTTTGGACAACAGTCAAAGACTTCTCCCTCAACAGTTTTAAAACTCTTTCACTTTTATCCCTTCTCACAATTCCTACCTAAATATTCAATGTGTAATTTTGGGAAACATTTTGAATGCAAAATTAAATCTAGGTCATACAAATTAATTAAAATGAAAAACACCTATCCTTTTGCAAAGCTAGCCATTAAGGCTCTTTTTTGTGTTTTTGGGATGGGATTTTTTGTTGCGTGCCTCCCCCGCCCCCCCGCTTAGTCCTTGTAACTCTACGTAGAAGTTTCAGTTAGTGAGGATTCAAGAGTTTTCAGGAAACAAAAATTCATCGGAAGGAACGCTTAATGGAGTTACCATCTTCATTCTCCGTACACAACCTAGAAGAGACAAACCATTTCAGAACTGCAGCAGAGGGGGTCTCCACTTGTGCATTTGTCAGCTCTTAGATGAAACAAGTTGTAGTAGTTAATCATCTCTAAAGCCATAGGAGAAGAATGGTGCTGCTCAAGGTGTGGCTAGTTATTATTGACCTGAGTAAGTGAAAGAGAAGCTAAGAGTTTTCTAAAAGCTAGAAGTATTTTGCTATGATGACAACTTCTGAAATAAGAAAAAGATAAATGCCATCTCAGGTGTGTCAGAAGAGTTTGCATGTCCCCAAGCAGTGTTAAGGAATAATTTTTATTGAATTTTCTCTCTTCTGTGTATGCATGTTCTTTCATGCCCTTTCTTTCTCTGGAGGGATCAATGCAGACTTTTAACAAGGTGAACTTTGAAATAGAAATCACAAAATTATTTTCTACAGTACTTAACAAAGAAAAAAAAAGAAACTCTGATGTGAACAAAGAAATGCCAAGTCGCAGTTGCCTAAAGCCTTAGGGGTTTGAGGGTTCAGTCTATTTTGCATAAGAAAAAATTTCATAAACATATGGTTAGAGAACCACATACTATTTAAGACAGGAAGAACCTTGGCACATAGTTATATGCATGACAAGTAAATACTTGGTGTCATATCCTGTTTGGTTCAAAAGTCAAGCAGTAAATCTTTCTTAGCATAGTTACAGATTCAGAATGGAACCTGACTTACAGGTCTAGTAACTTCATTCTACCTCTGTTCCCACAATTTACTAATTATTTGAAAATCTGGCTCTGTTCATACAATATCTTTTTCACTGAGATGTCTGAGCGCTTTATAGTAGTGCATCAGGCCATATCAGTCTTACTTCATCCTTCTTAACCTCCCCTCACATCTGCTGAAATGTCATCCGTTTTCTTCTCTAGTCTATTCTTTCACAGTCTAGCTAAATACTATTTTCTCCTTCTGCTTTTCCTCTGTTTGGGATTATTCTGATTTCATCATGCCTCAGTCCCTGATCCTTTACAGCCATGAACATAGGATTTAAATCATAAAAAAGGTGAAAAAGGGCACATTTGCATGGAAGGGAGGAGAGGACAGGTGACCCTGAACTGCCAAACAGAGTATTCCATCTCATTTTTGTCATATTCAGGATAAAACTGAGAGATTATGAGGGTTTCATCCCACTTCTGCAATGGCTGACTTCCAGTGAAGACCTCATCTGTCTGTTGCTCCTGATTTAGGATCTGTGCATTCCTGAATCCAGTTCCTAAGTCAAGCTCCCTCCTAGGCACAAACACACCCCTTCATGTCTGCTCTGCAGTATTTATGGTGATGTCTAGTCATCGAGAGGTGGGGCACAATCTCAGACATTTGTATATATTTTATTACTTTCTATGATTATTATTATTATTTTTTATTAAAACTGTAGTTTTAGTTCTCAACCCACAAGTTTTTTTTCCTCTAATTTTCTTGGAGGGAACTGCACAGTTTTAGCTACCAAAATTAGCTGGGTTGAGGATAAACCATGATAGTGCTCTTGGGTGACTCCTTTACTTTAATCTGTCAACTTCCAAACTTTCTCAAGAGGCTTTTTTATTGCCAGAAGTTCACTACCTTTCCAGGACATTGTAAGTAAAACGCATTATTGAAAAAGAATTTTTGAGATATTTCTGTAAGGAGGTATTATCTAATTAGGCAGATAGATGGAGTTAATGATAATGTTCAGACACAAGCAATAGCATCCTGACACTTCTAGCAGTCTCATTGCCTGTAACCAAATGTAGCTCATAAAAAAGATCAAATTCACACAGTGAGATATGGAGATTCTGTGCTTCTTTATCCAGCTCATTTCTGAGTCATCTTCCCCATCACTGCTTGATTTAGAAGAAAAATTGACACCTATGATGACTGGCTTGGATAAAGGTTTGCTAATCACTGACTTTTCAAATTATAAAGGCTGCTTCATCGTTAGAAATTTCATCCCTAGTATGAAGCTTTGGAAGCCAAGATGATTTAATTACAGGTGGGACACAGAAATGCCAATGGAGAAAACCACAGTCTTAGGGAGCAAGGAATAAATTATGAATTTTTAAAAAATTTATTTCCTATGGAAGATGAAGTCATTGTTAACAGCAAGATGTCTCTCAGAGATAGTTGCCTGCAGGAATAGATTGGGGGTTTATCAGGCTGCCAAGCTGCAGCGTTGGAGATTTTTGAAGTGAGAAGAACATGTGAGATGCTTGTCCAAATGCTGAGTGAGGAAGCAAGCCCTTGATGAATAAACCCAGTGCCATTTTTAGTGAAATACATCTAGCTCTGCTTAGAAGCTGAAACTTTAGTTTTTGTCTAGGAAAACTGTTCTCCTGTCCTGTTCTTTTGATGAGGCCTAAGGCAAAAGCATCTAAAAATAGTGCAGTAAGATGAGGGAAAAAGGGAAAATAAAACCTTCCAATGTATCTCAGTTTTCTGTCTTCTTTAAGACAGGGAAGCTTTCTTAAACTGTATTAAGCATTGTTAGTACAAATCAAACGCTACTTTTTTTTTTTAATTAATGCTATAAAGATCCATTAAGAAACAGGTTAGGGTGAGCAATCTTTCTTGGTCTTATGTATAAAAACTTTAGCATTCAGATGCTACTGTGTGTATATATATACATATATTGTATATATTATTCTTGGGATGATTTGCAGCGTTTATTGCAAGGAAAAATCTAACAAACAAATATTATTTATATGTGGCAAATTCTCTACACAGAGATGAGAATGTTCTTCTCATCTCAGTCTTGACTGAGAGAAGCTCTGCTCAATCAGTATCACTGGTTTTATACTGGAATTCCAGAGCCCAGTAGTGTTCTATAGTAGGTATATAGCAGCCTGACTTGCTTCATCACATCCTCAAAGTACTAACAAACTGATGGCTGTTACTGAGTTTCTTAAAAATACAAAAAAGGTACCCATGGAGATTTTTGTGAGTTATGCTGGCAGCATTTTCTAATCACTGTCTAATCCCAGGTAAGATTGATCTTTCCAAGGCATATCGCTTACCTCACATAGTGTTCAGGAGCTGTTCTGCTGTTGATGGTAGAGATGCTTAGCTGACACCTCTAAACACCTGCTTTAAAAAGACAGCATTACACAGTGATTGCACTCTGAGTTCTCTTCCCAGTTTCTCATGCCAACTATGGCCTTCTTCATTTTACCTCTGTTTTTCTGCTTTTAAATGGGCATAAAGTTATCAGCTGTCTTTGTAAAACACATTCATTGCTACAAATGAACGATGTCTTGTCATGATCGAAGTAGTTATTTTGCAGTTGGTTGCATTTTGCTTCATATTTTGCTCTTCAGTAGGTAATTATGATTTCTGGTTTTTTTTTTTTTTTACATCTTTTTATAGTGGAAGAGCTGTGTCACTCTAAGAAATCTTTTCCCACCCTTTAAGGAATGGGAATGAATGGGGGTGTTACTGAATCTGAGACTGTGAATGTACATTTGTGTGGAAAAATGTATGAAAAAAAGAATGCTTATTGCACCAGCAGATCTGAACCAGCAAGCTTTAAACCTGTTTCACAAGGTAAATTAACTTCAAGGAATAGAAAGAGAGAGAAAGATATTGTATTTTAAGATAAAAAGCTTAATATTCTGCACATGTGCACTTGTAAATACATCTGTGTATTGAACTGCTCAGAAGCCAACTTTAGAACTACACAAGCTGTGCTCACATTGTACTCGGGAAGAGAGGAAATCTTTATTACTCTTTCAAGACTTGAACTCTATGCTATCATCATCCGTTTGAATCAGCATCAGTACTAAAGCCTGAATTTTAAAGTAATTTAGAACACTGGTTTTTAAATGTGGTGGCTTGTGGTCACATTTACATAGTATTCACAATATCTGCATTGCAGGAAAAAAGACACAAAAGTTTTCAAAAAGACAGGCTACTCAATCAGTCACTTCAACAACTAGGAAATGAAAATAATTGCATTTCCTCAATGATCATAATAGCTATCCCTAGAACTATCTCTGTCCAATGAACACTAAGTTGATACATCTCTTTATATTTCTATGTGCCCGTGTTCCCTGAAGGGAAGATATGTTGGGTATCTTAAGCTTACAGCAGTAGCTGATATCCCATTAGAAGCCCTTTTTACATCTTTCACATCCCTTACCAGATTAAATTCTAGGTGGGCTTTGGCTTTCCCCTGCTGATGATTATGATTATGCCACTGTACTTGGTACCAGTGAGGCGACACCTCAAATAGTGTGTTCGGTTTTGGGCCTTCACTACAAGAAGGACATTGAATTGCTGGATCATGTCCAAAGAAAGGCAATGAAGGAACTGGGATTGTTTGGCCTGGAGAAGAGGAAGCTGAGGGAAGACCTTATCTCTCTCTACAACTAACTGAAAGGAAGTTGTAGCAAGGTGAGAATTGGTTTCTAGCAATAGTGTGAGAGGAGTGGCCCGAAGTTGTGTCAGGGAGGTTTGGATTGGATATTAGGAAAAATTTATCTAGTGAAAGAGTGGTGAAGCATCAGAACACGCTGCCCAGGGAAATGGTTGAATTGCCATCTTTGGAGGTGTTCAGAAAACATGGAGACATGGCACTTTGCAGCTTGTTTTAGTAGGCGTGGTGGCACTGGGCTGATGGTTGGACTTCATGATCTTAGACTTCTATTCCAATCTTTATGATGCTATGATTGTATGATTATAATTATAAAAGTACATTTGGCAAGATAAAATTTTAGTGATTAGATTATATGTTGCCTCCTCTCTCCTCTCCTTTTTCTTTCTTTTTTTTTTAAATACTATCTTTAACAAGATAAATAGATTTGAACATGTTTATAAAACTGTTTCTGCCATGTGGTTTTGAAAATTTGTACTGGATTTTGTGTCCAGAAGTAGAGATAGTGTTCTGTAGTGGAATTATCTAAATTGTACTTATTGTCTAAATTGTCCCTGGAATAACACTGATATACTCTTGCCTCACTGGCCCAGTGCACAGGATGAATGACTGGTTTTATGTCATGTATCTGCTTAGCCAATGCTAATGTGTACAGAGAACTCTGTGCACTAGTCAGAACATGGCAGCACCAAACCTTTCATGGAGGTAATAATTAAGGAAGAAACTTGGTTTCAGGCTGGATACTGTTCTAGATAGGAGGAAACGCTGTATTTCAGCCTTCACCCACCATCCATGCCCTAGTCCATTGCTATCCCCCAGATACTCCTTCTATGCACATTTCAAACTGTCTAATATGAGCAGCCTGTTAATTAAGTTGTGGAAGCCTGGTCGTTGGTTCCAGCTTATAAGAACAAACAACGTATTCAAATGTATGATATTCATCTGCACATTATGGAGATTTTCCCTGTGACTAAATTTCCCCCTTCAGCCATTATAATAACAATCAAAGTGATGTGCCTGCTTTATGTGAGATCTTATTTTTACTCAGCTGAGTCTCTGGTCATAGATTTTATACTGACATCCCAAACCAGTGCAATCTCTTGCAGTCACCTATTTCTCTCTAATCTCTGGATAACAGCACAATTGTTTTTGTTTCTTAGAGCTGTGCTCTTTTATTTACTCCTTTCCATTTTGTGAGGTACCCTTGGCTAAAGCAAATATCTCTAATTGGGAGATGACTGGATATTTGCCAGTTGTTTGTCTGCAGAATTGTCTCTCCCTTGCTTAATGTATTCAGTGGCACATTTCTCATATGGCATTATTTCCTCCACAAATACAGCGGTTTATGCGTATGTCTGGGAATTGTGTTTTGCTTGATTTATTAACTAAGCACAAAGTTTTTTTCCTCTAATTGCTCTTTATTCAGACAAGTCTCGGCACGTTTCAGCAATTCCAACTACCTATAATTCAGGTCTGTTTTATTTGAGCCTTGTTTGTTTCACATAATTACTTTTGCAATAAATATTTTTAGATTTTCAACACTCATTTTATTGACATAGTTTATTCTTTATGTGGTTTTATATCCTAGGTGATCTCCCAAGTGTAGTTTCTCAGCTATGTGCATTTAGTTTGTTCTTAAGTAATTACAGGAGACTTTTATGAAAGGAATGTTAATACAAAGATATTAGTGTCATGTGAGTGGCACCTGAACATTGTGTGTAGAATATACCTGTAAGAGCAGTGGAGAACCCAGATGAACAACTGTGTGCGGATACCAGCTCTCAAATCTTACTTGGTGCTATGAATTCTTGGTCCTGCATCACAACAAGAAACTGGATTAGAGGCTTCCCTGAGATTTGTTGTAAGTCTTATTCTTAATTATCTGCTAAAATATAAGAAAAACACATTGTTCTCTTCTTGTTCCCCCCAAAAATGGTTTCACAGTTTATTTTCCTAATGGGCATTAGGAAAACGTAATCTTATACTCACTTTTAGATCTTTTGTTGTTACTTTTTGGTTCCCCAAACTTCCCATCTCTGTCTCTTGCAAAGAGAACAAAAATAACTAAAGCACCAATTAATGATATTCATAGCCAGCCAAATCCCAGAGCTGGTTTCCCACAGCTTACTTGATATGTCAGTAATGATGTTATTTTAAAGTTTTTTTGTTAATATCAATAAAGCACTTCAAGAATCCTATGCAATGACTGGGAGATACAATATCTGAAGGCAGATATAAAAAAATCTTGTGCCTTAGCAACATGATCACAACCTGAATTCTGAGCCCAGCTTACTCCAACAATGTTCAGGGTATTCATGGCCAGCCATTGATTCAGAATTGTCTTTCTCATCAAGAGAATACCAGGGAAATATCACTTAATATGTGTAAGCCTTGTTTGGTCTGTTAACCCACAGTTACTGTGAACGCTGGTGGCTGAGGAAAGTTAGTGAATCCAAGAGAGTAATAAACTGTTAGATAATGATTTTGTGCATTTTTTTATAGATCTATTTTATCTATAGTAACAACATGCTTACTTTTTAGAGGGATACTTTGCATGTATTTGTGAATTCCAATGTCTGTCAGGTATTTTTCAAATATGAAACCTGTTTCCCCAAAGAATATCAAGAATACTTCCAACAGAAAAAAAAACAATAGCCATGGAAAGGAAAAGCTAAATGCATATACTCAGAGAAAAAGACCTTAGCTGGTGAGTTCCTGAGCTGGCTTCGCCTTGGCCGAAATTGTCTCTAAGTAGAACTTGGTGGTTGCCAATAGCCGTTAGTCTTTGAGAGGCAGAATGACTGAAATGCTGCACTGGAGTGATGCAGAGAATACCAAGCCCACTGTAAATATCCTCATTTAAGTGCCTACTTATGCATATGTGTGTAAATAGAAATAGAGTATGTAGCTTTTATCACCTGAATGTGCACACAAAATTGGTAATAATTGCAACTAACAAAAAACATTTTTCCATGATGTTTAGAGGACAGGCAAAATATTAATTGTGCCTACAGGCTTTTCACACAGTATACTAGGCAAAATAAAAACTAGAATGATCAGAAAAAGAGGCTGCTAGAAAAAGAATTTCTACAGGTGATTAAGCCAATGAATACCAGGATTTTCACATAGACTATCAGCTTTTTTGGTGCTAGTAACTGAAATTTATAAGTCTAATTCTTGCAGTTCTGTTCCTCTGTCTCACTCATTGGGTTTTTTTTGGTTTGGCTTACTACATTTCAAAATGACAGTAGTATTTACTTACCTTACAGACTTACTGTGAACCTTAATTATATGTCTCCTGAGCAGCTTGGAGAGAGCTGGGCAAAAGCTGCTGTCGAGGTAACAGCAATTTTCTGGGACTGAACAGTGTTGAGCAGCATGGAATATTTCATATCTCACCTCTTACCTGCTGCTGTGTCAGACAAAGGGATAAAATATTAGCTTGGTAGATTAAGAGGAAGCTAGTAAAACTGGACATATTCTCAACACATTTTTCCTTGAAAAACAGGAACTTAGCAAAATTCACACAGAGAGTTTGAAGTTATGCATGCATTAGGCTCTAGCTGGAAATTTAAAGCACCATTAAAAGAAAATGAAAAGAGCCTATTCAAAAAATAGCAAGAACATTTCCCTTCCTTCTTGTCACAACTGAAGTATTTTCCCTTGTAAATGCCAAACTGTTTTATTTTTACAATTTATAAAGCATGCTTTTTCTTTTCAGTGTGAAACAACATTTTTCATTTTAGCATAGTTTTGACCCATATTCATGGAAGACAATCAGTTGAATGTGTGTATGACCTGCAAATGAATGTCATACCATCGTGAATTCAGAGTATGAGAGAGGCTTTACCTTAATATGTATATATCCTTTTCAGCTGATGGAAATAAATAACCTCACAAGGGGCTAACAATTTCTTAGTACCCTAGATGAACCCAAGATAATCAGCAGCTGGAAAGAAGATAAAGCAGTGGTTACGTGACAATGCTAATCTTTTGCAGCTCTGAAATCAGCCTCATGCCTGTCTCTGTTCTTGTCGCTGGTGCTGCGTGTTTTTGTCACCTTTTCTCTTGCACCTCCATCACCTTTGTGCAGCCCTATGGTGATCAAAATGGGGAACAGCACCTCTTAACTCATTTTTCATTTGCAGGTTTGACTTTCAACTGAATCTATTACTTGGTGGGGTTTTCCATAGCTGGATGAAGGGAGAAAGTGGGCAGCAGTCATTTCCTCCTTTTCAGCAGTAGTCTGGACCAGCATTGGTCTAAAGTGTCAGTATAACCATAATATAAAATACTTTTTTATTAAGTTTCTCATCAAGGACTTTAAGGGACAAAGGAGGGAGTTTAATGAGAGAGGAAGCCCACAGTGGATTTGCGATATAAAACGAAGCATGTGTCTATAAACTTCATCTGTTTATAATTTATTTCTGTATTTTGTATTGTTTTGTTTTCCTTTTGTCTAAATGTGTCTTATAGTAAGGATATCTTCAAGTGACTTATAAACAGCAAGGTGTCCTCCCCTTTGGGTGTGTCAATTCATAGATAACAAGGTATCCCCCTATAACCTCTGCAAGACAACTCAGGATTTGATAAGACAAAGTTTCTTCATGGAGGAGAATCCTCTTTAGTATTTTGCTTTGACCACAGGTGGCACATAGCACAACACTGGAAAAAGTACATGAATGCTGAGAATCTCCAACAAATGGATAACACTTGGATTAAAAATAGAATCATAAAGTTATTAAGATTAATACATATTTATAATTATATACATGTATATAATAGCTTTATAGCATTATGCATTTCAACAGTTAGTATTCTTTTAAAAGCAAATAGAAAAATGAACTTCCAAATGGGTAAGAGGATACAGAAAATGCCACATTTTAGCTGAGTACAGCGTTTCAGGTTTAAAGCAAACCAAAATATTTCAGAAATAAGCAGTGCCATGGTCAGTCCTTCCAGCTCAATTGCCCAAGTATATGACCCTGAGGAAAACAACCAAAATTATAAGAATCTTGAGTAATCATCTGAGATCTTTTTGCCTGTTTATGCTCTATTCAGAGCAGACCAGCAGTCTTATCACAGTGTAGCAAAGTCACATTAATAATGGAGAAAATAAGAGGAAACTCCACCCTGTTTCTCAGAATGTTGTAGCTAGGAGGACATAAATTCATAAGTCCTTTTGCTGCAGCCCTGCAAGGCTTACTGAGTCACTGAGATCTAATAGATAGAAAATGAAAAATTACAAAGCATCTCTTACTCAAGTAAAACACCTTCACTTTTCTGCAAAAGAGAGATTGGGTTCCAAATATTGAGAGTGCCAATTTTTTTCTAACAACATAACTCTATAATGAAAAGTCAGTTCAAGCTGCACAAATTAAATTATTTGAAATATTTGTAGTTTGGAATTATATTTCCAAAGAACCTCAAGCTTAACTAAGCCTTCAGTTCACACTACTTTTGACAGGAGAATGGCACGTTGAAGGTGGAGTATGTGAAATTTCTTTAGTAGCTACATGCTACGAGGTGCTGTGTGTGTGGTCTGTCCTCCATGGTAAGGGACAGTACATAGAAGTACTTCCCATAAGGATGCTGGGAGTCACTGAGGCTTAGAAATGTGATTGTCTTGTAAAGTAGATTGTTCTTTTGGGGTTTCAGATTGCACTGGGGGTGAAACAGGAAATGTTTCACATCATTTGGAGGATGCAGAGTATTTTCTTCTCTTATTCCGTATAGGCAAGGTGGCAAGGTGCCCTGTGCACGGAGTAAACCAAACTCTCCTCCTGCTTGCTACCTACCCACTCCTCTGAGCTTCATTCCCAAGATGGTGTGTTTGCTACACTGCCCCACAACTTTCTGTAATACCAGGCAGCCATTCAGATCACCTTCATGTAATTGCAGTGTCCTAAAGGCAAGAAAAATGGGAAAGCATACAAAATGACTTCTAGATGTCCTCTTCATCCCTTCTTATTGCCTGAGCAACAATGTAAGAGTAAAGCACACTATAGCACCAGTAACTCAGGTAATTCATTTAATACATCTTAAGCACGTGAATAAGATTATTATTTGCATTCCTTATATAATAATAATGAAGTTAGTAATATAATAGAAAACAGGTTTATTGAGATGTATCAGTTTTACAAGACTAGCTCCAGAAAGTAAAAATATGGATAGACATGGATATTCTTGACTGGAAGTGACCAGAAACTCTGAATTAAAGTAACTTCTGCCCCAGCAATCAGCTAGCCAGATGTCACTACTAACACAGAATGAAGAACTCTCAAAGAGGTTGTAAGAAAATAATATCAGAGAAAGAAAGAAACTTTGAAAGAATACAGCTAAATGGTCTTTGCAAAGAAAGTATTTACTGGCAGCTGCATTCTCTCTGGCTTCATTAGGGAATGAATAATTGATGTAATAAGGATAATCTGTTTGTTTGCATCTTAGAGAGATTTAATGAGTGGCACCGTGTTAATAAAGACAAGAAAAGCAAACTGTCAAACCCTAGACTGCTGCTGGGGTTGTCTCCTGCACAAAGTCACAGCCTGCTAGGAGCAGTGAGGCACCCTAGTATGAAGCTTCTATTAGTGAGCATGAAGTCAGGCTTTGCATGATAATATTGCTCTCTTTTTGTCCAATTATAGTCAGTAAAAGCACTGAGGCTGTGGATATTTGAAGACAGAGCTGGTACTTTGACTTATTCAGGGAGAAAGCTGTTCTCTACTTACCCTTCCATTCCTGTCAAGTTATCTGAGTTGTTCTTTACTGGCAGTGATCTACATGATAGGAGGATGGGACTCAGAGCCCGAGTGATATTTTTGGAATATTCCTCCTGTATTAAATTCTGAACAGCCTCATCCTTGTGAATAGCCTTGCTTAAACTTGCTCCAGTGGTGTGGACAAGAAGCATAAATTGTCCTCTTTGATAGTGTAGTACTTTTTGTCTGAGCTTCTTAAGGAGCTCTGAGAACCTAAGGAAGTTACACAACTTTAAATATGACCCTTCTAATGCCTGAGAAAGCTAAGAGGAAAAAAAAAAAAAAAAGCCAATATACTCAGAGATACCTACTGTTTCTGATTACAGTGGATTTTGTGTACCAAATAGACAGAAGAGCTGAAGCTCAGTTACTCGTCTCTGCTTCAGGATTGCCAGGAGACCTCAGCACATGTCCAGTTCTTCATAGTGTAGTCTTTGCATGCCCAGCCTGTGATGCACACAAGCTGGTTGTTATGAGGTGCTGAGTCCTTAACCATCTCAGTGGGATTCAAGAATGCTCAGGCTGCTACACAAACAGATGAATGAGTCATTAGTATCCACTTCAAGGTAGTATCTTGAAGTTTCTTGCTTTTGCTTTTATGGTTGAGATTTCTTGAAGAGAAAGGTCGAGAGCTTATTGAGTCAACAGAGTAAGCTGGAAATGTGTAGTGATTGAGATCTCTGCAAGTTTTGTTCTACTCAAACTGCTAGAAAACTGATAGTGAGACAGAAGGCTATCACAAATCCAAGATGTGGGGCCTGATAGGGGTGATTTGGTGTGGGTCACTACAATGTCCTATTAAATGGAAAATGTTTCCAGGGCTGCTGTAACATCTGTGTTTTGTTCAGCAGAGTTATTAATTCCTTCAGTCTACTTGGGCTCTTCTTTATCTTCCCATTCCTACTCTTTTTTGAAAAATCAGTTATTGTTAAGCTAGTCTTATGAAAAGCAATTTATTTGAGTGATGTAATTTCATTTTCATACCCGCATGACTGAATTTTGAATACATTTTATGGGTAACTATCATTATCCTCTACCCTGTATGTACTGAAAGATTCTAAAATTCTGGTAGTTTTTATTGATGCACCACCTTTGGGCATTGTAACTGTCCTTTTACAGTCCTGGTCACCATATAAGTTTTTAAATCAAACAAACATAAAAAACTCAACTATCCTTGATCTAGTTCTTGGGGTTTTATTATTCAAGGACATATTCTCATTGTAGGACTCATTTGAAGAGATTAATAATTACACTTTGTTTAAGGAGTCAAGGAGAAATTACCACCCATGGCTAATGCTTTTCTGATATTTGGATCTCATTGTGCCCATGGATATCCACAGTTCATGCCAAGTTGTAGAGTCTGAATACATGTGCTCAAGTGACTGTATAGATGAGGTTTCATGTTAGCCTGGATTTAGTTTACCTAGGGCTCCTTTCTTCTGTTTTTAAACATTTAATTATTTGCTCATTTTCCTTATCCATAAATAGTCAAAATCTGTTATTACTGATTAATATAAAATGTGAAAACAAATTTTAATTTCTTGATTGGAGAAATGCAGTTGCTACATGTGATTTTATGTTAACTAAATGGGGTCAAACCACTAGCATTGGGAAGAGGTCAAGTGGAAGTCAAACTCAGTGTTTCAGAACATTGTTTTAGAGCATTATTGTTCTAGCTGGAGTAAATTGGCATCTCCATATGGCCACAATGCCTGCTGAGACTGAGATAATTTGCAAGGAGCTAACCTAAAATTTCTTATTCTGCCTTCACACTGTGCTGGTATTATCAGACTATCTGCATTCACGTACCATATAACTGAATTTATCAAGTTCAGGTAAAAAGACATGCACTCATTTTTTCTGTTATGGCCACACAATATTTGACATGTCTAAGTTTCTGCTGTCTAAGGCAGAGCACTAGAAGTAATCAACTGAGTGTTTTGCAGAAATAGAAGATTCATACAATCTGATGATTTGATTCTAACTAGGTTCTCTCTCTTTCTTTGCCTGTTTGATACTTACTGGGTTACCTTTTGGGGTATGTATCTTATCTCTTGTGTTAGCTACAAGCAATTAGCCTTCCCCTGTCTGAGATCACTGACCTTTGAAATGGAGCGGTGCAATTCACAGAGCAGGGGAAAAATTAGTTTGCTGACAGCCATTTTTGGTTCTGATAACCACAGATCAGACAGAGGTGCCCCAGTCCAATGCAAGCTAATTTGCTTCAGGCCTTATAGCTTGCTGAGTTTTTAAAATATCAAAGAGAAGTGAAGAATACAGCTCTGTTGGTCTCCAAAAGCACATAGTTATTTGAATTGTTAGCATTGCTATCGCTGTGTGCGGTGATGTAGATACTGATGCACATTTGTGACTTATGCTGTGTTTTCTCATTACAATCAATCTTCATCTCTTACAACATTCCACTCTTGGGAATTTCTGTGTGGTATGGAAGATTAAATCACCTCTTCCTTAGAATGATAGAATCATAGAACTACTAGGTTGGAAAGGACCCACTGGATCGTAGAGTCCAACCATTCCTCTCAAACACTAACCCATGCCCCTCAGCACCTCGTCCACCCACCCCTTAAACACCTCCAGGGAAGATGACTCAACCACCTCCCTCGGCAGCCTGTTCCAGTGCCCAATGACCCTTTCCATGAAATAGTTTTTCCGGATGTCAAACCTGAACTTCCCCTGGTGGATCTTGAGGCCATTCCCTCTCATCCTGTCCCCAGTCACTTGGGAGAAGAGGCCAGCTCCCTCCTCTCCACAACCTCCCTTCAGGTAGTTGTAGAGAGTAATAAGGTCTCCCCTCAGCCTCCACTTCTCTAGGCTAAACAACTCCAGCTCTCTCAGCCGCTCCTCATAAGATTTGTTCTCCAGCCCCTTCACCAGCTTTGTTGCTCTTCTCTGGACTCGCTCCAGAGCCACAACATCCTTCTTGTGGTGAGGGGCCCAGAACTGAACACAGGATTCGAGGTGCAGTCTCATCAGTGCCGAGTACAGAGGGAGAATAACCTCCTGGGACCTGCTGGTCACATTGTTTTTGATACAAGCCAAAATGCCATTGGCCTTCTTGGCCACCTGGGCACACCGCTGGCTCATGTTCAGTCGGTTGTCAACCAACACCCCCAGGTCCTTCTCCTCCTGGCAGCTTTCCAGCCAGGCTTCTCCTAGTCTGTAGCACTGCACAAGGTTGTTGTGCCCCAAGTGCAGGACCCGGCATTTGGCCTTGTTAAACCTCATGCCGTTGGTCTCAGCCCAGCAGTCCAGCCTGTTCAGATCCCTTTGCAGAGCCTCCCGACCCTCCAGCAGATCCACACTTCCACCCAGCTTAATGTCATCCGCAAACTTGCTAAGGGTGCACTCGATGCCTTCATCCAGGTCGGTGATAAAGACATTAAACAGGACTGGACCCAGGACTGAGCCCTGGGGAACCCCACTTGTCACTGGTCTCCAGCTGGATTTAACTCCATTTACCACCACCCTCTGGGCCCGGTCATTCAACCAGTTTTCCACCCAGGAGAGTGTGCGCCCGTCCAGGCCAGAGGCCGACAGTTTCCAAAGCAGAATGCTGTGAGAAACTGTATCAAAGGCTTTACTGAAGTCCAGGAAAACCACATCCACAGCCTTTCCCTCATCCAAGAGTCTAGTCACTCGGTCATAGAAGGTGATCAGATTACTCTGGCAAGACCTGCTTTTCATGAACCCATGTTGACTGGGCCTGATCACCTGGTTCTCTTGCAAGTGTTTCTTGATAGCACTCAAGATCACCCGCTCCATGACTTTCCCCGGTACTGAGGTCAGACTGACAGGCCTGTAGTTCCCTGGATCCTCCCTGCGCCCCTTCTTATAGATGGGCACGACATCAGCCAGCCTCCAGTCCAGCGGAACCTCCCCAGTCATCCAGGACTGCTGGAAGATGATGGAAAGGGGTTTGGCCAGCACATCCGCCAGTTCCCTCAAAACTCTTGGGTGGACTCCATCCGGCCCCATAGACTTGTGGGCGTCTAGCTGGGCAAGCAAGTCTCTAACCACCTCCTCTTGGACCTTGGGAATCTCATACTTCTCTTCCAACCCTTGGGGTTGTGCACAGAGGGAACAATTTTCCTTACTGTTAAAGACTGAGGCAAAGTAGGCATTGAGCACTTCAGCCTTGTCTTCATCCCCTGTTACTGTTGTTCCCTCTGCATCTACTAGGGACTGGAGATTGTCCCTAGCCCTCCTTTTGCTGTTGATGTATTTGTAGAAAGACTTTTTGTTGTCTTTCACAGTCTTGGCCAATCGCATTTCTAGTTGGACCTTAGCCCTCCTGACGTTTTCCCTGCACAATCTCACTTCCTCCCTATAGTCCACCCAGGATGCCTGCCCCTTCCTCCAGAGGTCAGAGACCTTCCTCTTCCTATTGATGTCTCTCAGGACCTCCCTACTCAACCATGCTGGTTTCTTACCCCACTGGCTACTTTTCTGGAACTTGGGGACGGCTTTCTCCTGAGCTGCTAGGAGTTCCTTCTTGAAGAGCGCCCAGCCCTCATGGACACCTTTGCCTTCAAGGAGCGCCTCCCATGGGACTTTTCCGACCAGCCTTCTGAACAGCCCAAAGTCTGCTCTCTGAAAGTTGAGGGCGATTGTTCTGCTAATCTCCTTCTTCATTTTACCCCGCACTGAGAACTCTATCATCTCATGATCGCTTTGCCCCAAGCATCCTCCAACCTTCACATCCCCCACCAGTCCTTCTCTGTTCACAAACAGCAGGTGCAGGAGGGCACCATCCCTTGTCAGTTTGCTCACCAGCTGTGTGAGGAAATTGTCTTCCACACACTCCAGGAACCTCCGGGACTGCTTCCTTTCTGCTGTATTATACTCCCAGCCTATATCTGGGAAATTGAAGTCTCCCACAAAGACTAGAGGTAGCGATCTTGAGACTACACTCAGTTGTTTGAAGAAGAGCTCATCAGCTGCTTCTTCTTGGCTGGGTGGTCTATAGCAGACTCCCATCACAATACCTGCCTGCGCATGGGCTCCTCTGATTTTCACCCACAGGCACTCAGTCCCATCCTGACCGTAGTCCAGCTCGAGGGTATCAAAGCCCTCTCTAACATAGAGGGCTACCCCGCTTCCTCTTCTGCCCTTCCTGAAGAGTTAAACACCATTATTTTCCCCGTGGATAGGAATTCTGAATTTTTACTTGAATCTGTCAGTAATTTATATGTTTTTAAATGCTTTTGATAAAAAAGAAGTAAATTATTCTGTCATCAAAACACAAAATCAGTTTTGGCACTTGTAAATTACTGGTCTTCATTTACATAGCAAAACACGCTAATAGAGATACAACGGTTGGAAATCCATATTCTAGACAGCCTTTGTACAGGAATGCAGAATTACATATGTTACATGTTAAGATTGAGGCACACCAGCAAATTACAAGAACTTTATAGATAGTGTAATCAAGTGTCCTAAGAACCACGTACTGGTTCAACCCACAGAAGTGACTGGGTAGTCTTGATGATAGCATCAAGGGATCTAGTCTGACAGTTTTATTTTTCAGATCAAACATTTTTTTACTGAATATTTTATATCAAAGCAGTTCTCAGCATTGGATAGATGGCAGAACGATGTTTCTGTCCTGGCCTGGAATGCGGAGCCATTACTTTGGTGAATATTTGGGCCAGGCAAGTAATCACATTGATCTCAGTAGCTCTTCAAAATGCATAAGGTTGTATAGATCAGTTCTTAGACTCATAAGGCCCATGGTGTGCTGCTCATATCCTCTGTACTTAAAACATCACCTTTGCCTGTGGCCTACTGGGTCCATTAAAGTAGTGAGTTAAAGCAAATATGGCTGAAGCCAAAGAGCTAGAAGAGAGAAAATGGAGAAGAAAAGCATTTGAAGACATGTAAGGTAAGCTCTACCTCCTGAGGAGTTCATGCGAGTTTTATGAGCCCTGAGTCTTTTAAAGGGTTCAAGGTCTGAAGTCCTCTTTGCAGCACACTGACTGGTATGTTATGCATGTTCTGAGAAACCAGTCTGTAGCTGTACAGTGCCTCTCCTGTCATCTCCAGAATGGATCTTCACACTTGTCTTATACATGTATCCATATCTGCTGTGTTTGATTTTCACACAGGCACAACAGTTTTGCTGCCTACACAGTCTTTTTTTATGAAGGTTTGTTCCTGAGTCTTGTTTTTGGGTTCAGAGGCTCCTTAAAAATATCCTGGGTGAAGTGCTTGTTCCAGCACTTGAGGACAGTATAAGGGAAAGGGAGAAGTGCAGCTTAGATGTCGAAGAAGAAGGATTTGTGGTAACTGGAGTTATTAACAATAAGTTTGCATGCAGTATTTTATTTCTTATATATATAAATTATGCATAAAATAAACATTCCAGTTTTCACTCATATGGGAAGAAAGAAAGGAAAAATCTATACAGGAGATGGCACAGTAAAGAAGGGAAGAACAAAAAAATAAAATAATAAATTACAGATGTGGGTGGACTTTGTAAAACATTTTATTTAGATTTGCTGCTAGAAGAGAGAACTCATTGCCTAGAACCGATAAACAGCAGGTAGTGAGGATCACATCTGCTTTACATTCAAATTAAAATTTCAAACAAAGAGCTGAGATTCATGTTCTCTATAACCAACTGGCCATGGTGTTTCAAGAGTTCTCTGATGAGTTGAAAGATGTAAGGATGTAAGGATGTAAGGGAGCTCACCTCGGTTGTACCAACATTAGTGTGTCCTACCAGTCAGTCTTTGGTATTCTCAATTATTTGTATAGAGTTACCATATTAAGATCCTAATTTTAAGAGCAGCTCAGTAGGAATTAATGATTACATGAGAGAACTCTTGTCCGAGAGAGTTTACAGGTTGAATGCATGAACAGAAAAAAAGATAAGAGAGCAGGTGAGCAGGAAGAGTTAAAATGAGCCCGGACAATGATATTTTCTATGACAGTCAGAGAGATATGAAAGGAATCAAGTATTTTTAAACTCATAGTCCTATGCCTTAGGTATAAGACAACACAACAGATGTTGGTGCACAGTGCTTGCTTGTGATACTGTTAGTCTTGTGAAAGTTTTTCCAGAACAAGTGATAACTTGAAAGACAACAGAGAACATGCTAAGAATGCTCACTGGCGACCCCGGAAAAGCTTCAGAATTACATCCATCGTGCACATGTATAAACTGTTTTTCTTAGTGCTGATTTTTATTCTTGCCTGGGAAGGTCTAGATGGAAGCAAGGAGATTTACCAAGCTTATGCAATAATGCAGATAAACAATAAGGCTTATCCTCCACAAAAAAAGGTCAGTATTAAATAGCATGTGTTGAAAATAAACATTTTAAAATCAATAGGTTAACATAATTTCTGCAAGAGTAATAAAAATAATCCATGGAGTTTTGTAAACAGCTTATGTTAATATTTAATATCTCTTGGAAAAGAAAAACTAATCTAAATTGCTGGAGGGCTGCCATTTATATATTTTATGTATGATAAAAGAGGAAAAAGAGATAAATCAGTGAACAGCAGCCCACTTAGGACTTAGGGTGATTCAGTGATGGATAAGTTCATGGAGCAATTAATATTGGACTTTATTATTGAGGTGTTAGAAAGCGAAAACATAAATATCAGGAAACTTAGTTTTGTGGAGAGTAGGCCATGGTAAAAAAACCTTTACATTTTTTTGCAAGTTTACAAATCAGTTTAATGAAAAAAACTTTGTTGATACATTGGATTTGTTTGGTTTCTTTAAGGAATCTAGTACCACATGGCATCTTGAGGGGGTGGGAATATATATATATACACACACACACACATATATATCTATCTATATATATGGAAAGAACAGGGCACACTTTAAATAGATGAAAACTTTCTCACTAGAAGAACTGAAAATGCAATAGTTAATTAAATAGTTCTCATGAAATATTAGACCATAGACCTCAGTTAAACTGCCCCAAAATTCACAGCTTTCTGTGTTAGTGAATATAAGAAAGTAAATATTATAAAAACTTTTAACATTGTAAGGCACTTTGATTTCTTATGACAAATGCCTCTTTACACCAATAAATTGGTGAACACAGTAGATGTGTATGGTATGGATGTATGGATATATAGCTAAAAGAATGATATGAATAGATGGATGGATAGAGGATGCATAATGCTCCACATACTGAAATAAAATGTTGACTACAAAACTGTCCCAGGAAAAACTGGTAAGTTTCTCATACAGTGGTATGGACTTCTGCTCTTTGTGTCAGCTTAACAAAAATAAAATACAAAAAGGAGATATCTAAATTAAAGCCACATCCTCTTTAAAGTAAATGTGCTGATTTCAGTAAAAGCAGCTGAAAATCCTCCCATGTGGGGGAGGGGTTTGGCATGAGTCCTGCAAGCTGTGGGTAGAGGATAATTGCCAGCAAACTTTGCACCTCTGCAGAAAGATGAAATTAAATATAGCTTAAGCACTTAAGAAATACATTACTGTTCTTATGTTTTATACTTTAATAGGGTTCTGGCAGGTATGGAGAATCACAGAGAAAAGTCTTAACGCACAGTCAGTGTGAAGTGGTTGTGCTTTTATTTACATTTCTTTCATTCTTTTCCTCCTTTCCCTTGCAAAAGACTAGATTGATTACCAGCCTGTTTTTTTATGAGTTCAATCTTTACCTACAAAACCAAAATAGTAATATATATCATGATTTTAAAATAACTTTATGCTGCAAGTGTGGAGTCACCATTCCTTTGTAAGGCATTCAATTTTTACTTTAACGACATATGTCTCATTTTTTCAGAGGTAAAGAAAAATCACTCCTACTTTTAGTCAGGCATGCTGGGCCTACAGATGAAAAATATGAGTTCTGGCCAGACTTGAGAATTCCCCCTCCAAACTTGTGACGTTATATATCCTCTGTCACAGTCAAATTTTAGAAAAAAATTGCATCCTTCTGCTTTGAGTTACCTACATAAAAACATTTAAATAGGTTTATCTTTAATAAGCATCATTATTTCTACTACATGTCTAAACCTCTACTTTCTTTTGAATGAAAAATGCTAACTTTTAGAGTTTTCAGGTAATTCAGTCCTGGTAAAAGTGTCAAAGAATCACAGAGTGCTTGAAGTTGGAAGGGTCTTCTGGAGGTCAACTTATTCAACCCCCCTTGCTCAAGCAGGGACACCCTGAGCCAGTTGCCCAGGACCATGTCCAGATAGCTTTTGAGTATCGCCAAAGATGGAGACTCTACCACCTTCCAGGGCAAATGTGTGCCAGTGCTTGATTGTCCTTACAGTAAAAGTGTGTTTCCTGATGTTGAGGGAGAACCTCCTGAATTTCAAGTTGTGCCTATTGCCTCTGGTCTTGTACTGGGCACCACTGAAGCTCTGTCTTCTTTGCACTTTTCCTTCAGGTATTTATATACATTAATAACATCACTCCATGAGCCTTGTCTTCTCCAGGCTGGGCAGTCTCAGCACTCTCAGACTCTCCTCATAGGAGAGATGCCCCAGTTGCTTAATCGTCTTTTTGGACCTTTGCTGAGTGCAGTTAGGACCCTTCCACACTAGACTTTACTCTTTCTACTGCACACAGTCTTCTAGTATGACCTTATACAAACAGTAATTATCCCCAGAGTGTCTATACAGGACCCATGAATATATGGGTCTCATGGTAGGTGATAAAAATAAGTACAGGTTTCTCCAGAAGCTGTCAGTGCTGTACAGTCTGGATATTAGCTACTCTGTGGTACTGTGTCTGGCTATTCAGAATAGATCCCTGAGACAGATGTCTTTAGTGATGTGGGCCTAGCTTGAATGGAAAAAGTAGTCCTTAGGGATGTTAAATCAGAGCATGTCATTTCAGCAGATGGTATTTTTTTTTTTTTTAATAGCCGGGCTCTGGGTCACATAGGAGTAGAAAAACTCAGGTATTCCTTGTGCTGATTAGTACTAAAGCTCTATCATCAGGGAAGCCCTCCACAGAAGCATAAGTGAAGGTCAGTTTTTTATGTTGTTTCAGCTCTGGGGCAAGATCATAGCTATCATAGTTACATACCCATGCCACTAAATTTTCTGTGGCAAAGAAGCAGTATATGCAGGTCCTACAGAAACACAGGCAATAGAAAGTTGAAAGAAACTTGCAGAATTTTAAGTGTGTATTAGAATGTAAATAGCAAGAGAGAATAGTTTGTGTAAGACTAGGGTGAAAAATATATATGATGATTATAAAACTTGATGTAATGAAACATGACAGGGTGGGGCCCTAGGGCTGAAATAAACTAGATTCCACTCTTTAAACTACATTATGCTAGAGTGAAGATATAGAAAATGGGAAAAGTAATGCAGTAATAAAAATGTTTTGGAAAGTAAGACAGGGTGAACCAACCCAGAATTTTACCTCACATGAATTTCCTGCCAATAGCTTTGAATATGAGTTTTATCTTGGCCTTGTTTATTTCAAGCTTATTTAAATGTGGAAAGGATTTGTGATTTCTCTGTTTTCTCTTAATTGAGTGGAATATGTAAATAACCTCAACAAAGAAGAAATGATCATTAGCTAAAACACATACAGAGAAATTGTATTACAATATGATCTGAATACTTCCATTCCCCTCAAGTCCTGTTGCAACCTATCCATGGATAAGTGTTTACCCTCATACACAGTCATTCAGACATGTTCCTACTTAGATGGTTCAAGGATAGACACAGCAGCAGTCTGATGGCAAGGAAAGAAATGCAGGTCTGTCCTGACATGGAAGAGGGACATGAGCTTTACTGACCATAGTTTACCATCACCAATGACAAGGGTCTAGTCCCTCCTCCTTTGTGCTCCCTCTATTTTGCTCTATAAACTTGTGCTTTTGTGATCACAGATGTGCTGCATTTATGAATGATATACTGGTAAGCATGGCTGTGTTTATTATACAGCCAAAATTTGCTGCCATGGAAAGGACTGAAAAGCTGGTCTGGCCCACCGCCCAGTAATGAGATGCTTCAATCAGTTTCAATAAGTCTTTGGAATCAAATAGACGTTATCTATGCATGCAAAGACAGAGTTAGCGTGTTTATATGCTCATGAAAGAGGTACAAGACTTTCCATTTTATAGTCTGGGAAACTGAGTCAAAAGACATCAGCAGACTGATTCTCTTGCCATGGAAATCAACAACAAAAAATCCCTTTTACAGTCAAAGAAAATGAAATGTTGAGTGAGATTTGATACATCTCAGTAGAAATGCCAAATCTATTGGCTCCCAACCTTTTACAGTTAAGCCCTTGTTTTCTTTCACTCTCTGTTAAACACCAAAGATCTATCATGATCAGTACATTTTTGTTGCACATCTGTGATGCTTCGTGAAAAAGTGATTCTTATATGTAGCGAACTCATATAGATTTGCAGTGCTATTTACTGAAGGAAATGAGATAGAAACGGTCTTTTTTACTAAACAGGGTTTACACTGAGGAAGAAATTGGGTTACCTTATTATACACAGACATTATTTGATATGTATTACTGGTGGTAGAATTTTTAAACTTCTGAAATCCTGTATGGTGTATTGGATATGTGTTATACAATATTACTAATATCTAGCACAAGAGGTCAGACGGAACTCTGTGGGGAAAAAAACCACCTGTGCCTTCCTTGGATTAGCATTCATTTTCTTTAGTGTCTTGAAACCACCCATTGTCTATATATTATAGGTAAAATTAAGGGACTGAGAAGTTGTCACTCTGCTGTATCTCTTTGGATCAACAAGTTGTCTTCTGAACATAAAGGGTTGCTGCTGTGTCAGAGCAGATTAAACCCTTTACTCTTTCTCCTCTTTGTTCCGAGTATGGCATTGGTACCACACATGCAACTGTTTGAACAGAGAGGATTAACCATCTCCTGGGGCCAATTATACAGCCGAGCTGTCTGCTGTCATTACAGAGCTGCCAAGGAGCCCAGCCGGGGACACATATGGCAATGTCCTGCTGTAATGAATGTCTGTGTTTTGGGTGAGGGCTCCTGGCAGTTCCCAAGTTGTGGATTTGTGTAGCTCAGAGCATTGGCTGTTCTGCTCTCGTGGTCATTTCTGGTTGCTGAGGCTTGTGCTTAGTCACTCCACACTGGCCACATATATGACTGAGCCGCAGATGCAGATGTGTCAAAGTCAGGTTGTCTTTCATTGGGTGTGTGGGTCAGCCCTGTTATGGGTCAAGACATGTGCACGTGAACACTGATAACTGGGGCTCTACCAAGATCCTGGGCATTTCTCAGACCCTGGATCTTCAATCTCTGCTCCTTACTTTGAGATCTTACAGACTGGTGCTCTCATAGGCCTGGAACACCAGCAATCTGAGCTCCAGCTTATATGTGATGACAGACCCCATCATACTTCCTTTGTCAGTGGTAAAAACATGGCAACAATAAAGAAAGAGCGATTACAGTCACAGCTGTAGTCTCTATATGTATAAGCAAAATTCACCTGCTCTTCTGATCAATACAAGGCACTAAAATACACTTAAACACAAAATCTGAAAGAATGTTTACTAGACTAGCCACTGGTAAAAGTACAAGGAATAGATTTTGAGCTATTTGGGGAGCCAGCCCCATGTGACAAAAACATGGATAGAAGGTTGACAGTTCTGGATGTTTTCTTCCTGGAGGGAACCTCCCAAATCCACAAAGAGAGTTTGGATGGAAAATCAGGGGTAGGAAATGAACAATGTTTTCCTTTCTCCCTGTCTCTCCAGCTGAGAACATCAGGACCATGAATCATAAGTTCCCACAAAAATTAAAGTATTTTTCATTCTGTTTTCTGCAGATGGACATTTTAAAATCAGACATTTATTCTTTTATTTTTATTTTGGGTTTTGAGGGAGGGCAGAATATGAGGAGAAGGGCAAGGGTAATATGCACTGAAAAATGTCTATTTAGTTGTAGAAAGAAATACTCAAAAATTAAAAGGTAGTCTTGAAAGTGGTTGGTTTTAGTAAAACGACCTTGCTACTTTGGAAATATTTCTTAGCTAAATTTCACCTTGTATTAGGATACGGTGAAGTCCAATAACAGTACAAGTTTACAAATAGTACCTTGAACTGCAACCACAGCTGTAACAGTGAGTGCTAATACATTTTGAAAATGGCAGTAAACTTTAAGCCTATTGGTATTTGTGAGAGAAAAAGCTGAAAAATAACAGAAAACTGTTTCCAAAACTGCTTGCAGTGAGCTGCTTTTATAGCTTCCACAGGCTCCTGATTGGCGGAAGATTTGGGTCTGATCTAGTTCTTCTCATCTTCTTAATTATGGCAAGGATTAGAAAAATCAATTTAAATAAGAAATTAGGAGTCATCTGCATTTGAAGCACAGAGGAGTGTTTTTGCATGTGCAAAAGCCTTGCTGACCCAGATCTTCATTTTTTTCAGTGCTTTCCCTCTGCATACTAGTAACATGATATTCATGCTTGGTTTTGGCACGTTTGAAAATTGGAAAACTCTGGTTCTATCCTGTGATCTATAATGTAATGGGGATGTCAACTGGGTTTTTGCAGTCATTTCTCTAAACACCATGAGAAAGAATATGGAATGCCTCACTTTTCTCATTTTATGTGTCAGTGTCCATAAAATATAATGGTTATTTTTCTACCAAAAAAGAGAATTGATGGGGATAAAAAGATTCTTTGTTCAGAAAGTACATCAGAGGATTTTAAAGAGATTCTTTCTCAGTTTTCCCAAAATTATAAGTTAAAATTATGGATATCATCAAGTGTTTAAATTAGACTGTTGACCAAAGATTTTTTGATATATAGGTCAGAAGTGACTGTTACTATTCAAGCATGAAACCTGGGGATGAAATGGGGGTTACTTAAGGGTTACTTTCCAGGGATGAAAGTGGGGTTACTTAAGAAGAAAGGGAGAAGAGGAAAAAATAAAGCGATGAAGATGAGCCAAAACATATATGACCAACCTTTTGAAACTGATGAGAATATAATCCCTTAATTACTTGAATGATGAATTATGAATATGTCATTTGATGCATTTAGCCCACACTCCTTTTTTAAATTTGTCAGTCAGTGGCAAAATAGTCTCAGATTTCACATTATTCACACATAACCTAAACCCACAGTATTAAAGTTGTGCTAGAAGCTCCTAAATTTCTGAATCTTTTCACTTTTATAAAGTCCACAACCAGTATATGCATCTAGAATAAAGAAGAGGATTTTTTCTTAATGTGCCAGGCATCCAAGCAATTAAATTCACTAAGGGCTGTCTCACACGCAACCACTGACCTATAGAATGTGATTGAGGAAGTACTTTCATAAAAAATGCTTGCCCATGATTCTGTTAGACTACCTATGAACTGTGATAGTTAGATAACAAGCCGACTTTCTATGGCCTGTTTCTCCAAATGTTTCATTACCTCTTTAAAACTGTGATACAGAAAAATAATCCCAGCTGTTATAAAAATGTTCTCTGTGGCTTGAAAATTGAATTTGTTGTATGGAAAATAGATTCATCCCTCAGCCAAGTTCTGGTCCAGAAGTAACGAATCATGCTAGTGACACAGATGGAGCTGGACAAATTCAGAATGTGAATGGATGGTGTTTCTTAACTTAGTATGGTTTAGTTCTAGTATCACATGAATAGGTACATGGCTCAGAATAGACTTATCACATCCCACGTCAGTGAGTCTGACTCTACACTTCTAAAAACTTAGAATAAAATAGTATCAATTGAAATTACTATGTAGATTTCCCAATTAGTTGCCTGTAATACAATTACCATGTTATTGTTTCACTTTCATCCTCACAAGGTGTCTTGCTGTACATTGGAGGAGTACTAGGTACATAATGCTTATCTGAAAATATCACATTAAAAAAAAAGGAACTAGTTGTTCAACATTATCAAATTCTTTTCATGAACAGTTTCTAAGTGAAACAAATATCATGGTACAATCCTTCTTACAGCAGCTGTGCTTCTTTTGGGTTACAGGAGAAACCAGAAGCTCTCACTGATATCTGTGGAGAATAGGATGTTTCCATACTTTATCACTTCTGGCCATGCTGACAATGCGGACAGCTTAGTCTATCAGGATTCGAGTAGGTAAAGTTCCCAGATATATCTGTTAAGTCCCAAAGGAGGCAACAGAATATAAATATATGTCTTGAGTTTTGTGTGGATGTATGTGCTCTGTTGAGCTGCACATTTGCTATACAAATGGAATTCCTATCACTCTTGTGCTTGTGTTGTACTTGGTAGGATCCAGACAAGTATCTATTGTTTATGTTTTAAAATTACAATATTATGAAGAAAAAATAATAAGAGAGAGTAATAATCATAATTAAAACCCTAACTTTTCCTTGAGGTAGCCCAATTTAAATGCATTGGAGCTACATAAAGCTCAGTTTGGTCTATTATTTCCTATTAGGTTTTCTGACAGAACTAGGATGGCATACAAACACTTAAAAACTGAAAAGAACGCAATTACTACATGCCAGTTCTGTGTTCTAGAGCCAGCTGGGCAAATCGCTCTGAGTTGAGTCTGTAACTAAGCACAACAAAAGCAAAAGGAGTACATTGAAGACCTAGCAGTTAATTTACTATGTAGAACTAAAAAATATCTGTGCTCCTAAGTCTTCCTGAAATTTACTACCAAACAAAAAATAGGATGCACTGTAAAGTACTGTACTGAACTAAAAGTGCAAGAACTCAAGCAGACTGACAAAGGCTTGCAGAGGACATGTGTGTTTAACAGGCATTTGAGGGTAGATGAAATTTCCTCTGTTCACACATATTTTCTGTATGTGCGTGCTTGTTTACAATGCATGTATAACAGGTAGCTATATACATGTATGTGGGTGTTTATATAGGTGTCTATTTTGAGGTCTTTGTCTCTGAGTATTTTATACCTTGCTGACTTACTCCAATGAATTCACCAGCTTTGAATGCAGAATTGGGGTGGGAAGAACCCAGTTTATTACAACACTCTCTGTTTTCTATGCAATTTCTTGTGCCCGTGAATAGAGTTATCAGAACAAAAGTCTACCTGAATCCATGACACACATTGCTGCTGACTGCAGCAAAGAAAACAGACCTTGAGTAACTGTCAGCAAGACTAAGCACAGGATGAGCTTCCTTCCCATACCTACTGGTGACTGGGAGAGATGTTAAAAGGTTTTTGTATCAAATGTCTTCATTTAGTTAAAACAAGGGAGGAGAGAAAAAGGTCTAATTAATAACGTAGTTGCATCCCTCGTGCTTCCAGCAAACCCAGGTGCTCATACAGACAAGCACATATTCCAGACCAATATTTCATTAACAAAATTTTCCATTCCAGCTCCACTAATGCAGAGGTTTCCACTTTCAGGCCCCTTGCTGTGTTCCAGAGCTTATTATTAGTTACTATTCATCTGTCCTCAATTCAGTGACTGGATCTGTCTGTTGGTGCTTTAGGGGGCAGAGATTCCAGCCAAGATTACTGAGGGAAAAATATAGAGGAGGTAAACATAACCATCAAGTGAAGTAATTTTCCCATGGGCTGCCAAACTCACCCTGACATCATGCAGATTGGGAATATTTGTCATTCAACAAAAAAAAAAGGGCCATTGCAGATGAAGCCTGGGACAGACAGAACACGAAGTCACACTGTCCTTATCCTCAGCTGAACTGATCCTGAAAGTTCCTCAAAGATATAAGTGACTTCAAAGTACCACCTCACCAGAATTCCCCTAACACCCTTTGTTATTTTTCCTCTCACAGGGCAAACAGCTAAGGAGGTGCAAACAGGAATATTAAGCTCTCAGCAAGGCAAAGGGGAACTGTCCTAGCAACCGCTGCTTCCTGGCATGGAAAAGCAAGCTATTGCTGGTTACACTGAGAAAGAAGATAAAATGAGAGTCGTGGGTCAGTATTGCATCTTTATAGACACTTCTTCCAGCTGAGTGTGGTTCACAGTGAATAAGAAAGCTCCTTCTTGAGCAGGCAAATTCCCTACAGCTTTGCAGGGCTTGAACAAGCCTAGGTCCATGCGTCTGCTGCTTCTGCTATAATGATTGCACTTTGAGAAAATATAAAGGACTGGGCTGAGATGCAAATAGTGGCAGAAGTGAGATGCACAACTGTTATTAGGAGGAAGATTCTGGGTGTTCTGCCTGGGCTTGGGAACAGGGTCATGTCTCTTTCCTCGTCAACTCTCCTTCCTGGAAAGCTATGTAAAACAGCTCATGTGAAACACCTCGGCTTCCAAGGAAGCCAGCTGGAAAACTGGATAGCAAGCTGAAATAGGAGCCAGTTGCAGGTGATATATGCAGGATTAAGTCCTCTTGTACAGTCTGGATGACCTGGCAGTGCCCATGCACAGTGTGGAAATGTGTCCCTGCTTGAACTGCCTCTATCTGTATGTTTAGTGATTCAGAAATGCAATGGCATTGATAACAGCAGAATTGTATCCCTAGTTTACATCTGGGTAAAAGCAGTGGAGATAGATAGTTAGATAGACGAGTAAAAGTCTACTCATGTTGCTAGACAAGATGATTTGGTTAATAAAATGCAAACACAAGTTCTATGCTTCCGAGTGCCTAAAAAATCATCTAGTTAAATGTTCATGTGCTGAACACTATGCTCTTTCCAGGTACTTGCCAAGAGCAGAGATTTGGACTAAATGTAAAAGGTAAAATTAATCAAGGGTAACCTGCAAGCCTGAGAAATCAGGTAAGGTACAAAATTAGTCTGCATTTTTTTGGCTCACTAAAAGCCACTCTAACCAGACAAGGCCATCCATTTGAGAACATTAATAAATTTTGGCATGTCAGCCACAAATCAGTGATCACAGCCATGCTGATCCATGCTGGCTCCACACATCACTGCTAATCTACCTTACTATTTATTTATTGGATTATAAACCAACTTAGAATCTTGTATCCCCTGTATTCCTGCATCCTGAAAATCTTCCCTTCTGGTCCTCTCAGCTGGAAATGATATTTAGAAAAGCCAGGAACTGTTCAAAGATGGACAACAGGAATGACTGACAGGATGGTATGGCTGCATTAATGGAAAACACAAACACTTGAGCCTGGGAAAAGTGAAGACAAGCCTCTAGAAAAAATCCTCATCATATTTGACAACATGTACCCTTGTCTCAGTTCTACTGAAAGCCTACATGCACAAAGAAACTTCTAACAAAGTTCAAATGCTCAGCCTGAAATGCCTTGTCATGAGGAACTGAGAAGAAAAACCCAGTGAAACTCTCAAGTATGTGGGAGGTAGATTTAAGATTAATTCTTTGCTCTTTTCAGCCAAGAGAAAGCTGGGTACCTGCCACTCTGCAAACCCACAGATTTCTGAGATTATCCTCTGATGAGTAGATGTTTTCTTTAAATAACATGCTGGAAATTAAGAGTTATCAGAAAACTTTAACGAAGTTTCTGATAAAGTTTCTTACTTAAGCTTTAAACTGCTGGCTTGGAGCAATTAATGAAGTGATAGAAAAGGGAAGGTTTGAGACAATGATTTCCCCTATGTTTAATAAGCTCACATGGAAAGGTAAAAGTGGGAGATAGTGTGCTTGTGATGTGGGAGACAGTGGGTAAATTTTGAGCTCAGAGGCACCTCCAGAGGTCCCTCTTAACTTCTACTATTCCGTTTATAGCTATTTTCTCTCTTGCAAGCTAAGTTTCAGGATGTTTTACATTGTTTGCTGTTCTGAATTAAGATAAATAAAACATACATCTGTGAAATAAAAAATCAGGACAAACTCTTGGTTTTTTTCCCCCCTTCTCACAATTAATTAATCTAAAAAAGAAAATTGATTAATTAAAAAAGAAATATTCAGATGTGTAATTAACAAAATCTCACATAATTTGATAAGTTTGTTCTCACTGCCTGTTTTAGAATTTTAAATATTTTGGAACGGACCTGTTCTGGTAAAAAAGATTTAGTATTTGCCTATAAAAAATGTTACATTGAAAACTGTCTGACTGATACGCTGCAATGGAGGAGAGGCTAAACCTGCACTTTTTGGAGGGAAGCATTTCATATTCTTGCAGACCAAAGCACAGCAGTCACTTTCACAGCAAGAGAAGACATGTACAGGTAAATAAGAGTAATTTCATGTCTTTCAATAAAGCAGTGTAAATTGTGTTGGCAGCACATCTCATACCTGGTTTCTAAAGCAGAATTTCCTGTCTCAAATAAGTTCCATACAAAGGATTTTGTGGTGTCAACACAATGCGTTGCATTTACAAAGAAATACAAACTCGGGTAATTTTTTTTCTTGTATTCTTTTTACTCTGCCGCATATTATTTACTCGCTTGTGTACCTGCGGGTTAGAGTACCATCATTTTTTTTTTTTTTTTTGCCATCTGACAATCTCATGGACCACTTTCCAATGTCCTTGCCTCACAGACTGCCACCAATTTATAATCCAAAAGATAAAAGTCATTGATATGTAACACTGCAGTGCTGTTATTCTTAACCACAATAGACTATATATTCTGTATTCTTTCTTCCATCAGATTCTTCTTCATAAAAGTAAGTCACCCAAGTCCAAGATCTTTTTTCCAGTGCTATTCCAGTGAGTTTTGGAGAATTTTACTGGCATAAATGATATCGTAACACTGTTCCTAATTGAAAGAGGTATGCAACTCTGTCTGGTCAAATAGTTTAAGATGTGCCATTAAATAACATGTACTATCCGTAGTCTGACTTGTGTCAATAACTCTGGTTTTCCAAAGCTCTTTCCTTGATTATTCTCTCCCATGGTCAAACACATACCTCAACCATAGAAAAATAATGCAAAAATAGTATTCAGTAGAAGAAGAAAATACTTTGTCAAAGGAATAACTTCTTATAGTACAGTCATAGTATATTGGTAAGAACAGAAGGACTAAACTCTCTAAATAGGCTCGGCAGATGTCTTTGGCAGCTGGATTGACAATTTTCTACCACATTCCCCAACAGTAAACTTTCTTCAGGTTATTTTCTGTATATTTTAAATGTAAGAGCTGGCATGGGGAAATTCAATTTGCAAGAGTTGTACACTGAGGAAGTCCAGGACAGTCATAGCTAACATCTGGAATAAAAAGAATCTTAGATAGAGAGAACCAGACAAAAAGTGCAAAATAAAAATCTGTACTCACTGTATTTAGCAATGGTTGTAGTGTAGCTGCAATTATCCTCAAGTGTACATTAAAAAATTTGGGACATTGAATTACAAATACATAATTCAGGTCATTCTTATAAGTGGGCCTCACTGTAATATTATGCGAGTTAATTCTCCTGAGTCTCATCACAACTCCAGTTTATTGAAAATATCTTACTGTCTACAAGCATAACTAGATGATATTTCTTTTAAATATTTATTCCAAGACATATGTGTTTTATATAGAGGCAATCGGACAAAGACAGTGTTTACTGAATCCACTAATTAAATGTTTTGCCTTTTCCACTGAAATCAGAGTCCTGCTAGAAGGACCTTTACTTGGTCTACTTGTCTAGTATCACAGTTGTTAACAGCAAAGTATAAACTGCTGTCTCCCATTTCCTACTCAAAAAGAATCAGTCATTCAAAGCAATGTAAGTAAAATACTCTGCAGATAAATTGTGTTGAGGTACATCTCAGTCAAAAGCATTTTAAAATGTGTATCATCAAAGCTTAAAAACCCACTACGCTGAACTTTGCTATGGTACCTAAAGAAAAATATCGACTCCTATTTCCATCTCCAGAAAAGAAAGAACATGGGAACGTAAGGTAATATATTCTTGAAGGAAATGTCGAAGTGGTGGTCAATTTGGCCTTAAGTCTTGGCTTTAGGCACCTCTTTACACTAGTAAGGCCAGAGCCAATAAGACTCAATCAGTCCCAGCAGTATCTTCCGTCAGGACTCTTGTAAATTACCTGTTTCAAAGTAACATAGAGAAAAATGACCATTTGTTGTAATGTACCTTTATTGGAATGAAGAAAGCTGAATAAATTTAATTTACCAGGGTAGTGAAGGTAGAACACAGAAACTTTAGATAGTATTAAGTTTTATTTCAATTAATGGAACAAACTCAACTCAGTAATGCGAGGCACCACCTGAGCTACTTTCTTTCCCTGATGAACTTCATTGTGTTCCTAAATGACCCAAGTTTATAGGAACAGACACAATCTAAGTATTTTATGCTATGAAGTCATTGTTTTGTTTATTGCTTTAATAGCTCTGCTGAATATTTCAAACTGTAAAAATCTAGAAGTTATAATATGTTGTTGTGAAGATCTTATTCTTCAGATGACTGACTCTTTGGCTCTGATTATCCATCTTTTTAACTTTAAAATACTTAATTATTTTCTTTGTATATATCACTTGGCATTGTATTAAATAAAAGAAAGCTGAGTTATGAAGCAGAACTAAAGTGATTACTTTTAGTCTTGAGATACATACACAGTTAATGAGAATAAATACATAATTTTCTTTCTTCTTATAAAACGCTAGTTATCTGCCTATCAATGTGTCAGGTTGTACATCTGTCTCAGTTTCAGACTGGACAAAATTTTTAATTAATTCAAAAACGGAATATACCATTTGTTTGTAAAAGCAAGAAGTAAGCATTTGAGAAAATGATCTATGTCTGAAGTCAAGGTAAATTGACAGATCATTTGGATACATCATAAGATTCAGTATTTAGAAATTTATGTATATATATCATGAGCATCTAAAATCTAATCTAAAAAACCAAGCAACTAACCAAACAAACAAAATGTTCCCATCTCTAACAACAGGAACAAAACCCAATATATTTCATTTTTTCACTTGCATAGGCAGCTCCCCGGTAATTTGAAATCATGCGTGTGTTGCCCCGTTACTCGTGATTAATATGATATTACAATGGTTTAAACATATCTTTTTCTCAGGTTGGCCACTGAAAAACAATAACGCAAATGTATTCTTCACATGCTAAGAACAGAACTCAGTACAGAGCAGTCTCTGTTCATCAGGTATATCCCTATGTTTCATTAATTTTAAGTTAATACACGTGCATTTCTGTGGGGAAAAATGAGAGTGAGAGAGAGCCAAGCAAAGGGAAAGGGAGAAAAATATTGCCATAAAATTTTAAGACATCAAAGCTTGCTGGAAAAAGTCACCTTGCTTTAGACTCTCTGTTTTTTAATTCCTTTTCTTGCTCTAAAATTAAACACATCCATTTCAAAGGAGCCATCTGGGCAATCCTAAGGAAAGCAAGAGAGACCAGACCTGACACTCTCTGAAGCTCAGTTAACCTGAGGAAAAAAATGATTTGTCTTCTTTTTCCTCCTCTTTCTGATTTGAGGAATTAAATAAAGCAAAAGGATACAAAAGAAACTCCTATTGTGAAGAATAATAGAGAATGTCATTGCAGCTTTTCCTTATATGATTCAAGGAGCTTGTTCAACCAGCATGTATCTGAATTTGTTTTATAACAGAGTGGCAGCCAATAGGCTGAATGCTTAATATAAGGCTGTGATTCAGCAGGCTACATCCATTCAGAAAAAATACTGGAAGTTAAACTCTACTATGTTATTGGTTTCTCTGTTAGGTGTATATGCTCTCCTGAGCAGTAATCCCAGAGTCCAGTGCTGATTTTATTTTACAGATCTCCTACACAAGTACAGGAATGACTTAACCATAACTAACCTAAGGACAAAGGAACAGTGAGGCAATTTTTCCTCTGTATTTCTGATGTACACAGATTTTAGTAGGTGTGTTTGTACTAAGGCAATATTTTTGTCCTCCTAGGGCAAAAATCCAAAATGATTTTTACCTATTCAATCTTGTCACTCCAATTTAAGTCAAACTATAACTTTCTGCAAAGAATGCATTGATTTCAGTAAGCAACCTGTGGGATAAAATAACACACAGAATGAGGTAACTAAAGAGCTGAATGGAGGATGGTGAGCAGCTACTGTGGAAAGCAATATGTAAACTGAGTATCAGAGATCATTTGTAATTGAGAGATCTGTCTGTCTGGCTTCAATAGACACAGATAGGACAAGCAAGGAATTTTTTTGTTAGGATTTTTCAAAGCAAATTGGTCAGACTTGTTGAGACCTGAGTTTACAGTTAGGGTAACTGTAAACTGGCTGTGTTAGGGAATAAAATCTGAATACCCAGAAGTAACCTAATTTATTTTGTCCTCTGAATATTGGTGCTCACAAAATGGTAAACCGGTTGGTTTAGCTGGAATTGTGAAATGTGGTGTTCAATTAACTTTTCTACCTAACTACAACTGTAATTATTGGTTAACAACTTGTCTGGTCCCTATTTAAAACAAATCACTCTAATTGCCTTAACTTCAGCATTATTTCCACAGTTCTTCCATGCACTGCAAGTTTTATGCTTGCTTATCTCCATATTTTTGTCATTTTCTATTTCCTTTGGCCTCTCAACTGTTGATGTTAAGGAGACATTAGTTTATTTTTCATTGAATACTTCAAAATTTTAATTTTCCTTTTGTCTTCCTTTACATATTTCAAGCAGATGCCTGCTGGCACAAATAATCTTCATTACATATGAATCCAATACAGACTTCTAATTCCTCACTTTTACTTTAAGTGTCATTTGTGTTCTACATTTCTTAAGGTGTACAATGAGATTATTTCAAATACTTGAGTGAGCCATGTATTATACAGTATAAAATATAAGAAAATGTTCTTGGTTATCCTCACTCCCTGGTTTGAGATACTTAACACCTTTGTTCTCAAGTTTATAGAGACGTCTACCTCATGCTATGTCTAACTTAAGGAATTTTAACTGCGCAAATTATCTAGCTCCTGAATTGCTTATCCTGGCTTCTTCATCTCTTCCTCCTTTAGAGTAGCAGGCTGCTGAGCTTATAGACTGTCAGTGACTTTGATTTTTTTTATTTTGTCAATGCAAAATATTTCCTAGTTATCCAAGATTTAATCTGCTATCATGCTTCCCAGATCTCCAATGACTTTAGTACAACTGAGGAATTTCACAATCCTCTGTAAACTATTTTTAGCTGAAACCACTTAACATTCTCTCAGTTTTCAGTAACTTGCTGTCTACTTTTTTACTGGTTTACTAACACTTTAAAAAACACTGGTACCAATACTGTCCTTTAGGACATTTCTATAGTGACCATCATTCAAACATAGAAAACATAATTTTTAGGGTTCTTTGAATTTAACATATTAACTAATTTCCAATATTATCTAGCCTTCTTGTTCTATTGTTATTATATTTATTTTAAGTCTGTAACAGTGCTCCTTTTACTGATGATCATCCTGATTGTCTGAAATTTTCTGAGCCAGTAACCATATGTAGCTTTGAACCATTTAAAGAAAAAAAAAACCAAAAATGAAAATAAAGCTCATGGTAGTTGAAAAATCCATTAGATTTTCAGTAGGGTTACTTTTTTTTTTTTTTTTTAAGAAGAAGAAATTAAAATATCTGACATTCCATTTCAATGATATGGAGAAACTGGTATATGCTCTACCTAAAATTGCATAGTTAGTGGCAGAACTCAGGACTTCCAAATTCTAGTTCTCTCCCAGTGAGGTGTGCTGTCTCTCTTGCTGGCATGTTGCTAGTTTCCCTGTTACAGAATGTTGGCTGAGATATGGTATAATGTCTCCTGAATGCATTTGACCGTTTCATGGTAGTAAGTACCAAAAAGCAACGTGAAGACCTAGTGTGATGCACACACAGAAAAAGTAACAGAAGTAACAGGAAGCACTCAGATCCTGTTTATGGTGGTGCTGAATGCAAGAGAAACACCAGAAATAATAGGAGCTCTTTTCATTAAAAGAAATCACAATGAAGTAAGCTTATTTAACACTTGGTAATGGCTTTATTTGGTACAAGTGTGAAAGAAAATTAAATTAGCTAATTGGTTACAATGTATTTACAAATGAATTAATGACCTCTTGAAATCAGATTTCAATTCACTCAAAATAAATATTTCCATTTATTTTGTTTCAAAATGTTTCTCATGATAGAATGTTTTGCAAGAATTATTGCATCCAAGCAAAGCCATTTGTATTCAAGGAAGTAAAATGTGTAGAATATAGTGACAGAAGAGAAAAATGAACACATTTAGCTGTATAAAGGTTCCTGTTCCGGTTTCTAGACCCATCAGATTACTCACCAGGGCCATTTAGTATCTCATGCATGCTTTTATCAGCACACCTGGAGGAGAAGTGATTGATGCTAAATATAGGCAAGGTAACAGGCAGTTGGGCAGTTTTGATTCCCAGAAAGAGAAATGAATTCTGTTTCAAATCACAGAATCACTAAGTTGGAAAGGACCTTCGAGATCATCAAGTCTAACTGTACGTGTGATCCAGTGACTGATGTTTTTTTCCCAGTTGTGTATAAGCAGATACTTCTTTTGATTCTCAGGTGAGATTGTGTTACAAGCGCCTGACTAGTTTTGTAAGATGTTTTTGGTTTTGTTTGCCAACCACTAACTGAAGTTTTAAGTTTGGAACTGTGAGAGTTTCCAAGGGACGAGGGTCGTGTTCATTGTTTTGGGAAGTGGCCAGGATCCAGGCTGGCTAATAGAGTGACATGATCACTCTAGTAGCTTTAAGGCCTAAATGGAGATAGGAATCACAAGATTTCCTGTTTATCTTGTTCTGTGTATTTTCATACAAAAATGAGTCACTGCCAGGAATACCAAATAAAATAGATTGTTACCTGTCCTCTGAACTTGTTGAAGAAAGAAGGTACTTGTTTCCCCTTGCAGACAACCTGGGATATATACTCAGCCATCAAAATACATTAGTATAAACTTGCTGTCACATCCATGCTTTCACAATCTAGTTAATATGGTTAACGATATCTGCAAAGATATAGTCACATAGGCTTCAACATGTGTCAACATGGCAGCATGCGAATGCTATGCGAGCTTCTGGTTGAAGTCTGTATTATAAGATGTGCTGACTTATATTTGTGAATACTGTTACTAAGGATAGTTAAAATAATTTTATAAAAGTATGTTATAATGAGATACTGTAAATCTGCCTTCACTGGATTATGGAGCAAATGCATTGTGCTGGATTTCTTTCTATACAGACATCTGATAGATGTGCACTTGTGAACTGGTTACTCTGAGTGTGTGGTTAATCTGGCCCCATTTAGCAGAACAGTCCTAGAGGGAATTCCTGGCAAATGTGCCAGGCGGCTTCTTGCAAGGACAGTACTCTCAGCTAGCTCATGTGAAATGATTTTTCTAGGAAACATCTGCATTTACTCAGATGATTCCCATCTAAGCTGTCTCTCCAGTGAAATTGCTTTGTATAAAAATAACAAACTCAGGGTAAAGGTATTAAGTTGGGGGAAAGGCTTGAACAAATCTTAAAATGAATTTGAACAGATTTTGGTTGTTGCTGGCTTGTTTGCCTTGTTTGTTTGTTTGCTTTATTTTTAATCCTACTTTATTAATCTGAATTTTTAACAAAGAAACATAGGCTGATGAAACCAGGGAAAACTCATGTCAGAAGCAGTGCTCTCAGCATTTTTCTTCAACAGCATTAACTGATAATAGTTCTATCACCACTTATTAAATGTTAAATTTAATCTAGGATGTATCTCTATATTGTCTGCTGAGATTTTGAAAGAATGTAATAAAATTTTGAGAAAGAATTTCCCTTTCATATGTACCTGCAGTAACTAGAAGCTTTTCCTTCTCCCTATGCTTTTTCTTTTTTAAAAGCACAAAGAAATCTGTTAACTAGTTATTGCTCCTAGAACAGAATGTTTTATTTATGTGTTTCTGTGCTGAATGTTAAATTGTAAATGTTTAGTGGTAGTCATACTCTTGTGAACACTACTCCAAACGTATTTCATTACTGCAGAGCTGTACTTGGTGCTTATTGGGTTCCCTGCAGCCACTTGCAATTAAAGGTCAGACATGAAAAGCCTGGATTTCACAGGCAGAGGAATGCTGTGTTGACTCTGCAAGGTTCTTCATGAGAATAAACTTGCTACAGAGATGAAAGTGGCTGAGGTGGGCAGAACACCAGCTGGGCTGCTAAAACCATGTGGTACCTAGCAACAACTTAAAGCCTCATAGTGGTAATAGGACACCACCTGTAGCTGGGTTAAGCTCTGTATATACAGGTACAATCTAGTAGGCATGCAGTTCTGATGGTGCAGCCTAGGAATTTGGATGCAAAGAGCATCATACTTACTGAGTTACTAAGAAAGTAAAAGTTGCTTGTGTGTAAGCCATTCTACTCACTGCCTTCTTCCTGCTCCTGTATTCTTTCACTCTTGGCTTTTAAATTGAAAGAAGACCCTTTGTAATATATTTCTTTCCTGCTCAACAGATCTGTGTGGCAAATCACATAAGTATGAGCTGTCTTTCACAGCAGAGATTTCTGGGTTTGTAAGTTGTATGATTCTCTACTGGAATGATAAAAACTTATTAATAGCTTATTACCTAGAAAATAATGTGTCCTGGCACTTAAGACCAGAAGGGATTGATAAACAAAACTTTCTCATGTAATTGTGTAATCTTTGCTTACCCCTCTATGCTACTACCATTCTATTCAAGCTATTTTTTAAAACCTTTTTTTCCAGCCTGGGAGAAAAATATTGTTCTTTATAAATAGTCTATAGATTAACACGAAAGGTCATTCATATTCCTGAAATTTCCTGCTGTCATTTCATCCATCACAACTTTAAATTAAGGGCTCTGATCTGTTTTTAGCTCATTGCTAGAGTAAAGCATGCATCTTTTCCTGTTGAACTTCTGCATGTCCATAATTCCTTCTGTGTGATATGAAGATCAGTTCCTGAATGGGAGTGAAGAGCTGAAAAACTGATGTGGGGATGACAGAAGTGAACTAAAAGGTAGTTAAGGCAGAGATCTTGCTGGTATCCTCTGCTTTCAGAAAAAGAAGTCATTGCCAAGTCATATAAAATGCAAAATAAAAAATGTTGGCTGTGGTACTTAAATATTAATATAATTCTCTAGTGGATTTGGAAGACAAGTGCATTTGCAGGATAAGGGAAGGATTGAAAGAGCACCAAATGACACAATAGCTCATGAGCAAAGTTTTACATATCCACATAGTTTCTTTAGAGCTCAGTGAGGAACACACAGTTGTAGGAAGCTGTCTGAGATGTCTACAGCCCACTTGTTTTGCTAGTCATTGAACTGCTTGCCTACTTAAGAAAGAGAATTTTAGCTTATTTCTAAAGCGATTAAATATTTGGAGTCTGGATTGAGGCTGCTTTGTAGAGTAGCTTTGCATAGTAATAGTGTGATGGTTACAGTGTCTGGTTTCTAGTGCAGGATCAGAAGTGTGTTTAATTTGACATCATCTAGACAACCTGTTCCACTGAAGCAGAGAGGATATGTATTAACATGAAGGTGCAGCATGAATCAGAGTTAAAGATGTGTTTGGAACTCTTGCCTGTCCATGGTCTGACTTCAAACCACTGCACAGCTTCCTATATTTTTATTTTATCCCTTAAATGAAAAAAAAAAGAGGTAGGCAACTGAAGACTGTTACAATGTAATTGCATGAAACCCTATTATCAGTTTGTGCTTCCTTTCTAGGTAAAAGCACTGCTCAATTTTATTCCTAACCTTTCCAGCAGATACTTTTTCTTTTACCTGCAAACCACCTGGGAGAGTGTCTTGCTCTTAATCTAAATAATGTGCATCTACCAAGAGACTAGTAGTTGGAGAAATACATTCCAGTGCTGCCCACATTATTAAGAAAAATGTCACCACAAACCACCCAACAATTTATGTTATCCTTAAACTGCAAAAGCTAAGTGTAGACACTATCTCTAATGAATGAACTAGTTCCTGTGTAAATGCTGTGAGATCCAAGAGAGATTAGCCTGGATAATGGAGTTAAAATCAAGCTAATTTTTTGTGAGACTGCTGATGGGTCAAAAGTCTCCTTCACAGCTTTGTTAGGCAGAAAGGTGGAGAAAGTTTCTGTGTTAGGCTCAGAGGCCATGAATGTAAATTTATTTCTGTCAATATACTTGGCTCTGTTGAACAAAATGAGCTGTATAGGCATGCCTCGTTTTATTGTGCTTCACTTTATTGCTCTTCACAGATATTGCATTTTTTATTGCACCATTTTTTAGCAATAAAGTATTTTTTTAATCCAGGTATGTAAATTGGGTTTTTTTTAGACATAATGCACAGTTAATAGATTGCAGTACAGTATAAATATGACTTTTATATGCACTGAGAAATCAAAAAAAATTGCTGTGACTTGCTTTCCTGTGATATGAGATATTAGCTTTTTGCAGTGGTCTGGAACCAAACCTGCAATATCTCCAAGGTATCTGTATTCCCAGTTGTGTGGCTAAACCTGGACTGAGTCCAATGCAACTAATGATCTGCAGCAAAACGTTTCAGATCTGTGGAAGTATAAGCTGAAGAGAGGTGAAAGAACTGCTGATAGCTCTGGAGCTGAATGGGGATACACTAAATATAGAATGAATCATAGAATCATAGAATAGCCAGGTTGGAAGAAACCCACCGGATCATCAAGTCCAACCATTCCTATCAAACACTAAACCATGTCCCTCAATGCCTCATCCACCAGTGCCTTAAACACCTCCAGGGAAGGTGAATTAACCACCTCCCTGGGCAGACTGTTCCAGTGCCCAATGACCCTTTCCATGAAATAGTTTTTCCTAATGTCCAGCCTGAATCTCCCGTGGTGGAGCTTGTGGCCATTCCCTCTCATCCTGACCCTGTCACTTGGGAGAAGAGGCCAGCACCCTCCTCTCCACAACCTCCCTTCAGGTAGTTGTAGAGAGCAATGAGGTCTCCCCTCAGCCTCCTCTTCTGCAGGCTAAACAACCCCAGCTCTCTCAGCCACTCCTCATAAGGCCTGTTCTCCAGCCCCTTCACCAGCTTTGTTGCTCTTCTCTGGACTCGCTCCAGAGCCTCAACATCCTTCTTGTGGTCAGGGGCCCAGAACTGAACACAGGATTTGAGGTGCTGTCTCACCAGTGCTGAGTACAGAGGGAGAATAACCTCCCTGGACCCACTGGTCACACCATTTCTGATACAAGCCAGGATACCACTGGGCTTCTTGGCCACCTGGGCACTCTGCTGGCTCATGTTCAGTCGCTGTCAACCAACACCCCCAGGTCCTTCTCCTCCTGGCAGCTTTCCAGCCAGGCTTCTCCTAGTCTGTAGCTCTGCTTAGGGTTGTTGTGCCCCAAGTGCAGGACCCAGCATTTGGCCTTGTTAAAACGTACACCATTGGACTCAGCCCAGCAGTCCAGCCTGTTCAGATCCCTTTGCAGAGCCTCCCGACCCTCCAGCAGATCCACACTTCCACCCAGCTTAGTGTCATCTGCAAACTTGCTAAGGGTGCACTCGATGCCTTCATCCAGGTCATTGATAAAGACATTGAACAGGGCTGGACCCAGCACAGAGCCCTGGGGAACCCCACTTGGAACTGGCCTCCAGCTGGATTTAACACTATTTCCCACCACTCTCTGGGCCCAGCCAGACAACATGTTTTCCACCCAGGAGAGTGTGCGCCCATCCAGGCCAGAGGCCGACAGTTTCCATAGCAGAATGCTGTGAGAAACTGTGTCAAAGGCTTTACTGAGGTCCAGGAAGATCATTCACAGCCTTTCCGTCATCCAGCAGCCGAGTCACTTTGTCACAGAAAGCGATCAGGTTAGTTTGGCAAGACCTGCCTTTTGTGAACCCGTGTTGACTGGGCCTGATCACCCAGTTCTCTTGCATGTGCTTCATGACAGCACTCAAGATCACCTGTTCCATGACATTCCCTGGCACTGAGGTCAGACTGACAGGCCTGTAGTTCCCTGGATCCTCCCTGCGACCCTTCTTGTAGATGGGCACAACATCAGCCAGCCTCCAGTCCAGTGGAACCTCCCCAGTCTTCCTGGACTGTTGGAAGATGATGGAAAGGGGTTTGGCCAGCACATCCGCCAGCTACTTCAACACCCTTGGGTGAATCCCATCCGGCCCCATAGACTTGTGGGTGTCTAGTCAGGTTAGCAGGACTCTGACCACCTCCTCTTGGATCATGGGAGCCTCATTTGCTCCTCTAGCTCCTAGGTTTGTACACAGATGGAATAACTTTACAAATAAAGCCTGAGGCAAAGAAGGCATTAAGTACCTCAGGCTTTTCCTCATCCCTTGTCACTGTTGTTCCTCCTGCATCGAATAGGGACTGTATGGTCTCCCTAGTCCTCCTTTTATTATTTATATATTTATAGAAAGATTTTATCTTTCACAGACTTTGCCAATTTGATTTCTAGTTGAGCCTTTGCCCATTTTATTTTTTCTCTACACAATGAGGAGCAGCATCCACACTGCTTCTTTACTTTGTTTAACATGTGCCTAGCAATGTAGGAAACAATGATTGGAACTGTGAGAAAGAGCTGATTTTCATTTTGGATTTGCTGACTTTCTGAAAAATATTAAATTTTCTACAGCTCATTTGCTTTTGGTACCCATTCTATACCCTTTCTTTTTATCTGCCTTCCTTTCAGACCTTCTCCCCTCCTTCACAAATGCTCCTTCTTTTCAGCCACACTTTACAATATCTGTTTCTCCACCCACTGCATGCTTCCCACGACCAGTCCTCCTTGGCTGTCTTAGCATATCCCCTCCGCTTTCCTTCATGATAGCTTTCAATGAAAAGTAAAATGGCTGAATTCTGCATCCCAAGGAATAGCCTTGTAGCTTTTCTGTTGATCTCAGTAATTGTAAATGAAAACAATTGGATGAGATGCTGGCCAATGGCTTCAGAGAACCTCTGATTTATTATCCTTCTTACCTTCAGTTTCATAGATAGATAACAGGGTTTTCCACTTAAATTTTTGAACTGAGTTGGAGAAGTCTGTTCTTCAAATAAAAAATATGAAACAACATATATCTTTGCCTTTATTTCAACTGAAAATATCTTATTAGTTAAAGTTTTCAGTGTTAAGAAGCTAAGAAACAATGGTATGTAATAAAGAAGAAAACAGGTAGAGGACTGACTCTGACCAGCAGTAGGTTCTCTTCTAGATCTCTCTTTGAGATCTCTGTAGTCTCATACTATAGTGTGTTGAGAGAGGCAGTATTTTTAAGATCATTATTAATCTTAAAGTAGATATTCAAAATGAGTCAGATGAATCACACCTTAAATATATCTTTCTCACCAATGACTGTAAGGAAATCTGGAGTGACTAGGTCTGAGGTTGATGACTACACCGTGTATATCTAAAGTTAGTAAAATGAATCTCACCCTAGCTGTTATCTTAAATGCTCATTGTAACATGCAATTCCTTTTTATTTTTTTTTAACTAAAATTCCCAAACAAGAAAATATTTTAAGATAAAACAAAAAATATTTCAGCTTGACATTTGCCACAAAAAGATCAAATTTCATGTTGAATTTTATATTTCGCTTAAAAAGTTTCAGTCTTGACAACACTACTTTTTCATTTTCTGAAGAATGTTTTTAGAGTGAAAAATGTAAACTGACTCCTCTTGACGCATAAAAAGCAGAGAGAGTGCTCCACTCAACTTGTCCTTAGGTGCTGGTGCTAATACAGCTTCACTGGGGACAAGTTACGTTAGGAGTAGCTGTAATTTCATGACCAAGTCATTAGCAGCTGGGCTAAAAACCAACAATCAATTTCACATGGATTCAGTTCTGTTGTCAGGTGGCAATAACTTCTGGTCACTATTAAACTGGATTGGATTTGCACCAGTGACCTAGAAGAGAAAAAAGAAATTCATTGTCAGTTCTTTAAGCCATTCAGTTCAGCAAAATAGCCTTGTATCAAGATGTATCATTTATTTCCTTATACCTTCCTGGCAGGAGTCTAACTATAACAAACCACCTCAAACAGCAGTAGGATGTAGTAATATAGAGCAATTTAAGCCTAATGGAGCTCAGAGCTTTCTAGTACTGTGAGATGACAGGTTTTGGAGGACAAGATATAAGGTGAGGAACAATTGTTTGTCTTAACCCTAGCCAGCAGTCACTGTCTATAAACATCCTGCCTATTCATGTTTCTGGGTCAGAGGGAATTTCTGAGTACTTTGAAACCTGCATTAAAACAGTCTAAGACTTTGAAAAGGCCTAAGGTAATTTTCTTCTACCTGCTGTGACTTTCTTTCCCAAGTCCTAAAACTGCATGACTGATTGGTCGGTAATTTCTGAATTTCATCTTGGGCAGTAATAAACCTGTGAAAAGCATGTCCTGTTGTGAGGAGCAATTGTAACTGTATGCATTAGTTTACATACTCCTTTTGCATTTATCCATTCAACACCTTTTCCACTTACCATTCCTAAGTCAGACTTGAATGAGTTGAAAGAAATCAATGTCTCTTTGTAACCTCTGAATACTTTTTTCCCAGTAGAGTACTTCCCTAAAAAAGTGGTTAAGTTGAACAGCAGGATAGTCAACAGTAGTTGTCACTAATGTCAGCAGTAAATTCTCTATTGGATCGCCTTTCGGTCCCTTCACTTACTACCAGCTCAGGTGGTTTTGGAAGACATTTTTCTATTAATCTCTTTCATCTGTTTTTTCTCAACTTTTTGTCGCTGATTTAAATTTTGCTTGCAGTCCATTATGATTAAATAGTAATTCCAAACCAAGCTTGGTTTTGGTAAATTCTGTATTTTGGTTTAGAAGGTTCATTCTTTCCAGTGAGGGTCTGAAATAAGAAACTTAATAGCTCTTTCTGTCCAGAGACAAAAAAGTGCACTCAGCTCTTAGGCAACACTGAAATGTGTGAAACGTGGCAAAGATGTAATATACTTACCAGGCTCTTTAGTCTGAGGGAAGTCAGTTCAAACTTAAATTTTTGAGAAGATACTTATGGGTGCCTAACAATCATAATATAACTTCTGAGTCACTTAATTTCTACATAATTAAGTTCCTCCAGAAAAACACCAGCAAAGAAGGATTTTCATTGACAGCTACATTTTATCTGGATAGTAAAGGAGACTTTGGATATTTCTTCATACCTTTGGGCTGCCCAATTGTAGTTGACTCAGTCAGGGTGTTTGATGCCCTCAGTTCTGAAATGTTCTCCAAAAACGAAGGCTTATACTTGAAGAGTGAGATTTTGTGTTTACTTTTCCTTATTTTGGACATCTGAGATGCCAATTAAGATGGTCAGAAGAGTTCAGCGTGACAGGCTTCAGAGAGTATCTTTTTCTGAGGAAGCAGCTGGTGGTTACACTCACTGACAGAACATTAGCAATGTAAACTGCTTTCAGTTCCTCTGAAAAACAGGTTCCCTACCCCATGCCATTGTTTCACATCTAGAAAAGAGCTCACACAGAACCAAAGTGCATTTTCTGTCCTTCTCACAGAAGCACAATATCCAGATCAGAGCAGCTATCTGTTAATCTTTACAAGAAATAGATTGTTCTCATATCCATGGAGACGAGGATGGCTATAGGAACTCATTTCAGGAGGCTTTGCGTTGCACCAGAGTTTCTCAACAGTATCTTGTCCCCTATGATGTAAAAAGCTCAGTAGCCCATCCTCCAAAATTAGCAGGAGTTGTTACCCCTTACACAGATGACCATTACAGAAAACATTTCAGTTACTCTTTTTAAAGCTGTTGATTGTCACAGATATTATAATTTTCCCCTCCCTTGTTTATTTGCTATTTTTGACATTTTTCAAGCCTTGCATTCTGTTTGGTGGAATGATCTTCAGATATGAAGATGATCTTGCAGAAATACAGCTAGCTTTGCTGACAACCATATTGGCTTTTCATTCCTTTTTGTTGTGAAAGGTTAATTGTTCTACTTAGTTCGTTATTTTATTTATTTACTTCTGGCTCTGAGCTGTGCTTGAAATTAGACTCATCGTAATAACATTATGTGCAGACTATCTGCTGACTGTGTCAGATCAAGTGTTATAATATTTTATTTGTATTGAAAGAGCATACACTGCCAGTAATAAGTATGCACTGCCCCTGGGCCCAGCTCCTGCTATGTATTACAAATCTCAGAAATGTGGTCATTACTTTGTCTCAGCTGCAAAATGACTTTTATTGAATTCCAGTTAAGGTATCCTGTTACTTGCAATTGTTTTTTAAAAGAGTTTTTCCACATTCCTTCCCTTTTCTCCTTCATTTCTGGAAACTTCATGATGCCATTTGATCCCTACAATACTCTGTAGCTGAATTCTCAGCCCAGGCTCACAATCTGACACTTCATAATCTGTGAAAATGAGGAGTAGTACTTGACCAACTTTGTTTTATGATTTTGCAGTAATGGGTTTATACAATATTCATGAACTAATGCATAATTTTTTTCTATAAACAGCAACTTTTTATTATTTAATGTGAAAGAACCTTTTGTAGCCCATAGGTTGTTTGCAGTGCATTTGTTATGAATATATTTTGAATCATATTTACATGAAAGACCACGTAGTGTATTGTTGTATTATAGCTTATACTCCATTATTTGCTATTCCTTTGGGTTTCAATCAAAACTTCTCAGTTTAAAGCTGTCTAATCCACTAATAAGAAATAATAACTACAGTCTTTTACAACTTGTGTCTTGCATTCATGACAAAAATGTCAAGAGCATGTAGGATCTGAATATTGCAGTTCCAAAGGGTTATGACCAGTATAAGCAAATGTGGTATAAGGGGAAAACCAAACAAAACCAAAAAAAACCCTCAACAAAACCTTACACAATAGTTAATGGTAATGTTTTCAAAATTCTTACTCACAACCAAGTCTTCTTCATGAAGCAGATAATTGTTTACAGTATAGGAGAAATAAAGTATTGAAATTAGATATGTAGATATGTAGACACTCTCTTGTATAAGCATGTCTGATAAAACTGCCTTTTAATACAGAAGATAAGGCCAAACCTGTTTTTCATATAGATCAAGTTTTCATATTAGCTGTACATATAGCTTAAGTATGAATTTTATCTATAAAAAGAGACATTTATGAAAACCTTCACTTGAAAAGAAATCCTTCCAGAATTTTCTGGAATTGTGCTTTGCATGTAGCATTTTATTCGAATAATTATTCTAGCTTATTTTTCTATCCACAATATGGCTATTTTTAATGGTGTCTTTAGAAAGATTGATTCTTATAATAAAACTGAGTCAGAATACTCAGATAGTACTCAGTAATTTTTACAAACCAGCAATTTGTTTCCAAACTTGACCCAGAGGAGATATAGGTTAAGTATAGAATCAGAGAATCATAGAATCACAGAATCATTAGGTTGGAAAAGACCTTTGAGCATCGTCAACTCCAACAGCACCTGTTCACTACTAAAAACTATCCCCAAGCACCTCATCTATATACCTTTTAAACATCTCCGGAGATGATGACTCAACTAGCTCCCTGGGCAGCCTGTTCCAGTGCTTGATAAGCCTTTTTGTGACGGAATTCTTCCTAATGTCCAATCTAAATTTCCCTTGATGCAGCTTAAGGCCATTCCCTCTTGTACTATCATCTATTGTTTGGGAGAAGAGACCAGCACCCACCTCTCTACAACCACCTTTTAGGTATTTGTAGAGAGCAATAAAGTCTCCCTTCAGCCTTGTCTTCTCCAGGCTAAACAACTCCACTTCCCTCAGTCACTCCTAATAAGACTTGTTCTCCAACCCCACCACCAGTTTTGTCACTTTTCTCTGGACAAGCTCCAGGACCTCTATGGCTTTCTTGCAGTGAAGGGCCCCAAACTGGAAATAATGTTTGAGATGCAGCCTCAACAGTGCTGAATACAAGGGCAGAATCCCTTCTCTGGTCCTGCTGGCCACACCATTTCTGGCACAAGCCATGGGGTTATTGGCTTTCTTGGCCACCTGGACACACCCACTGGCTCATGTTTAGCCAGTTGTCAATGAATACATCCAGGTCTTTCTCTGCCTGGCAGCTTTCCAGCCAGTCTTCCCCAAGCCTGTAGCGCTGCATGGGGGAGCTGTGTCCCAATTGCAGGACTCTGCACATGACCTTGGTAAATCTCAGCCCATTGGCCTCAGCCCATTGATCCAGCCTTTTCGGATCCCTCTGTAGAGCCTCCCTACCTTCCAACAGATTGACACTTCCTCCCAGTTTATTGCTGTCCAAAAATTTGTAAGGGTGCACTGGATCCCCTCATCCAGGTCATTGATAAAGATATTGAACAGGACTGGACCCAGCACTGAGTCCTGAGGAGCACCATTTGTGACTGGTCTCCAGCTAGATTTTGCTTCATTCACCATCACTCTTTGGGCCAGACCATCCAGCCAGTTCTTAACTTAGTAGAGTGTATGTCTGTGCAAGCCAATGGCACTAGAAATGGCACCAGAAATGGCACCGTTATGATACAAATAATCCATCTTTCAATAAGCAAACTGCTTTTTATTTTCTTATTTTACTAAAAAAAATAAATAAAGGAAAAAATCTTACTGTTAAAACAGAAAAGTTTCAATTTCAAATCACAGTAGGAAGGAATCTTGAGAGGATGTATCACACATGTTTGCTACAGTGACATTAACTAATAAAATGAGAGAAGTTTGTCCTTCTTGTCCTTAATAATGTCACATGGTGAAGATTCCATAACAACTGTGGTGAATCATGAGCTCTTCCACTAGAAGCCCTTTTTAAATGTCTTACTTGAATTATTGCATTTCAAATGCCTTTACTTCTTGTCTTAATTTAATGGACATGGAAAAGTGTTATCTTTTCTCTTTGGAGTATCCTTTTGCATATTTGCAGACTATTTTCATATTTCCTCTCCTTATTTTCTTACATAGAGAATCTTTCCTCTCAGTTTTTCCTTTTAGGTTATTACTTTTAGACTTCTGAAAATTCTTCTTCCTCCTCTGTCTCTCCAATATGTCTACATCTCTTTTAAAGCATAGCCTGAAACTGAAATCCATTTTTGTTTAACAACTTCTGTTATGAACCTTAAAAATTGACATTAATATGTGTACTGTTTAATGACTTAGGCCTAAATGAGCTGCTATTAACAATATGTCAAAGATCATAATTTTTCAGTTTACTATAGTAGGAAATAATTATCTTCCATATCTATTACACTATTGAATTCATGGGTCTCCAAAAAGTTTTCTGGATTATAAACTAGTTGCCAGAACTAAAATCCAAATAAATCAGAAGGCAGATTTTCATGAAGTTAATGAGCAGGACTTTAATATAATTTACATTAAGTTTAGAGTAACATGACACTAGTAACATTGTGGAAGTTTTTCTGTGGTGTGAAATAAACCTGCACCTCTGTTAATTTTAGGAAATTCTCACCTGCTTTTCCACAGCATCCAGCACTAAAAGTTATTTGTGTCTGTCAGCATAACAGAGAACACCAATGTGTAACTTAGCCATTGAGTTGGATTGTGTTGGATTAGCAGCATAAATTTATCTTGCTTATGAAAGGAAAAAAGGGATTAAAAAACATTATTTACCTGCGAAATCATGCAAGTTCTTTCAATTCTCTGCTGCATTTGAAATCTTCATTTCTACTTTTCTGCTGGTACATCTTGTTTTCTTTTACTCCTTATCATATTGATGGGGGCTTTTGAACAGTCCAAGGTTGTAGCCTTGAAATGAAAAGAAGAATAGCTCTGTTTCAGGCCCTCTTGCCATTATAATCTGTACATAGTCCTTTTAATGAGGCATAAATAGTATTTGTGGATTGTAATGGAGGATTGCTGTGCAGCTTTACTTTGACCTCTATTTTAAATTTATGCCTACATGACTCTAAATTTCAATTTGTTTGCGATTCTGTTTCCCTTCCTGAGTGTTTATGGGTCCTTGCTAGCTATTGAAAGCAAGAAAGAACCCTAAGAGTCAGCCAGCTAAATGCTTAGTGTTTCAGTTAAAAAGTATGTGTATAGTACTCAGTAGAATATTTTCTTGGAGCCATACTACAGACGTTCTATGTAGATCCCACTTGCCCACGTTACAGTGTAGAGCTGTGGGTAGAAAAGAGCAAGGCTTCCTGAGACCATTGTTGGTAATATGTGTGGAGAGCTAGTGAAAAAATGGTGTACTGAATGCAGTTTATATGGCATGTCCCATTGTGTCCTACCGCTCTTGGCCAGCTGTTCCCACCCCTGGTTTGTTCTTGTAAATAAACCAAAATCATAATAATAGAATCTATTTTGATCACATTACAGGTTTCTGAGATGGGCTTACTCTTAAAGCACACAGTGAGACAAAGATGAAATCATGCGTTTTGATGACCGTGTTAGTGTAGGCACCATATCTTCATTAGAAATGCACAAGAGATATTTCTCCACTTTAATAAATGACTGCTTTTGAAAGGAGATTGCTTAGACTTAGGTGTGTTATCCTGGACTAATTGTGATATTCAATAAGATACAGTCAGGCCTGCTATATGCGCCTGACTGTATCAATTCTGTCACTATCAAGTATCATGACAAGGCATTACAGCTCCAATTCTGCAGAATTATGACAAATTCTAACATGAAATTGAGGGGGTTTCTCCAGGAAATAAGGGTCGCTGCTTGGCTTCCCATGAAGGTAATTCACTCCTCTCCAGCTGTAGGGTAAGTAGGGATCTAGAGATCCAAGTGGAAGTGACACAAGCCCCTGCAACAGCAGTGACTTAACAAATGCAGTTTTTGTTTCCTTTCTGATTTACTGACTGCCTGTGGGCAGACCTGGTCAAAAAAAGGCCATTTTGAAAATGTTCTCATTTGCTGAATTTCAAAGAAGCTTTTACCAGCTTCCCCTGATCAGTGCCAACGCTACTCTGGGTAGAGTGTTTGTCATTATGTGGGACCCTGGAGCACACTGGAAGTCAGCGACAGAGCCAGCACTTTACTTTAAACCCCTTTACTTCTTGTCTATGTGCTAATCACTGCACTGGGGAGGTCTCTCAGTGGCACAAAATGCTATGTGTACAATTGCTTGAAGTCACACCTACACACTCTTTCTATCCCTTCTCCTCCTGTTTTCATGTATTTGCCTGGATAATGGATAATCCGTTTCCTTTCACCCCCTGCTGCCTCTCGGTTGGAGGAAGTATTGCATAATTGTGATAAAAGTATAAATCCCCTTCTACAACATTTTTGTTGGAAGGAAAGGTCTTTCCAGTCTCTGTGGCTCCTTTATCATATGCAGTGGAGTTAAAATGTTCATACTTTTAAAAAGCTTTCTTAGTAGTAATTATTTCACTTTCCTGCCAGAGGGACTTTGAATGCCTTTCTCCTCTTAGGCTCATGCTTAATCTGCTATTTGTTACAGACATTAGAACTGACCTAAGACTCGTGTTTTAAAATGACTTGGGCATAATTTGCATGTATGTCAGTTTCACATACCCAGTATAGAGGAATTGTGCATCTTTCATGACTTTTCTTTTTTTAAATTTGTAGGTTTTTTTCTTTGATGTATGTTTTTTAACCGCCTTTACATAGTGTGATTTATATATTTTGCATAGATGTTATGAATAGGGTTTTCTAGGATCCTATTATGTCTTTGTATCCTTACCTGTGGCATAAGAAAGGGAGGTAATGAAGTAAGAAAGAGATGAAGCAGGCAAGGCATGAGTAGGTGGGTGAGAATTAAAGGAATACAGAATGGAAAAATGATCTCTGCTTCCAAGATTTAGAGCTACTTTTTCACACCTCAGAGTTATTCCATTTCCAAGACTCTGTGAGTCAAAGTGATTCTTCCATCTCTCTTTGAAGGAAATAGAACAAGCAGCATGAAACAAAGCTGAGTGCTTTGCTAATGCATTGCACCTGTTTGGTCTTATGATTATGATGAACAGCGTGACGAATATCATATACTTGGCAGTTTAACTAAAACTCTGAAAAATCCTGATCCAAATGTCCCATTCTTCTTCCCAATAGTACATTGGAAAATTTATACAGAGCTGGAGTCTTAATCACTGTACAGCACCTTTACATTTCTTTCCTCAGTACAAGGCTGTTAAAATGTGCATAAACATGATTTAAGATAATTTTATTTTCTATATATGACCCCAAAGAGGTATTAAGGGGAATTAGTATTCATTAATAATTACATTCAGATCTATTGACATTAATGAGAGCAGGTCTGAAGTCCTTTCAAAGGAAATATATTTTTCCTAGTTTTTCCCTACTTTTCTGTAAAGTTTGTGAAAAGGATTTTCTCTCTAGGAGTATTAATACTCTTTGCTTCCAGCCAGACCATATGTGTTGTTATTTTTCAGTACTTCTGCCTCTTTGTCCTGCTTTAAAAGACAAAGGTTAGAATACTGCAATAAATAACATATGAGGGATCACTTTTTGGGCAAGGAAGACCAACCTCAAATGATAAAGCCTCTGAGAAACATTATTCTGAAACAGCTAGGAAGCTGACCTCATTAAGTAATAGCTCTTTGCCCTCTTCCCTACTTCACATGAAAAAGAAAGAGAACAATGAATCTTTGGGGTTATTTTCTTTTTTTTAATCTTGACAGACAATTTGTCTGGAATGTAAAACCCAGTTACATTGTGGTTCTTTTATCTTCTCCAGATGGATTCATCTAATACATACTGACAGCCTATAATTTTATGCAGCCAGTGATGGGTAATAAGCTTTAGGTGTTTCTTGCATGAAATAGGATATCAGAACTAAATGGTCCTGGCTACAGGTAACAACCATGTGAAGGACAGGACAGTTATCTCTGAAATAATGTGTTGGATGAAATAAAACAGTATTTCAACAGGAGTGAAAAACCTGCCATATTTTCTCACTTTTGTCACAAATTTGGTGTTCTGTGCATACTCCAGATGATCACTACAGAATGCAGCTTTGAGAATGTGAAGCTTGTATTTGTACCCATCAACATATCAGTGTTCAGTGAACCTCTGGTGGCTTTAGACCACTCTTCCATCTTCTGTTGCCTCCAGAGTTTTCCCAGGCAGAAGTTTCTTGGATATGCAACAAAGCAGCAGTCGCCACAAAAGGGAAGTGCAGGGAAGCTGAGCTAAGAGGCAAAATTGATGATTGGTCCAAAGCTTCAAACAATCTAAAATTTTTCATCCTTTACCATGATGACAACCAGCACATAGTCAGCACAACAGCAAGAAATTCAGTTCCTTGGAAATATGATTTATTGCCTACAAGTTATCTTGGCTCTAACCAAGATGTCAGTGTGTCAGAGCAATTTGTTACATATATTTACTTTTTTTTTTTTCTTTATGTGGTGCTTCTCTTCAGCGAGCATGTGGGTGGTACATACATTTTGTTCAATACTTTGCTTTTCAATATTGTGCCACTGGGCTTTTTTCATCTGCCAGTATTTTATCTGTTCCCTTTGTTTGCACTCATCCTTCACAGAAGTTGTTCAATTCATCACAGCCCATGCACTGAGACATATTCCCTTGATAAATCTGAGGGAGATCTATAAATAATTTTATTAACAACTTGTCATTCTTGAGAGAATCACAGCAGACCATCCACAGATCAAGCCAGGAATAGGACAGCTGACCCCAGACTGCTGGGTGACTTTGGAGTACTTAATGAAGGGCCACTCCTTTCTATAGCAGAGTAAGTTGAGGTGATACAGTCCTACACAATGAGAGTAAGATCGACACATGAAGAGATTCTTCTATTTACTTTATACTGAATAGTGTCAGTCTACATCACCTTGAATCATATCAGCAACTTGGTGGCCGTTGTGTATTTATGAATTTCAGTACTTTGGCATAAAAAACATTGTGCATAAATAAGATCATAACTTGTTGACAGGTATGTTCTTTACTCCAAATAGCTTTATTGCTGACAACTCTTAATTTGTCACTAATATTGGGGGTGAATCATTAGACAGTGGCATCATCTGGCAGTGAGGCTAATCCTAATATTTAATTAATTGTTATAAATTGCTATTTCATGCAGGTGACTGTTCAGTGGCTTTGCTTAAATGACATTCCCCCTTTAGATCTTGGAAAAATAAGGAGGTATGGTGAGGTAGTCATTAAATAAGAAAGAAGAAGAAAGCACGAAGGATCATGTTAATGTAAAAAGGCACAAGTAGTGTCTAATTATTGAAACTTGCAAGTGGGCAAGGAGAGAGATGCAAAGAGAGAGAGGGGGAGAGGGGTAGTTTGGAAGAGGCTAAGTTAATTTGTTTCCTGGCCCCAGAGTAGGTCCTGAGATACTGCACCATTCACTTGCTAGCAAAGGGAGTCTTGGGTGATAATACTTCCTATGTCATGTGTTTCTCACTTGAACGACATGAGATACAACTTTTGTGCTGCTTGCTCTATAGTAATTTTAGGCAGGGATAACTATGCACACGTAGATAAACATAGACGTGCTCACAGACATGCCCAATCATAACCTGTCTTTTGTTGCATGGTTTCATATGCTAGAGAGATTTACTGTGCCAGTGGTAGATGTGGCAGAGCTAACTAATAGGGGGCAATGGTTTAAAAATCCACTAGCTGGCAAACTCTTCAGTTGCTATCTTGTACCATGCTTCCTCCCCCTCTGTGAGGATGCATCTGGTAAAGCAGGAAAAGGTTACCTTACAAGCCATACAATAAGGGTTTTGGAAGGACTACAATAACACGAAAGTAAAGAATTGCTTTAGTAGGGGATACTTTGTGAAACACTGCTGTTTAGGTAGTCCACTGTGACATGACAGGAGCCTCTGTTTGCCATTTGTAGCAGAAGAGAAACGGATAGTAGGGTGAGTCAGAATACCTCGCAGATACATTTTCTTTTTCTAAAGTAAGGCCGAAGTTAACAAGCAGATTTACTCAGAGTTACAATGTCTTGAATTACACAGAGCTGGTTTGGCTACCTCCCTTCTTTCAGTGCTAGATGAGCTGTGGAGATAATGACTTAGAAATTAAAATATGCTCACATTAATAGATTTTCAATAAATGAACATAGTAGGCCAGTGGAGCCACAGGATGTTATTTGGTCCATGAGGAGTGATACACTTTATAATTAGTTTCATTCACATGTGTTCAGTAGCCACTGCACAAGTAATTTTTTATCGCTATCTCCAGAAATCTTTCTCAAATAGCTATCTTTATATACACAACAGTGGTGAAAATGGAATAATATGCTGCCAATGCTGGAGAACATAATAAAATATTCCATCCCCTGGAAGTCATCAACAGAGACAAGGAAATTACAAAGGCTAATAGGTCATTTTGATTATTTTGTTCTTTGTAATTAAATGTCCAGCCTACTCAAACATTCAATAAAATAAAAAGATTTATAAGACAAGGTTTTAATTCTTGACAGCTAAAGCTATTTCCTAAACTATTCCAGTGCTGTCAGTGGAAAAGTATGTGTTGATGTAACTGGAGGCTTTTGTGCCCCCTGTGGTGATCAGAACTCTGCAGAGCTCCCACTGGTTTGATCAGGTTACCTTAAACAGATACAGAAAACTAAAATGAGATTAAGAAAAGCCTGTAGAGAAATAAAACTCACTATTCCATTACATTAAAGCTATAGGAAGTTTATTTTTTCTTTTACTTGCATGTATATACTTAACTTTCTTCTGTTCTGCAGCTTTCATTCTTCAGAAAACCCCTACATGGAAAAGTACTTGCTCAGGCCACAAGTCTTTTGTTATGTTCGTCATTCAGACACCAGAAGGCATGAAGGAATTTCCAGATCCTGCTTATGTCACTGGATTTACCTTACCATGGCAAAGGATTAGCTTTTGAGGACAGACATTGTCATTCACTGTATGCTTTACAGCCAGAAACACAAAATTATCTACTTCACAGATATCACTTGAGCCTTACTGGAATAAAAGAGAACAAAACAAATAATAAAATATTTTAATGAACCAGTTACTATTATTCATTTATTTTCTTGCCATACAGTGAATCAAAACTTCCATTATTTGCATATCACAAGAAGTATTTTTCTGAAGCTGGGAAAACTGCCATTAACATTGATTTCCTGGGATTATTTTTTTGCTAAGGCATAAGCCTTTTGAGTTCCCACTCCCAGGACTGAGCTTGAATGACAGGAGACATATTCTGTTCTTTTAAAGAAAGAACCCAGGGAAATCCACACAGAGAGAAAAGTTTCAAAAGACAACCTTCTCTCAAGATACATTAAGTAGGATTTGGTGCATGTTTAAAATTATTTTTGAGTTCAGTAGTCTGTGCACTCTAAAGAAAAGTACATTCTCGAAAAATGTCATCGGGGTGTAAATGGAGAAAACTAGCCAAATGGAAAAAAAAATGGTTGCAAGCTCAGGAGTCCACCAATTTGTATAAGAAATACCAGACTGAAGACAACATTGGATAAAAAAAAAATAGCTTTTATAAGAATAAATAAATATGACAATTTACATGAGTGAATACAAAGAGAAGATAGTTAATGAGAGTTTTGAATTAGAAACTGAACTTCAGAGAAACTAAAGTGTTGTATGCTCTCATGTGAAGGGGTATAGATCATCTCCAGTTCAGAATCCTGAAAGAACTGTTAAGTGAAATCTTCATTTAGGAAAGAAATATTTTAAATCTTCAGTTCAATTTGGCAATGGAACAAAGCAGGAAAGAAAATACGTAAAATATCTTTTTGTAGATAGAGAAGTACATTGGGATGCAAGAAATCCATGGGTCAGACCTTGGAAGCATGTTAAGAATTCAGAAAGAAAAAAAATCATTGAAAAGACTGAGCAATAGGATATTAAAGGGCTTATTAAATGTAGATGCTACCAGGATACTTGGATTTCTTTCTGTGAGGTTTTTTTTTTTTTTCTTTTTCCTGTTTTGTGGAAACACATCTGATCTTATCTAGCACGAAATACACAAGTGATGTCAGTTATGAAGTTGTGAAAGGAATTACTAGTTCTGTGCAGGAAGATGTAGATTAGTGAAAAGCTTGAAATCATTATGAGGCAGCTAAAGTCAGACCAATAAAAAGGGTACTATTAGAACAAGGATTGTTGGGTTGTAAAACAATCATTAGTTCATTTTTTCAAAAATTAGTCTTAAGAGTGATCTTATATATTGTTTTTGAGAATGATCTTAGTCCTGATCCTGAAACAGAAAAAGAGATACTGATGACGCAAACACAAGAGAAATCAGCTATAGAAATCAGCTGTGAAATATTACACAGGAAGAATTAGATGACAGAAAATTCAGGGTGATAAGAAGGGGCAAAATGAGTTACTTTATATTTACAACATCATGCGCCTGTGGACAAATGGCAAGAAGTTCTGAAATGCTATGGAATCACACTAGTCAGAGCAGAAAGAAAAAGAAAATTATCTGAATATATCTGTCAATACCCAAATGACATGTGAGCCACTAGTACGATGCTATCATTAAAAAGTAAAATGTCCTTTTCTGGATATATCAGGAAATATATGGGAGTGTTCATAGCAAAGTTGAGGGGAGGTGTTGTTTGGAATGCTGTGAGTGAGTCTCAACACCTGGAAAAACAGGGATTCAGGCAACAGGAAATAAAAAGGAAGACTGGTAAAATCGTTAAGAAAACAGATATCATGGAATCATAGAATGGTTTGGGTTGAAAGGTATCTTAAAGATCCTCTAGTTCCAAACCCCCTGCCATGGGTAAGGACATAACTAGACCAGGCTGCACAAGGCCCCATCCAACCTGGCCTTGAACACTTCCAGGGAGGGGGTGTCCACAAATTCCGTGGGAAACCTCTTTCAGTGCTTCACTGCCCTCATTGTGAAGAATTTCTTCCTGATGTATAAAATAAATGTTCCCTCTTCCAATTTAAAACAATTCCCCTCATCCTATTACTACATGCCCTTCTAAAATAACCCTCCCCAGCTTCCTTGTAGGCCCCCTTCAGGTACTGTAAGGCAGCCATAAGTTCTCCTTGGAGCCTTCTCATCTCCAGGCTGCACAACCCCAACTCTCTCTCAGCCTGTCCTCATATCAGAAGTGCTCCAGCCCTCTGTTGATTTTTGTAGCACTCCTCTGGACCCATATCCTTGCATATCCTTCTTATGTTGGAAATTCCATAAATGGACAAAATACTTCAGGTATGTTCCAGTGTGAGAGTAGTAGAGGAGGAGAATCATCTCCATCAAGATGCTGGCCAGGCTTCTCTTGATGCAGATATGGGTGGCCTTCTGGGCTGAGAGTGCACATTGCTGGCTCATGGCCAGTTTCTCATGAATCAGCACTCTGAAGTCCTTCTCTGCAGGACTGCTCTCAATCATGTTCTCCCCCATCCTTTACTAAACCAATAGATTACTCGGAGCCAGGTGTAGGACCTTGCACTTGCCTTGCTGAACCTGATGAGGTTCACACAGGCTCAGTTCTTCAGCTTGTCCAGGTCCCTCCATATGACATACAGTTAAGAAGGAAGAATAGAATAGCATAGGCTGCTCAGTCTAGCAAAAATCAAGCTGAGGAGTCAGATGAGTGCTACTTAGAAATAAAATAGAGGGATACACACCAGTGAATGAAGAGAAATCTTTGAACTACAGGACATTGTTGGTAGAGGGATAAAACAGATATTCATTTCCCACAATTAAATGGATGCAAGTCGTGGTAAATTTCCCAGTTATGGCAGTAGCAATGTTCTACAACACTGAGAATTCTGGAAACCCAGAGTCAAGAAAGATTAAATCAACCTGAAACAAGTGCAAAAATGATTTACTGCATGGATAGCAGAATAATGAATTTATTGCTCAAGAGACACTACAAGAAAACTTGCCTTTCCCAGCCTGGCAAAATAAAGACGGAGAAGGAATATTGCTATTCTCTATTAATATGCAAAGGGAATAATGATCAGGGAAGAAAATCTATTTTACTCTTAAAAAGCATTGATAGGAAATAAATATATATGAACTGTCTATGAATATATTTAATCTAGAAATGAGAAAAGGGCTCCTAAAGACTGAAGTAGCAGTAATAATAACAGCAAAATGAATGAAATTATTAGTGAAATTTAGTGAAATTACTGAGGGACACATAAATAAATCCTCTTTGCTTGTTACAAGTGGTTAGTGCTTCTGATATCTATGAGTCAATGACAAAGGTAACCTAAATGGACAACTTAGGTGAATCAATTCTCAAGAAGTTCAGCCACAAAGGTCAGTGAGAAGAAGCATTAATTTGACATTTTTCTATACGTTATATTTTCTTGGTGCAGTCAACAATAATCCAAAGAATGTCCAGACTTTGTTGGATAAGAGATAATGGTTTTCTACATGTAGATCTTGCACAAATCAGGTAAACTTCAGCACATCTACTAGCACATCTACTAGAAACTACAGTGAAGGCCTGAAGCAAATTATTTTCCTTACTTTTCTGAGTCCAGAAAAGGCAAAACAATTTGGGTACTTTTACTTCTTTCACTGCATGATGTGCTTCGGCCAAAAAAATGGTTAGAGGAGAAGTGGAAAGGAGGATAAGAACAGAATCCAGCTTAAGTTTTGCCACTCTCTACTCTTCCAACAGTTTATAATACAAACAGTGGAATATCCACATTTTAGTATGAATCTTGTAATGTTCACAAATAATTATGGATCTATCTTTTACTTTGTTATCATATTTACATGGCAAATTTCATATTTCAGTTCTAATCCAGCAGAGTGTTCAATGCTGAGAGTGGATTAACACAGATGTTTCCACTCATGCTTGCATGTCTCTGGAAATATCCCTGAAGTTGTCCTCTGAGATTTACAGACCTTTGTGAATCAGCTCAAGCTATAGATACGCAAAGGTTTTCTTCTGGTAATTGGACAGTTTGTGGAAGCCAGAACAACACATTAAAAATAACTATGAAAAAAAATAAAGTTTCTGATACTTTAAAAGGTAACGTTGTGATGCCATGTTGAGTTTTCAGATGGAAGTTCATGCAGATCTCATTTTCATTACTGATTTTCTCTCTACAGCAACAGTGGACATGATGATAAATTTCTCTTTCAGTTACTTCCAGGTGCTGCACTTTATTTACCTTAAAAGGTAAGTGAAAAAGCCTACCTCATGAAAACGCAAGGCCCACAGCTCTGCTTATTGCCGGCAGCTGGATATGTAGAAAGACACTTGAGGGACAATCAAATTATGTCAGGGGCAAGATGATTCATTGGAAACCACTGTTTTTTAAAGGTCAGGCATTGAGCCTAATTTATTTCCCTTTTCTTCAATGATAAGACAGAGTGAATAAACTGAATAGAAAACCATTGCTTCCAATGCTTTACAGGAACACAATTTGTCATTGAGGCCATACTTAAGTGTATTTTTTAATTCCGATTGACCTTTTCCTGCGCTTTTTCCCCTCTGGTTCATTCTTCAGTAACAGTAGCAAATTATAATTATCCCGTTCAAGTCACCTGCTTTTCCCCCCCTCCTGTAAGTTCTCAGAAATTTCTATTTTTCTTTCTCTTTTCTTTGTTTCAACAGGAATTTTGACTTTTCTACTAGTACTTAGTTATACATGAGGGTTATGCCCCATATATATTCCTCATCCTGAAAAACCCAAGAACCCAAGAAATCATTTTATCTATTCACAAGTTTGGTATATCTGGAACGTCATACTATCCAGGAATGCTTGGTGCAAGTCTTACTACATCTATAGGTAAGAATAAAAGAATAGCATCCTACTTTCTACCTAAGATCTCTCAGGAATGAAGGTATTTTTCTGGTTTTAAATTTCATATGGTTTTGTTGTTGTTGTTGTTGTTTTCCCCCCAAACCTGAATCTTCTTTGCATGCTACTTTTAATCTTTTTCGTATTAATTCAAGGTGTTTCTTCCAAAACATCAGGCACACTTACTGTTGTCCTTTGCAGTCTAAACTGTTTGTCTTGTAATCACTAAAGAGCTGGAAGAAGTCAGACTCAGACTTTACATATCCTTTTAATCATGAGTAAGCTGAATAAGGGCTGTTTGTATCCAGATTAGGCTTGGTTTGGAGTGTGTGCATGTGACTAGATCATGCCAAGTTTTCAATTTTAACAGAAATTGTATGATATTGAATCATCTCTTTGAATGTTTCTTCACAAGAAGATAATAGTAAGGTTTTGTAAAGTGATTTCTACTTTCTGTCTCCCCAAATTATGTTGAAAACAATTTTCCTATGGGGTTCTTATTGCATGGCTGTGGACTACAAAACGCAGCCTTTTCTCTTGTTCAACCTAGTTACCCTGAACAGAGAATAGAAAGTTTAAATTTTGATATTAGGACATTGTGCAAGCAGCAAGTTGGTAGAATCCTACACCATTTCTGGTCTTATGACTCTGTCTGGAGAGAGCCTAGTGAATTCTCTCAAGTTCACTATAGTCCACAACCTTGCAATAGAAATAAAATACACAAATTAGGATTTAAGATGCAATGTGTTGCAAAATTGCCCCTAACCTTTTCCTGCAGGAAATAAGTGAGATTGGAGTGAAATGAAAATTGCATTCATCATTTGATTAACACCTTTCACAGCCCATGCGATCCAAATCATTTTATGAATTACTGTGATTGGGACTGAAGTTTGAAGGAGGGATCACCAGTAGTTAAAAAAGTGAAACTAAAAGAGAGATAAGCAATGGTAAATAAAAAGCTTACAGAAAAAAAGAATCCAAGTTATCATTGCATGTAGAGACAGTTATGTTTTGAAAAAAAAATTCTGCTCCATTATGAACAATTTATGAAAACATGACTATTAAGGATTACTTTATTATTTATGTATTTTATTTTTCATAATCATCCTCAGTTAGGAGAGTCTCTCCAGATGCCATGAAAATAATTAAAGAGCACAATACAATAAAGATAAAACCTTCTTTAATTATTTTTAATAGGGCTTTTTTTGGATTACAGAATGTCACTGAAAAAATAATAGCATGAAATAAAAGATTTGTTTCTCTCTTTGATTTTACAAAGCCAATGATCTGTAACTGCCTGTTAGCTGTTCCACAATCGTGCCTCTAGGTATGAATTTAATACTAAATATGCCCTTGAACATATGAAAGCTTCATTATTACAATATCTTTTAGATTGTGCATGATAATCATAGTTATGCTAGAAGGCCCTGACCTAATGCCAGCTGATGTCAAAACAAAAACCAGCGCTGAATACTGCAGGTAATATTATCAATCTTCTAGGTTAGCATTTCCTGAAGGGAAGCTGTGCAGTTCCGAACAGAACAGTAGTGGACCTCTCTCATGTTTTTTTTTAAGTGTTGCCTTACATTGTAAATACAAATTTCTTTGACTTTTATGGTTGTGGAGAGCTGTTTGGAAAATTTAAAGCAGATATAACTGGCTTCATGACAGAAACAATCTGTTGAAACTTCCCCTTAGCTTATTTCCACTGTTTAACCTCTCAATAATGGCGTTCTCTCCCTATGATTCACCTATCCTATTTTCTGCAGGGCAGAATTGTGGGAGTAGCATGGTTACTCGGAAAGAAAGGTAAACAATAATTTGAGAGATGCCTTTAAATGTCCTCTTCATAGGGAAATATATAAATAAAAAATATTAGAGAACTAGAGTAATTATGGGTAGGTAGTGGATGAGTAGGTAAATAGGCAAACAGTAGGAAAAATCTGTTATGTCATCCTTATTTCCCTGTCATTGCAGAACAGCTTTTATGAAGATTCTTTCTAATGTTTCTGCCATTCTTAACTTAAAGTGCCAAGCAGGAACACCTGAATGACAATTGTCACCACTTTGAGGTCAGTGATCACAAAACTTCTCTCACTTCTTCCCTAGTGTCTAGACAAAGTCTGAATAACCACGGTTTCTTTGCTGTAGTATTTCTCAAGCACTGAATTCAGTTGTATTATTATTGGATGTTACAAAAAACAATCCAAACAGATACATGGAGAATTTGGGATGGGGGAGGGTAGATAGATCCCAGCTTCATATATCCCAACTTTTGGTAGAACTCCTAGGAAAACTCAAAGTTTTACTAATCCTGGGTTAAAAACAAGGATCACCATGCCTAACCCAACAATGGTGAGTGCTAAAATCTTTTACTGCTGTAATTATTTGTTTTTCAAACCAGATTTTGTAATCAAGATCTTACCGCGGGATCCTATATCACCCTCCCCAACAATAAATGCTTTCAGTTAGTCTATAGTGTTCTAGGTAATTTTAAAAAACGTCATCTATTCCGTTCTCTTCCTTTAAAATGAGGTAATACCTTCCTCTCATTGTACCATTGTAAAGGCTAAGTCCAACCATCAATGTGAGGACCAAAACAGTGAAGGGTGGAAGAGATGTTATGAGCTCTGTTTCACATCTTGTGTTTTGGTGTGATCTTAAAGACAATTTCTAACCCCATCTACAAAAAATCAGTTTAAGCTGTAACATTTTTGGAGTATTTTAATCTATAAATGGAAATCTTCCTATAGTTCCAAACTTTAAAAAACTGATTACATCAAAAATTCTATTTGATGTGGGGATTTTTCCTGAAATAATGCCAATCTTACATTGCTTCTGATTATTTCTAATCAAAAGGTTCACCTTTATCTAAGGCTTGTGCTCTAGTTCCTTATTTTCTCCCCTTCTTCCTCTGTTTTTACATATATTTTAAAGTCTAATTTAGGTCCCCAATACCATACCAAATATTATCTGTTCCTTCAGATCCTTATTTAACTGTTCTTGTCTTAATTTCATCTCTTGCAATTGTAACTTATTATTCAGGTTATTTCTCACAAGATTGATTTGAGTATTAGGGGATCATTTACTATTCCATTATACCAGCCACTTCAGGTCATAAATTCTAACTGTAAAGAGGAAATTTGCTTATCAGTTTTGTCAGCATTTGTATGAAATAGGACCAGGCTCATGCTGTAGAGACTTTGATGACTGATACTATTTCTATCCTTGTATTTTCTGTAGATAATCCTGCCACTGTATCTTGTGCATGCTGAAGTGCAGAGGAAAACAATTGGTTTTTGCTGCCATTTTCCAATGTGAACTGATTATAGGCCTGAAGTTAGAGGATCTTTCAATCTAAGGCCTCTGTTAAGAGCTGCTACTTGAGGGTGCAGATAATTTTGGTGATTGCTAGCTATATCTTATGCTGCTTTGGAACAACTATGGCTTAATTTTCTGTGTGCCACATCTTAAATTTCCAAATGTTTGCTGGAGGTTGCTGCCATTTAGTGTTCATTTGAGATAGCATATGTTCCAGATGATCTTCTGCTCTCCACCACTGGGACTTCTGTTCTTCCTTTTTGTTTGGATTTCCCTTCATCCAAATGAAATTACAGACAGAGTGAAACATGAGCTCATCTTTGTGCAAGTAACAAGAATGTCTATGGAGACTCTGAAGCTGGTTTTCTAGCTCGAAACTAGCTTGATTCTTAGCAATTAGTAGCAAATACTATAGCTCCCTCCCAGTCTGGATATGTGGACTCAGAAAATTACAATCTAAATTGCTTCCATGCCCATGATATGTCTTACTGGTTATTTAGGCAACTCTTCAAACAACATGTTGATTGCAGTTTGTCTGATGCTCAGTCTTTCAGGTCAGATATTCTTCTGCCCACTAGCAAAAAGGATTTTCAGTGCATTGGTTTGACATTGACACTGCATTTCAGGGGAAATTTCCCAAAGAAATGAATGGAGCCAACTTTGATTCCATGATTCTTAATATTGCAGCTGTTATTTGACTGGGGCCTCTCGGCTTAACTTAAGACAGTTTCATCACTTTTTATTACTGAGGAAACACAAGCTTTGGTTTAGCCGCCACTAGGTGTCTTGGTCTTGCAACAGTTTTGCAAGCACTGAGATGCTTGCCTATCTGAGGTGTGGCTAGAAAATTTGTTTTTAAGGTCAGGGCTTCCTTCATTGTAAAAGTCTCCTCCAGTCCAGAATGGTACTATACCTGCCAGGTCCTGGGGAGCTCCACCAGCCATGCCTACACCTGCCCAGTTCTTGGGGCTTCCTCCACCCTACCTATGCCACAGGATCCCATATCAGCCTCTCCCAGGCTGTTAGCTGCTGCACCAGTGATGTCCAGCAGGGCTGAGATCCAGCTCCCCCCTTATCTGCTTTGCCCAGACAAAGTCCATGTCCCAGCCTGACCTTGGCCTGCCCCATCCCCAGGAATGTGCTCAACATCCAGGGCTGGGGCTGCCCTCATGCCCCTCAGACTGAGCTGTTCCCTCCCTGCCAGACTGGGGATCCCCTGCAGCTCGTGGCACCCTCAGACCTAGAATGCTGCTGGACCACATAGCATCATGGCACTATCCATTCTAGTCTTAATTGAAAAGTTGATCACTGCTTGCGTGGTCCTCTCTCACACCTCACAACAGGTAGCTTTTAGCGTTGGCTTTATGTGAGTGATTGCTGGGGAACAGCTGGAACTCATAAAAAGAAACAAAGAAGATCATGTTAATGACTTGTCATCATTTTTCTCCCTTTCTTTATGGAACAGGGCAAAGCAAATAGCTTCTTGGGTCTGTGTAGAAGGGCCTGACAGCCTTCCCTGGCCTCCAGATGCTGAAATGACGTTGATTAACAACAGTGCCTTAAACTGAAATCTTGCAGAGTGCATTTACAAAGCAGATGAATGTGGTAATCCACTGACTAAGAAAAGTACTATATCTGGAGGGGAATAGCAAAATGACAGGAAAGAGCTTGTCAGCAAACATCTCCCTTGTCAATTTTTAAAACACCTAACCATGTACAGAGCAATTCTTGTCTGTGAGCCCCTCGAAATGCCAGTGGCAGCACAGTGTCTCAAAGGCTCTTTGTACTGCAAACACTGCAAGGCTTGGGCTGGTGTTGGTGCTGGGAGAAAATACTTCAAGGTGTCTCCAGAACAGGCCAGGCCTAATTATAGGGGTCTCTGAAGTTTTCTTGTACAGGTTCCAGATTAGTTCATTTGTTACTGAACTACTGGTTTATTAGAGGAAGTTCCCATCTGTAATAAGACCCCTGATGTTGTGCTGGAAATGTCACCTTCTTTAAAATACAAACTGAACAGGATTCTCAGATTAAAAGCCTTTTTATCCTGTGTCCTGTAAAAGGAAGAGAAGGAAGTACCCACAGGCAGCTGTAGATTAAGAGGCTGAGTTGGAGTAGGAGTGCATTAGGTTTTCATGGGCAAGATTTTGTAGCTTTGATCAATTTGTCTGAAAACCTAAACATTCTTTCATTCTAATATGAATATTACAAGATTGTAAAATTGCTGGATTAGCATCTCCAGGGAAGAGAAATCTTCTGGTTTTTCAGTAAGAGGGAAAAAAGAGACTTTAGAGACGACTTGCTTAGCTTACCCACAGCAGATTTCAGCACTGCAATGGACATCACTGCCTTGAGTAAAATGAGCTTAGATAGTCCTTAATTCAGGAGGAACAGGAACATGTGGAGTATCTCTTCAAATCAGTTATGCAAATCAGTAGACAAGAAAAAAAAGTGATGTGTGTTATATCATCTCCTCTCTCTGCAACTAAATGACTGTCTTTAGAGATGTATCTGTATTTGATCATTGGAAAATCCTCCCAAATTGGTGATGTAGCAGAGAAACCCCCTAGCTTGAACTCAGAAGTGCAGTGTATGTCTTAATTCATCCTTTCAAAATCTACTGGGAGATAAATGTCAAGACCCATTTGATATCTAAATACATTTGTGGATCTGAGCTTTTCATTTTATTAGTACACCAACTCTTTATAGTTATCTAGCTTGTGAAGAAAAGCAGGTTTTACATGGTAGTTTATAAAACTAGTATATTGTTTAAATACTAGATTGGAACAGCACCTGAGGAAACATGCTGTTCTCTTGGCTTGAGAGAGGCATTCAGATAGCTACTTAAAACCACATCCTGTGCTCAGTTCAGAGCTGTTCCAAGCTATCAGCTAGCAGTAATCAGAGAATCAATAATACCTGTATTGTCCACCTGAATAAAAAGGACTAAACAGTATTTAGCTATCTCACAAGTACATTAGGAAAATCAAGCATTATGAATCCTCCAAAAGCTTTCTGAAATTTCTCAGTTAGAGCATTTGAACTTGGAAATATTTGTATTATCATAATCATTATTTATGGTGAAGGAAGTCTTCAAATGGGAGCTCTTCAAAAAGGAAATCCTAGCAACTCAGGAGAAAGCCATCCCCATGTTCCAGAAAAGAAGCCAGCAGGGGAAAAAAACAGCTTGATTGAACAGAGAGATCTTGAGTGATATCAAGAAAAAGAGGAATGTTTATGGGTTCTGGAAGAGGGGACAAGCCTCTTGGGTGGAGTACAGGAGGGAAGTGAGATTGTGTAGAGAAAAAATCAGAAGGGCAAATGCCCTTCTAGAAATCAGATTGGCAAAGTCAGTGAAAGATAAAATCTTTCTATAAATATATAAATAATAAAAGGAGGACTAGGGAGACCATACAGTCCCTATTCGATGCAGAAGGAACAACAGTGACAAGGGATGAGGAAAAGCCTGAGGTACTTAATGCCTTCTTTGCCTCAGGCTTTAATTGTAAAGAAAGTTGTTCCCTCTGTGCACAAACCCAGGAGCTAGAGGAGCAAAATGAGGCTCCCATGATCCAAGAGGAGGTGGTCAGAGACTTGCTAGCCCGTCTAGACACCCACAAGTCTATGGGGCCAGACGGGATTCACCCAAGGGTATTTAAGGAGCTGGCGGATGTGCTGGCCAAACCCCTTTCCATAATCTTCCTACAGTCCAGGAAGACTGGGGAAGTTCCGCTGGACTGGAGGCTGGCTGATGTTGTGCCCATCTACAAGAAGGGTCGCAGGGAGGATCCAGGGAACTACAGGCCTGTCAGTCTGACCTCAGTGCCAGGGAAAGTCATGGAACAGGTGACCTTGAGTGCTATCATGAAGCACATGCAAGAGAACTGGGTGATCAGGCCCAGTCAACACAGGTTTACAAAAAGCAGGTCTTGCCAAACTAACCTGATCGCCTTCTATGACCAAGTGACTCGGATGCTGGACAAGGGAAAGGCTGTGGATGTATCTTCCTGGACCTCAGTAAAGCCTTTGACACAGTTTCTCCCAGTATTCTCCTACGGAAACTGTCAGCCTCTGGCCTGGACAGGCGCACACTCTCCTGGGTGGAAAACTGGCTGGAAGGCTGGGCCCAGAGACTGGTGGTAAATGGTGTTAAATCCAGCTGGAGGCCAGTGACAAGTGGAGTTCCCCAGGGCTCTGTGCTCAGTCCAGCCCTGTTCAATGTCTTTATCAATGACCTGGATGAAGGCATTGAGTGCTCCCTTAGCAAGTTTGCAGACAACACCAAGCTGGGAAGTAGTGTGGATCTGCTGGAGGGTAAGGAGGCTCTGCAAAGGGATCTGAACAGGCTGGACTGCTGAGCAGAGTCCAGTGTCATAAGTTTTTACAAGGCCAAATGCTGGGTCCTGCACTTGGGGCACAACAACTCTAAGCAGAGCTACAGACTTCTAGTCTATCTTCTAGTTTTGGTTTTCTCTTAACTTCCTGAACGTAGATGGACAGGCTTGTGCATGTTTGATGAATACAGGTAGTTCCTCAACTGCTGTAATGCAAATAAATCTCAAGTATTATGATGACATACACGTGACCACTTTTCTGTGATTTGCACCTTTGCATATCTAGGAGATTGCTATCAACTGGGGGAGATGGCATTTTATGTTGATTTTAGATGTAGCAGGTTACAGAGGACAGGCATTTGCTGTGACTTTTCATAAGAGATGTGTTTTCTTCTCTCTAATTTTTTTATGTTTTCTTTTTGCCTTACCTCATTAGAGTCATTCAGGATATGCCCAGCTAAAGACAATTCTTTTTTTATGGTAAACATGGCATTGATGTGCATCTTTCTCTTTTGCAGTTTCTTTCTGACCTTCCAGCGTCCAGAACAATTTGCCTGCTAATTCATATTATACTGCTTTTTTTGGGCCTGTCTGAACATGCAGTAGAATAGAAAAATTTGCAAGCATAAAAAAAGCATAAGTGTTTCCTGGCCATTTGTATTGATAAAGTAGTCATCTCTTATAGAAGGTTTACATGCTATTGTAGCACTGTGACAGTGACTGAGCAAAGGGCTCACAGTCTTCACACTCAGGCTTAAAGTTGAGAACAGGATCACATTTCCCCTTTTGGCTAGACCAGATTACCTGAAGACATCCTTCCTCCACACTAAAATCATTCCCTTTCCTTATCAACTTTTGCAGTTGTCTGATGAGTTACTGGGTGCTAATTTCTAACCTTTTCTAGTCAAAGTGTCTGTTTCTATGGTTGGCTTTGACTAATCTTCATGCTTTTTCCTTACAGCGGTATGTGAGCCAACACATCTGGCGACAATCGCTGGGGTGAAGAATCTGTTCATCTAGTATACCTGCAAGTGAGGAGAATGACCAAACCATCTGCTGCCATGGGGTGCAGACTCATCATTAAACTGAGCCCTCAGTACAGGCATGACACAAATAGTGTTACCTGAACTTGCGACATGCAAAGTATCCACTAAAATACAGCTGTTTGCACTATATTTTCCAGGATGTCGTACACCTATGTACTATTAGCAGGAGACAGTAACTTTACAGATGAAACAAGGCTTCTTTGTTGCATTAGTGTAGGTGTAGATACAAATTCTGCTTAATTTGGTGCCACTGTTCTCATATACTTGCATGCACTTCTCATTCATGTGCTCTTTTGGTGATTTCTTTGCAGGTTTATGTTCTCTGTTGCTCAAGGCAATGATGATTGATTCATAAAGCACAGAGATGTGCTTTGCAAGGTCAACATCAGTGACACCATTAGTATGTGTAGTTTATAATCTCAACTACCTTATTTTAAACACTGAGCACAGACAGAGACAGCATCTATTAACTGGAAATTTCCAGGTGTCTCTTTCTTTTTTTTTATTTACTACTATAAAACTATCATCCATTCTTGTATAAACTGAAACTGTGGGTTTTATTTGCATTATGCCTTCACAATAGATTATAGGCAGTTAAGCCGAGTCATGGCTGATAATGACTGAGTGTTTTTTGTAAGGGTAGAAACAGTTAAGGTCAGGCTTCTGTTCAGGATGCTTTTGTGAGCTTGTCTGAACACCTAGTAGAATAGGAAAATTAGCAGTAAAAAAACAGAAGTGTTTTCTACAGTAGCCATTTGTAATGATAAAGTAGAAGGGTTACATTTTGCAGGGTCTGCAGAAAGCAGACCTCAACAGTAGTTAAGGTCTTCTCTTCACACTCAAAGTCCAGCAAAAGAATTTGGGAAAACTGGATGAAAAGTTAGAATATTTCTGAAGTAACATGGAAGAAAAGGTGTTCTGGAAGTCTGTGACCTTTGGTCTGGGTCATAGGTTGGTTTTCGACTCTCTGTGAACATAGTTTAACTGGCAAAGAGTATATGTCCTGCAATCTACTCAAACATAAAGGGACTCACCTGTGCCACAGAATCTGAGTTCCCTCATCAGACAAAGTGAAATTTCTCACACTGTGAAGTGTCCAAGGATTTAATAATTCATGCAAAGTCAGAATAATTTGATTGAGTTATGGTTTCCTGACCTACTAATCAATGGCTACCTCTCTCCATGTCTAGGAATATTCTAGGCAGAAAATCTGAAATATGAGGGGAAGAATAATATACCTTTGCAACTTAGTTTCTGAAGGAAGACCGTATGTTTGGTGACCCTAGCTCTGTACTGGGTAAGAAGGAAGAAGTTTATTCCTGTGAGTCAAAGAATTGCATCGTGCACCATATACTTCAAGGGGAGTAGAAAACTTGTTCAGATTTCACATGAAAACAAGAAAGTTCTGATAGATAGCCTTTTCTGAATTAGGTACTTCAAATGTTTTGCTTTGGACATATTGAAAAAGAGAAGAGGGTGAGAGCACATCAAAGAAGGGGAAAGGAATGTGAGTAGAAGGTAGGGAATGAAGGAAAGAGGACATTATCAGAAGAAAAACAATGACCTAGCTAAAATCAGGATATATACTAGTGAAGGTGCAAGTTTGTATTTGAAGGTGTAATGCACATCATTAAAGGGACTCATGAAGTAAAGAACATGCAAGTGGTAAAGACAAAAAGTCATGCAGTATAAGCTTCAAAGAGATGTTTTGATATTTTCACATTATAGCAACTCTCTTTACACAAAATGTTTCATTAAAGCTGATTTCAGATCAATGATTTGATTTTCAAGTGTGAAATTTAAAATGATGAATACTTCTCTCAGTTTTCATTTAAATCGGAACAAACAGAAAGTGTTGTAAAAATACAGTTAAAATTAATTTTGAGGGAAGGAAAACATGACATTTTTATCAATTTAACTGAAAATACAAACATTAGTTTTTTGGAAACTTTGGAAGCCAGATTGCAGAATTTTTCAGAATTGTAAAGCATAGTGTATTTGGAATGGTGGTCTTTTTCTCTCTCTTGAAAGAAAAATAATTCTGGAATGAAGAAATCTCCAGCCTAAAGACATTCTGTTCTCACATAGTGCCTTAGGTGTTGCAGTCACTGTAAAGCTGAGCACTTTCCACTTGCTATTCTGTAACCTGCCTTTGTTCAAAGCTCACTGTAACTGTTCATCTGGGCTCCCTTTCCTGAGCTGCGAGGCCAGTATTTTTACTCTTGCTGTGTAATTCAGTTCTTCCCGTATGGTTTCTCTCACAGCCTTGTACCTGTAAGCCAATTTTATAGATGGTTCTTACGGGATGCATTTACCATTACTGCCTCTCCTCCTCTCCTCTCCTCTCCTCTCCTCTCCTCTCCTCTCCTCTCCTCTCCTCTCCTCTCCTCTCCTCTCCTCTCCTCTCCTCTCCTCTCCTCTCCTCTCCTCTCCTCTCCTCTCCTCTCCTCTCCTCTCCTCTCCTCTCCTCTCCTCTCCTCTCCTCTCCTCTCCTCTCCTCTCCTCTCCTCTCCTCTCCTCTCCTCTCCTCTCCTCTCCTCTCCTCTCCTCTCCTCTCCTCTCCTCTCCTTCCTCCTCTCCTCTCCTCTCCTCTCCTCTCCTCTCCTCTCCTCTCCTCTCCTCTCCTCTCCTCTCCTCTCCTCTCCTCTCCTCTCCTCTCCTCTCCTCTCCTCTCCTCTCCTCTCCTCTCCTCTCCTCTCCTCTATCTGCATTCTCTGTCATGCACTCCTGTTGTTTCTTCCTACACAGTGAGTTTCAGCTTGAAAGAAGGACAAGGCAAACCTGCACAGTCACAGCATCAAATGCCAATAGCTAAATTGTCAGGAAAGATCAAAGCTGAAACAGAGAGACAAAAGAGCAAGCTACTTCTTACTCTCCTCTCATCATTGCTTTCTTGTGCCTATACATTTCCACAAAACCTTCAGGTTTAAACATCTTTTGCATAAAGTAGTCTGTCCAGGTCCTCTGACAGTGCTGATATATTCCTTGGCTAGTATGGACTAATATAGATCCAGGTAGAGGTAACAGAAAGAATATGGTGCTTGTTGACTGGAGTCGGATTTTTTTTGTCATGCCTCAAAAAATTTCACTGTCTTTGTTGCTGATGGCCACTTAGAGAGCTTATGTGACCTATTTATGAGAGACTACGTCACCCTAATTTTGTGAAAGACACTCCTACATACCATTGGTGGAGTGGAATAAATCCTAGCCTAAGTGCCCTAGTCCTCTTTATCATGTGTTCCAGCCTTATCTAAAGAGCACACAGCAGTACTATGTCCTAGCAAAGCACCTACTTATGTTCCCCCTCAAGTCAGTGGGAATTTTTTGATGGCATTTCTTCACTGAAGAATAAAGCCTAATGTCCTTTTTTTTTTTCTTATTTTTTTCTTATTTTTTTTTTCTCTCAACAAATTTGAGTATTAAACAGCAAAGACAGATGCTGTTATCCAAACAGCAGAGCACATTAAAGGAGTCATCTCATGGATCAACCTGTGCCTCTCTTGGCTGTCCAGTTCATTCTATATCCTGGTTGTGCAGATCACACAGGATAATTATGCACCTTTCCGCTTCTTAACCTAACCAAGAACTGATCAGTCTTACAAAGAAGTTAGCACTCAAGGGATGGAAATGGAGCCACATTTTTCTCCTGATTTGGTACACCTCATTAGCTCCATGACAGCCTTTGGCTGAACTCCCTGCCAGGATAAGTAGCAGTAACAGTGGTATTGTTTTCCCACATAACAGTCAGCATTGGCAGGAGTAGTCAGATCAGAGAAACATGCAGGAGATAAAACAAAAATATTCCAGAGATGTCACAAGATTAATAATTAAGAAAGGCCTCTAGAAAGGCGTGTCTCAATATTATTAAGAGCTGTTGAGAACAATCATCTGTCTTACGTAACAGATGACTGAGCATATATTCGTGAAATACCAGTAAACAGAATTAGCTGCAGACCACAGTAGCTGTAAACTGAGCTTAACTAAAGAGGCAAACTGATCTTCTCTTTATTTTCCTTATATATATACGTCAGACAGAAAGTCTTGCACATGTGGACTTCCTGTTCCCCACTGTAAATATACTTCAGTGAGCTGTTTACTGGTGACTTCAGCAAGATTATAAGACTTGTTAGATAGTGTTTATTGAGAAAAAAAAAGAAGGGGGCTATGCTTAATTTTTAGTGACAGATCTGTTGTGAAATCATCATTAAAATTCTCAGAGGTGATGTAGCAAGGCTAGATTAACACTGATTTATCCTATTCAATGTCTGCTGTACTCTGTACACCATCTCATTTGACCTTACTTGCACCACTTATATATGGTCCTGGTGCCATGTAGTCAATTAAAGAAACACAAAGGGCAAATTGGTACATTGTTTACATAAAATATGGAAAATTTTCTCAAAACCTTTGTTGTTTGATTTACAAGTAGAGATGTCAGGAATTAACAGAATCCAGGAATATTTTGATCATCATTTCTAGGATTATTCTAAGAAATTGGCTATCATGTAACAACAGCATTTTCTCCAAATTTTGTTAAGTAATACAGTTAACTTAATTATATTGCAGTAATGTGCAGAAAAAAAAGAGAGGTACCACTACTAGAGCTCATATAGAAGTAAAACAGAAGATAATGCCTGGCACAAAGATCATAAAATCTGAATATCATACTTTAAGGATTTGCCTGCACAACTTTTTAGTAGTTTAATTATATTTTGTACAGAACTGTTCAAACAATGTGTGGGCCAGCCAAAACATATGCTGAATGTATAGTTTCTCTTAAGATTTGGAGCATAAACAAACAAAACATCACAGCACACTGTCTGCCAAAATCTGTCGTGTGGCTGATGTAGTCTTAAGGGACATATAAAATTATAGCTTTTGGAAGTACAGCATTTTTTATGTCAAAGATGATGAGATTGAAATAAATAAGATTGATTAGCCATATAGATGTCTTTATTAATACTTCATAGGAAGAAGATTGCTTGTTCTATGAAAATTTAATATTGAAAAAACCCATATCCTTTTCCAATGGGAATACAAATAAAACCCATTCTTTAATTTATTTTTCATTGTTGAATTGTATTTTGTTTCATTGCATAACAGAAAAAAAATCCCCTCTTAAATGGAAAACACTTGTCTTTTAGTTCTGAAAAGGAGCTGAAATGCTCTGGTTTGACAGTTTGGCAATATTTTACTGAAAAATTGTGTAAAATAACTTAGGAAGGATGGCCTGCTCTCATAAATAATTTTGCATTTTATTAATTAATAATTTCTGACAAGAAGTGTCAAAAAATAATTTAATTTCCAGTCAATATAATGTGTATGTCTGGCATAATTCCATTGTCTTTAATTGCTTGTATTTTTCACTACTGTAAAGAGCTCAGTATCGTGTTTCTCAAAATTTACTTGAAGCTGTGTAAATCATCTGATCTTCCTGATGAAACAGTGATATATATTATCTCATAAAGGTCTATTTTTGCCCAGAATCTGGAAAGAAAAGAATCGGGAAAGGTATTTGTCCTTCTTTTTATGGCGTTTTCTGAATATTTAGTCTCTGCTTTTGACTCTAGTGGTTTTGTTCTCCCTTTTTATTTTTGTTTGTTCCAACCTTTCTTTATTCTCTTGCATGGTACTGGGTTGAGAATTTCCCCTCCTTGGCTCCCAAAAATTAGAAAGGTAAAGAAAGCTTTAATTTTTAAAGAATTGAACTGTGGGTGCAAGTAACATGGAAAAGTACGTTCTCCTATGTATATTAGTTGAGGAAGTAGGTACAGAGCTTCACTTCACTTAGAGCTATATTTTTTTAGTTTCTCTAAACTAAACATGGGAACCATAACATTTGTTATGTAAGCATTGCTTGCTAGTTCCCTTATGTTTTCCATTGTGCTTTATGCACAATGAAAAGTGAGTATCTTTGAGGCAGAGCCAGCAGCTGCTTAGCAAAGGAACAATGAAAGATTACCTCCACCAAAGGGATATTATAGAGGTATGGAAAGCATAAGTAAGCACACCTATGGCCTCATAGACTTGAGTCCTGGGCAGCCATGGTGGGTAATGACAACTAGGTTCAGGACAGCCTCTCACAGAGCAAGATATGTGCAGAAATAATCAAAATGCTGATGAACTGATCAAAAAGTACAGGCTCTTCGCACTTTCTTACCAACTGGATTGCTCTACAGCTATGTTTTTGTTGTTGCCATGCCAAGTGGAAAGTCAGGAAGGAAACTTTTCCACTTAGGAAAGTCAAGAAGGAAACAGATACTTGTCTTCTTTAGAGATGTGATGGGAGTGGTTTTAAGGATGTATTGTCTCTCATTTACCCATTCACCTTAGGTACCCTGCCTCTCTGTAGAGTGGTTATAAATACAGCGCTATTCATACTGACTGCTTGCTTGCCTCTGTCTTGCCTTGACTGCAGAGAATCCTGCATGGAGCTTTTGGTACCTGCCTGATTTGTTTCCTTTGTGCTGGGGCTAGCAGAACAAAGACTGTCTGCCACAGCGTTATCTCCTATTTTAGGGGGTTGTTTCTTTTACTTTAGAAGCTTCAGAAGCTCTTGTTAACTGCCTTCCCCTAGCATGTAAGAAAGCCCTTTTTTCTAAGCCATATTTCACATGGGATGAACCTGTCACATAAACAGCATGAAGGGATTAGCGTATGCTGTGTCTTTAATCCAACCTAATTCAGAGCAGATGGCTCTGAGATCTGCATGGGAACACCTGCATTACAAGCCCGTCCCTCCTGATTCCACTGCCTGCTTACCATCAGAAGAGCAGACCTCAGCTGCAACTTGAGGGGCAGGAGGTGCTACTGCTCTGCCCTGTGCTTACAGGTGTCCAGAGTGTCCTTTCACACACTTGCCTCACCTTATTATGTGTAATCTTCTGAAAGAGGTTAGTTGACCTTAAACCTTCTGTTCCTTAAATTCCTGTGACCTGGAGGATGTGGAGGAGGGATGCTATCTGGTTAGTAGCTTAGAGTGGACAGAGTCTGGAACCTTCAATGAGGCAAGGAGTTCCTTGTGCGACATGTGACACTCATCTGAGAAGTGACATCAAATCAAGAGTGAGAAGTGATGGGATAATTTGCTGTTTTCCTCCTTCAGAACTGGATTAAATGCACCCTTGGAAATGTACCTAGTGACGGGTTTCCCTAGCAGGCCCTGAGAAGAACTGACTGCCCTACAGAATCTCTTGAAATCTTCAATTGCAGCGTTCTATAGCCAGCTGTCGGCTCTGCTGGTTGCTGTAAAAGACAAAGTAAACAAGCTGCTCCTAAACTGAGCTTTATTCTGAAGGGAGAAAGGGTGTGGTTTCTCTCTGACCCAGCCCAGTACCCAGGAGGGATGGCCTCAAGTTTTCAAAAATCTTGAGCAAGACTCACTCCAAACCATAATATTATAAGACATTATAGTGCTAAAATAATAACTTTGACATCTGTATTACCTTCTGATTTTCAAATTTAGTCTAGACTTTTTTTGCCTCGGTCAGGAAGGGTAAAAATCTTTGTTTTAATGGAAGTTGATAATGTGTCAGAACAGTGTTAAGACACCAACTATAGAGGCATCGTGGTAAAATGGATCCAGTGTCAGTGATTTTTATGGACTGAAGTGTGCAAAGTGACAGTCCTCAGAATTTTTATGCCAACAAGAGTAGCTGCATATGCTATAATTATTTCTATAAATGAAATATATAATCCTTTTCTTCACACATTTTTAGCTGGAAATAGGCTCTAAAAATTTAGTGGACCCAACCCAGGTACTTAGTCTTTCCCCACCAATTCAGTATCTGAATAGCTTGTAAAATCAATGTATATTAAGAATTTCAAGATCTCTGTTTGTTGGCAATAATTAAAGCAGTTTCTCTTTTCCATGAAGGACTAATTGCTCTGTGTTTTTTTTTTTATTTTGCATACGATTCAACACTTGGTTTTGCATGTGGTGTCAGTGCTAGAAGATTATGAAATGACTGTATTGAATGAGATCAGATTTAACCCTAAATCAGGCTAGTTTGTAATTTTGGACATTGATTGTTCAGAGTAAGCTCAGCTATCCACACAATTTAAGTGTATTTATGATCTGTCTTGGAGGAAAAAAAAGAATCACTTGCTCTGACAGAACAGGAATGCAAACAGCAGCCAGAGACTTGGGAAGGAAGACAGGTTTTTTATGTCTCCTCTTCCTATGGCATAGAGGACATGAAAATGGAGATCAGGAGACACATAGCCATGAATAATGAAATGCATAAAGTGTTAAATAAATACTTTGTTGATCACCTCCTGGATTTATAAATTTGAAAAGCAATCAGAATCAATAACCTAGATGCTTTTGTAAATCTTATTCTTTACTTGTCCTCATAGTTAGGTGGACTAGATACCTTTGTAAAGGCCATTTCTGTCCTTACAGGAATGTGATCAGAATGCAAAGCTGAAAACACATGTACAAGGTTTTATTAGAGAATTCTTTCTGATAAAACTGGAGCTTCTTGATTCACGCACCAGGTCTAGATTTTCAGGATGGTCTAAGACAGAATAAAGAGCAGGATACCATGTTAAAAGGAGTATCTGAGGAAAGGATAAACTCTGCAATTAAATACTCAAAATCCAGCATGTCAAGTGGGGATGAACTTAGAGACCCAACACAGATGCAGTGCATTTATTGCTACTGAGTTTAATTTCACTCTTCTGCCCCACAATGTGGAAGGGAAGAAAGTAATGGGAAAATCATTGAAATTAAACCTGACACACAAGAAGACTCTTACTCATACCTCTGTAGAACACTCTAACGCTGAAAAGAATGTAACCTGGGTAGGTGCTTCATGGCTGCGCAGCAGAAGAGCCATTAGGCAGCAGCTGTCCAAAAAGACACCTCCGATTCTTAAGTCACTCCATGCTAGCTGAATATAGCAGAATTACCTCCCTTCTGCATCTCAACTATATAGTGGAGGAAGCTGTAGTGAGAAGCCTACCAGAAGCATTGCCAACTGTAGGTGTGTGAAGACACATGGTAATGGGGCTGTACAAGATGTGAAGGTGAGGAGACCTATGCAAAGTGCCACTGCTGCATCCATGAGCCTTTGAGCTCACTTCTCCTGCCCATCTTGCTGTATTCTCATTTTCTTTATGCTAGTCTTGCAGCAAAACTAGGATCCTGATGTTTGAAGCTTTTTAAGTACCCAGTCACCATTGAACTGAAGAAGGGAATAACCTAAAGGCTTTTAGAGGTAATGTCTGAAGTTCTTGTCTCTTTTTAAAAGAGGCATGCATCTGGTGGGAATGAAGTGTATGGGTAATGAAACAATAGTGATGTCACTTTCTCAACAGCAGAAGTAATGGGGCTGGTTCTGTTTAATATCTTTGTTGATGATCTGGACATGGGGATTGAGTGTACCCTCAGAAAGTTTGCAGACAACACCAAGTTGTGTGGGAGTGTTATCTGCTTCAGGGAAGGAAGGCTCTGCAGAGGGGTCTTGACAGGCTGGATCAATGGGCTGAGGCCAATTGTGTGAAGCTCAGCAAGCCCTCATGTCCTGTGCTTCAGGACAGGTATTGCAACAACCCCATACAATATTAAAGGGTGGAAAGGGCTGTTGGTCAATAGCTGGCTGCATAAGAGCCAGCAGTGTGCCCAGGTGGCCAAGAAAGTCAAGAGCATCCTGGCTTGAGTAAGAAATAGCGTGGCTGGCAGGATTAGGGAAATGACTGTACCCCTTGTACTTGGCACAGGTGAGGCTGTACCTTGAATACTGTTTTGATCCCCTCACTACAAGAAAGACATTGGGATGCTGGAGTGTGTCCAAAGAAGGGCAACAAAGCTGGTGAAGGGTCTGGATAACAAGTGTTACGAGGAGCAGCTGAGGGAAGTGGGGTTGATTAACCTGGTGGAAAGGAGGCTGAGGGGAGACCTTATTGCTCTCTGCACCTAAGGAAAGGATGTTGTAGCAATGTGCGCCTTGCTCTCTTCTCCCAAGCATTTTATGAATACAGCCTTGATATTTATGAAGAAAGGATCAGTGTAATCAGCACTGCAGAAGGACAGTGGTTAATACAGTGTGTCTGCTTTCAATCTCTGACTTCTGAAACTGTCTCCTTCAGTGACATTGGCCATTTTACTTTTCTTTGGTGCAGATAAAGGAAAATTCCATGGAAATAGTATAATAGACTGGCACTGAAGACTGATAGAATTATTATATATGTGTGCGTGTATGTATATATGCATGTATGAAACCATATGGGTTTCATTCCAGATATTTCCAAATTGCCTGTATATTTTCATAGGTATAATGAAAGAAAGCAAACAAACACCTCCACAAATGGATGTTTTTTGCTTCACATCAAACCTGCAAAATGAGTACCATAAAAGGTTTGAAATCTTCCCTAGAACTAATAGAACAGATACACTGTCAGTACATGGACCGATACTGACCTGCTGGGTCTCTGAGTCTTCAGTCTCAGACAGATAATATATAGTCTTATAAACATATCTACCAGAGTTAAGATGCATAATAACTTGAAACGGATAATTTGTTTGTGTGTGAAAGAAAAAGGAAGAGATAAATGAAGAGGTGGAGCCATACTTAATTTCTGTCAATTCTTACTGGAAGTTTAAGTAAATGCCTGAGCAAATTAGCTGGAGTCTTCCTGCTGCTACAAGTGATCAGAGGACATATTTTCCTAGAAGTTACAAATCTTGCACCATGTAGTGGATTGCAAAAAACCAACTCACCTTTTTGCCTGCCTCTTATCCCCCACAAGAGGAAATTTCTGTTTGCTCTGACTCCAGGGATTTCAGCCAAAGTCAGCACTGCCAGGCCATTGGCACCCTGCAATCATTGTGTCAGGGACCCTCAAGAATCCTAGAGATCTATAAAAGACGCACATTGTCTCACAGAAATCTGGGTGGTCTCCTCCTTCTGGGGCTGGAGGAAGATGCTAACAAAATTTGTGAGGCTTGAGTTCACCCAATAGGCTCTTATTTGAGTAATTTTTTTCTAAGTGATGTAGGCTGTCTGTAGTGATTTTTAAACACTGGGGCTAAACATCTCTTGCAGTTTAAGAGAGGTCAACATGTTATAAATAGGAGACCAGATCAATATACATACAGTAATTTGGTTTTGTCTGTTCCCTGCAGCAAATGAATTTTTCAGGATCAGCAGTTTTATTCAGAGGCACACTAGGCCAGATTCTTCAGCTGGGCTAAACTGGTAGAAGTGTCCTTGAGAGTATATCCATATATACAAACTGAGAATTGGCCCTGATACCTCTAGCATTTTTTAAACTCAGCTTTTGAGGGAGATGACAACACAACCAGAAGAAAAAGGAGAGAGTAGAGGAAAATATGAATACATACTAATTTGGATGTTTTTATAAAGTCTTGCATTTCTCTCCACAAACCATTAAGTCCTAATTGCCACACTAATGTTATTTTTTATTGTAAGTATAGCTCCCTACTCCTGATATTATGTCACCCAGTGGAATTAAGGCAGGCACTTAGCTTTACCACCTTCTCTCCTCTAACCTTTTCAATCCATGATTATTATTCTGTCAATGCACACTGGTTCATTATTACTTACAGGTGTCATCCCTTCCACTAGGACGACATGCTCCTGTGTAAATTAGGGCCATAACTAACTTGGCTCGGTGCTGAAGTAAGCACCTTTCTTCTGACAAGCCATGAATTAAGGGCTTCTTTTCTCTCAGTGGAAGGAGCCTCTCTCCTTCATTGCTAATAAGGGCAATGCTGAAGTGGATTTAAAAGGTTCTTTTCTGTTAAAGGGGTTTGATCTGTGATAATCTCCTATAATCCGGAGAGTAGGAGCAAACTGAGCATTAGACCTGGATTGCAAATACACTTTCAGCCTTTTTTTTATTTTTTTATTTCAAAACTCATTTAAATAAAATACACTCCCTTTCCCTTCCATAAGGGACATTAAGGATTCAAATTATGATTCAATTTTGGTTAATTATTATTAGTTAATCCCAGTTCTGGTAATTGCATTGGTCCTTCAGGATTTTCACAACCCTTTTAGAAATTGTACAGCATTGGGTTTAAAACTGCATGTGATAATTCTGCATTAGCCTGACAGTTTTCTTGCTTTGACTGTCTATGGAGTAGATACTGTATGCTTCAGGAAACATTATAATTTTCATTTTACCTCACCATTAAAGCTCTGAGACTTAACAATTTTCCAAATAAATCACCTAATCAATCTGATTAATTTTGTTCTTGTCTTTTCATTCATGAATTGCTTCTGACCTACCCTAATATTAGTAAATCTTAGTTTCATTTAAACATAATTTTGGAGAAAGACGTTTTATTTTAGGATTTGTGATTATATTGCTAATTTCAGCCGTTATATTCACTATATAACTATATGTAGTAGATCAAATGTTATTACTTCTAGTCCCTTGCTGGACAAGAATAACTTTTCCTGTGACCAAGTAATGAAGAACACATGATGAACAACAAATAATGAATGGAGAATACTTCTACTCATGTGGGAGTACTGTATGCTAATACAGTCAGTTGTAGAAACGCCACTCCCAATGCAGTTATATGAATGAAAAATAATTTACAGCAATATGTATGAGTTGAAGACAACACAGAATAGAAAAGCTGCACTGGAAAGAATCTTATTTTGAGTTTGACTAGGTTTTCACCAAGAGGTTGTAAAGAGAGCTTCATTCCCTCATCAGCTGCTTTGTATCATGTAAAAAATAACAAGGAACAAAAAGTCAAGGGAAACTCTTATCAGTACAGGAAAAGACTATACTCTAGCAGTTTTGGGAGTAGCTGCTAAACAAATCTTGCTGAATGTGATGAGGATAACAAAAGGAAACAAAAATCTACACCTGCAGAACTGCTATAATTTATACAGGTATCTAGCACTGGCTAGGTTATACTGGGGGTTGTGAGGGAGATAAAAACCAGAATAACACAGATCCAACTCTGTTTAGCACATTTGGGGTTGCACAAAACACATATTAATATTTGTCAAGTGTTATTTCATATTTAGCTCTAATTTTCTCTTTCCAGTTTGTGCTTGAAGTATAAATTCAAAATAAAACCATCTTGAAAGACTGGAGGTTTACTCTGATTTATTTTGGGGTGTATTTAATGTAATGTACAGGATTTCATTCTGAACAGTAGTATAGATAATGAGAACATGCCACACTGCACTCTCTATATTTATAGGGATGAAGCTATATAGTTATATGAAATAAATATATGCAGTAATTAGCTCATTAAACAGACAGAGCAGATTCTCAAAAATATCCAGGAGAGGATGAAGCTTTGAAGTGTATGAGATTCTCTCCTCACTAACATGACATCCAGGTCACCTGTCCTGAAGATTAGTTCTGAAGCTCTTCACCAGGTGTAATCCATATTAGTGCCAGATACAATTTAATCGTAGTGGCATTAGGAGTAAATCTAACATACCTGACATAGTAATACCTTTTAGCTGTTTAAAAACTGGGTCACCAGTTTGATATTTGTAAGGCCTATACTTGGTTTCCTGCTGGAACAGTGAGAAGCTGATGGATCTGTTGAGTCAGTATATTTGTGGTTAATTTATTTGTTTGTTTAGTACATGTTCTGAAGAAGTCATCCTGCAACTGCCATCACCAAACTATTAATCATGAGTGAAAATGTAGCAAGTCTCTATACTGAACTGTATTCATGCCACCTAATGGGAGAAAACTGAAGGATAACAGATACAGCTCAGGAAATATGGGTACTTAGTTTGTGAGTGATGAAGGAACTCAGTTCATCTAACTGTCTTGTTACACTAAATAATTCAAACAACTGTAATTATAATCATCTGTCACTGTAGTCAACAGTAAAGTTGCAGCAGGATAACTGAGGAAGGACCATGGCCACGAAGCATAAAAGCTGTATTCAGCCTGGCCATTCTCCTGTGATGTCAAGTTACTTCATAGCATCAATTGAGCTGAGATGCAGAGTAGATTAAAAAAAAAAAAGAACAAATCCAAAACTTTTTGCCTGAAATCAAATGGTAAATCAGTGAAGTAAGGAAATGGTGGAAGCGTAAAATTGGCACGGTTGTGCAGCTGAGGTGGGAAGGTGGTTGGTCCTGGAAGGCCAGGCTATAGATGTACAGTCCTTCCCTCTCAAATAAACTTAAGCTGTCACAGGCTAATCTAGATGGCAGTAGTGACCGTTTTCCTTCCTGACTGAGGTCTTGGAGGGATCTGTAACCTACATTCCTCAAGGAAGGACATGTTCCTCAGCATCACTCAAGAGCATGCTTGACAGTCTTTGTGGAGAAAGTCCACTGGAGTGTCTCTGACCCTCAGATTCTGGGTGGCCAAGGCAAGTAACATTGCAGTGGTTTTGTCACCCAGCAGGATGCAGATGACTATAAGCCAGAAGTAGCTGCCAATACTCTATTGCTTTCACCTGTATTCATGACTCCTAACCAATGTTGTTAGTCAACACTCAGTGTATTATGAGCAGTTACTTTTCACTCATTTGAGGCTGTGTCATCGTTTTGAATGTGTTTGTGTAGCAGCCTAACCATATAGCAGACTAAGGCTCTCTGACAGTTGTTAAAAGCATTTGTACTGATGGCTCCAGGACTGTTTGACACACCTACTGAGCCTTGCATTGGCCTCACAACCCAGCTTTAAAGGTCCACAATCCTGCTGGTTTGGTTTGGTTTTTTTTTTAATAGAAAGCCATCATCTTATGGCTTATATTTCTAGGAGAAGCCTGGCTGGAAAGCTGCCAGGAGGAGAAGGACCTGAGGGTGTTTGTTGACAGCCGAGTGAACATGAGCCAGCAGTGTGCCCAGGTGGCCAAGAAGGCCAATGGCATCTTGGCTTGTGTCAGAAATGGTGTGACCAGCAGGTCCAAGGAGGTTATTCTCCCTCTGTACTCGGCACTAGTGAGACCGCACCTCGAGTACTGTGTTCAGTTCTGGGCCCCTCACCACAAGAAGGATGTTGTGGCTCTGGAGCGAGTCCAGAGAAGAGCAACAAAGCTGGTGAAGGGGCTGGAGAACAGGCCTTATGAGGAGTGGCTGAGAGAGCTGGGGGTGTTCAGCCTGGAGAAGAGGAGGCTGAGGGGAGACCTTATTGCTCTCTACAACTACCTGAAGGGAGGTTGTGGAGAGGAGGGAGCTGGCCTCTTCTCCCAAGTGACAGGGGACAGGCCGAGAGGGAATGGCCTCAAGCTCTGCCAGGGGAGGTTTAGGCTTGAGATAAGGAAAAAATTCTTCACAGAAAGGGTGGTTAGGCATTGGAACGGTCTGCCCGGGGAGGTGGTTGAGTCACCTTCCCTGGAGGTGTTTAAGGTGCGGGTGGATGAGGTACTTAGGGGCATGATTTAGGGGAATGGTTGGACTCGATGATCTGGTGGGTCTCTTCCAACATGGCGATTTTACGATTCTATGATTCTTTCCAAATATTACCACATAACCTGGTACTGCTAGTCTCTTGGAAGACGGGATCTTATTTTCTATAGAAATTTTGTGTTATACGAATTTCCAGAGTGGTATTTGAATGGAAGAGACAATATATAATCTTTTATTTCTCAAAATCATGTGAGAAATCTGCTTGCTGAAGTGGTAGTGTCTTGGGGTTTTTTGGGGGTTTGGGTTTTTTTTTTGTGTGTGTTAAAGCAGGGAGTTTCATATTTCATAAAATTACCATGAATTTTAATATAATTGATATTGCTGTGCACTTTGGTCTGTGTTTAGCGGCAGTGAGACACACAGGAGGTGCACTCCTGCCTTCTTGCAAATGACAAATGTTATCACCATCTCTGTAAATACTCACCTGTCCGTTTCCGAACTCCTAGGGCAACCAAGTCTCAGATGACAAGCACTGTCCTGTTTTTAAAATCAGGCTTGACAGTCTCAGGGGCAGAAACTCCAAAACAAGAGAAGTCATTCAGGGCTTGTTCTTGTCCCAGTTTTAAATATAAGTTGTGCTTTAATTGTCAAGCTTTGAATTTTGGCAGAAACTCTGCTTCCTTATGCAGAATAGGATAAAAACAAACCCACTAGACCTTGGGAAAGAGTTCTCTGAAACTTTCCTGAAAGAACGTTCTCTGAAGTAGCTAGTGTTGGATACAGTATACTAGGATAAGAATGATTTATTGGACTAGCCAGGTCTAACACGTTCCTACATTTCCACACCTCTTGTCTGTTCTGTGACCTGTGTAGTGATTCCCTCCTGGGCGTCCCAATTCGCCAGCCCAGCCTTCTTATATCACACCAGTCTAGTGAGTGCTATTTTTCTGCCTATGTTATAACAGATTCATAAACTTAATTATTTGAAGTTTAACATCTCTGAGTCATGTTCAAAGGAAGGAGCATAACACATCCCCTCTCTGAATTTATGTTTCAACCTCACTACCACAGGTTAAAAAGTAGATGTTTCACTGCATGTAGCCCTACCTATGCCTTTTCAGATCCTACATTTCATACTGGTGTACCGGTAAATTGATGACCAGCTTCCCTGAAACCACAGAGTCTCTTTTTCTCCTGTGCAGACACTCATCCTGTGATTTGACTCAAAAATCACACAGGTGGTAATTACATGTTCAGTATTAAAATATTCCTGCATTGTTCATTCCAGGAAAGAGGACAGGGTTATTAATACTTTTAAAATAAACTAGTCCAACAGAAAGAACTTGAAAAGTATAGTGAATGACATCCATTCAATTTCTTTTTGCATGAAAAATTCTATGGGCAAACATGACTGAGCAACTTCAAGCATAAGTTCATGCTCATCTCTGTAACTGTACAGGTAAGTCATAAAGCATGTGATGCTGCACTCTGCTTCAGGACAAACCAGCTAACAAATTCAAACACAACATTGGCAGCATATCTAAAAGCACAAACAGAGGCAGTGAACCCAGAACTGTAATTCCCTACGGCCACTTGCCTCCCTGCAAAACTTGAATCCTCAAAGACAGCAGACTTAGCAGCATGTAATGGGAGAATCGGGTTGTTACATGCTCTAACACAGGAATTCAGTCTTCATTGTGGTCATATGAAAGGAATGAATTGCTTCACTTCCAGTTCATTTGAAGCACTGAACTTTCACAGCTGGGATGAGATGCAGATTATCAACTAACCTGCTTCATAGAAAGAGAAGGTTTCTGCTTTCTCCCTCTTTCTCCCAATAGAATTTCAAAAGATTGTAAATCTTCCTTTACTATCAAACTAGGAAATACGTACATCGGAAACCATAAAATTAAAGAGCACAATGTCTACATGTGTGCATGTGTTTACATGAACATGTACACATAAATATGAATGCACATACTTGCTGATATATCTGTATCTGGATATATCTCTAGCATTTGCCATCTGCTGGGAGTGTAACACCGGGAATAAGCATCTGGCACTGTTTCATAGGGCTTTTGGACAGCTAATGCTAGGGAATGCTGTACCTTTGGGGATTAAGGAGTAATTAATCAGGACAAGGAAAACGTACTGCAGAACATGGAATTCCTATACTGAAAGCAAGAGTTTCAAGGTACACTTTGATTTAGTATTCATCTGGCCTACAGCCTAAAATTGAACTTAATTAAATTTATTTGGAGGGAATCCCTAGTCACATTTGGGGAAATTTAAATATGAAACATGTAAGATGTTCATAACATCATTTGTTCATTCCACACCCAGAGTATTATTACACATCCAGAATTTCCTAAGTGTTGAATTACAAACAGTGAACACAGATGGGAGAGAATGAGTGAGAAAAGGTTCCCGAGAAATAGGCTGCTAGGGGTGGAAGGGGGTGCTGCATGCACCATATGGTAAGCTGTGGGTTATCTATGGGTTAATGAGTACAAAACATTGCACACAGATGTGACATTCAAGCTATTCAAAGAATAAAATGTTCTGTTGGTTATCAGGTGGAACTATTCATTGGCCTCCAGGTAAGAAAGCATTTAAATCATTGCTGCATTTATTGCACTTGTGCAGAGAACTCCAAGGGCTCTTTTTGTTTATCTGACTTTGCAACCCTTTTCTAGTTGAAGAGCGAGAATGAAACAGTGTCTTTTGAAATATAATTTTTTACTTCTTCCAGAGCGGATCAATCCCATGGTGTTGGATATAAACAGGTTTAGCAAAGGAAAAGGTATCTCCATTTCAGTCTTCCATCACACAGGGCAGAAGTGACTTTAATTGTTTTGTTTTTATGCATTTCGTTATGAGTGAATTAATCCAAATTGTAAACATGCACTGTATGTAGTATGGAGACATATAAAAGGTTATCTTCCTCTTTTTTCTTTCCAAAGAAAATCGGTTGCTGTTCTCTAAAGCTGGCAAACTCAAAAAAGACATTTGAAACCAGAACTATATTCAAATTAATAAAATCTTTTGGAAGATATAAATTGTAAGCAAATAGTATAATCTGATTTGCTAGGCATATTTTCATACACACAAACACAAACACTTCTATTTTCGTTTCAGATAACCATTTGCTTCCTAGCAGTATCAGTCATCAAATTCACATCATCACTAATTTCAGGAATTTCCATTTCATCGTCCTGTTTAATAGTCTCCAGGATGATATTCTGGGGATTTGAGTTGGTTTTTTTTAGCAGGACTAACTGTGTGCAGAATTTCACAGTGGAATCATATCCTGTTCTTTCAAGTAAATGGCAGATATTTTTAGAAAAAAAAAAACCAACTTATTCCACTATTATAAAACATGTCAAAAAATTACAGAGGTTACACATATGCAGATGTCTTTAATTATTCCCAAAATCTTCATTTAAATTCTGTAGCATTTTTTAATTCCCAGGCTTCTCTTTCAGAAGGTTCTTGTTTATCTCTGTTATTCTCCTTACTGTCTGCTCTAGCTGACACTTGCATCTAAAGCACAGTTGGTGCAGCTGCATGTCACACTACCACATGTTAATTTGTGAGACAGCACTTTGAGAGGCCTGTATAAATTTCTCAGTATCAGTTTGTGAGACCAGAGGACTAGGCCATTTGAGCTAACTCGGCTCCTCAATGATGTATGAAAATATTTAAAATACCCAGGTAGTTGGATATATATGTATTATTTCAGCAGCCACTGATGTGCAGATTTTCTCAGATGTGCAGATTTTCTCAGAAGCGAATGAAGAATCTCTACCATGCAGCAGCACCACAGCAAAATAATCAAATCCAGAGATGCTGAGTGAATTGTCCATATGAAAATGGAGGCAAAACAAAGGCAAGTTATAGTTTGGTCAGATTGTGTGTGGAAGACCCTGGAGTCACCTTGTGTATGAGGAATTAGGGTATCCATTCAGAGTGTAACCCAAAAGACAGAGGTTTTTTCAGCAGCTCTCAAATTGGTAAAGAGGAAGCTAGAGGATAATTTCAGTAGTCTGTTTGGCCAGCTGTGTAAGCAGGGCAGTGACAAGTGGCACTGTAAGGATGATCACAACCCAGCAGGTTCCCAGGCACAGGCACCACCATGCCAGGCTGGCTCCAGCCTTCTCTCAAGAGCGGCTACTTGCTGACTTGCCAGAGGGCTCACTGCCTCATCCTTGAGACCCGGAGTCCTCTTCGTCTCACATGTTCTGAGCACCAAATGTAATTGCTAAGCACTTGTTTAATTTTGTTCATCATTTGCGAAATTGCTGATGTGGATTGAGCCTCATTCATTAAAGCTAAATGAATTAAAATCATGATTAACAGTAATGAATGCACCTGTTAGATTGTGGACTTTATTACCTGGATTCTTTAACAGTTGTTCATTATTTTAAAACAGCATCTGTTGGCTTATGTCCTCTAATCTTGTAAAAGAAAGTGAAAATGATGTTTTTCTTTTAAATAAAACAGTATAGGATATTGCTTTTGAAAATTTTTGCTGCATGTGCTGCTAATATTGATGATGAATTCCATAGCTAAATCAAAACCAACCCAGGTATCGTATTCAAAGTGAAGGAGCAACATAACAAAACCATCCAATCACGTCACAATTTTATAAGGAAAACCAAAGAATTGCATTAACATTTTTAAGAGTCTTCAGTGTAACATAATTGTAAATGTCATTAATGTTTAATATGAAGGTGCCATCTGGACAGCCGGGTGATGTGGATTCTGGCACTAAAGGTGTCATTCCTCTTGGAAAGAATTAGCAAACCAGAGACTTTGAAAGGTGTTGCAAATAAAGTTTGACTGGATTTCTTTCAAATATATTAACCTCAGGAGTGAGCAATAATCAAAAAAAACCCTTTCTAAGCCTAAAAAGAATTCCTGTAATTTCTGTAGATTTCGGATCAGGGTTTAAATTACAATGACGTGGGAATCTTTTCTTATTTGTTGCAAAAAGATCTGTATTTTTAGATTCCTACTTTATATCTAAAATACTGAATTCAAAGATACTTTTAGGGAGACAGCAAGCATATAATTTTTTCAAGACAATTTAAAAAATAATTACTGTTTCTAGCTTAGATTTTAAAGCAGACCACATAACAGCAAATAAATGAAAAACAAGTATTTTTCTTTTCCCCAAGAATGCTTTTTTACTGTACAGTTTGTAGCAAAAGAAGAAAAAGAAAATCAAGGAAAAATATTTTGATCACAGGGGTGTCATTTTCTAAAACTCCAAGTAGGAAATGTGACAAATACAAGATCAAGTACACAGCCATGTAACAATGTATCTCTGCACCTTTAAAAAAAAATATACATAGAGTTTCTTCATGTGTTATTTTCTCTGTGCCTTGCACCCTTTCTCACAATGTCTTTTATGAAATCATAGTAATAATGTGCAATTTCAGAAAGGTTCGCAGCAGCTCATCATATGGAGCCAACAAATAACTAAACAAATTAAAGACAATTACAGTAGCCACCAGAATGCTGGAAATCACAGTAAAGTCCTTGAGGACAACGAAGTCAGATGAGTAGGCCATGTACATTTCCACAACCATTGCAATACTCCCCAAAACCAAATCTGACAATCAGCTCACAAGCCCTAAAGATCTCCCATTCTTAGTAAGAAACTGAGTGAAGATGTGGAATGGGGGCAGGAGTACACCTGGGAATGGGGAAGGGCTACCTGTAGTGCAGGGGACACATGAGAGACCCCTCTGCCTTAAGACATCTAATTCAATTTCCATAGCTAATTGTGAACATACCCAGTCCCCTAAAATACACAAAAACCTTATATTTCCTGTGATGTTACTGATGCAGTCTAATTGTGTCATGGCAACAGAACAAATGAAAATCTTTTGTCACAATAGGGTGAAATTCAGTTTCCTTTGTCAGTTGAATGGAGTGACAGTGTGACATTTGCCAGAAGCCATTAGTATTCATAAGATGGAACTCATGGAATGTAATTTAGTTTTCCCTTTCTTTATGCTTTAATAGGAAATCTTGATTACTAATTTTCTCATCTTTGATAGCAACACCACTACAGATATCAACAGCTGCTGTAATCTGCCTTAAGCATTGACAAGAAGAGACTATGAAGAAGATGGAAGAAAGTTTATTAGCCCCTAGATTTAATTTTCCTTAGGACAGGTGTTTGACATTTGTACATATACTCTTTTTCATCTGTGGGAATTGATGAGACTGAAAACAAAACCAGGAAATGCATGGAAACACACTTTCTCCTCTGGGGAAAAAAACAACTTAAAAGCAGTAACAAGGCAAAACAGAACAGAAATCATTAAATTCCAATCAAAAGCCCACTCAGCGACAAGTATTTTTTCCCAGGTGTCACAGGTAACATGAGATGATGTTGAACAATTTGCTCTGATCTCTCCCTGTGGATGCTTTGCCTGCACTTTTGAGAAAGTCACTTGTAATGACAACCAGATATGTCCTAGCACCAATCTTATATCCACAGAAGTGTATTTCTGTGGTTAGAAAGGAAAAAAAAAAAAAAAAAAGAGGTGCCCTTTAGAAAAAAAAAAAAAACAAACCAAAAATTAAATTTGTGCTGTTAAATCCCTTTTCATCCTACTTGTTTCATCTTGAGTAATGGTTCACCAGGAGCTTGAGTAACTTTTGGAAAGCAATGCTAAACACAACTAGCAAATTCCTTGAAACATTCACACATGGTTTAGCTGGGGCCAGACAAGAATGGTGCCATACGTGCCTATTCACATTTCACAACCTTCTTTCCTTTTTCATATCCCTGTTATTTATTTGTTTACCCAACTTTTTGGCCAATACAACTGAAAATGTTTCCTCCTCTCTCTTCCAAATGCATGGCCCTGAAGCAAACCATGCTTTATAACACAAAGGGAGAAGAGGAGAAGGGAGATACTGGTATTTACACTGTGCTTTCCATCACCCACTCTGAGCTCCCAAAAGTCCCTTTTGCCCCTGTTAGGTCATTGTCATCATACTGCAAAAGCATGCCATTCACCGAGAGGCTCCTCTTTGTCCAAATGTTTGTTATCTTTTTTGGGTAGGTGCAACACTGTGATGTGGCGAAGTCCCCCATGTCAAAAGAATGGCTACGTTTAGTTTTGCCCTCCAGAGGCAATGTGAGGAGGCTGCGAAATTTGGACTCTGGCTGGCCCAGCAGTGGCTCTTTGTCTGAGTGGTGGGCCACTGTAGAAGTTCTGGAGTCTGTCATCTCCTCTTTTTTCTGACATTTCAGTTCCAGGGAGGCAAAAGCTCCCATTAGACGGTCAATATTGTGTTTAGACCTGGAAGGAGGCCTCCACTTACTGGACAATGTGCCCTGCTCACTTTGGAGGCTATAGTCATCACAGTCACGGCTATTTGCAGAGCTGGAGGAAGAGGAGATGCTGCTCCGTGCAGACTGGCAGTTAAACTCCATAAGTTCATTTCTCACCACCACTTTTGGGTTGACTTGGGGCAAGACTCCGTTCTGAACTGGTTGTGCTCCATTTGTCTGTGAGTAGACATTGCTGACGTTAGACATCTTCCCCTGGGAATTATTGCAGACCTTATAGCGGACCATGAGTATTACAATAAATACCAACAGAGTTGCCACAATGATGCCTCCAATGATCAGAATCATAGTCCCACCTAGGAACTGACTGTGCATTGACTGGCATTGAGGGTAGTCTTCTTTGGTGAAGAACTGAGCACATCCCACGATATTGGTAGCAGTAAGGGTTGTGGCTGTGTCATCCCACATTGCCAGGACACATAGGTCATAGCCTGTTCCAGAAACAAGATTGTTTACAACAAAGGCTTTGTTTGTCGCTGGAATCATCCTTGAAAAAAAAAAAAGAAAAAAATAGAAAAGAAATGGTTACTCTTTATGTTAAGGAAAAAGGGAGGAGAACAGACATAAGAACAATGTGATGTTTACAGAGTTGAATACTGGCAGAGAGAAGTCAGAGCTATAAAATTTAAATAAGTATTGAATCTTCCCAGCTCCTGTGCCTTCAACATCCCAGCATTTAGTAACCTGAAAGTTTTGAGGGCCATTTCCCTAATGTACATTAAAGGCAATAGGAAAAAACAGATCAAAGTAATCTGTTTGGTTTTTTCTAATCCTCACTTGTTTCTGTCTTAATCTTAAATACATTTAAGACTGAAAATAACTCAGAATAAAAATAGGTGCCTACAAAGATTAGTTCTTTCTGAGTGTACGAAAGATCCTTGCACTTTCTGAGTCTGAATCTGGCAGCTCCCACATTGCTTCATTGATGCTTAAACATTTACTGTGTAGCATTAACTGGTTGCTTACCTTTCGGAGATGAGGAGCTGTATTTAGTTTTCTCATTCCCTGAGAGGGCAAGACAGGCACTTCTCTCTCTTTCTCTACTCCTCACCTACTTTTCCCATCCTCCTACTCCTCACTGTGGAAAAGATCTCCTATAAATGCCGCTATCATCTTTTTTTTGCCAGAAATTTCTCCTTGCAACCATCTTGCCCTCTGAGTGATTAAGAAATCCTGGCATTGGCATCATGGTCAGTGGAAGTGTGAGGAGAGATAGGAAGACACGGAGATGGAAAAAAGAAAGTTGTTTTTTTAAATAAGAAAATATACTGAAACACAAATCCATTTGCAAACTCAAAATAGCTAGGCCCATACTGTGCTCCTAGTTTGGTCATTTATGTATATTATTCTTTGCTGTCACAAAACTTAAGCAGTCATTTGAACACATGCAGTATTAGAGCATTACTAGCATTCAAAAGTAGCAGATGAGAATAAATATGGCCTAAGCCTACTTCAGACTGCTGAAAATTGCAACACACTAGTGGAATTCCGTGGAGAATCCCAAACTTGGTGCCTAGTGGGTAGTCAAGAATGAAACCAAAGAGATGCCCCATACGTGTTTCTCCTTTCTTCCACATAACAGGCTTGAGTGAAAGAAAAAAAGCTGAAATTAAAACCAGCCCATTGTGACTAAAAGCTGCAGATCTTCAGCACCAGCAACAAGGGAGCCCTACAGGCACATACCCCACATAGCAGCTAGTAAGACCTGGCTGGAGGAAAAAAGGTATATTCCCTGTGGGAGTGCCAGGCTCTCTTAACCTCAAATTATCATCACAGCTAGCATGAATTGCAGCTCATCAGAGGCCTTGCTGTGCAGTGGAAGGTTACAGGCCTGTACAGAGAAGTAGCCATGTCAAGGCATTGCAAAGATGAGCTTCTGATCATCTTTGCATTTATGCATTCACGCCACTTACACAGCCAGTCAGTCTGGCCACAGGCGAGGATGTGGTTCCTTTTTAAAAAGAAAACAAACACAGAAAATATTCTGTAAGGAAAATAAATATTGGTGAGAGACCCCTGGAATAGAAACATCATATGGCAGGTTTATTCAACACTGTATTTGAGATTCTTGGCACATTTACCATCCTAATGCAGATGCCGTGCACAGACATTGACAAACTATCAGAAAGAGTCAAAAGGTCATAAAACAGTCACCCTGGAAAACTCTAGATGCAGTTGCTAAAATGTTTTTGAATAGTTGAAATAGTTTGTCTCAAGTTATTTCTAATTATTCTCTCCCTGTGGCTCCAGGACTGTTGACTTGTTCAAGGAATTTCATACACATGCGCCAAGGATGATGTACATCATAACTGAATACTATTGATCTTCAAACGTATGACCTTCAAACTCTTAGACGGTTTCTCTTATTGCTTTGTATTGCCTTTTGTATCACCTAGTGCTATATTCTACTTTCCACCATCACCCCCATCCATATTCTTAAAAAATTCAGGAGTATGTTCAGACCTTCAGTAATCGTTTCACTGTGAAACCTCATCATAAACAAGCAGAATTGTTAGCAGAAAGAACAGTCAGACCTATAAACTGGGTCTAGGATTTGGGTCACCAGTCTTGAAACACAGAGCTGTAGCACCATCTGTTACAGTGGTTCCTTCTGTCTTGTACTGATGAAACACAGAGATGCCTCTATGTTACTCTCCAGCTGGACAAAAAACACTGGCTTTTTATAGTATATAGCCTTGAACATAGTACACGCATGTAGAACACAGTCCTTCAGCCTAACAGACTATGTCAAGTTCTATAGAGTGAACACTGATAACTTCAATAATTTCCAGCTTGTTTTCTTCAAATACTGTTACACACAAGCTTCCAAGGAAATGTAAATGCCTGGAATAGTTCAAGGACTGACAGGTAGTGATAGTGGTAGGAAATGTAAACCAGTGCATTTTTAAATGTACAGAAGTAAGACCACAACAGGTCCTAAAATTTGGCCATGTTAACTGTATTAAAATAATGAGCAATAAAAGCTCATCTTAGCCTTTAAAAGAAACTGAGTCATTTCTAAGCTCAATCAATCCTGTAAGCTACAGCTGTGATAATATTGGCCCTAGTAACAGCTTTATAAAAGATAACAGTTGCAATCCCAATTATGGAAAAAGCAATCAACTCTCCATATACATCTAAAATGTAGAAGTTGTGATGTTTCCATAAATAATCTTCAAATGTTCTTGTAAACTATTCATATAAATGTAATTGTAAAAGAATAGCGGAGCACGAGAGTAAGCACCAAGTTCAAAAGTCCTGGGAGTTAAGTAATTAATCCCAGGCTCAGTTTTCTAGCTTGCAGGGAAGGTGATCTTGTTTTCATGAAGTTGCCAAATTGTAAAAATATTTTGGCATTTCCCCATGCTTTAACCCACCCTCTCAAACATACTGCCAGTCAGATATAATGGATGACATCTCTTAACATTTTCTACACCTAAAAATGACAGACACATTTTCATTCTTGGATATTATTGACCCTCCACTTATCCCAACATCAGTAGCTGCAAGATGCCACTTCAGTCTTTTCTACCACAAAACTAAAAGAGTTCATTAAAACTGTGTCCAGGCAGAACTCCTGTAAGGCTTTGTTCAGTCAACTCATCAGTGAAACACAGAACATTGATTTCAGGTAGCAAGAATCTATAGCCTGGTCTAGTGGAGATAAAAGAGATCTGTTGAAAATGGTTAGCTTTGGAAACTCAGAAGATACCAGTGCTCACTTAGCCCTCAAATAGCAAACAATCTGAATTGCAGTGGTATCTTCAGGCAATGAGCCTGATATTGTCCACCTGCTCTTCAGGGCAATGTGATCTTGCAAAGATGCTCCTTATCACGGAACAGGAGCAGAGATCTAAATTTGATACTAACCTTTCCTTAGAACAAGAAGAGTAACAGTTGACTCACTGCAAGAGAAGATCAACTAGCAAAACACTTGTTTAATTCTAAATTAATGATAGATGATGGTAAGTTTTAATTCATAAAGTTCAAGGAACAGTGAGGACTGGGAAGGCAAAGAAATACTCAAATATGTTAATTGTGTAAGTGTAAATGTGGTCCTTGCTAAGACAACAAGAAATGTGAAAATCTCCTAATGGAACTTTCACTGGACAGATGCACAAGATGCAGTAGTTTCTGTCTTTCTCCTCTGATTTATTTTTTATGTTGTAGGAGTAGCAGGCATATCTCCTCCACATTGGTGCCAGGTTATTGTTAAATGATTCTCAAGTTAGTTTCTGAATCCTATGTGAAGATCAAAATACTCCAAGGAAAGCTATTCATGTTAAAACACGATTTTGACCTCTCTGAAAATCTTGTCTCTAAGGAATGAAATGAGCACAAGAGTTTTACAACCGACTTTCTTGATCTACAAAAAAAAAAAAAGCCCGTTTCTCTTACCCTTCAGCACAATAACATCACTTACTGGGAGAGGAGGAGATTTACAGCCAGGACTGGGGCTTGGCATAAACATGTTGCTCCTAGGATAGTTTGTGTGTGATGAAGAACCACAAAGCTGAGATGAAAATTTGCAGGGCTTGTGCAAATGATACATTCCCATTAGTTCATGGAGATCTATGCCTCATTTTGTGAAAGCACCAAAATGAGACCATGAGTCTGGGGTTTTTTTAAAAAAGGAAATGTTGTGCTAGCACCCTTCTTAAGAAGCCAGCCTCATTTTCTACCACTACTAAAAAGTCCTTGTTGTGCCCTTGTAGAAACAACATATGGAAAACAAGCAATTTTGTAATTACTCACTTCAGTGTGTGTAGTATTAAGAAAATTAGAAAATAAATTACTTAGAAATGCAGGAGAAAAAGGTTTACTGCAAACTTCACTTGTAATCCTAGATGCAAGTAAGCACTGAACCTCAGAGACAGTAGACTCTGCTGAGAATTTAGGAGACCTGAGTTTTATTCTCTCCTTTATCAGTTGCACTGATATCAGGCTCTACTTTATCAGTAATTCTCAGTTCCTGAGAAATCATTTTGCTCTGCTGTGAGTCTCTTCATTTATAAAATGAGGATAATGCCAGCAATCTCCTTTCAAAAGGCCTGTAGTGTATGGAAGGAAATTAGTAGATATTATGATTACACTCTAATACACAAATAGGTTCTTTTCTTCTTTGTAGAACTGGGGATTAGCAGGAATGAACTGCTGGTTAATACCATGGTTATGCAAAACAGACAAATTAGAGAAAAGGCAGATTAGACTAATTGGCTATGCAATTCTGTTCCTTTTCTCCGCAGAAAGAGGGGTACGATACCATCTAATTTTAGCCTGAAACTGCTTTAATCACAGAATTTGCAGTGAGCTGTCAAGGCAGTTCCTTTGGGAAGGCACTTGAAACTCCCAGAACTCAGTTTTATATTAAACTGCTACATTATGTTGCTTTTCTCATGGTCCTTTATTCATATTATCCAGGGCTATAAACTATATATACCACAACATGATTTCTCCTTTTGAAGAGAATGCTAGAAGTTTGAAATGGAAAGTAATATTAATTTATTAAATGCTTGTATCAGATAAGAAAAAAAGAGAGAAAAATACCCCAGAAGCCTAATTGCTTGGGTATGGATTTTCAGTACCTTTGCTGCTCAACCTAGACTCTTCCTGTATGATTCTATGTCTACATGTTGTCTGAAAGCAGGCACCTCACAAGAAGTGGTCTGTGCCTCTGTTGGTAAGTTATTTTTTTCCTCTAGAGTGGCTTCAGAGAGCTGTATATGAAAAATAGCCCTTGGAATATCAACACCTGAACCATGCCAGAAAAATGATGTGAGGGGCTATACCAAGACATTAGCATTATAGATGATAGAGCTCTGGTTCATGGGAATGTTTTTGAGCCCTCTTTTATTTACCAGCACAGCTGTAAGAGCTGATTATAAAGAAAAGGCTAAATAGTGTCAAATGTTGTCATTAGGCACTATAAGTTTGTAATGAAGAGGAGAAAAGGAAGAGAGATACCAGACTGAAATAGGTAGGATTCTGTAAAATCATATTTCAGTTAGTTAACACAGTAATTTTCTTGTATAGTAATGCCTTATCATGAAAATATCACTCTCAATGAACCTTTGTGTTTTTAAACTTCTTGCACAAAGCTGAATTCATGTAAATGCAAAACATCACCCTGATTGCTCTCAGAATTAGAAATTGATCCAGAAAAGGCTAAAACTTGAAGCTGACCAATTTTCATTTTTCAGTGAAAATCTCAAGACAAAAATATTCATTTATTTGATTTATCCCCTATTTTAAAAATCTGGGTTGTTTTTTTTAATTTATTCCATTTTAATGGGTACTTCTTTAAGAATGATAATTCTAGCTAATCCTTTAAAGTATTGTAGAAGGGTCCTACTGATAAAGTTCCTACTTTCAAGGTGGATTGTCTACCTTCCATCCCTGTGGGATTAAAGTAGGATGGTAGAGAAAGGGGAGAGGGAAAGTAACAATGATGACGTGAAACACATAAAAGAAGTGGGTAATCAGAGGTTAGAGTTTACTGCCTAAAGAAGGATGACATAAAGTACACTTTAAAGCCTGGTGGATGTAGCTCGGTGGCACATCAGCCTTACTTCTAGTCAGAGATAGTGATGAGGAGTTATTTCATTGAGGATAGGTAAGGAAAGAAGAAGGAAGAGATGGTGGAATTGAGAGAGGATTCAGGAAGAAAAGAGGTGAAGGAAAGTTGGTGGTTCTAGCAGTGTCAGAGCAGCAGAAAATGACAGAAAGACAAGAAAGTTCAAACAGGCTTTGGCAGGGCTCTATCTGGCAAGTAGCTACCACAAAATGGTGGAAGAATTCCAGTGTGGGCACCAAGATCAGAAAACCAGCTCAATGTATGTTGTGTGCAATCAAATGCAGGTGAAAACCTTTCAGCAGAGACAAGACAATTAGAAAGATAGTGAAGCAAATCAGGTCAGTGGAAAAAGTTCAGATGGTGGACAGATATTAAGAAAGCTGGAGAAGAGGGCAAAAAAAGTTCAGAAGACTAGAAGGATCTAAATGGCAGTGCAAATTTCAGGTGTAATGTATTGGCTGGTAGCAAGAGCTAATTGACATATTTGGATTGCAGAGGTGGCATTCTTCTCTATCAACTTTTGTAATTTCCTTGAAAGTTTTATGATGCATACTGTTGCCATTTTTTGCTGTATTTTTATCCTAGAAAGGCCAATTTCTGGAATTACGGAATGAAAAAAATAATCTAAACTTTTATTAAAAATTAAATAAACTAACAATGAGGAATATTTTTGGATCCCTAAAGTAGTCAAAAATCCCTTGAATATATATCTTCAGATGATCCTAAAGCCTTAGGAATCAAAAAACAAATACAAAGTAGCAAGTATATTACTGTGTGAAATTTCACAGGCTTTTGGTGTCTGACTGAAACTTTGTAAGAATCTGAGAAAGACAGAGGCCTACTGTGACCTGCATCTCAAAAAAATGACAGTTGTATTTCTGGTGTCCTGGGAAAAGAGATAGTTATTAGCATTAGCAACAGGGCATAATTCCTCTGTCAGTCATGTCAACATAAGGAAATGTCAGATAATACCAGGAGGTAGCCAGACTTGTTCAGTAAACACTAACCCAATCCAGCATGAATAATTTCCTGCATTTTTTATTTTATTAGGTTTGGGGGGGGGGGGGGATTATGACATACAATCATAATTTTGCCTTCAGATGGAACATTTATTATTAAACACATATCCCTTCCTGTTTTTTCAAATCTTATCTTTTCATCATTCATGCACCCAGCTGCCCTTCAGAGAATATTCCTTGTCAAGTGAAACCCATAGCATTTCATTTTTATTTTCTAAGTTGCTTATGCTCTTTTCTACTCATTTGAAAATGTGGGGTGGGAGGTTCGGAAGAGAAGACAACGCCAAAAGCAATTGGTATGTCTGTCACAAGATGGTGAGACGGGGAGATATTGATAATGAATATTCCCTGAGGTATGGTGGAGGGGAAAGCAACAAAACATTAAACTGCTAGCTCAAAGAATATAAATTTCTGTTGATATCTGTAAGGCTGCTGAACAGCATCCCCTGGGAATGCACTGAAGTCATTCAACAGGTGACAGAATAAAGTGTTGGCTTCTAAGGCACATGACTGCACAAATGCTGAGAAAGGGTAACTGTGGTAAAAGGTACACTTCTCCACTCCATCAGCCATTGCTCTAAGAGGAAATGTCCTTCTCTCCATCATTCCCAACCATATTCTTGTAAAGAATAGGGAGTTGCAGGCAGGCAGCACTGCTGAGGCACTCCTGGATGAGGGAAGACCACCAGAACCCTCTCATAATGCTGTAAATCAACAAAGGTGCTCAGTTCAGCTGTCTCTGTTGATATAGCTACATCCAGACCTGCTAGGTTTATTACTTCTTTAACATGATTAATTATTACTCATCATACATGAAGGTTTTTCCAGTTATGGTTATTTTGTTGTCCATCGATAGAACAAAAGCTTTTATGTGTTATAGGCATCCATAAGATGCTGTTACAGGTAACAAAACCACTTGTGAATAATTTCACTGAAAAATTCTATAAATGCTGTGGAATCATGTGCAAAAGTACTGTTGAAAACGAAATGAATGAATTTATTTTTCTTTATTTTTGCTTGATAAACTTTCAAAGCAGTGAGAAATGAAGACAGAGATTGGCAGAATGTTCCACTATGCAGAGTTTCAAGTGTAAAGCCTGCAAAACTCTCTCTTCTTCACTCTGTAAAACCTTCTCTGAGCTTTCCTTCTGTAACTCCAGATAGCTTAAGTAAGTAGGACATGCAAAAATGACCGTGAGAGTTGAAAAAAGAAAGCATGGAACAAAATGCAAATCAAATACAAAATGATAATAAAACCACCTTTTTTGTCTGCTTGGAAAATATAGAACAATTTGTCACCTTTACAAGGGAATGCCATCCACATCCTCTCAAATTGAGCAGTAGCAGGTATTTGCCAAATGTCCATTGATATTTAGGAGCAATAAAGATGAGCTGGACACTGATTCATAAAATCAAGCAGAATTAAAACATCATGATCTCTCAAAAAACCCCACTAAGGTGTAAAAAGCCAGACTCTATTCTTCCTAGAAAGGAGTCGAAAACAAATACTCTAAAAAAAGCATTACATAGAAATATAAGATTCCAGGCTTCTTGGAGAGCACAGACAGCACTGCATTTAAGGGTACATTAGTTCTATAACTCTGTTTTCCTGTGCGTATATTCATCATGAGTATTATCAATAAGGACATTCAATTCAACATTTCTAATAGCCAATGTAATACTTCAGAGCAGACTTAAACATCTCCCTCCTTAACCATTATTTGGGCTAGCAAAGTTACTTACATCTGCAGTCAAGAAAGAATAAAATCTGTTCCCTCAGTAATACATTTCCCCTTCTTTTTCTAATAAAAGAACATCCTAGAAGTACTGGAGTGCAGCTCAGAGCGTATGTGTGACAGAATACAGTAGATTAGTGTTTTACTCCCTTATGAAGTCTGGCAAAGCTGAGATGTTGATTTTGGCTTCTCTGCAGTGGGTTGAGTTGGAAAGAGTCCTAAACTTGTCTCTGTACCACTTCATACACAGTCTCTGGGCTCTAAGTTGTCTTCTCTAAATGACTGAGTCCCCTTTCTAGGTCATGTCAAGACAGTACTGTCCATATGACATGGAATTTGGGTGGGCACAACCATCAGTTTGTGGTAGGACTTCATCAAGACATAGTCATTGCCTTTTTACTTAAGGTGAGAATAAGAACTGGATTTGAGAATCTTGACTGACAATATGACCTTTCCTGCTTTCTCGCTGGGAAAACCAAACTGCTTTGGAGATATATATATATTATATATTTTTTTAAGTTTAGTCTCCTTCCTGATTTCTCCATGTCATCAAAAAGACAGAAGAGAGGGGGAGTCACCAATAGAAGGAATAAAGCTGCAAACCTGCTGAACAGCAACTTTGACTAAACTGGAGGGGAGGATGTGACTTGTACTCAGGTGTCTGTAAGAAGAATGTCTGCATGTCCCCAAAAGGTGTAGCAAAAGGCTCAATATAAGAATGTTCTAACAAGAGCTGATTCTTGTCCTCAAAGTCTTCTGGAAAGATACCTTTGTTTCCCTTGTCCCTGGAGTCCTCTCAAACAGAGCACACTCTGTTTCATTCCTTATCCCTTTCCCAGCAGGTTGTAAAGGTAAAAAATATCCTGTGTGCAAGCATTTTAAGGGCTTTCTACGTATTTTAAGTTTCAGGATTGCTTTCAGAAGAGACATTTAGGTTGCAGTCCTTTCCTGGTCATGTGTACATTGTCTTTGCAGATGTGTATTTGTACTGCTTGTTCACGTTCAGTGTGAATCTTTTTACTAGATCTAACGTAAGAAATACTGACTCTGCTGTGATGCTGCCATAAATCATTATTTGGAGGTTGGAAAATGCTGCATTCAGGAATTAAGTGGAGATATCTTTGACATTGCAGAAAACTTCGATGAGCTTCTGCCTTTTACATAACTTGGAGAAGCTATCTAATATGCCTCGTAGGCAGATTAAAAATTAACTTATCTCAGCCAATAGGAACTACAGAGGCAAAAGATTCCCCATAGTGCATGTGTTTCTTCCTTCCACAACAGCCTGACTTTAAGCCACAAGTCAAAGATGAGTCTGCTCCTTAATTCATGTGTCTAGGCACCTAATGAAGGTATAATTCTGACTTATGGTGATTAAATTTCAATGAAATATTGAAGAATGCTTAACTGGTTTTAACACCTCAGCAGTATAAAAGAATTTATTCTGCCATGAATAAACTTCCTAACTATGTTTCAGAAAATTAGTTGTTTTTTAATGTCTAGGTTGGCAACTTTTTGCAGTGCCATACACAAGGTGGATGAACAGAAATGTTTTGTAACCACCAGTGCAATTTCTTGCTCCATAATGTAAATATATGGCACCCTGGTACAGGTTCCACCTAGTTTTTTTTTTTCATGTGCACTACAGCTTTGTCTGCAGATACTGGTCTCTTTATTCTCTGAAGCGTCCCAGAACTTTCATAGATGTATTTCTAAATTCACTGCTATATGGATTTTTTTTTACTTTGCTATGGAATGAATCACTTCACCCTCCCTCTAGCACGAAGGCAAATGTGTTTGCTGCTCCTGAACATATGGTATAGCCTAAAAAAAGGGTTACTTTGTAGGAGTGTATCTGTATGGATCACTTGTCACAGTCCCCAACAGAGGATTTAGGAGATAACATCATTTTTTCTTTCTCAAACAGCTCGTATTCAGCATCTTTCTGTCTGTTGCTTTCCAATATGCTCATGATTCCTCGAGAGAGGAAAGCCCACTCCCTTTAACACTGGCCTTTTACATATGCCTCAGAAAACTTGGATTCACTCTACTGACAAGGACTAGTTGTATAAGATGCAAAAGCAAACATGCAAAAGTTGTCCTCAGTTCTGTATTTGTCATCCTGTATTTGTCAAGATTCATTACTCATAAGAATGAAATTCAGATTGTGAAATATTTGGTGACATTATGCCACTTTTTTCTTTGTCTCTGAAGAAAGCAACCTGTAATAATGTGAAAAGGCAGATTTTCAAAGTCACAGATTTCTGTACTGATATCAGTTTAAGAGAGAAGATATTAGCAAATTTTAAGCCAAAACAATCTCAGAATATAAAGTTTTTCTCTCTCAAGAACATAAAAACATCTTCAGAGACACTCATGTGAGGAAAGCAAAGGGTCATAATTTCAATGAATTCTCTACAGTCTCAGGCAAATACTTAGAGGATTACAGATTGCTTTTACAGATATCCAAAAGTACTTAATTAGAATAATCGCTAATGGAAATCCTTTATAACACTCAAGAGAGAGCTACTCTAATTTGAGGGAACACCTGGCTTTATTTTTGGCTATGAAACAGTCTTCAACAGATGGAGTTGGCTCCACCAATGTTTCTGTGCATTGGCTAAAATAGAGTTTAAAGCTTGGTAGAGCAATGGGTACTGAAGTTGCACACAAAAATTTACTAAAGCATAACAAATGTGAACCTTGCTAGAAAAACCTGATTGAAACACAGCCCTCTTACCTAAGCAGAAATTGCTAGTTTTATGATGGCTGGTGTCAGGAGTGCACAGTTTTAAAGATGAGATGAGAAAAAGTTTACCAGGGGTGCAGGATGACTCAGATAAGATGAATTGGAGGTACAATGGATGGTATTGCCATAAAAGATTATACAGCAAAAATGCAAATGCATCAGCCAGTTTCACGTTGGTTTAGATCAGAGTGTAGAAGATGAGCACAGTGGTCCCAGGGAGCCCTTTGGTACTGAGACTGTTCACCCAGCTACCAGCACACTATGCCTTAAAACATCCTTCAGTGAGTATCAGCAGAAATGTTTTAAAGCCATGTTTATGCTCATTAAACCTGGCCAGACTTGTGCCACTGCACTGAGTCTGTCACTGCTTCTTAAGAGAAACCTGATACTGCAACCTCTCAACTGCAGCCCTGTTGGCATTGCACTACTTGAGACCTTGACAATATCAGTAACACTGGCAGAAGCAGCAAAGAGGAAACCACTGATGAATTACTCCAGTGATCAGTAACCATCCCAGACAGCAATATAACAAAAAAGACAGTTATAGACCAAACATCTTCTGCGATGACTAACAGCACAGAAGGCAGACTGAAAAGCAGAGATGTGTCTGCAGAACTCAAAAAATCCTTTGACACCACTGTCCAAGGGGCTGTCTAGAAAAGAACACTCTTACAGTGGAGCAAGAAAGAAGTATACATTTTCTTGTTTTTCATTCTCAGTTTCAGCCCAGTGCAAACTATCATACACTCCTCTCCATTTACTCACAGGTACAAGTGTTTCTATCAAGTTGGATCTTGCTGAGATAAAATCCATTGAAAAGATTGCAGAGGATCAGGATAGGCAAGACTTAACTGATCATAGCTTAATAGCTTACTCAGAGAATAAACAATGATAGACTTTAACCCTGCCACATGCTTTCTACACCTGTGAACATTGCTTAAGGTTTGGTAAGATCTTTCCTACTAGAGTTCTAGACCAGGAATCTCTCTAATGATCAGTACTGGTTGTTTCCATCAGCCTTACTTTCTGTAAGGTGAGAGCTGGCATTTTGAGACAAGCACTGACTAAAGCTTGACAGCATTTTATCATGTCATTTAAAAAGGATCTTAGTTCTCAAGGAAGGTGAAGTCATGTAATACCTATTTTTGATATAGCCTGAGAAGATATATTCAGCATATCGTTCCTGTAACATGACTGCGAGTTAAAGTATTAGATATTTGCTTTCATAAAAGTTAAAGCAATTGAAGTCTCAATGTATACAATTGCAACATTAGTGTACACAGAGATAATCAATTTTATTTAACCTGCTAAATATACCAGAAGACTTTGATTAATGGTTTGACTGCTTTTACATAATTGTCGTTGTAGGCGGCTGGTTTCCAAATCTTAAGAGCAGTGTGGGTAGTCATGATCATCTAGTCTGACCTTCTGGACCACAGAGTCCAGCATAGGCTGAGGTATTTATCCAAAGATTCTTCCACTGAGTTCCAGCTGTTTACTGGACATATGATCTTAAGGTTTTCTCAGGGCATGAGAAGTGGGTGACTCCACCTCCTCCTGCTGCTTCATACCACAAGGTTAAAATGTCACAGCTCTTCTAGAACTTAAATATATAGGTTTTCACTTCAGCTTGATAAATATAAAGAATGGTTTATACATCTGCATGTAAAATTAAACTAATAAGCAAACAACAGACTTTGAGGAATGGATGGTTGGTTATTGGTCAAGATGACTGTCTAAATAGTCAACAGCTCCTCATTAAATAGTTGAACTATGAACTCAGATGCCCTCAGGCAATCTGCCCAAGGCCAGGATAAATTTGAAGTCAAGTATCCAGACTATGGAAAAAGACATAGGAAACTGGTTGAAATTGAAGGGGATATAAAGAAACCATGGGAAAAGGAAGACTACGGCATTTCATGTGTAAAAGGAAAAAGAAGGTAGTCAGAGGTATTTAAAGCTAGTTCTGGAATGCCCAGACATAGGACATTTGTTTTATAACCACCCACTTCCACTTGAAATGTTTCTGTGACTGTGAGGTACTTCTCTGTGTTACTATTACTATTGAAAAAAAAGACATAGAAAAAAAAAACCCAAATATTTTTTGAAGCTTTTTTGAAGGTCATAGGACCACATGAACACAGAAGGTCATAAATCCACTCTTTTCAGGTTAGTATGTTAGTAACAGTTTCTACAGAACTATTCAGTTCTAAGGTGCCTCTACGATCACTTTGATCATGAGAAATTCTGTGGGGAAACCCAGCACCATTCAGCCTAATGGTTTTGTGCAAATGATCTTTAATACTTCCATGACAAACCATTTTCAAAACCTCTGTTGTGTAGATGAAATAAAGATGACCTTTATGCTTTACTGTTCTCCATTTAAGGTCAACAGCACTTCTGTGATCCACTGACAGCATCACATGATGCCCATGGAGAATATCCCATTGCTTTCAATGATTAATAGTTGCATTTCATTCTCCTCAGGGCCATAATTCACTAAAAGCTTCAGCATTTGAGAATTAATGAACAACTCTGGGACAGATAAATCCATAAATCCTTCCAAGCCAACAAAAAATTGTCTGGTCTTTAGGAATTTCTTCACAGCTTAGGCTACAGTTTTCAGATTAATAAAGGCATGTAACACAAGAGGAGGGAAAATACATCACCAATAGGAAAAATCAGAGAAGTAATTTAAGGCTGGTTATTGTCACTTTCTATTCACCTTTCACTATCATTATCTATGCAGACAGAAACCTTCTGACAGGCAGACATTGCTTATTGTCCATGGTATCTGCATCTGCAGCAGTTATTTTATTTGCAGTTGTGCTGGGAAGAACATTTCTGAAGCATGCAGTTTATCTCAAAAGCCACTGTTTAATATCACGAACCAGCCTTCAAAAGGACTGCCAGCAGGAGTAGTTTATCAGTCACATAATTTAGAGATTTATCTGCCAGTTTTAGCCACCAAAAGATGTTATTTCTGATAGCTCTGTGGAATAAATTCATGTATCAGAGAGAGATGGCTACAAATGGCTCAGCCAATAAAAGTTTCACTTCCCTACCTGTCGGGAGCTCAAAATCTACCACTATTGAGGGACAGAGTCTTTTCCCCATCTTGGCCACATAGTGGAACAGCCCTGCTGCCTGGGGCTGTGGTGAGTCCAGCTTATAGGTGCATCTGAGATGAGAGCCCCAAGGGAGAGCAGCTGTCACTCTGCTCGGACTGTGTGCTGGACCTGGCGACAAGAGGAAGGGCAGCCCTTCTTGAGCTGCCTCTGCAGTCACTGTCTAAACTAAATGCTGGAGCTCGGTTATATGAATACCTCTCCTGGAGATCCAGGCAGCCTGTTTGTGTAGGTTGTCAACTGCATTCAGCTTTTTCATAAACAAAATGGAAGGCATGTAAGATTGCCAAAATGCTAACTGTGGGAAGTCTCAGCTACACACTGTAAAGTTCTGCTCTGAAGTTTAACAGAGGTTTTCAGGACTCATAACAGAAAATTTCCCCATAGTTATCAGAAGCTGTGGTTTTATTTGCATCTTTTATTTTTAATAAGAGTGTTCACAGGTTCCAGAGAAGGGGGGAGAAAGTGTATTTTTCAGCTATCCATTTTCAAAAGCGGAACTCGGGAATCTCTTTGTAACTGCTTTCTTTTCAGTGAAAATCTTTAAAGTTTTATTAGAAGAGAGCACTATTTCCTGCATAATTCTCTCATATGTATAATTTCATTTTTTGTTTTGGGAGAAAAAGATCTACAATTTTCTGAATTGTTCTGCCTATAGATATTTAGTGTTAACAATTGTCTAATTAGAAAAAGCTTGAATATTTCTTTGAATAGTCAGTCTGCAAAGTTTTGGTGCTTTTCCAAATCTGACTGAACAGCAGTGAATTTTCCATAGCTTCTGAAGATGTAAAATAGGACCCACAGTAAAGTCTGTTCTGCTTCCATTTCTGGCCTGCTCTACAAGAAAAGAAAGCACCTTATGTTACCCCTGTGCTGGAGTAGAGAAAATACTGAATTTTAGAGAAATGCATGTTAAACCATCTTTGGAAGTAATAACTGCATTTCTTATCTCTGAGTCCTAATGGCAAGTTGTTTCCACCTCTGATTGTCACAATTGTAGCTGCCATTAGGTATATGACAGATACATGTATTGGGAACATGCAATGTTGACTGAAAAAACTACAACCTAAGTACATATTCACCTGGCTATACTCAGTAAAATAATGACTGTCATAAAAGGTACCTCAATATAGTGAAGAGAAGATAGACATCATAAAACAGAGTCTCAAATGATTTATTGAACAGAAAAAATTAAACAACAAAAAAATTCCTTCAGAAAATCAGTCAAAAGTCATAACTCTCATTATTACACTAATTAGAAACAAGTCTCATAAAACCACCAGCTTGATAATTCTGAATGTAAAAATAAAGATGAAGAAACCTCATTCTGATCATGGATTAAATTATGAGTGGAAAAAGACTATCCAGTTCTGACAAGTGGTCTGTTGTGATTTACTAGCTTAGCTCTACTCAGCTCTTGATTTGTAGCAAAATCATAGGGGGACAAAAGTAAAGGAAACACGGTCTGATTTAAAGTTACATTTAATTTATATTTGGGAAGGGAAAGGGGGAGGAAAAATTAAGAATTTTTATTCTCCAAACTGAACTCTCTGCCTTCATGTGCTTTTTCATGTGTTCACATCACCCTTTTCATACTGTATTTTCCATTTTCATTCCTGTGCCTTTAGCTAAATGTTCTGTAGCTCTCTGCCTTTTTGAACTGTCATTAAAATGACATGTAAGAAACTGCAGATAAACAGCAATACATGTCACCTGGTAAGTTATGCTGTCACTACAGAGGAAAAGAAAAAACATTATACACTCAAAATTTAGCAAAATATCTGAAAAAGTCAGAGGCTTATAGTTTCACCAAAGCACAAACCTTGGTGGGGATAGTGAAGCTGGGATGGGACAAGCATAGCTGGCATCTATTGCTGTTGTCAGAGGACAACTGAAAAATGTGATAGATCTCAGAACAAAAACTACAGTCGGAGGTTTTTGACTCCTGTAGCTCTGGCTGTGTAAGGCAGAGTCATTCAGTTTCTCTCCGGCAGAGGGATTCATTACTCAGGCCAAATCAGTAGCTCCCTAAGGGAATCTGGGTAAAGTGTACAATTATTTTGCATTAGTTGGGTGTCTCTCAGACTCTGTGTTCAAAGCTTACAGGCACTGACACTAGATGCATCTAGCAAGATGGTGTTCTGACAGAAAATTTGATCAGATACCTCAATGAAAGGCATTTTTAGTGTTAAAATAGGGGTTTCTTTTAGATCAATTTTTTTTCTTGTCTGTTGTCATGAAAATTGGAATGCAAGCTAAAGCTGTAGGGAGCCACAATGCTTTTCCTCCCCTTGGCACTTTTAAGGGATGCCCTTGCTCTTCTCCTTTTTCCATAGACAACCACCCATTCTCCTTGTACACTCTGACCATCCCTTCACCATTTCAGTTGCTGAAAGCTGGGACAGGGTGCAAGGAAAGAAGACCTCTGTGGTGAGGGCAAAGAGAGCAAAGTGAATGTGGCGAATTTAGGGAGCTTTCAGGAAGAGAGTAACTCCCCAACAGGCATGATGTATGGTGAGAGCAGGGATGTAAAATCCACAAACAGATTGATAGCAACATTTCCACATTTCCAGGTGAAATACTTGTGAAGTTTTCTTTCCATAAGCAAACAAAACAACTGTTATGGACAATATTCAGCCTGATTCTTGACAGAAACAGATGTTGCAACATTAGAATTTCCCATGGGACAGATATTCCAGGGTTTGTTCAGTTTTAAACAGGGCTAGAAAATAAAACAGAGATGATGTGTGGCTTTCTTCTTCATAACCATTGCAGAGGCAGGTGGTTAAAGGATGTAGTAGACAGATGTTACAAGCTGCTGCAATGACTGCGAGACCAGTTAGTGTGGATGGATTTTTTTTTTAATTAGTTTTGAAACATTTTCCTCATTCAATTTAAGGGGGAATCAGGTACTTTATTGTTCTATCCCATCATACAGCAGATTAAGGTTTGTTTTGGTTAAAGTGAGGCACTAGTTTGAGAATTTCCCCAACATATTATCTCTTGTTTGGGACTAGTAAATGTGACCTGCTTTGAAAGGCAATACACAGCTCTTTTTAGTATATGCCGCCCTGTCCTCAACAAGCTTAACCACATCTAGACAGAAGAGAAGAAAACGGCGAAAGCCAGGAAAAAACTGTGATTTGAAGAGTCTTGCAGATCATGTTCTTAGGGACTTCCTCTAAGTTGGAAGAAGGGTTCTGCTTCTATTGCTTTTCCCGAACTCCCTTTCCTTCTTATAAAAATATCAACAGCCTCTGGACTGAAATCAAATAAAGAGGAGTAGAATAAAATTTAACCTAATGCAGGCTTATACGGTTTCACTACCTGATGGACGTGAGGCACAGTAAGCATGTTAATCCAGCCTTTACTGAGTAATGGTCAAGGGCTCAATGTCCTGATGGAGATTTGTGACAAGTGGTGTCCCTCAGGGGTCCATACTGGGACCAGTTCTCTTTAAAATTTTCATTGGTGATGTAGACAGTGGGATTAAGTTCACCCTCAGCAAGTTTGCAGATAACACCAAGCTGACTGGTGCAGCTTTCACGCTAGAAGAATGGGATGTTATGCAGAGGGACCTGGACAAGCTGGAGCCGTAGGCCTGTGTGAACCTCATGAAGATCAACAGGGTAAAGTACAAGGTCCTCCACCTGAGTTAGGGCAATCCATGGTTTCAGTACAGGATTGGGGATGATGCAATTGATAGCAGTCCTGTGGAAAAGGACCTGGGGGTGCTGATTGATGAGAAGATAGGCATGATCTGGCAATGTGTGCTTGAAGGCCAGAAAGCCAACTGTATCCTGGGGTGCAACAAAAAAGAAGCGTGGCCAGCAGGTCCATAGCAGGTCCACCTCCTAGGGAGGTGATTCTCCTCCTCTACTCTGATCTTGTGAGACCTCACCTGGAGTATTGTGTTCAGTTATGGAATGCCCAACATAGATGGATATGGAACTGTTGGAACAGATCCAGAGAAAGGCCACAAAGATATTCAGAGGACTGGAACATCTCTGCTATGAGGACAGGCTGAGAGAGTTGGGGTTGTTCAGCCTGGAGAAAAGAAGGCTCAGGGGAGACCTGATAGTTGCCCTGAAGGGGGCCTGCAAGAAAGCTGGAGAGGGAGATTTCACAAGGGCATGTAGTAATAGGATGAGGCAGAATTGCTTTAAATTATAAGGGGGAAGATTAAGATTAGATATTAGGGAGAAATTCTTCACAATGAAGGTGGTGAGGCACTGGAACAGGTTGCCCAGGGAAGTTGTGGATACTCCCTCCCTGGAGGTGTTCAACACCAGGTTGGATAGGACCTTGAGCAGCCTGATCTAGTGGGAGGTGCCCCTGCTAGATGATCTTTAAGTTCCCTTCCAACCCAAAACAGTCTATGATTCTATGATTTGTATATGGAAATTGTCCAGCAAACTATGATGAGGTAGGTCACCATGATGACTATTAAAGCTGGAGGCTTCTTAGCACTGTGCATCTCTAAGGTCACAATTTCGCCACCTTGAGCTAGAGCGCAATCCTGATAAAGTTCATAGTAAATGCAGGTTCCCAAAAGTTTCATCAAAGCCCTGGCATTGTTACTATGACTAGCTGCATCCAAGGGGTGCCAAAAATAAGAAAGAAGGAAATTGTCTACAGTGCACAGTCTCACATACACACAATGAAAGCAAGACTTAGAAGACTTTTCTTGGTAGTACCTTCGATAGTTGAACAACATCTAGTGACTCTAAATGAACATCAAATGACGGAAAAGTATAATTTGCAGTAGTGACTACAAGGTTATATGGATTTGGACAGGAAGGTGTAGGACTTTAAGGGAGCTAGGCACTGATGCAAAAAACATACCTTACAATTCCATATTACAGCAACGTAAACTTTACCTTTATGCGTGTTAATCAGGCCAAGGAGCAGCCCTCTTTTCCTGCTTCACTGTGCTGCTCCTTGTTATCTTTGTGTTTTTCAAGCAAGACCAGACAGCTTTGATTCCACTCACTTGTAACCTCTAGTTCAGCACCTTCATGACTACCTAAATCTTTGTCTACAGTACAGCTATCAACAGGAGCAAGACTTAGATACCGAAAACTAAGCCTCCTTAGGAAAAGGGATTTTTGTTGTTGTTGTTGTTGCTTGAAGATGCAAAGACTAAATTCAAAAAGCATTATACTTAATAGGTAAAATGTGTCCTTTAAAGGTATTAATATGAAGGTTCAAATCACCCTTCTAGAGATAAAAGGGAAGAAGCACAGAAAGATAAGCCAGTTTCAAGCCATTTACCTTCATTACTCCTCTCCTCCCCTATTGTCAAACCTTGGCAAAGCTGCCAAATCCTCCCCATGGTGCTCCCAGGCTGTGAACCTCTGCATGCAGTGGAAAGAAGAATAAATATCAGGATAGTGATCCATCCTTGCTCCAGAGCAATCACGTTGAAAGTCTGCCTCTACATACTCAAGTTAAGAAGATTCAAGTTCACTTGAAATCGATGCTGCAAAGCCACAACACAATGTGTGGGAAGACTCAGTGATCACTGTTGTGTATCTTTCTCATTCTGCAGCAGCCTTCTGGAGAAGAGGTGCTGACATCTCCCATCCTCCAACCACTGGCAGAGGGACTGATTCATCAAGCCTGATTCTCTGAGGCAATCTGCCAAATGACAGAGCTGCTGGTGAGGCGCCTTGATGCTGTCAGCTGCCCATATGTCTACTGGGCAGCTTCTGCCTGTGCAATCCCCACTCTGAAAACAATTCAGAGCAGTTTGGAAAATCTACATAAGAACCTATTCCACAATCCAAGCCAAACAAATAAACAATCAGACAAAACAAAACAAAAAAAAAAAGGGTTGAGCTAAAAGCTCTTTTATTTATTTTCTTGTCAAAATGAAGTAAATTATGAGGTAATAAATATATTACAACATGTAAACCTATGCATATTTGAAAGAATGCAAGGGAAAGGGAAGGGAGGACAGATGGGCAAATTCAGCACATATTCATAGTTAATGCTGGCTGTCTGAAACTGTTCTCCTCTGCAAATAAACTAATCTATAAACCAAGAGCAGCTGAACAGAAAGCGGCTACAGTGTAGTCTTACTTTACCTTCTACAGGCATTTTTTGGCCACATTAAAGCACAGCTGCAGCCTGTAGCACTTTTTGATCTGAGGATGCCAGGCTTGGTTCCTCTCCCTTGCCTAGCACCAATGCAGCCCTTCCTCTGCTGTGGCATAGAGCTGATTTTGCTTCCACTCTACAGTGGAAGGAAGATGAAGGCAATTCCTATTTCTTTTCTAGGCAGTGTCAGTTTGTGGGATTCTTGTCAAATGCTCTGGGACCTAATACGATCATGCTGTGACTCTGAGACAAGCAGGGCTGTCACGATAAGGCAGATAAGCCTGCTGGCTAGGCTGCCTTTTCTCTGCTATGATAATAATTTTAAATTTAGAAATTTCTCAATGGCATTATAGTTTCAAGGTTTCTTTTGATGGCAGTGTTAGCCTATTATGCTCAGCTAGGACTGGATTACCTTTGTGTTTGGCCCTATTACAGATTATTATGGATTATGGGACACATTTGCACTGCTCTCATATTAGACTGTAAACCATGACACGTGGAGAAAAAGGCTAATATGACAGCAAAATAACCTATATTGTGTTTTCAAAGACATCCATTACCTCATATTCATTGAATGTTTGAGCTACTTTTCTCCTGTGCCCTTTAAGAACAAAGAAAGGATAAATGACTTTCTGGTAGCTCAAGCCTTCACTGAAAAATGACAGCTGCAACACTCAAAAAATTACATGGAGTATGAATCTACCTCAAGTTTTAACTTCCTCAGCTTGTGTGGAATCTTCCTCTTTCATCCTTCCCTGACCAGAGAATTAACACAAAGACTACTCACTATCAACATCTCAATTAAAGCCTCAAAATAGGTTTAAATGAGAAACAAATGTCATTATCACCTTGTACTGAATCTCCTGAAAAGAATTATATTTACCCCTTCTTGTGCTCATATTTTTTGACTCAGAAAATCTGCCTAAGTAAATCCAAAAAATAAGGTGACTTTTAAGAGATAAAGCTAATGAAGACCTACTCTATAATTTTAGTCTAGTGCGTTCTTCTTTATTTTCCCAGTGCTGTGTCTTTTTCAGCTCTATATTTTTCAAATGATGAGCCTTAATTAATTTCTCTAGGGAAACAAGATGTACCATTGCTATCATATGTTAGAGTTTAACATTGCAATCATTGTACAAAGTACAGCTTTTCTGAAAACAAACTGATCATACATACAGAAAGCCTGGTATGAAAGAGAGAGGATATGACAGGAAATTCAGAACAAGCAATTAGATAGCTGACTCTGCAACTATGGCAGTGAAATAAGGCACAAAGTTTTAGCTGTGTTTGTAATTTTGATTTATTTTCCCCTTGTCTTCCTCCTTGTCCTGTCTCGTGTGTTTGATAGATAAAATAGTCCTACATAAAAAATTAAACATAATTTCTTGCACAAACCCCAAAACAAATCCCACAGTCAGAACTCAACGGGTCAGTGCAGGAGAGATAAGGGGTATTAGGAGCCTTCTGCATGAGGAGCAGGTGCCGTATTCCAAGAACATTTTATTAAAAACCTAAAGGCAAGACAACTTTGAAAAGGGTAAAAAGGCTTCCTGTGACTTCAGAGGGGGGGCTGGAAGGGGTTGAGTGCCAGATGGCTGGGGAGGCAGGAGCTGTCAAGGCACCGTGTCTCACCTACCCACAGCCTGGAGCCTGCGCATGAGCAAGTGGGAGCTAAGTTATGTAGAATGATCTGAAACTGGCAAGGCAAATTTTATGAACTCGATTTGTTTTAGGAGTGCTATACACATTCAAGATTTGCTTTTTCTTTTTTATAAGTCTCTTGTAAAACACCTGCGGACAGAAATAGATTATTCCCTCTTTGATGTAGGTAGTTTTCAGCCACTGATTTTACTGGAGGTTCACTACTCTTGAGGGAGGTTTCTTAGCAGCTTGGAGATTACCTGGACTGCTGGTGTCCCAGCTGAGACAAAAAGTGAAGTTAGAGGAGGGAGAAATTCTTAGATACAGATTTAGAAAGTCTAGGAGTAGCTGCTTTTTCCTAAAATGACCCAGATATCAGTATCTGTGACCAAAAACGATGAAGGGTTTAAAGTGGATCTCTGATACCACCTGGAACTCAATAGGTCAGTACAAGCAAGACATGGAGTGTTGGCAACCTGCTGCAAGCACCATCTGAACAAATGAAATCTAAGACATCAAATGGAGCATCTAGATCAGTTAAATGCATAGTACATATACAAGCTATGCAGGAAATCAAGCCTCATTGTTTTCACTGTTCCTTTAGGGTGATGACAAACCTCTATTGTATAGGTACATTCCTACAGTGAAGCCCTGGTCCGAGTTTGATACTATTGAAGATGCCTCACCCAAGTCAGATTTATAACCATATTTAACAAGAGTAACAACACCAGGAGTGCTGTATTTTCTCTCAAATCTCTCAAAGGACTTTATCAGGAACAGATTGAAAGCTAGATCAAGATTACTTCCAGCTGTGATTCTGTAGGCATGCTGTTTCTGCCTCTGGCTTACCAACTTACCTTGAGCAAAATACTTAACCTCCTTCTCCCTCCATCTACCTCTCTAGAAAATAGCATTAATCCCTAAAATGCAAGATTTTCAGGCTGAACCAAAACTCTTCAGAGTCAATGGTGTCTAGTAATTTCTGAGTCAAGCCTTCTGTCAAATATTTGATCAGTTAACATTCAGTGCTAACTACTATTTCTTTGCATGACTCCAAATAAATTGGGAGGTCGTTACTATTAAACAGTTGGCAAATGGCAACAGTTTTGGGATTTTTGGTTTTTATTTTTTAATTTTCACTGAGCAGCACATGAACTGCTATAAGTCTACCCTAGATTTAAAACAGGAAAGAAAGTGATAACCATGCAGTTGCATGCTGCTGGCTTCTTAATATTCAGGAATAGTATGAATATGTTAAAACTTTTCATTCAGACATCAAACTGTTGATTCACCTGAAGCTTAAAAATCTTGTTTGAATAGTTCTTTGTGGCATCAGATGTGTAGCTTGTTATTGATACAACAAGTCAGGATAGCTCCTGGCAGTTGGGTTCTGAGCAGCTGAGCAGGGGGTTGTGGCAGATGTTATAGGCAAGCATTAGCTGATCCTAAATTCCCCTCAAGTAAAAATTCTGGCCCTTTGATGAACTAAGTAAATAATTAGCAGCAGAGATTAAATGGAAGTACCGCTTTCTTATGCTGAAAACTGGACTCTGACTTCCTTTTCACCCTGTGCAACACTCCTGGCTGTGGTGGAGTTATTTGCCAGCAGCACAACAGAGGCTGAGATGAGAATCAGGCTCTTTGCCTTTGTATTCAGCTCCTGAGGCTGAACTCAAGGGTAAAGCTGTAGTATAAAACCTCTCCACATATCTTGCTAAATGTAATTTGACAGCTGTTAAACTTCGAAGGAAATGGGAAGGCCTCCAAGCTGGCAAAAGGTGCTGTCTTGTCCTTCTCTTCCTGTTCTTTTTACTCTACTGGGGCACTACAAAGCATGCTGCAGTAATGTAAGTGCCTCATATGCCCTCACATATGTATTACATACCTAAAAGGACATATCTCCTATAGGAATAAGTGACTGTTTACTATTTTCCTTTCTGTTGCAGTTATCATTTAAGAAAATATTGGTCTGAATAGCGTCTACATGGTCCACCTGTGTTCATCATGAACTGGATTGGCTCTGACCGATAGATTTCTCACCAGCTCCTGTACAAGCATCAGGTGGATGCCAGTTTGTCACAACAATCACAAATTAATTTAGTGACTTATTTTGTCAAATTTTTATTCCATTTATGTTAATTTCATATTTTACATTTATACTTTTCACTTCATTATCTGGCAATATATGTAATTTTTCTCATTTTCACTGGATTTTCTTTCTTATACTTCAAAGGTTCTCATAGTGCAAGGTAAGAGAAGAAAAAAACAAAACACAAACACAAGCAAGCAAACAAATAAAAAAAAACCCCTAAAACAACACTTATCCCTGTACTTGTCTAGCAAGAGAGACAAAACACAAAGAAAAGATTAGATGAAAATTTTTATAGCAGATGCAAATAGAACCTCATAGTCCCAGAATACATGGTTCCATGAAGCAGCTTCCTCGTTATATCTGATGCCTTTCAGCAAGCCTGCACTTGCTTGGGATCCTCTAGAAGTCAATACGCAGTATTGTTGCAACATAATTTTAAATGACATGAAGTACCAAAAATCCATGTCAAACTTTCCCCTGCTCTGCTTATGTAAATTTTGCTTCCCTTTGTGACTGTGACTTTACTTTTTAATTTTTATGCAATTGCTGTCTCAATCTGTCAAATACAAATATATGTATCACAGAATCACAGAATCACAGAATGACCAGGTTGGAAGAGACCCACTGGATCGTCGAGTCCAACCATTCCCACCAATCCCTAAATAATGCTCCTAAGCACCTCATCTACCCTCACCTTAAACACCTCCAGGGACGATGACTCAACCACCTCCTTTGGCAGACCGTTCCAATGCCTAACCACCCTCTCTGTGAAGAATTTCCTCCTAATCTCAAGCCTAAATCTCCCCTGGCGGAGCTTGAGGCCATTCCCTCTTGGCCTGTCCCCTGTCACTTGGGAGAAGAGGCCAGCACCCTCCTCTCCACAACCTCCCTTCAGGTAGTTGTAGAGAGTAATAAGGTCTCCCCTCAGCCTCGTCTTCTCCAGGCTGAACAATCCCAGCTCTCTCATCCGCTCCTCGTAAGATTTGTTCTCCAGCCCCTTCACCAGCTTTGTTGCTCTTCTCTGGACTCGCTCCAGAGCCTCAACATCCTTCTTGTGGTGAGGGGCCCAGAACTGAACACAGGATTCAAGGTGCGGTCTCACCAGTGCTGAGTACAGAGGGAGAATAACCTCCCGGGACCTGCTGGTCACGCCGTTCCTGATACAAGCCAGGATGCCATTGGCCTTTTTGGCCACCTGGGCACACTGCTGGCTCATGTTCAGTCGGTTGTCAACCAACACTCCCAGGTCCTTCTCCTCCTGGCAGCTTTCCAGCCAGGCTTCTCCTAGTCTGTAACTCTGCTTAGGGTTGTTGTGCCCCAAGTGCAGGACCCGGCAGTTGGCCTTGTTAAACCTCATGCCGTTGGTCTCAGCCCAGCAGTCCAGCCTGTTCAGATCCCTTTGCAACACGATGTAACAATGCAACATGTAAACACGATGGTTAATGATTTCCTGCAATGTCTTCCCTTCCAATGGTTATTTTATTCAGTGTTTAAATATGCAAATGTTTTGACCAATCAAGGTTTGTGTCCTGGATGCAATGCAACTGGAATAGCTCAGCTCATGTGCTGGGGCTGAGGAGGGCTTTTTTCACCAGCTCTGTGCCACAGAGGGAAATCAGTGCCTAACCATATTGGAGGTGGAACTGAAAAAGTAGAAGAGTAGCAAAAATTTACCTGTTAGACTTATTTTGTATGAACCTACTGCCCAAATCACAAGTAAGGATAGATGTTCTGGTTTTGCAGTATAAATTAATCCTCTGCCTTTTCTAAAATTAGCAGAACTCTGTATTTCTAACTTTCCTCACAGAGAAAAAAATGCAATTACACTTTAGTACAGCATCAGACTGTTGAGGTTATTTGGCCCAGCAGCAACAGAGTAGGGCTGTCTCTGTCTTCAGTCTTCAGCTCACAGATCTCCACACAACAGGCTTTTGTGGCAAGAACCTTTAACAAGCTAAGCAGCAGCATCCTGTTTGATACATGAGTGATGTTCAGTGTGGCACTGCTGTTTGAGAGAACATCCTTACGCAGCTATGATATTTCTGAAGTTTACAGCACCTTAGTCATTAAGCATTTTCTTATTCATGTGCAATTGACTAGAAGAATGCCTGGTTATGTTTATCCCAATACTGGAAATTCAAACTCAGTTAATTACTTCCTACCTAGCTTACAGTATCTGTAAGTGCAAATGCTGAAGTTACATTCTGCTCATAAAATGGAGTTGCTCTATCACCTGGCTGACAAACTGCCGCTAATATTTAACTAAGAGGTGACAGGATAGCATGGGTTGGTGGAGCAATATCTCTTCAGCCAGTATGTAAAGAGCTTGCAATGAAAAGAGCTGTGTAAATGTAAATCACTATTAGATTGTTTAAGGAATCAAATCCATGGAACCATTGTTAAAATAGATTGGAGATGTGGAGCCATCTATTCATATTTTAATGCTTAGACTGCCTGCTACATAAAATATATATGGAAAAAATAAGCTTTCAGAAATATATACTCTTTTTTTCCAGTGCTGAATTTATAAACTGTAAAGAGACTATAGTGCTACAGTAATTCCTAATTTGTACAGTTGTTTTCATCAATCTTATTATGTAATACCAAAAAATAAAATAAGGCTAAATATTTCATAAATCTAATAGCAGTATTGCAATTCAGATGTTCATTTTTAAGTGGCTGCATCATTGCTCTAATTCAAAACACAGCCAGCAGGCTCAGTATGACCTGTGAAGTTCTACAAAAGACTTCTAAATTTATTCATCATTTGAAATAGTGGTGAATTTATGTATTACATCAATGCCTGAGGGCCAAAATTGAGATTTGGTCCCACATCATGTAGGATGCTCTGTACATAAAACCCCCATACTCTCTGTTTCCAGATGCTGGACTTGAATATAAGCATTGCAGTAATGCTCCATTTTAATCATTCATGAGTATCCACATTGCTACAGACCACACAATGTCGTCAAAGCAACAGTCTATCTATTCATTTATGTGGGCTCCTGATTCTACAATATATTCTAATGTGTTTATCCCTAGTAGGGAGGATCCAGGGAACTACAGGCCTGTCTGTCTGACCTCAGTGCCAGGGAAAGTCATAGAACAGGTGATCTTGAGTGCTGTCATGAAGCACATGCAAGAGAACGGGGTGATCAAGGCCAGTCAACACGGGTTCACAAAAGGCAGGTCTTGCCAAACTAACCTGATCGCCTTCTATGACCAAGTGACTCAGCTGCTGGATGAGGGAAAGGCTGTGGATGTATCTTCCTGGAGTTCAGTAAAGCCTTTGACACAGTTTCTCACAGCATTCTGCTATGGAAACTGTCGGCCTCTGGCCTGGACAGGCGCACACTCTCCTGGGTGGAAAACATGTTGTCTGGCTGGACCCAGAGAGTGGTGGGAAATAGTGTTAAATCCAGCTGGAGGCCAGTGACAAGTGGGGTTCCCCAGGGCTCTGTGCTGGGTCCAGCCCTGTTCAATGTCTTTATCAATGACCTGGATGAAGGCATCGAGTGCTCCCTTAGCAAGTTTGCAGACAACACTAAGTTGGGAAGTAGTGTGGATCTGCTGGAGGGTCAGGAGGCTCTGCAAAGGGATCTGAACAGGCTGGACCACTGGCCAGAGTCCAGTGTCATAAGTTTTAACAAGGCCAAATGCAGGGTCCTGCACTTGGGGCACAACAACCCTAAGCAGAGCTACAGACTAGGAGAAATCTGTCTAGAAAGCTGCCTAGAGGAGAGGGACCTGGGGGTGTTGGTTGACAACCGACTGAACATGAGCCAGCAGTGTGCCCAGGTGGCCAAGAAGGCCAATGGCATCTTGGCTTGTATCAGAAATGGCTTGACCAGCAGGTCCCGGGAGGTTATTCTCCCTCTGTACTCAGCACTGGTGAGACCGCACCTTGAATCCTGTGTTCAGTTCTGGGCCCCTCACCACAAGAAGGATGTTGAGGCTCTGGAGCGAGTCCAGAGAAAAACAACAAAGCTGGTGAAGGGGCTGGAGAACAGGCCTTATGAGGAGTGGCTGAGAGAGCTGGGGTTTTTTAGCCTTGAGAAGAGGAGGCTGAGAAGAGACCTCATTGCTCTCTACAACTACCTGAAAGGAGGTTGTAGAGAGGAGGGTACTGGCCTCTTCTCCCAAGTGACAGGGGACAGGACGAGAGGAAATGGCCTCAAGCTCCACCAGGGGAGATTTAGGCTGGATATTAGGAAAAAATTTTTCATGGAAAGGGTCATTGGGCACTGGAGCAGTCTGCCCGGGGAGGTGGTTGATTCAGCTTCCCTGGAGGTGTTTAAGGCACTGGTGGATGAGGCACTGAGTGACATGGTTTAGTGTTTGATAGGAATGGTTGGACTCGATGATCCAGTGAGTCTCTTCCAACCTGGTTATTCTATGATTCTATGATTCTATCCTGGTCTAATGTCTACTCCTTACAATTTTGCTGACGTCAGCAAAATTGCAAAAGATACACTTTGTTCTGTCATACAGGTTATTAATAAAAACATCAAATAGGATCAAAATTTAAATATGTTGCTGGCTAGTGAATCTTGGAACATACTTCTAGTTACTCATCTCCAGCTAGACTTCATACCATTGATCACAACCCTTCTGGCTTAGCTATTTGGCTAATTTAAAATCCATCTCACTACTCATCCAGCCCATACTACATCAGCTCCCCTGCGTGGATCTTCTAAGAAAGTATTACAAGCCTTAGTGAAGTCAAGTTAGAAATCTGCTACTCTCATCTTTTCTATTGCCTTAATTATTTCATTGTAAATGTTTATCAGGTTTGTTAAACGTGACTTTGTGAATCCACACTGATGTCTCTCAGTCAAGTCTTGTTCATCATATTCCTAGAAATAATTCCCAGGATTGGTGGTTCCATCTCTTTCCTAGGGACTGAGGTAAAGCTGACTGTCCTGTAGTTTCCTGGGACCTCCTTCTCACCTGTTTTTAAGACAGGAGTGTTATTTGCTTTCCTCCAGTCCTCAGGCATCTTTCCCAAATGCTATGATTGTTCAAAGTTAATGTCCTTACACTGACATCAAGACAAATCCTCGGCACTCATGGGTGCATCTCATCTGTGCCCATGTATATCTAATTTGCTAGATTGCAGCAGCATGAATCATGACTATGTATGCCAGTGAAAAGACCTTATTACGTGACGGTGGTTTAAAAAAATAACTTGCAGTTTTCAGTTAATTGTCATTTCAGAAAGGCTTCCTCTTATGACCTTTGTACATGAACAGAAGATGTAGGAAGCAATCTATTATATTTTCTGTGACATTTACTGGACATGACATGACCAACAATTTCCATTTTCTCCATCCAAAGAAAGGCACAAATATAAACAAGGCAGTAAAGGAGATTGAACAGGAAAGAAAGGTAAGAATGAGTAGGGAACACAAATCAGAAAAGGGGAAAAATGTAAAACAAGAGAAAAAGAACAAACAAGAAAAGGAATTCAAAACCATCCTCTAACATACCAAAAAGCAAACCAAGATTTCCTCTCACTCTGCCTAGAAAGAAAGGACTCCTGGTGCTGTTCCAGGTGAAACTAAATAGTTATCTTGACAGTAGGATTACTAACACCAGTGCAAGGGAAAGTCAGAGAGAGAGAGAAAGAGCTAATTTGGAGCACAAATCGATCAGTAAAGCAAAGGTGTTTGCCTGTGTATGACACACAACTCCAGCACAGGCCACTGTTGTAGGATATGATTTTTCAATATGATCACAGGCCAAGTCAGAAGAAGGAAGTATTGAGATACTAAGAGTTAAGTGCATGGTCCATTAAAGATGGTATGTTCCCTTCTGACAATGATGTGAAAAAGATAATACAGCATGTCACCCCTGAGCAGCCTCAGGTTACAGATTTGATTCCAAAGTTGAGGCAGTCATTGTCTTTGCAAGTTGACATTGACCAAGGTGTCTCTTTGAGACATTTGCACAAGCTATCACTCCCTTCCCTTCACCTTCTCAACCTGGGAACATATGTGGAACAGAGTGCTGATCCAGGACTATGCTCATTAAAAACACGCATCCTGAATCCACTGAAAGAGATAAAACCCTTCAGCAATGGCCTTGAGAAGGGAAGGTCACGTGGAAGAAGAACACAAACAACACTCCTCCTGCTAATCCTCATTATGATTGCACTGATGTAAAGTCAGACTTCAGATGTTGATACCCTTTCTTCTCAGTGAAATCAGGAGACTCAACAGACTCTTTCACTGTGAATACAAAGTTCATTAGAAATTCTTAGCAGAAAACACAGCAAAAGATTGTTTTTTGTGCATACGTTTCTTACTAGTGAGGAACGATTCCTTCAAGCTGAGCGCAGTCAGCGTGCCTCAGTCCTGTAATGTTTATATATCTTAACATATACTAAGTGCCTATCATTTTATCAGCTAAGCAATATTGCATCCCATTTAGCACATACATAGAATTTTATAGAGCAGAGCACTGTAGAAATCTTTTTCCCTTAGGTTTTTCTACATGTTCATTGCAGTGACATGCATCTGACCAATTAAAGCAAAACAGCTTTAGTTAATTAACTCTAAGGGACCAAGTGGTTCCCTGGCTGTAAGTCATAGAGCTGGTTTTGATATTATGAGTGCCACTGATTAACTCTCAGACTCTGAACAATTCACTTCATCTTTCTATGCTTCATTTTTCCCTGGTGCAAAATGTAGCGAAATAAAATTTGCTTTCTTTTGTGAAGTGCTTTTGAGAGCTGTGAATGAAAAGAACTATGTATCACCAGTAAATATTCAAAAAGGCCCAATGGGAGATTTATGGAAACAGCACTGTCCTTCCTGTTCTTCTGGAAAATTGAGCAACAACTAAGTAAAGCAACGAAGGGCCAAAATCTCACTGAGAAGCAGTAATGGGAACAGGATAAGAATTTTGAGTAGCCTGATGCCTTGACAGCCACTTGTCTTTCCAGACCAAGCTGGCAAGACAACACCGTTCTCTCATTTCTGCCCACGGTACCCAATTCTCAGTCTTCCAGCTACTGGATTGCATGTCCCCACTTCAGTGTTGTTTGTTTTCTTATCCTGGCCATCCTTCTTCACAGCAAATCAACACATCAATCACTTCTGATAACTTACAATCTCCACTAACATCTCTTTCTGGATGCAGGGATATTCTAATCCAGTGAGCCAAATTAATTATACAACTCTACATGTCCTTTGGAGTATTTTATCAGAATCCTGCTGGGCTGGAGATCTTAAACACTGTGGAGTTTTTGTTAAAAGCTTTGCCTCAAGAAAAAATATTACACTAGCATATTGTTTTTGATTCTATTCCTATTACCTTATTATTGCTTAGTTTTATCTTATCCTTTAATTCTCCTTAACTCCACACAGTTGCAAGTCCCAAAGCTAGCACATCAGTTCCACAGTACATTAGCCTGAGCAAGGCAAGTAATTTGCACCTTCAAACTGATTTGATTATTTCAACATGTTTTTATAAGTTTGGGGTAGCTAAATAAATCACTTTATTTTTTCTGCTCTACAATTGTTAAAGTATTTCTGACACAAAATTTTGTCCATGCCAACTAAGATACAGTTCTGAAAAAAATTTAAGATTAGATTATATTGCAGGGGAAGAGTGAGTGACAAATATCACATAAGGATTTATTACCTCTTATTTTGACTTTCTCATATTAAAAAAAAAAAAATCACAATATGGTAAAGGAGGAAATAACAAGGTCTCTTTTGGGATCTGGGGGCTGAGCACTGTGACTTGACTGGTGCCTCATCTCTCACTACAGGACAGAGTAGTGTTCAGACCAGCAGATAAAAACTGCAAGCCTCCTGAAAAAATCAATGGCTTTGACTATGTTTTGGCCAGATTTTTTTCTAAAATTAGAGTAAAAAACCTAAATCCTATTATTCCTCTACCAGATCCAGGTTTTCTTCACTAGTTTCAGGATGCCTGTAAATCATAAGAGTTTGCGTTTGATTCTACTTTGACCTGAGATTCTGACTTCTCCTGGTAGGTCACATACATACAAAGACAGACTTGAGTTCAACACATCTGATACAGTTGCCTCTGTAATAAAAAGGCAGGAAAGAGTCATTTCTAGGAATTCATTGTTAGCACAAACAAACCACAGAAAAGAAGCAACACTTTTTTTCTGTACCGTTAAGCACTTTCCTACCCATTTTTAGTTATTGCTTCTTTCTTACTGTTAGGGTCTCTGCAAAAGCAACTCCTGCTTTACATCATTACAAGTTGGAGTTGTTGTAGTACTGAAGGAGCATAATGAACATTCTAGGCTTGCTTTTGAAATTACCTCTATGTCTTCTTGCATTTAATATGATATAAAACATTAAATACTCCAAAGCTGTCAGCCATTACAGTTACGTAAAACAGATGTTAGTGAAGTAAGAAATGAGCTTTATCACATAGGTGAAAAAATCTCTTGCAAGCAACCCTGAATCTTGAATTGCAGAATAATTAGAGCCTGTGCTATGGGTAGACAGCACAAACTTCTTCCCACGTCTCTTCCTCTCTTAGTAGTATGTTTCAATCCCACCTACAGGAGGTGGAAACGGAAACTTCTGACTTTGAATCGTTTGAGGTTTTCTTTCTTTGTTAAGCCTAGTAAGGAGGCTACCAATTGTGGTACTATTTTCTCCTAAATTGAAACTTTACCGAAAACAACTATTGTTAGAGAATGAATGCTATAAGGTTTTGCAATGTGTGACAGATAGAAAAGTGATGAACAAACCAACAGATGACCTGGCAAACACAATGCAAATTTATTAGACACTGCTAATATGAGTGGTGACAGTGGCTATGATACTTCAGTTCAAATCTAATGAGTGATTTAACAGTAAAATACTTCACATCCTGCTCTCCTAACCCTGCCATCATCAGAGGACAAAATAGCAATTGTATTTACCTGTAGATCAAGACTTCATCATCCGAGCAATTATACTGCAGCTGATACATTTTTACCCGAGGGGCTGACTTGCTCACTGTCCACTTCACCAAAGCTGAGGTAGTAGTCACCTCTGACACCAGGACAGCCCTTTCTGGTGGGCCTTTTGTTTCTCCACGATTAGATTTGCTGGAGCTTGTGATATCTGAGAGCCTTGATTTTGGTGGGGCTGCTCGGCCTGTACCATTGCTGAGATGGGGTAGCTGAACAATTGAGAGCTCAATCGTTGCAGTGGACTCTCCAGCAGCATTGGCTGCTATGCATGTGAAAGTCCCATAATCCTTGGAGGTGGTGATGAGGATATCTAAGGTGCCATTGTCATAGACAGCTGTCCTCGAAGAGTTCCCGATAAGACGGTCATCAGGGGCCACCCAATGAATGATGGGTGTAGGATCCCCGATGGCTTTACATTTCAATGTAGCAGTTTGCCCTTCTAAAACCAGCAACTTATGGGTATGTTGTGTAATAAGGGGAGGCTCGCAAACAAATTCTTCCTCCCGTACATACCAGAAATACCTTCCTTTTAGACCTGGAGGAGAAGCACAAGTTTCCATATCATCATCCCTGTCAAGTCGCCTTAACCACAGTAGCTCACAGTTGCAATGCAATGGGTTGCCTCCAAAGCTGAGAGACAAAGGTGGAGAAAATGGGGTAACGTCTAATGCAATTACTTGAGATCTGGCAAATATAGGATCAGGGGGGAGCTTTTGAAGTCTATTGGATGTCAGGTCCAATCTGGCCAATTTCTGAAGATCGGCAAATGTCCCTTCTGTAATATAATCTATCAGGTTATGATCCAAACTGAGCTGGTGCAAGTTTATCATCTTTCTTATAGATTCCCAAGGAATGCTTCGTAGGTTATTGTAGGAAAGATCTAAGTCTTCCAAAGTCAGCAAAAAATCCTCAAAGGCTTCATCAGAGATGCTGCTTAGTTGGTTGTTGTTTAAAATCAAATGCTGAAGGTTAATTAAGCCTCTCAAAATATCCTCCCCAATGTCAGGTAGCCTGTTACTGTCCAAATGTAAAGATCGAAGGCTCTCCAAGTCAGTGAAAGAGTAGGGCTGAATGTAGCTGATGGTGTTCCTGGACAAAGTAAGGTCAACAAGTCCAGACATATTGGCAAAATCCTGTCGGCTGATATTAATAATAAAGTTGCCCCCAAGTCGGAGTTCAACAGTCCTTCGATCTATGTCTAGTGGTACAAACAGGAGACCCTTGGAGGGACACAAAGTCCCCAGAGACTCAGAGAGGTTCTGACAAACGCAGTATTTGGGACAAGCGTTGACCATGACAGCCATTCCAAACACCAGGATGCTGCAGAGCAATTTTTCCATGGTAAATCACGCAACAGTACCTGCAAGAAATGAAAAGAGTTACAAGGCATATCAACAACTAGCTACCTTTCCTCTTATGATTTACCTTAGTATCTACCTCCAAAGAGACTTCGCTGTGCCTCCTCTCAGGAGTCACACCTAAAGAAATCATCACTCCGGGATGGGAAGGTTAAGTGTTACAGCAACATGTTTCTCCACATAACACATTTCTTTCTTAAACAAAATCAAACCAAAACAAATAAACAAACAGAACAACAAAAATCCCCAGTAAAATGTTTTTGGCTCCAAATCTGAATGGGTTATGAATTGTTAGAGCTTATCCATAGTAATAGTGTTTTGTGACTATCTGTTTCCTAGTTACATTTTTATAATTTTGGGGTATCTAGTAGAAGAAAAATCCTGCTGTCAGATTGCATAACTTACATAAAACCTTGAAAGATTTCATTTGGAATAGTGCCTGCTTCTTTGAGGGTGGAAGCTGTCTTTAATTACATACTGTTGCATAATAACGTAGAATTAGTCTTAGAGTTGAAAGAGCTGATTTTATGGATAAAAATAACTGCATATTTACCCTTCAGTAATGTGGTTAGTAATGACCATGTAATTATCTGGCCATTTTGAGGGCAATTCAGTTCACCTGCCTACCCATAAGAAAATTCATGATAGGTAGTATATGAAACAGACATCATTTGTGCAATCATCACCTGGATTCACCCTGGGCTCAACCAACCTATGGAAAGCATGGACGTGTCTAGCTCCAATGAGAAGAGAAGCAGGGTAAACCTGTAATACCTCAGGCAAGTTTTCTGATGAACTCATGCTCTCACATTGCAACCTTTTCTGTTGTCGTGACAATGCGATTCTCACCTGCGTCCATGGTCCCCTCTTGCATCCTGTCCCATTGTCTTTACACCATTATCTCCATTTTTTTTTCAGCTTGCATAAGCTTTTCTGGCTTAAGCTGTAAGGTATGTATCTTTGAAGAATACGCAAAATGTATTTACAGGTCGACTCAGAGGGTTGATTGTATCTGGGAGAATTTGCAGCTCTGCTTCAGGTTTGTGAATATCTTCTTTCTTACATTCATTTGCCTTCTTCCTACATGTGCAGGACACAGGTAAGCTTGTTGTCTTTCTGTATGTCCCTTGTCCAGACCCCACTAACAGAAGGGCTGAGAAACGGGCAGATCATTACTTTTTAACCCTCATTCTCTCACTGAGGAAAAGTGTGGGTTGACAAAGATCTGTTTTTGTAAGGGATCTCCCAGGGTTGGTTTTTATTTTTGGCCAAGATGGTGTGTTCTAGACTCCAAGCCTCTCACTTGTGACTGTAGCTACAGACACAATTCAGGCTATAATTTCCAGTGTGGCCATTTTGCCTTAATTTAACCTACGTTATCAACCATGTGACTTCACACCACTGTCCTTGGTACTTAGTCTACACCACAATTCTTCTCAATTTGTCAGGTGCTCATACACTTAGCAGTTTTTGGCATTCATGTTTCAAGAGCAGTTATAGTACTGTAAGAGATGAGATACCCTCATACTTCATCAATTGCCCCTCCAGTGCCTAAGCATTGGACAGGACACTGTCATCTATGTCTAAGATGGCTCTCCTACTGCTGTATACATGATGGGATGAGATGCAGTGTCTCATATTGACTCCAATAATTAGCACTATGAGACCACTCAAACTTACCAAATATATGACACAAGAAATACATTTTACAAAAAAGTCACATTGCAGTTATTTACACTTCACCACTCAACTGAAATGAGTTACACAGATGTCTTATAATTAAGAGAAATTACAAAGGCTGGTTGTTAATCCCCCAGTAACACACACTAAATGCAAACCAAAAACTATTGCTTCAGTATTTTAATTTTTTTTAAACTGTTTAAACAGGTCTTGCTCCCTATGAAAGGAATGAAAACTAGGGCCCTGTGTTTGGGGCTCTCTCCAAAGGTGGCCAGTTCATCTCCTGGGTAAGGATGTTCAGTTTCTCCTCTATAGAATATGCGGGATGAGTCAGAAAGAAGGACCCGTAGAAATTCAAGATGTTATAAATGCTAACTATGTATAGTAAGTTCATTATGGCATGGTTTTCTGCATGATGTGATGCCAGTAATTATATGCCATTATTATTATTTCATAGAAGAAGAAAGTAGTGAAGCATCTGCATTTGCTGAACTTGGCAAAGAAGATGAAAGCAAGAGACTTTTAGAAAGGATGGCTTGAGAAGAGTAATCTTACCTTCAATAGTAAATAAAAGGCTACTGAACAAAATGTTTGGAGATTAGCAAGCATGTTATTGATGCAAATCTGTGGCATACTTAGCAAACAGCTATAAATATGCCTTACATTATTATCAATTGGTAGTTTACTAACAGGCATTTGGCGTTTTTGAATCTTAATTATAATTGTTCTGCAGCTTTAATTTAGTGTATTACCCTACCAGCTGAAATTGTAAACAAAAAGCAGTTTAAAAGGGGGAGAAATAGATACATTTAATTAGTAATAAGCCCTTTCATAGCTTCTCCCTCATCTATACTCCCACCCTCTGAATATCTATTCAAAAATTTGAATGCACACTTACTAGAGCAGTGTCTCCTTTAAGTGGCTCAATTCTCTTACCACATTTTTCCCAGATGTTGTTAAATATTGCAGTGCTTTGGGGAGATTGTTGACTCTAAGCATCAGAGTGAAAAGCGTTTGTGAAAAAAAAAATGGAAGGAGGAACGGAAGTCAATTACAGAAAATAGGGACTGCAACACCGAGAGGAAACTGTGAAGCAGGAGATCTAAATGACAAAGTAAACCCTGATGGGGAAACCATCTGTGAATGGCTTGAAAGTACATCATCTGCCTACATATGCTTGCATGTGTGTATGAGAAAGACTCTGTGAGTGCAATATGTGGTTTTACCAGCAGGAGGACAAAATCAATAACAGCCGTACTAGAACAGAAATATTGTTGCTGCTGTCATTCCAGTAACTGAATATATTTGAATATCTTAATGTAGATACTGTTTGTCTGAAGAGGAAATTTCTAGCCTTTGTGATTTATTGCCAGCATCGATATTACAAGATTCTGAACTTTAGAATTCTCTAAAATGTAGCCCTGAAAGGATCAGTTCACAACAGAAAAAAGAGTGTACAAATCCAAAGGGCTACCTACACGACATTGGAGAGAACAGAGATAGGAAGGGCTCCTTAACGAGGATATCTGGGATTTCCATAGGGCAGCTGGTTTTCATTTTCCTCTCCAGACAGACAAAGTACCTGGGCCACAGATGAGATAAGGATTTCTGGGTTTGTATAATTATAATAGTATCTTCTAAAATCTAGATTCTCTCACAAAATCATGGTAATTGCTAGTCTCCAAGGGGATGGATATATAATAAAAATTGTTTTGATGTCAGTTCTAGTAACTTTCATATAAGATCGAAAATAAAGTGTCAAGTTTAGAGTCTGTGTTTGCTTCTACTTTACTCACCTTGCTTCCAAAAATCTCTTATGACCTTCAACAACAAGTATTTCATAGGCTACTCAGGGTACCCTTCTGATAAACTCACCATTCTGATTTACATTTTAAAGGTATTTATCAGCGAGATAAAGTGGATTTCTCACAAAAATCAGTAAGTCTGGCAGATGTCCTGTCTCAGCACAAGATGAAAAATAGCCCCTTTAGTCCTCTTATAGCAAGGATTGCTATGAATTAATATGTGTGAGAGTCATAAACCTTGGTGTTCTGTATTCAAATATTCCTCATAAAGATACAACTTCTGAGATTTGGCATCTCATTTCTGGAATGTCTCTGAGGCATTTTTTAATTCTAAATTCATTGAGCTTTGCATATAAATTCCAATAACCTCTGCGTACCACAGCACCAAGTACAAGATAACTGTCAGATAAATAAACTACAGCTGCAGCATACAGCCTGGAAAAAATAAAAAAGACAAAAGAAAGTCTAGCAGCTCCAATCCTTTAGTCTCCATGTGCCTTGGGACCCAACTTCCAGGAGCTGTATGTGTGAGTTCATATTTTTTTCTTCAGCTTTATAGGTGCTGTGGAGTAGTTGGATTTTCTTTTCCTAGAGCTGACCTTTTTCCTATTTCTTAACCTTTTCGTATCTCTGCTTTCAGTGAACCTCTGTGACTAGGAAATCTACCGCTCAGCTACAAAACCTGAAGGACTCTAGGGACAGGTGAAGTTTCATGCATGTTCTCTGATACAAAAGGGGTGGGACCCTGTCAGGACAAAAATTACTCCTTATTTTCTTGCATTACCAAAAACTGTGGGAAAGGTAGGTTTCCTCTACTCTCTGATGTGTGCAGATGATTTGTGCTTAACTCATCGAGGGATAACTATGGCAGTAAGGAATGTAAATATCTCTGCCTCTCAATCTTTCCTCAGTATCAGATACATTGAATCATGGGTTGAGTGCTTTTTGAGATTCTGTGAAACTGTTCAGACATTTGGTTATGTACCTTTGTGCTTACAGACTGAAAGTCAGGATAACTAACACTGCTTTTATTTAGTTTTAGTCCTTTGTGTTTTTCTAGGTTGCTGCACTCCTTTGGGGTAAAGCAGTTTATAATTAGGTGTGCAACTTATTTTTTTGGCTAGGCCTTTTTAGGAGCTAGTTCTTTTTAAAAGAATCCATAGATCTAATATGTGAAGTGCTTGCATTCTCTGGCCACCTTGCATTTTTAATATCACAGAGAAGGAACATTTACAAACACAGATTTCTTCAGGTATTTGTGGTTGTCTTTCCTAAGCTCCAGCCATATTAATTTCTCTGTTATTGCTTCCACAGTAGCAGAAAAAACCACAATGGAATTCTGGGTGAATGTATTGCCGTTTGTACATTTTCTTGAATAGTACAGCCATAGCAAGGCTGTAACTAAAAATATTTCACTACCCCAGTACTATCATGATGTTAATTTATGTGGGTTTGCTTCATTTGAGGGCTGTTCCCTTGTTTTCACCTTTACAGGCAGTCGGAAGTCCATCCTACCTGCTCCGTGATCCCCAGCCCTGGAAGCAGTCCTAGTTTTGTAGTATTTAGGAAGAGCTATGTTAAAGAGCTGTAGACCTTCAAAGGAAATTGACTCATAGGATGGTCTCAAATGTCAGAACACTTCTATTTTGGTTTCAGTCTTTAAAAACCTGGTGGCAACTTGATCCAGAACAGAGGTAAAGAAAAACCATAAAAGGCAGTTTCCTAGAGGGCTCACTCTCTGAAGGCTGATTTAATCCCCAAGGAAATAACACAGTATAGGCTATCTCACACAGGAAGATATTGATCTCTCAGCCTTTCATTGGCAAAACTTGTGACCATTCATGCTCATTTTTGGAATGAGTTTCTTTTTTTTTCACAATTCTTTCCTGAAGTTCCCCTGACACTAGTCATGTTATTCCTGTTTTTAAGTACTAACTTTACTCAATTCCTTTTACCGGTCCCAAGACTGAAGCAACACAGTTATCAAAAGACCAAATTATTAACACAGCTATTTAAATAAAGAGCTAGGTCAGATGTAATTCACTTATACCCTAAGCATCTTGCATCACCACGCTATGGGCATGATAGAACATATTTTACACATGATGAACCTCTATTCACTGCAGCATTTTCTTAGAGGAAGATCCGACATCATAGCAGCTTTTCTGCTGAGATATAGGGCTCTAACACTGATGGTGTCTAGCACATGAGCCTCACATATTTAACACAGATAAATGTTTCCATAATTTCACACCTCCTGGTTTGCTAAGGAATCTCATTTCCACCATTAAAAGCTGTGCTTTCAATACACCCCTAAAAGAACAAATCTGTATGCTAAGTCACCTCTTCACATTTCAGGTTAATTTTTTCACGTGGAAAAAGAACCTTGGATACTTCTCTGATGGTTTAGCGTCTGCAGTACTTGAAAGACAACAGTAACTAAAAATCAGACAAATTTCAGAGTCAGTCAAAAATATCAGCACCTTGTATCTGTTTGACATAGTTAAACTACTAGCAAGTGCTGCTTAAGTGAGCTCCTGAAATGCATGGTACAAATTCCCTTCCTAGAGTCGCTTTCTTGCAAAATATAGACATGGAAAGGGCATTTTGAGCACTAACAGAAAAGTGGATGTGCTAACATATGTGTGTACATGAAGATTTTAATTTTTCACAATGATTTTGGTCCTGGAGAAACATAATATATCTGCAACTTATCTACCAAAGGAATGGAGCCCTGCCTGCTGGACAGCGTGTATGTCTAATAGCCTTAGTGACCCTGTACAACTTAAATCCCAAGACGTGTTTACATCAAGTAAATGCAGCATGAGCTGCAGCATGACTCAGGAGAAAATCAGTGCAAGTCTCTTAGATCCTACCTCACTTTTACTAGTACTTTGCTGAAATGAAGACATCATTATAAGCCATTTGGTTTTATGAAATGTGCAAAATTGTTCAAGCTTTTGAAATTCATTTTGTGAGGAAATAAAACATAGTGAACACATTCTGTGTACTCTGAGCATCTGTCTGTCTGGCACTTACCCACAATACATTTGGGACTTTTTCAATACTGCAGATAAAATCTGAAGTGCAAAAGCCTGAGAAATATTTACTACTCACACATTTCAAGAATAGAGTAAGTTCCATGAATGCAAAGGAGAGAGATTTCACTAACTTTATTAGACTTCTACAAAGAAAATAATGCATTGAGAGTTCAGCTTCTGTTAAGCATCAGAGAATCCACATGTAAAATAGACATTATTAATACCCTTGCTGTTGAAAAGGTTTAACCTGAATTCAGCCTTTTTAAACAAGTGGTAGTCCACTTTGCTTTTAAGGTCGTCTGAGCTATACATCTTCTCCAGTGTCTAAGAACAGTAAGCTCACTCTACAGTCCTAATATAATTCAGGAGTAGATCCTTTGCAAGCCAGGATTTCTACTAGTTTCCACACAAAAGTATATTCCAGTCAACTTAGGTATGTAAATGCTGATGAACATGCAGACCTGGGAAACTATCGAGGGACTGTGGATGCTCCATTCCAGTTCACTTCAATGACCCTTGAAGGCCCACACTCCTAACATGTTCTTTATAAAGAACCAGTACTTGATAGTAACATTGTTCTGTGAAAATATCTACACAACTTTTGTAGTAGGGGCTGTTGTTTCTCCAAATGCACTGTAACAATCTGAGTATTATTTAATGGTCAAACTAACAAAATAAGAGTTTCTATCCAAAGGCTAGAGGTGCCACTGTTTCGTTATAACTCATCTCTAGACCTGGACTGATCTGGCATCATGTTACTTGAATATTGGACAGAAAAGATTTCATGCAGACACAGAGAACAGAACAAAAGGAAAACGGGCTTAAAATTTCACTTAACAATTAGGCTAAATTACTTGTGCTGCAGAATATAGAAATTTTACTCTAGAATGATGTTTACCTACAATGACAAGGTCAGTTTCATTTGTATTTGTCCTGAAGCTTATGGTTCAATTTTAATTCCTGAATGCTTACTGTAGTAACTGAATTTATTAATTCCTGTAGCATGAAACCAATAGATGTGTTTAATTTACTCATTCCTTAAAAATCGTGCTACTTTAGGCAAATACCTACACTAAACACATCATTGGAAAATTAAAATATTACATCTCAGAAACATAAGAAGCAAATATTTTGAAAGACTGATTTAACACCTTTCTTAAATTGTTTTCATGAAACCTGAATAATCTTACAAATACATTTTGTCAACATGGTCTTAGGTTGAAAGGGACATTTCAAGGTCATTTGGTCCAACCAAGCCATTGTCAGGGGACAATGAGAAGGGACATCTTCATCTAGATCAGGTTGTTCAGAGTCCTATCCAATATGACCCTGAATATTTCCAGGGATGGGGCATATGCCACCTGCCTGGGCTTCCTGTTCCACTTTTTGACCATCCTCCTTGTGAAAAATTTCTTCCTTACATCTAGTTTAAATCTACTCTCTTTTAGCTTGAAACCATTAACACTTGTCCTGTCACTACAGGCCTTGAGAGAAAGTTTGTCTCCATCTTTCTTATGAGCCCTCTTTAAGTGCTGAAAAGTCACAACATGTTCTCCCTAGAGCCTTCTCTTCTCCATCTCAGCCTTTCTTTACAAGATAGGTTTTCATTTTTGTGTCCCTCCTCTGGACCTGCTCCAACAGGTCTATGTATTTCCTGTAATGAAGGTTCCAGAGCTGTTCATTGATGAAGATATTAGACAATATTGGTCCCAATATGGAGCCTTAAAGGACGCTACTTATTGATTTCCATCAGGACATTGAACTATTGACCACTATATACATATCTCACCAGTTTAGAGAGAAGAGTTTTGTGGGGAACTATGTCAAAGGCCTTATAGAGGTCCAGATAGATGACATCCATAGATCTTTCCTTGTCCACTGATGTAATCATTCCATCATAGAAGGCTACTAGGTTGGTCAGACAGGACTTGTCCTTGATGAAACCATATTGGCTTTCTCAAATATCCTCCCTGTCCTCCATGTGCTTTAGTATTACTTCTAGGAGGATCTGTTCAATGATCTTCCCAGCCACAGAGGTGAGGCTGACAGGATGGTAATTCCCAGGGATTCTCCTTTCTACCATTCTAGAAAAGGGATGCAATATTTCCCCTTTTCCAGTTGCTAGGGTCTTGACCTGACTGCCATGACTTCTCAAATATCATGGAGAGTGGTTTGACCAGTTCCCTCAGGACTCTAGGATGCATCTCACTGAGTTTCACAGACTCATATTCTTCTTCTACCCAAACAGAAAAAATTATCTAGCTCTAGTCAGAACTTGTGAGTGCCATGTTATAACATTAATAATCATAGCTAGATTTTGCTGATGAGTATTTTTTACCTGCATTTTCATTATTCTGCCTTCACAGACTGGAAAGCACAGGCTTTAACTGCCTGATTTATTGGGACAAAAAAACCTGCTTAGCTACATACATGGTCTTCAAATATACGGAAAATTTAAATACGCAGACGAAATTGTAAGCATACGAAATCAAATTGAGAAGAAAAACAGTCATTTAGAAAATCCAAGTGTAGATGTTTGGTGAAGAGGTAGACTCAGGTATCAGCATTCTATATATGACTGTGCATGTGTATTTATTTCAGCTGCTTAAAATGTCACTTTTCTTCAGTGACTAGACACTATCTGTGGATTGCCTGGATAAACTGATGAGAAACTGCAGGTGGGGGGACAGAGAAGCCCTGAAGCAGCTGAGCTATTACTTAGTGGCTCCTGCCCAGGGGAAGAAATAGTCCATTCCCCAGGCATGGGGATGTATTGTATGAACAACAGGTCTATTTGATCTGCTTCTCAGAGCTTTTCTGAGCACCTGCATCTTCAGAGGATGGTGAATTCCCAGTGAGAGTGACACAGGAAGTGCAGAACAGCATTTTCAACAGCATTAATTAGAAATCATTTGGGTTATGTTGCGTTTTTTTCCCCCAGACCATTTGCAGATCTGTTCATTTTTGGTTGTTTTTTTTTCCATTTAATGTTCCCCAACATTTACCTTTGCCTCCTATTTTAATGCTGTGTGCCAGTCTCCACTAGATTCCATCTATACACTCATGAGTCAGCTATGCTGAGCCCCTTTGCTATTTTTAGCCATCCAGTTCACTTATTTATTTGGTTCTTTTCCGCAATCATGCATTTTGCTTTGTCAGCACAACAGAGAAGTTACCAGTTATTCCATCTCTTACTCATTTTGAACACATAGGGAAGCTGCACAGGTATGAAGGAGCAGCTCTTTAAGAAATATTGCCTCTGATGTGAAACATAAATGTCTATCAACAAACAATATTGCTTTCTGCAAATACAGCTGAAGGCCTGTTCTCATGATCTGAATCCAAATTCCCCTCTGCTCTGAGCCATAACAGAAATTCCTCAGTTAGCTCTTCATCCCTAGCTTACCTTAAGTCTTATAAAAGCCTTTATAAGTTCTTATTTCCTTCCACATCAAAGGAAAAGGTGTATAAATTAAAATTGGGATTAATTTCTTTATCTGGGCTTGTTAACTTTTTTTTTTTTGAGCTTTCATTTGGCTCTTGAGACAAGCTCTGTCCAATGTACCTTTGAAAGTATTCTTTATTTGCAATGACTACGATTTTACTTTCATGTGTAACCTACACTAAAAGAGGTAGTGGTAGGAAAAATAAGGCATACATGCAAAATTATCTTTTTCTAATATTTCTTATAAATTTAATTTAGAAAGGAAAGTCACATACAAAGATTTGGAGATGCTATGAAACATATGCAAAGCAAACTGAAGTCCACACTGAAAAAAAAAATAAAATGCTGATGTCACAGATTAGGATTTCTATGCATGTTTACACGGGCAATTGGTAGCAGAGGTCCTCTGTTACAGGGAACACAACCCTAATGGTTTGTCATTTTGGTTGGCTTATAATTTGATAAGTAACCAGCAGAGATGGTTTTGCTCTGAGAAGTAAAACTGTGACTCCTGCTGTGCCATTCCATGACACAATCCACAGTCTCCGGGCTCTTTCTTCAGCCTGGTAAAATTTTTTACTGTAAATTTTGGTTTTACATTTAGTTAGGACAGAAATAGATTTACCAGCTAAACCTTCTTTTTTTTTTATTCACTCTTAATTTCCAGTTCCCATGCAGGAGGACAGTTCACTGTTTCTCTGGAGGACTTAACACTCCCATTTTTCCTACTGTGTGAATACTGTGTTTTTAAACTTGTAGACCATGTCACATCTTCTTATACAGTTATGTATTTCCAAACTGTTGTGTCACTGGACAGAAAATAGAAAAGAGGAATGGGCTTTTGGAAGTAATACCTGTTCCTTTATATCAAGTTCTTAATGAACTTCACAGAAAAGACTACTACTACTACCTCATTTTTACAAGTGAGTAAGAAGAGACACAATATGGTTCAAATAACTTAATCTTACACAAGGTTAATCACCAAGTCTCTCCTGGGAAACACAACTCTCATACCTTCTATTTGCACAGTGATGTTACCATATATAGAATGAGTACATACATGTGACTGTACAATTTGTTAATACAAATCCAATGTTGTGGATAGTGCTTGTTGTAAATGATGTGGAGAGACTGTGAGTCTGAATCTCTGGGGAAGAAATCTAGCCTTAATGCTAACTCCTGGATTACTTTAGGACTGTCTTGATACATAGCCTTGGAGGAATTTCACTTTTCTTTCTCCAGTGTAAGTTAAAGATAAATATACCTACTGGCTTCTACTAATCAGTTGTTTGCAAGGTACCTAGAGACCATGAGTGTGTATAAAGACAGTTTGTAGGGAAGACCATTGTCATGGCATGGAAAGGAAGATTGCAGGTAAGAGATACCTTTTACAGTCCTTTCTCTAGCTCAGTCACTAGTTCATTATCATCCCAAGGCTTGCAGTCAACAGAAGTCAGAGGCAGTGGATGGCTGTGTGTAGCTGAAGTCCCTGGTGCCCTGTTTCTGACCCAAGAACCTGCAATACAGAAGCCCCTGAAGGAAGCTTTTCCCAATTTCTCAGCACCTCATCTTCTCTTTCAATGACTTAACCATAACTAAGTGTCTCGGCTTTCACCAGTAGTAAATTCATATAGAGTATTTTTTTAACTCTCTTGCCTGTAGAGAAAACTTGACTAGTGCAAATGAGCACACAGGGGAACATCACCATTTAAGCAAATGGAAGGAAAGCAAAAAGTACTCCAAGTCTTTATAAATAACAACAGTACAAATGCGTTATGACCTTCCAGTCATGCTGATGAGGTTAAAGGTTTTGAATTGAAACTATACAAGGTACTGCTGTTTTCCTGTCAAACACTGACTGGTCTGCAGAGACCTTGCCCCATGAAGGACAGAAAACCTTCCAGGTGAGGCTAGAGGAAGGTGAGTGGAAGACAGGATGAGGATAGCTGCTTTTCTGCTACACTCCCTATGTTTATTTATGAGGAAAAAAAAGTTTTCAATCCCTAGGGCTCTCTGTGTTGTGCTTTTTACTGGCACTAAGAAAAAAAAGAACAAGTCTCTTAAAATTAAAATGAAGGAAAACATGTGATAAAATAAAACATATGAGCCCCAAATATTTCAAATATATATATTCTGATTCACTTCACAGTTTCTGCTTTCAAACTACTTACAGGATGACACTCTCATCAGATAAGAGCAGCCAGATGCTATATGCTGCATTTAAATTTATATTGCAAACAACAGGCTCCATTACCCAAGGATTTTCTTGTTGCATTCCTAATATTGTATGTTTTGTTATTCTTCATTTCCTTACATGCTCTTTGCTTTCCAATGTATACCAACACACCCTGGTATTTGTTTCAAATCTTTTGGGTTTTTGTACTTAATCTACCTTTGACTAAAATTCCTTTTTTATACCTCCAAGCATTCTGCTTCTCAAACACCATCTCTAAAGCTGCTGTCTCATACACTCTTTGCTCTTCCTTTCTCCCTTTATGCTCCCTTCCCCTCCTCTTCCTTCATCTCCTAACCATTTGATCACTGTAGTTCTTTGATGTATGAGTCTTACTGTTCAGGCCAAATTTAATTATGTTTTTCAGAAGACTGACCTCTGTGGTCCCAATTTGTTCAAGACATTTCCTTCATTGATCAAGGGCCAGATCACTGCACTGCCTGTTCTACACTAGATTCCTGATATTAGAAGCAGCCATGTACTAACTCTCATGGTCAATTTGCATGTATCAGCAGTTAATTGTAGTGATTGATTTGCAGTTGATACAATACACTCTTTCTTGCCCTTAGGTCCAGACACATTAAAATAAAATCAAGGGGAAGTAATTACAGGCATTATCATACTATGACAGACACAATGACTTCAATACTCATAACCATCCTCAAAAAATATATTGCATTTTTCAGCAAACTGCAACACATCCAAACAGTCCGTTTATTTGATTTCCTTTTGGCTGTTACAAAAAAAAATTCCAAACTTACTGGACTTTCCTTTTCTAAATTCTCCACCAGTCATCCACTATTCAGAAAATAATCAGAAAGTTGTTTCAAGCTTTAAGGTGGAAGGAAAAATGTATGGTTTCAACAAAGAGCAAGAGTCCTGTAGAACACTTACAAAGTAAAATGTGCTGTCTTGATGGCACCCAGAGTGGGTAGAAGCTAGCATTTTGTTATGAAATGCCAGCCTTATATACTGTAAAAACTGCTGCCCTGTAATTGTTGTAAACTAAGAGAGGGTAGACTTAGGCTAGATATAAGGAAGAAATTTTTTACAATGAGGATGGTGGAAACACTGGAACAGGCTGCCCAGTGAGGTGGAAGAAGCCCCTTCCCTGGAGACAGTCAAAGTCAAGTTGGACAGAGCTCTGAGCAGTCTGACCTAGTTGAAGATGTCCCTGCTCACTTCAGGTGTGGGTGTACTAGATGACCTTGAAAAGTCCCTTCCAACCCAAAACACTCTATGATTCTATGACTCTATGATTCCTCAAGAAAGCAATACAAACTTACTATCTACAGTAGTAAAATGTTGTGGAAACCCAAAATAATTTTTTTTATCCCAAAGTGTAAAAATTAAAGTATTCTAGCCAAGAAAAGGGAGAAAAATTGTGCATGGTGATTGTTGATATTAATCGCTTCTATAGGATCTGCAGTTAGTGGAGATCCAGAAGGACGCAGAGCTCAGTGAATCACTGAGCTGTGTGTGGTCAGTGAGCATGAGGTGTGGCAAAGGTCTCTCTGAATTTAATTGAGCTAATTAAATACAGCACTGTGCTTGACAGGATCTACAGATGCCTCAATCTACTTTGTCCAGTTCTACCCAAGGATGATGTCAAATCTAAATAAAACAGCACTGAACATGCTATCATTGCCTGCTGCAAAAGCTAGCAGCCTGAATAAGATCAGCACAATCATTACACTTGACCCTGACTGAAAAATGTCAAGGAAACTGAGCCTTTGGGTAAAACCAGAGATGTTTCAAGATCGTAATGTCTGCTCTCCAAACAGAGGGCTAAAACTGGGATAGCCTGTCTGCTGGGCTCCTGGGATTCAATGTGAGAGATTCTGAAATCCCAGGAGATCTTGAAAGCCCCTCTTTCATCACCACGACCATCACAAGATGTTAGCTTTCATATTGATGGAAGATTTTTCCCACTGAGTTTTTAATTTTAAATACAGGAGAAAAGTACTCTCACCTCCCTTATGTAATCTACACAATTACAGCCATATGGTGTGAGAAAACACAGAAATTCTTCCAAGGAGATGAATGTCCATGCAAAAGAAGAGATTAAAACAATCATATAGTCATAATTCAGAAATAAATAAAAAATAACACATGCCTCTTTGTAACATCTACTTGAAATGGGAAGGAAGAGGGAGGCAGAGATCAGTTCCTGCTTGGTATTTCCCCACTCATGCTTCCTCTTGCCTTTTGGCTCCTGAAGGCTGTTCAGTCTGCCTGAATCCTGGAGGCTGATCCTTTGTGTGGACAAAATTCAGAGTCTCCAGTCTCAAAAGCTGTGTGAAGTTTGCCCAATCAAAATTTGAGTAAGGATTTCAAGACACAAACCTTTGAGTCATGGCTTCCTGGAAAATAGGACAAAAAATGGCAAAAAAAAACCTGTTCAATGTTCACCACCATGTTAATTAGGAGCTGTGTCACAAGGATATCTGATCTTCCAGTACAGAGGAACACAGTGGTGCCTGCAGACAATAATAATAGGAATGGTGAATACAGCATCTATGGCAGGCCTTCTGCAGGGTGTCAATGTCAGGACATCAGTGAGTACTTGACTCTTGTTTGCCCAAAGAATCATTATATATCTCCAGGTTGGCTGGAAGCCCAAAACAATCACAACTGTGAAACCTCCTCTGAAGGTATTTCTTGATTTCATTCAGACAATATTGTTTACTTTTTCTCTTTTCAATAGCTTGATTTTTCTGGGATCTCTGACATGCACTGGATTATCCTCATGATCCCCTTCCTATTCATTAATATTAAGGATGCACTGTGGGTGTACTAGATGCCAAGAATCATAGAATCATAGAATAACCAGGTTGGAAGAGAAGACTCACCACATCATCGAGTCCAACCATTCCTATAGAACACTAAACCATGCCCCTGAGCACCTCATCCACCCTTAACTTAAACACCTCCAGGGAAGGTGAATCAACCACCTCCCTGGGCAGCCTGTGCCAGTGCCCAGTGACACTTTCTGTGAAAAATTTTTTCCTAATGTCCAGCCTAAATCTCCCCTGGCGAAGCTTGTGGCCATTCCCCCTTGTCCTGTCCCCTTGTCACTTGGGAGAAGAGCCATCACCCTCCTCTCTACAACCTCCTTTCAGGTAGTTATAGAGAGCAATAAGGTCTCCCCTCAGCCTCCTCTTCTCCAGGCTAAACAACCCCAGCTCTCTCAGCTGCTCCTCATAAGGCCTGTTCTCCACCTCCTTCACCAGCTTCATTGCTCTTCTCTGGACTCGCTCCAGAGAAGTGTATACTTTCCTTGATAACAACAGTTACTAAATCAGAAAAAATAAAAGTGAAATGTAAAGTAGACACTGAGACAAGGGTTAAGAGGCTTGATCTCTTCTGCTTATAATTTAGCCTGTAACCTCTATGTGGCTGTTATCCCCATCTATGTTTTATTTTCCCCAACATCTCAAGACTTAAATTATGTTACCCAGTATACAGCACTGAGACTCAAAAAGCAATATTCTAAGTAAAGGATTAATAACACTTTGATGATGACTTATTGAGACCTAGAAGAAAGCAGAATAGGAAGTGTTAAATATGTGTCAGCGTTCACATGGTTAATTTGACTGCAAGCTACATTTTTTCTGGTGTGCACCATAAAAACAGCAAACAACGCAGCCAATAGTCACATCAGTCAGCACGCAAAGCAAGGCCAGAATCTCTGCTGAGGACTCTAAAATCATAGTGACATGTGGCACGGCACAGTCCCTAGCACCCAGGCTAAGTTCCCAAAGGAGAATGCAGCTCTGCACATCTGAGACTGCAGGGTTGCCTGGAACCTTATGGTGGCACTGAGGCTGAGGGATATGGGCTGTTTGCACATATGTGTGTGCTGGTGAAGGGTTTGCATCATCAGTGGAGCTGCAGAAGAATGTCAATAGACTACATAGCATCAGAAATTGTGAAAACAGGATCAAACGGATATTCTCCAAGACTGCAGATATAAGATCCTGAATTCCCAGCTGTTTCAATGAAGTGAAAACCATATGGAAAGCAGCTTTTCAGAAAAGGACCTGGGAGTCTTGGAGGACACTGAGATGAATGATTCTGAAATATGCCTTTGTGGCGAACACCATCAGCCTCCTGGGCTGCAATAGGAGGATACCCTCCCTCAGCCTGCTGGTCACACTCTTCTTAATGCACCCTAGGACACCATTGACTTTCTTGGCCATGAGGGCAAATTGCTGGCTTGTGGTTAACTCCTTATCCACATCTGCCCAATTCTCTAGCCTGTCCAAGTCTCACTGAGTAGCAGCACAGACTTGTGGTGTATCAGCCACTCCTCCTAGTTCTCTATCATCAGCAAACTTGCTGAGGGTACACTCTGTCCCCTCATCCTGGTCATTCACAAATATTTTGAATGAGGCTGGGACCAGTACTGACCCCTAGGGAACACTGCTAGCTGGAGGCCTCCAGTTAGAGCCAACACCTCCGACCATGACCCTCTGAGCTCTGACATCCATCCAGTTCTCAATCCACCTCGCTGTACACTCATCTAACCTACACTTCCTAAAATTAGCTATGTTGATGCAACAGGAGACAGTGTCAAAAGCCTTCCTGAAGTAGAGGTAGGTAATATCCAATCTAATCTACCCAGCCGGTAATGCCATCCTAGAGAGTTGTCATACTGGTCAAGTATGGTTTCCCCTTGGTGAATCCACTTCTGATAACCTTCTTGTCAATTCTGTTCTGTGATTCTGTGGTGTAAACTGGTAGCACATTTTTGTGCTGCTTCTCTAAAGGGCATCTCTGATTTCATTGCAGAGGCAGAACAGCTTCTGCCCTTGTGCTGTCAACAACATTACCTGTCTCATATGTAACTTTGAGCATGATAGAGATAATTACACTAGTGGATTCTACAATAATGAACTCTATTCATAAGAAAATTAATTTCTAGTAAAGATGATTCAGCCAAACTGACCCTCATTATAGCAAATAACTCTCTCCAGAACACAAGCTAATGATTTCCCCCATCCATCACACTTTGTAGTTCAGGCTCAAGTACCAAGCATAGCTGAGAAGAGTCACCTTTCATGGATCAATATTCCAGACATAAAGTGAGCAGGTCAGATTGCACTGGTCGAGTAATCATAGTATAGCCATTGCTGGAAATCAATCCTTTGTTAAAATGACTGAGAATGACTGGACTCAAATTATGGTCAGAGAAGCAAGGTTCCTACACTCCCTTTTCAAGATTATTGCCCGGTTTGGAAATCAAATTTCACAATATTTATCCTTTTTCTTTCTTTCTTTTTCCGTTTAGGTAAATTGTGCCAGCAAATGAAGTCATCATCTCAGTTTCAATTTTTCCTCAGCCTATTGTAGGAGTGGGAGTACAATGAGTGGGAAAGAGGAGGATAGGAGACTTGTGCTTGTAACTGTAAGGAGGGAAAGTGAGAATAGTGATAAAATAGGCTTTGCTATAGCACAGAGACAAGTGGAAGGTAGGCAGTTCAATCTCTCTGGCTTGTACTTACTACCTATCTTTCCTAGTCTGATGGTTCAGTGCATGCTGTTTGCTGTAGCAGTGCCCCTTGCCTGAACATGCAAATTTTCTCTGGTTAAAGGTGAAGAATAAAGATCATATGGAATTAATGTCTTTCCAGAAAAAACGCTGGAAATAAAATGCCTATGAATATAGTCAAAGGATTTCCAGCATTTAAAGAAAAACTCTGTGTCCTGAGATACAGATACATTTCTGATGAAATACAAAGAGCCACGGAATACATGGATGACATAAACATGTTCAGAAAACAAATTGAACCTAATCAAATACATGGAAACATTTCTCTTAAGTATCAAATCTTCCATTTGGCCATAGTTTATGCTGAAGAACACAGCCAAACATTGCAATTAAAAGTGGTAGAGGAGAATCTCAGGGAAAACCTGCAAACAGAAAGGATGACCTTAAAACAAGTATGTGGTTGTACCTGTGAATTTCTTTACTGCTCTCCAGCACATGAGGACCTGAAATCCAAACAAGTTTTGGTGCTAACTTTGGAAGTGGATACATCATCACAGCAGCAACACAAAAGTCCAAAGAGTTTACAGCATGTTTCATCCCAAATACAGAAAGCTCACACCTCTGTGTCAAAGCCATCTTACAGCCACTCCTCTATTAAACTGTTCACAACCTTACAACCACAGCTATTTTATTGAAGCATGAATGAAATCTAATGTCTTTTAATAAAGTGTCTGTTGCTTCAGAACTTTCAGGTTCCAGGAGTTTACCTTCCTTAAAATCCAGTAAAAGTCTCAGCTACTTCTTTACCAATATGAGTCAGGAAACATCTGGAAACAGCTTCTCATCTGATGCAATACACTGAAATAATACAAGGACCTTAAGGTTTTGTTACGCTCTCACAATACAGCTGCTTATCAAAATGCGAGCAAATAACTGATCAAAGCATAGAGAGCTAGGAGAAAAATGCAAAGGTCCCATGTCATTTCAGTTGCCTAATTCACTGTTTACCAGCATTTCCAGATTATTATGTTTATATAGGTTCCTTGTAAGAAGTTGTCATTTCTGTGAGAGTTTGCTGGTATGGGAAAGTATTCCTTAATGACAAGGTTGATTTTACCAAGCTGCTGTATACTCTCTTTTTACAGAAATGAGCTGAATAAGAGGTTTGACACAGCAAGCATGGAGGAAAAAAAAGTGGAAAGAGGTAGGGTCTCCTTGACTTTATTTATTCATCAGTTGCAGGTGTAGTGTAACTGGAATCAGGTAGTCTTCAGCATTTTTAACCCTTTGTTCATTATGTTACATTTAAAATAAATAGCTAAAAAAAAATGTGTACAGGATCCACCAGTTTAACAAAGTTTGGTCATTGGAATTAAAGTCAAATGAGATCACTTATTTGTCTCTCTCAATCATATATAAAGTTTTAAACAGTTTTTCATTCCAGTAATGCAAAAGGAAGGTGAAAGTTAATTTTGGGGCTTTAGGAGTGTGGTTTAAAGTGGTCAAAGGTAGTTAGAACACAGAAGAATTACACAAGAGTTGTTTTTTCCTGTGAGTTTTTCACCCTGTCATGATAGTAATTGTTTAAAATTATACTATTTCGAGTATTAATTTATTTTAGAAGATTCCTGATAAATAATCGTAGGAGTGATGAGGTATGATTTTGATCTTTCATAGCCTTGCTTCTGTAAGGTTTACACAGAAATTTCCATGGCTGAAAACTAGAAGAAAGGCAGGAGACTGGGGACTGCTGCCAATATCATGGTTGCTTCCTTGGAGTTTCACCATGTCATCATGTCTCACGCTGCCTACTGAAAACTGCAGCCAAAGTACTTCACTATAGAGGCAACACATAATTGGGACATGGCCTTTGAATATTCTACAGGCTGTAATTGCACAGATGGGTCCAGGGATGTTTTAACAGAACTATTTATTATTTTAGGAAGACAGACTGGAATAATAAACACAAACCAAAAATGGTATGTATATAGCAATGACTAACAGTCTACAAATAGTTGAAACATCTGACTGTTAAAGATGAAAAACATTTAACACATTGCAGAGGTGTATAAATCATAAGAATTTAGTGTGTATAAAACAGCTGAAAATGGAAAGGAAAGATGCTGTGATGCACAGAAACTTAATTTCACCAATTTGTCAGAGAAAAATGGTATTTGTCCTTTGGAAAGGCTCTTAATAGTCTTCTTTGTGAATTGTCTGTCTTCACAAGGAAAGCAAGACTTCCACTGCTCATTGTTTTTCTGTCCTGTCAACACATTTGGAATCAGTTTAGAGCTGAAATTGTTTATTTCTATGCATTCACATGGTATGTGCAAATTATAAACCACATTGGTTTGAGGACCCCTCAGTAGTGCCCCAATTAAATAATTATAGTAGTACAAAAAGTGCCTTATAAATATTGCATGTCATATTCTACCTATTTTAATTATATGATGTACCCAATGCTATAATGCATAATAAATTACTATTTTCAAAGCATAATTTAATCTGAATACCAGCAGGTTTATTAAAGGCCAAAATTAAAATTTCAAATAATCTTAATGCAGACGTATTTCCAAAAGTATTGGAGATCTAAGTAATTTATGAAATCTTTATTTTGGTGTGAAAGACAGCTAAGGACTTCTAAAATTTTGATCCCAGAACTCTTGACTGTGATATAGTCTCCCAGGAAACCAGAGAGAGACTCACATTGCTAAAAGCCATATTTAAGCAGAATGCATAGAGCCCTCAAATTTTGTCACAAGGAAAATCCTAGAGAAATGAACAAACACCCCACACAAGAAGAAAGATAGATCACTATGAGCTAACAGGTCTTCTTTTGATCTCTCTTTTCAGTAAGTCTTTTTAGAGCATTATTTTTTTCCTAATGGCAAAACTAATAGAAGAAATTTCTTCAGTACATCCTTACACTCACACTGTTAATTCACTGGAGAATAAACCACTTTTATTAATATACTCTACACTCTCGCACACACATCAAATAATATGTCAAAAGACAAGACGAAAAGCAAAGAACTTGGGTGACATTTGTTGACATTTCCAACACAGAGGAAGCAAACAAGTTATGTTGTTGCTGAATGTTAAAAAGGCCGCGGAGAGTGAATTTCCCCTCATCAATATGGCCCTTGGGGCATTTTTAATGCTGTCTGATACTATGTTCCCAAGTAAGAGGTATTTCTGCAACATGAGGAGACAGGGATGGCTCCCCTCAGCTCTTTGGAGACCTCAATAAAAAGGTCACCAGATCTTTTATTTTAGTTTATATTTTTGAAAGATCAAGGTCACGTTTAAAAGGGAATAATCAAGATGTCCAGCCTGCATCTTAACAAAATATCAATTCTAAACATAAATCAAAATCCAAGTGTTTTCATTTTTGTTTAAAATGAGATTGAAGGTTCTTTATTTTTCTTCTTTCTTTTTCTGAAATCATGCTAAGATCCCTTTAGAGGCTGCAACTGAGAAACATCAAAACCCTTAATGTGGCCTAAGGGTGGCTCACTACAAAGCCATGTGCTAATAATACTTTACATTTATAGCTCTTTTCATCCAGAAGAAGTGGATCCCCAGGCAGTGCAGATACTGTGTATGCAAGAATAATGACTTTGAACCCATCTTACTGACATATGTCTGTTCCTGTGGGGGTTCAACACCCAAAATGCCCAATATGTTTAGAGCTAGGGAAGTAACTTGTGTTACAAAAACTATGTGGCAAATTTCAATATAGCAAAAAGCAAATATGAACTATAATTCACTGGAAAGTAGAAGCTGTGAAGCCTACTCTCTTAGAAAGTGTCTCGGGGTCATCGAAGAAATAGCTACACTACTTCAGGAGGTGCCCTGGAGTCCCCCTAAGGGCTATGGCTCAGCCTTGATGCATATGGGGGCTGCAACCTGACATCCTGGAAGAATATCTCCCAGCAGAGCATCCCTCTCACTCCAAGGCTTCCCATGTGAGGAAGAGCAGGCTCTAACCAGGTCTAGTCAGTGATCTCAAAGAGACACTATAAACCACATAATTCACGTAGATAATCAAAACTGCTTTTTTGTGTAACAAAAATATATCTCATGCTTCTATAATCTTAGCTTTACAGTGCCCCAGCTCATCAGAATGGAAAGGCTGATATGATGAAATCTAATAATAAAACACTAGGATTACTCTGAATTAAATTTTACCACCTGCTAATTTTTGAGTTGATATGAACCTAATTCTTGGTATTTCACAGGAAAATATCTGTTTCATTTTCTACATTTTAAGAATCGTGAGGGAAAATGTAATATACTAATATATCTCAGGCAAAAGATAGACATGTTTTCTCTGTGTGTAGGAAACTGTCCTTGTATCTACGCCCAAATACTGAACTACTCAATGATGCACATGGGCATGACCAAGTTAAAAGTCAACAGAGCAATGCTGATTTGCAACTGATGTGTCTATTTCTAGAGCTTTCTTAAAAAAAAATAATAGCAAACACAGCTCACATTATTCAGTGGCAGTAATCATAGAATCTCAAAGCATTTGTAAGATATTTCCATAGGATATTGCACTCACAGTTACATACACACATATAACAATCACACAATCAGTTATTATAGACTTTATATTGTAAAATCCATAGGTCCAGGATCAAATGTTGATTTAACCCTGTCAGCTTTACCACCTACACTTTCTTGCTATGACTTCTTAAGTGTTTATCCATCATAACAATCCCTGTGTTGAAGATAATGGAAGCAGCGTCCTTTTTCAGCCTTTCTGAAAATGATATTGCTACCACTGGTACTGCTTTTATTTCAATTCTTCCTCATTTATCACTGCACTAGGGCTCATGAAAATGTTTGTATCCTCATTTTTAGGTTTAATAAATACTTTCTGCAGCCCATGGCTTTATATTTTGGATGCAGAAAAAAGGAGACGTTAAACTGCAGAAAAAAATTGCCAATCATACTTCCCTGTCAACTTCATAAGTAAGCTGGAAGGCTGGCACTCATTCTATAGCTCTGGTGGTCATTTACATGTTTAACAAAGTAGCTTATTTACTGAATTATACCCTTCCCCTCACAGTTGTTCTATAGATTATATCTAGTTGTGCCAATCCTGTGTGTGCCAGATTTCACAGATGCTCATTCCTTTTCTTTCTGTTCCTTTCTGTGTGTGTGCATAACTTGAAATTTCCAGTCCTTTTGCCTCAACAGGTCTAGATCTCTGCTCCCTGCCTATGTACCAATAATTCAGTCCAAAATTCAGTCTTATGCAAAGTCCAGGGAAATTTTCAGCTAATGAAGGCGACCAGCTCAGAGCTGGGGTGGATAAAATAGGGCATGACTGTCACTCGCCATTAATGCTATTTACCACTCGCCATTAATGCTATTTACCACATTCTCTATCACTGCACAGCAGAATACCTCACAAAGCCTCTCTTAGGTGGGGCCAGCTTAGTCTGTAATTCTCTGTGGGTACTCGATGACAAAATGTACCCAAGAGACAAGCTGCTGCCAGGTTTGTGTTTTCTAGTTACTTTTATCAGTTCTATTTGATATGGGCTTCAATGTCCATAAGCCACCCAGCATGAAAGTACATCATCTCGTGTGACTTCATAGATTTTAAAATGAAGGAGGGCATGGTAAATACTGAGGTGTGAGCTATAACAGTCCTCTTGAGCCTGCAGTCACTGCAAGAGCTTTGTTGGCTTATTTCAAGGTCTGCCAGCAGTCTCTGACATGGACAGTAGCATGTTTCATTGGTCATGGTGGGGCAAGGTGACAGGAAAACATCCTGTTTTCTCCACAGACAGACAGGACATTGTCTGACCCACTGTGTCTGATGGAGGGGGTAGACACCACTCCCACATCAGTGTTTGTACCTGCCTAAAACACATTGCCTCTTCAGTATCCCACTTTTGCAAACTATCTTTTCATTCCACCTGTGATGGAACTGCAGTTGCATTTCATTTTGTCCACCTATGCCACCAGTACTGATTCTGACTGACTAACGTATTTCATCTTCTCAAAAATTAGAATTTGTGTTGTGGTTTCTATTTACTGAACTCCAGGCATTTATTAGTAGTAGTTCTTTACTTCATGAGTTCTTACCTGTTTAAAGTTTTATCAGCTCTGTTCCTGGAGTTTCAAATAGAAAATAGCTGTCTGAGAAGAAGAAATATGATACTTTTAATAAAATATATTAGTTTGTTTATCAGAGTTTTGGTAGCTCAGTTAAAGTTCATAAGAGTTTTCCATTACATTTTATTCCAAATCCAACTTCCTGTGTGTTTTTGTTTAAATGCCTGGTTTCTCTGACTCTTCCCACTCATCCCATTTTTTAAATGCATCTATAATGCAGATGGAAGACTGGAATTCATGTTCAGAACTAAAACATTCTCTTTTCTCTTCCCACAGCTCATTTACTCAGAGCACTTACATATCTAGAAACAAAACAATGCGATTTATATTTTTCAATAGGTGAAAATTCAGTTGGATTTAACTTATAACTCCATCTAACAATTGGTACTATTCTGAGAAAGTCAAGTTGGTTGAGCATATTATAAATCTATGGTCACTCTCAGTGGTCAGTAGAATTAGATGGTTTTTTTGTCATACCTTAAAACTGAATTGTCATCTGGAGATGTTTACCTCCATCCTTTGAATACAGCTTTAGCCTCAAGTGAGTACTATCCTCTCAGCTGCCAGGATGAATCCAGACCTGACTGTTTGGTCATAGTGAAGGAAAGTAAAAGGTAAATAAACATTTCCCCGTGATTTATATTTTTTATGCTATTCTTACAGCAGCAACACTAATATTGGCCTTCTAATTGCTCACCTTCCATATTAAAAAGCTGCAGGTCCATATGCTAGTTTTAATTAGAGGTTGAATTAATTTTAATTTCATAGTTTTATACTATTGTCAACAATTTTACTAAAAGTGGCTTTCTGCTTCAGGGTGCTTACTGAACAAAAACAGCAGCTGCAGGACAACCTTCTAATATAAAAATGGGCTTTGCAGAGCTTCCTTGTGTTCCTCCCTAAATATAATTGCCTGACCTTGACAAAAGAAGCAGGAGGCGTGTATATTTGACTTAAGTATTAACAGATAGGAACAGGCAAGTGAATCCTTCAAAGGTCCACTGAAAAGCAACAAAAATTCAACATAAAAGGAAAGCTTTGACCTTTACATTTAAGTCTCCTGAAGTCACTAGGGAGAAGAACTGTGGCTCCTCTATAATGTTAGTCAACAGTACTGTCCACTTTAGATGCAAAGGGAAACTCTATCCCGTACTGGGAGATAAAACAAGTAGGAAAAGGCCAAATCCTTCATAAATTACTCTACTTTTCCCAAGAGGATGAGCAAATGCCAGCCAGCTGCCCTGAAGTACAATCTTTATCCATTAAAATAAATGTTAGTACATTAGCACTTTGGTCAGTATGTGACAAAAGCACAGAACTTGCACCAGCAGCAGGGTTTTAATCTTTGGGCTAGATTCATTCAGGTAGCTCTGGAGGTCTCAGATTACCTATTCCACTGATCTGCATGAAGCACTATGCCTATGAAGGGATTTGGTTCCAGGGACATTACCAGCAAGAAGCACATCAAGTTTCCCGTAGTCTATATTTTACTAGTGAAAGCTTTACAATCTGACTAGTACTTCATAAAAATCTTTGTGAATTGCTGACTGAATGCATTTCCTGGTCATTTGGGATGTCCTTCACTTCTAGTCATATTGTACAGTTGAGTTGCACATACAGGAGTAGAGGTTGCAAGTGAATTCTGTGACTCCTTTGGATTAAAACTCGGCACACAGAACTACATTCGTTCATAGCTATTCACATCAGAAAAGAGGCCAGGAGACCTGTAATGACAGCAGTCAACAAAGACTGAAAGTCACAGAATCACTAGGTTGGAAATAACCAACAAGATCATTAAGTCCAACCATTCTTATCAACCACTAAACCATGCCCCTCAGTGCATCGTCCACCCGTCTTTTAAATACCTCCAGGGAAGGCGACTCAACCACCTCCCTGGGCAGCCTGTTCCAGTGCCCAATGACCCTTTCTGTGATTTCTTTTTTTTTCTGATGTCCAGCCTGAACCTCTGCTGGCAGAGCTTGAGGTCATTCCTTCTTGTCCTGTCCCCTGTCGCTTGGGAGAAGAGGCCAGCACTCTCCTCTCCACAGCCTCCTTTCAGGTATTTGTAGAGAGCAATGAGGTCTCCCCTCAGCCTCCTCTTCTCCAGGTTAAACAACCCCAGCTCTCTCAGATGCTCCTTGTAAGACTTGTTCTCCAGCCCCTTCACCAGCTTTGTCACTCTTCTCTGGACTCGCTCCAGAGCCTCAACATCCTTCTTGTGGTGAGGGGCTCAGAACTGAACACAGGATTTGAGGTGCGGTCTCACCAGTGCCGAGTACAGAGGGAGAATAACCTCCCGGGACCTGCTGGTCACACTGTTTCTGATACAAGCCAAGATGCCATTGGCCTTCTTGACCACCTGGGCACACTGCTGGCTCATGTTCAGTTGCTGTCAACCAACACCTCCAGGTCCTTCTCCAGGCAGCTTTCCAGCCAGGCTTCTCCTAGTTTGTACCTCTGCTTAGGGTTGTTGTGCCCCAAGTGCAGGACCCGGCATTTGGCCTTGTTAAACCTCATGCCGTTGGACTCTGCCCAGCGGTCCAGCCTGTTCAGATCCCTCTGGAGAGCCTCCCTACACTGAAGCAGATCAACACTTCCACCCAACCGATGGGCAGACTAGATGATCCAATGGGTCTTTTCCAACCTAGTGATTCTGTGATTCCTGAGCTTTCCTTGACTCTTTTTTCCATCCTGACATTACATTTCTCAAGCTGACTGTACTTCTCTCCCAGCAGCAGTGTAGAAACAGCTACATACAGCACACTGAAATAATGGCATGTGTAAGGTTGATTTCCTCAGTAAACTTCAGACAAAGCTTTTCCAGATCCTTGCAGGATTTTAGAGGGAATCAGAATCAGTGCTCTAAGTTAGACAAAAAGCCCTCAAAACCCAGACAACTCCCCTATTCTTTACTTTGCATTCAGATCTGTCACTCCACCTGATAACAAAAGACAGATTGTCTTCTGTACAAGCATTGATACCCAGAGCTCAATTCAAGCGTTAAGACCCAGTAGGTAGAAACTCAATATACTGCTCCTCCATGAGTTTAAGATTTGTAGGACCACTTGAGGGGCATTCCTAAAAATTAAGTAAGTCAGGTGAACAGAACCATTACTTGCTACTTAAATTCACTGTAATGCTTTCAACACTTTCTTAATGTGACGGCTGAACAGGTGGATTTATTTTGGAGTGGCTGACAGCCAGACCTGATTCTGTGAGACCTTTATATTAGAGCTTGGCATTAAATCTTGTTTTAAAATACTTAAGGAAAAAGCAAAGAGTAAAATAAATATATTCACTTTCCCACCCTTCTTTATTTTGTTTCTTGACATCATAGTGGAATTGCGTCTGGGACAATCAGGTGGAAGAAGAGGGCTGTTCATCAAGCTGTAAATAGTTATTTTTCTCTGAAGGTAAGCTGAATCTAATTGTTGTTTCTAAGCGTGAGGGAAAAGAGCAAATACTGCAATGTTTACATGATAAAATTTCCCCAGTGAATTTGGTGCATTGGCGTGTTATGATCCAATTGCATAGTAGGAAAGCAGTTAAAACAAGCCTGTTGTGTTACAGTTTTTTTCTAGATGTCTCAGTCAATATGTCAATGCTTAAATTTGCAGTATGTACTTGGGACAGAAGTACTCTCTTCCTTTCTGCAAACACAACCTATTTAACACAGAGTATTGTTAGTCCAGTAATGGTGGCTCCTCCCCTCCTGCCACTTCAGAAAAGCTGTGTTACTGTTGTAACCCACTGTACCTGCCCTTATTTGGGACCTCTGCATTTAAACAAAACTCTGTGCATTTGGCACATGACCTCCTACCCTCATTTCCCTCCACATACTTTTCATTGTGCAGCATCAAAATATAGTATGATTTTGCTTAGATTTATAGAATGGATTGGGTTAGAAGGGACAATTTGAGGTCATCTAGACCAAACCACCTGTAATAAGCAGGGGCCTGTTCAACTAGATCAGGTTGCTCAGAGCCCTATCCAACCTGACATTGACCAATTCAAGGAATGGGGAATATACTAAGTCTTTGGACAACCTGTTTCAATTTGTATTTTGTAGAGCTGTCCCACAGGCACCTTCCAAGTGATACTACTTAGAAAAACAAACAAACAAACAAAAAGACTTAATGTCTTTTATAAATCAATGTGAAAAGGAATATGACAACTCTCTACATGGACATGAAGAGTAAAGGTAAGTGAACTTGTAATAAGAGGTCCAATCAGGAAGTGAAAAGACTAAGTTGGTTAGGAATTTTCAATAAGATTCTAAAATGAATTTATGAATTATGGAAATCTTCTCTGAAAAAGGAAAGAGGTCTGTCAGATATAACAAGCAAAAAAATAGGTTTTCACTGATTAGAAATGGTCCTGTTCTAACAGGTGATGGAGAAGGAGATTTACTGGTAACACATTTTTTCACCTTCTGCTTCTGTAGTTCCATTGTCAAGCTACTGGATTACATTTTGAACATGAGAGATCCCACAAAGCACTTATGTTCATACTCGTGCACAGACAAGTGAATTAAAGATTAAAAACTTTTTTAACTCTCTGTAAATCAGCATAGTAAGATTTCTGGTACATTTTTTTTACAGGTATTTCTAGTATTATAACTAACCTGATGGGAGAAACAGATTAGTCTTGACCTTAAATACTAAATGGCTTCTTCAAAAGTACATAAGCTTTGGTTCTTTATTTTTGTTTGGTCATTTTTGGCTCAGCCTTCCAATGATTTTGAGCTGATAGTTCCATCCAGTGGTTTCAGGCCTTTTTTTTTATTTTAGGAAATGTCCATTCTTGAAATCCCTGAGAATTCTTTGAACACTAGATTTCTCTGAATGTCTAAACATTCACTATCATCAGGGTACAGAAGATCTAATCTCCCTAACTCAGACAGGAAGTACCAATCTAAAACAAAGGAACACTAGCTGCATGGTTTTTTGCACCAAAAAATCATTTAAATTTTATTACCTACTTTGAATTGTGCTCTTCATATAAAAAATAAAAGTTATTTTAAAGTAAAAAAAATCCACCAAACTAAACAAAGACAAGAACAAGACTGTTTTTTTTCATGGCAGGTGAAAAAAAAACAGATGAGAAAGGAATGCGTTACAGTACCTTAAGTAATTCCTATCAATCAATTAATTCAGTTCAGATTTTCTAAGTAATTTTTTTCTATTCCTCAACTAAGATATGAGATTTATCCCTTGTGAAGCAGAAGTCTTCTCCTGTCACTTGAGCAAAAATAGCTCAGACAAAGCAAACCTTTATACAACTTACATCAGCCTTAGCTAAGGAAGGTATGTATTGTTTCTGCATATCATTATCACAAATGTTAATGATTATATTACATGGTCACGGTAGGAATGATGTCACCTAATTTTCATTGCCTAAACATAAAGTCTCTGGTTTAGAGCTGATTGTCTAAGGTATATTTATAAACAAAGAGCAAATAGGCATTGACAATCACTAATTCAGCTCATGTTAGAGTAAAAAGCTCAGAACAGATGAGGCTTTGTGTTGCCTGTCTTGCAGTATGGAGGAAACTGCAACAATCAGCTTACAGCAGATGTTTAACATGTCAATATCTAGACACAATAAATCTGGCTGGATGGAGTGGCTTTTCCCAGAAATACACCTTCATTCCCCTAAGTATCACTTCCAAGTCAAAAGCAGCCAATGAAGTAACAAATGCCAAAGATATAGATTAAGAAAACCATGAAAATAAATAGCAAATAATTATTTATCCTGGAAAAGCAGAATACAAATTCATTTGAATACATCCCTCTCTTGTATGTGAATCAGTCAGTTAAAAATCCTCAAAAGCAACAAAATCACTGTCTAATAAAGTCATACACACTCATGGCTTTTATTACTTTGTTATATCACATTAAAAAAATAAGACATTTTTTAACTTGATGGCTATACCCTTATCCCCTGAGTGTCTCATATATACACAGGAAAATAAATGAAGACAAAGAACATGCTCAGGGCACTTGGAAGCTGTCTGTTATTACCTGCAATTCCAGATAGGTCAAGATTTTCAGGAATGAGCTTTTTATTTGTTAGCATTACTGATTTAGTGCAGTCTATTCATGGCACTTAGTGGAGTGCAGACATGTTATGAGTTGCAATTGTTTGAGAACGATCAGAATGCATATGATATGATCATTTACAATTTAAAGAAGGAATCATTCTAGTAACTCTGATAGCTGTCTAGGAGGGTATTTAGGCTTAGGGTCCTTTAGGTGGTGATGCTGTCAAATCGATGTTTGTCAGCTTACAGGCCTAAAGTTGAAGGATTCTCATCATCATTCATAGACCTCCAGACATGTCTTTTTTATACCAATGACAACTTGTTGATCCATGCCACTGGGTTATAAAATAGGCCTGAATTAAACCTATGAGCTCAGACCACATACAAAAATCACCAGTAAAATCAACTGTCCTGAAAACAGTCTCAGTATCAAGTAAAGAAAATGAAAAAGATGTAAGTAAGCAGTCTCATCACCCTGGAATTTTTCAGGAAGAGCAAGAGCATATTGTTTCTATTCATACAGTACCTGCTTTTTGATAAAAAAACCCCAAAAATTCCAGGTTCAAATGCTGCCAATCTGCCGTTTTTCAGCAGCACAGAAATTCCCTTCAAGAAGCAAAAGTGCTCATGATTTCTAGCTTCATAGCTCAATTATCTTTCTTTAATGTAACATCATAAATGGTGAAAATGTGACCTGCAGCACAGTTACTCCTCCTCCGAGTCATACCAGCATCTCTTGGCTGCCTATTAACACTGCTGCCTGTTTCCTGTCCAGAGCCATAAACTTCAATACGACATAAAATGCTAATATCACCAGCCATAAAGCTATGAGAGGCAGTTTGCTCCACATACTATCTGGGTAAAAGCTTCCTTACTGTTCTTAAAGACAGCCCACAGTAACAACCCACTTGCTATTACTGACCTTGAGTTTGATCTATCTGGATATTGCCAATCCTTGTTAGCAGATTTCTAATAGGAAGTGGAGAATATGATTTCTCGGACTCTTCAAAATTGCTCTTGCATTCACTCTGAGTGTGGGGACTGAGCCTCATGACCACAGCATAGTGCAGACCAGCCCAAAGTGCTTGGGAAGTATTTTGACAAAATGTTTCATCAACAGAACGTGCTGGATCATCACAGCTGAAATCCCTGCGATAATTGCTGGGAAAAGGTTAGCAGGTAAATTTCTGAGGTTCCAAGCGTAACTGGTCAGATGAGAGGAAAGAAATGGAAAGAAAAAGACTGAAAGTCCCACTCCATAGACATCCTGAACTCCTGTATTGTTTGGGCTTGGGTATTCAGAAAACTAATTCAAAACACTAGATGCTGGTTTAGAATTAAATTCTAGTTAGGAATCTATCATTGTCTCTTGTCTTTTCCCCTGTTCTTTAGGAAAAACATTTAAATCCCCCACATCAGTTTTCCTTAAAATTAAAAAAACTATGACCGTCTGTTTTAAGTGATGATGTGATTTTTAGCAGATTGGTATTTGCTAAGAGAATTGAAACCTGTGAGTAAAAATGGCAACCCCTGATAATGTGTCAGAAGAGATAGAAGAAAGTTGTTGAAATCATAGTAGCTTTCCGTCAGTGGCAAGTTCCTTGCTTTATGTAAATAAATATTTTCCTGTCAGCATTTACTACTAACTATTTGAAACATTTGCATTGCATTTTCACAGCTAAGCTCTTTAAAAATAAACTCAACATCTTCTGTGAACAGTATTTTCATGGGATTTGAAAATGCCTTTTACTCGCAGCAGTGCCCAAGATCATAGTCTGATATGCTGGTTTCATATATAAGCTGTTGCAATCTGCTGAGATAATAAAAGATAATGGAGAAGTAAGGCAGTAATAGCCATATTTTGTGCCATATTGCAAAAATAGTTCTTTGAAATTAATTTGAGTGTTACAACTTAAAGATGCTCAAGGGGAAAGTTGCTTCTTTCTACTATGGCCACTAGGAACATAAGAACAGTTAAACTGCTGCACACATGGTGTCCATGCAGCCTGCAATGTTCTTCATGAGCAGATGCTTAAGATAGCCATATATGATATTACTTTCCAATTTCTCTCATTATGCTCTATCTTGTTTATTGCATATTCCTCCCAGTAAAGATGAAAACTTATGCTTTTCAAAAATACTCACAACCAGGTCTCTTGCCGAACCATCAAACTAGCAACATTTACTAAAGTAATACAAATGTGGAAATCCTCTGTCTCAGAATATGAGAATATGAATGACTCTAACCTATCACCTATATTGAATGTAAGAATTTTTGAGTATAATTATTATTTTTAATTACCTTATATGAAAATATCTTTTATTACTGAGAAATTCTCAACAGTCTTTAGCAGCATGATTTTTTTAAGATGATGAATAGCCTTACAAATCCAATAAGTTTGATTAGCAAGATTCTATTCCATTAAGAACAGGACTTTGGGTGGGAGCCTTTCTAGAGCTGGTAATATTCCCCAAGTTTTCTCCAGTCTCTTCCTCCTATTTTGAGTTTTGTACATGGCATTCCCATAGCACTGCTTGGCTCCTCACATTGCTAATCAAAACTGAGTGGATCTTGATATCAGTAGCACCTGTAAGGATGTTTCAGTAAACAGAGCTCAGGTAAGTTTTTCTTAGCAGCCAGCAGATGTATAGTATAGCAGCATGCTATATGCTGGTAGTTCCAGAGATGTAACAGACAGTGAATACCTCCCTGCTTTCAAGCATTTCTGTGCATGGTAGCAGGCAGATCTGCAAAGGACACCTATACCATGTTCTCTGCCCTTTTTCCCAGTACTAGCATGAGGTAGTTATGTGATGTTGTGCACACACATTACCCAGCAATCGATAGATGACATGATAAAAAAATTTCTCAGAAAATTTTTCTGAGATCCCCCTGGATCCCACTGGGCCGTTATAACATTTCAGCTTTGGCTCCAGAGGAGACTAAATGATGCATCATCTACACTACTTAATCACAATCCCTGGTATAATTCTGTTAAAGGAATTTATATTAGACCCAGGTTTGCTAAAAGTTTTGACACATTGCTCAAAAGGAAAAGAACATCAGGAGTTTTCCCATCTTTATTTAATCTGGCTGTAGAATTTCTTAATGTGTCTAGGGTGCGGTGCATACTTTGTGACACACTGCAAGACATGTTCCCTTGCAGAACTGTTTTCACTCAAAGTTTCTATTTAAACAATAATGTTCCCTCACCCAGGCACTGAGAGTCAGTTTTGCACTACTGATTGCACGCATTTTAAAAAGCAACAAGCAGCCTGAAAATATATGCATGGAAAGCTGTTGACTGTTCTAAGTATTCTTGATTGCTTAAAACAAAAAAAAACCCAAAAATGTTTGCAAAAAGTATTGTGGGGAAATAGAAAAAGTTGAACATCAGGCAAAGAATTTCACATCTGGGGAACAGAAATAATTCTTCCAAACCTTAAAAAACTGTTATGCTTAACTTATCATACAAACCACAAGAAATTATTTAATATTGTCCAGCATGTACAGTTTCTGCCATAAATTGTGAATATTTTTATCTGACTCACTCTTTCCACATTGCCTTATTTTTTTTTAAATAACAAATATAAGATCAGATAGTCAGAACAATATAGACTATCTAAAACAGGCAAGGTTAGCATTTGGTTGAGAATCAAGAAACTTTCGGTTTTCTTGAATTATGATGCAGCAGTTCTAAACATGTGGAAGTAGGCTGCTTTTTGTCCTAGAAAGACACAAGAGAAGAACCTAATATTTTGCTCCCCGCAACAGTTCTCCCAGTGTACTTCACCTGTATAAATTGGTGCATGCTTCAAAATTCTCTATAACTTAGAGTTTCATTGTGGAGAATATGATAGAGCAGTAGGTACTACCAAGACACAAAATATGGCATGCTCTAATATAAGGTCATAATTCTCACAAGGTTTGAGTCTCTTCTCTTCTTTGCCATTCATCTGCCCAGTGTGTTCATTGGTTGCTCTGGACCATTCTCTCTCTTCCAGCCCTATCTTGCCTTGGAAAACTAGGCTGAAAGTGCTGCAGCATTGATTCTCTTTCTGCATGTTAATGAGAAAACAAGCAACAGACCTTCAGTTGCAACTGGGACCTCTCAGTACTGCCGATAAGTAGCACAGATTCGATTACACAGACCAGACACTTATTCTAATCTCAGTTACCCACCTGTTCAGATGCAAAATTACTCAAAAGAAATCCCCTGGTGCTAGCCTGATAAAGCACAACAAATACTCTGTCCAACAATTGCTTTGGAAGAGGTTAGTTGCCAATGCAGATGGCTCTGAGCCTAACCCTTTTCTTCCTTTCACTAATGATTTTTTCCATGTCAAAGAAAATCCTTCTGACAGTTATTTTCTTGTTTTTCTAGCAAGCTTGTTTTGAAGCATCTCAGTCCCAAATCCTTGCAAGCAGACTGAATACACAGAATAATCCAAGATTTATGCAAAGGCAGCCATCACGGTCATCAGGAGTAGCTAAACCTCACTCTTCTCCATCAAAGGAAATAGATCAAGGACATTCTTTTCTTGTGTTATTACTGAAAATTACAAGGCATAGCCAAGAAAAAAAGCCATGTTACTTACAACACTCTCAGGGTGGAACACTTGTCTGGCTTATTCTCCTCTTAGCTTTAAACATCTGGGAACAACAAGAATTTTTTTCTTTTTTTTCCTGCTAATTGTGAAGTAGCTGACTGATTGCTAATGACTGACAAGTGTCTGATAACAGGAAATTGTGGCACGACAGGAGTTTGATGGGTTAAAGATAATGAGACTGGAAAATCAATGAAGTGATTCTTCACTTAAACATGTGAGCATACTGATTGAGAAATGTCAGCCTTATATTTTTTTGAAGGAACTGCTGAACACCAAACATTATTACTGTCGGCATTTGTACCACTGTGGCTATTCTGAGCCCAAATCACAAGCCAGCTTCTCACTGGGTCAATGAAGCACAGAGAAGCGGCCCAACGAATCCATTCCTTAGCTGCCTGAAATCACCTTTACACCACAGTAATGTAACTGTGCAGTTATTCTCAGACAGTTCTGTACACAGCAATTCTTTGGAAAGCCCCATGTGAGATCAGCTGGCTTTGTTTGAGCCTTTACTTCTAGACAAGAAGCAGTGGACACACGTGGCTGGGGCAATCCCATGGATTGGTGTTTCTGGCATCCTAGGAACAGTTTATTGCCTATGTATACATACTAGCTCTAGGCATCCTCAGCACTGGAGATGCACAACATGATCCCTGTTAGTAGTTATACTGTTGCTGATGGAATCAGATCAATCAGGGGCCAAGAGCAGGCTTTTTAGAAAGGACTCCAACAGATAAGGTCCCAAATGAAAGTTTGGTTTGAAGTAGATGTCCCATGACTGTGGTTTTTCAGGAACTCTTTCAGTTTCAATATAAGGAGCAAAGTCATGAAGAGAAGCTGATGAAAGTAACTGCTTTGTTTTTTATGCATCCATCATTACATTGAGAACAGTAAAGTGAAATTGCCTGAAAATCCAAAGTGAAGCAGAGCGGTCCACTTTCAGGCCCAGCAGACAGAAGGGCAAAAGTAAACAAGTAGCCTGAAATGTCGCCATTATATTAGCAATAGGAATAACATGTTAAAATGTCAGTTGATTTTTCATAGTGCAAAATATTATTTATAGTATAGATAAAAAATTCAAATTTGTAATAAAACGTCCTGAAGTGAATATTTTGTACTGAATCATGCTGAAATTGCTCAAGCATATCATTGTATCAAAGTCGTTAGGACTGTACAAATGAGTAACGGCCGCAGGAGCTGGCCTTTTATTGGCATGAGTTTGAAATGGCTGCCTTATTCAAGCATGCTAATAAAACACTTTTGCCACAATATCATGTATCCCATTTACTCCATATTTAAGAGAGAGGGGAAAAGGTTATTTTAGAAATAGAGTAATAAAATCTTTATTGCTACAATTTTTTTATATCTCTTATGCCTGTGAAGTCAGTTGATTTAGTTATGTCCACGGTTCTGGAAGTGATAGAAAGTCAGTACATATGCATTTTGTATACCCTTAAGTATTACATAAGCTGGAGTGTCTACAAATTTGGGGAGGTGGGGAGGAGGAGTTGGGTTGTGCATTTTTTAAGGTTATATTTCTCCCTGCTCAATACAAATGAAAAAAAAAACAAACCTAAAAAAAGCCATGCTGGGTATAGGACACACTTTACAGTCCCTCCTTCCAGTGGGACACAGCAGGTGTTTCTGGCTCTGATGACTTGCATGCGACACAACAATTTTAAACAGCCTGGGGTTGAATTGAAGCCTATTACTCCAAATGAAAAATCTGAAAAATTAGGAAGGAAACTCTGCCAAGAGTAGGGAAGAACATAAACACACAAACACACAGGTTTGGAATCTTTTCAAATCTACATTAGGATCACACATGCTTTCTAAATGTTATTAATATACAAATATGTTACTGCATATTTGGAATATCATCTTCTTCCATTAATTTAAAAAACTTGCACGATCATACAGTTTCTCTATTTACTGTACAATAAACCAAATAGATATCTCTAACATGCTGGCCAAAAATTTGGGTTTTATCCATTAAAACAATACTGTGCATTTTTGGACATTCTTTCCACATTCTTGGTACAACTCACACCTTCCGTTACTGCTGGCTTAGAGATGACCAAAGCAAACAAAACCCAAACAAACAGAACCCCGCTTTGCTATTGTTATGAGAAGTGATAAAATGGCTACTGTCGTGTCTACTCTGGCAGTGGCATAAGAGAAACAGAAGGATCCTGGTGAAGTTTTCTGAGTTTGCAATGCTAGTAGTTAGAAAAATCATTCTGTGGCTTATAAATAGAACAAATTTACTCAGGAAGTCACAGAGAGAAAAAACACGAATGCCACACTGCTATTTTGACAATTGCTTTCCTTCTGTAACTGCATTTTAAAAGAGAAGCCAACATCATTTGTAATAAGATATCTGCTTTCTCAGCTGACACCAGTCTGCTGAATAGCAGAATGACAAATACCTCTGTTGTTATTTAATTATTTAGGGCATAGTATGCGATTTTATTTGACAATCTGTTTGCTCTGTGGATAAACTGTAATGCTGAGTAATTTTTCTTTGTGAAGGAACAAGATTATCTGCTCATTAAATAGCCTCATTGGCCCAGTAGCAACATTGCACTACAAATGGAAATGATGCTATGAAATGTATGGATTTGCAGAAAATACAGTAGAAACAGCAGTTGCTGCAGTGAGTGAGGGGAAGGAAAGCTTTGGGAAACCAGAAGCAGCAGTGCTGCCTGCATAAGCAGAGGAAGTTAAGCTGCCCAGGAGTTACTGAGGTGAAGATCAGTTTTCCCTTTTTGGCTGGTCAGGTAAATTTGCTTGCAGACCCCTGAGTGATACTGGGTGGATCATGCTAGTATCCCACAGAACCAAGATCAACAAGTCTTGCTTATAATTTCCTGGGGCTGCTATACCATTTGGTGGTTTGATCTAGGAACCCAAACAGATGCGGAAGGTTCATTTTCCATAACTTATTTCTATCTGATGTGTATCTTCAGATAGAAATGCTCTGAATTTCAAGGAGTAAGATATGTAAGTGAGGACAGCAGGCATTTTGTGATGCTCAGATTTTGCAGGGCCTGCATTATGCATGGTCATAATAATAAGCTCTAAGCTATCAAACAGTGCTTTCCATTTTAATATGGCCAAATGTTTTCACAGAACTCTATCATCATCATCACTACTTTGCAGATGAAACAGAACAGAAGTATTTTGCTTAGGGCTGTATTAGAAACCAGTAACATATCTGATACTAGTATCTAGCTTTCCAACCTCCTAGTCTAATGCTTTACTTACTATTCTACCATAGAGATAAGAACATGGATAAAAAACTTTGTCATAACTCAAGCAGCATAGTTTAAATCACCTATAAGAAATCAATAATGATAAGAAATTATTTGAATAACTGACTGTTCCAGCCAGCAACAGATTTTCTTTGTGACATAGATTTGCTATGACAAATGGCAAAATAAATACTTTTGGTACTAATGGACAAATGATGGTAAGACCTCACATCATGACTCAGATAAAAGCTCCAGATGAAAGAGCCATCTCACTCATTTTCTGTCTCTGGCAGTGACTAAAATGAAATATTTAGGGAAGAGCTGAGCAAGCACTTATCAACATTTGTCTAGAATATTCTCAAAAACTTCCCAAATTTGCAGATGAATGATTTTCTGAGACAAAAGATATGGCTGGTATTTGATAACCCAAAGGAAAGGAGTGTCACCGCCTACCTGAAAGCTCAAGAAGGACTTCCATTAGTTTATTCCTAACAGAAAACAAGCAAGTGGCAGTTGATGCATTGTAATAGGAAGAAATATGAATAATTTCCTATTCATCCTCTCTGTGAAGCTCCTCATTTTCAGGGCTTCTGTCAACCAAAGTTAAATGCAAAGAATAGATATTGAAATTAAGGTTAGTCCCTTCTGGCTGTTGCTAGTGTTAGGATATGTCCACAGACAGTCCTGTGAAAGGAGGGACTCATTCCCTCAGATATTCAGTAAAATATCATAGTTTTTATCCCCATATGCTTTGCTTGGGAATGTCACTACATAGATTGTCTGACACAGACAGTGTCTTTAAAACAAATAACTCTGATATCTACAGCAGGGTAAGAATAATCGAGTATTTCTGCCAGTTTAACTTTCTGTTTTCTCTGACTCTGCTGGCCCATCTTCTTTCTAGTGTTAATGTCTATGTGAACAACAATTCATTAGAATCATGTGATCGCATCAACTCGTTGGAAACAGACTGACTTGATACCATTGACTTCAAGAGAAACAAAATTTGAGGTGGTGATTTACAGATATAGTGTTTGACGTCCTGTTGACAAACACCCAAATAGAAGCAGTTCTGTAAAGAACTTTTTTAAAAAATACGTGCCCCAATAGAAGCACACATGATTTATTTGCTGTTATCATCTCATCTTTTTAGATCTTAAAATTTTCTTAAGGTGAAGGTAGGACACTCAGTTTGAGTAAGTAGCTTTCAAAAAAAGGGGGTGTCTGTTTGCCCTACAAGGTCTTTTGAGCCCTTCATCTTTTTATGCCACAACAGTGACGCTGTAATGCCATTCAGAAACAGGTAGCTCGGGCTCAAGAGCAAAGCTAACATAGTTTATTTGCATAAACTAATGAACCTGGGTTTCTGGTCATAGTTAGTCTGCTCATCTCTACAGTGCATTTCTTAGTACAGAGTGACAAGACCATCCTGAGGCCTTTGATGTGTCAATTTATGTACCACTGTCTAAGTAAAATCTCATCTACATTAAGAGCAGAACTTTTTCTAGACCACATGTATCTTTTCAAGTCCTCAGTTTGCCTGTCTGCACTGAAGTGCCAAAACAATGTTATCTGGTATGGAAAGGATTTCAAAGTATACAATCCCACTGGTTATAATTAGCAATATAATGCCTAATGATCATTAGTCAGTAGAGGTCTTGAACTACCTGATTTTCATCCAAAACCTGTTGATTAGCAATCCCCTGTAGCTGGGCCATAACACTGTACCGAAGCACTGAAGAGAAACTTGGCTTGAATATAATCATTTGATTAGCATTCATCCAAGCAAAACATCCTCTTTGCAGAAAGCAAGCGTATTTCTACCTTTTGCTAGCTTTTGACAAGAGGCAGGTGTATTAAGGTAGGAAATGTAAACAGTACAGAATGTTCTTTGACCAAGCATACAGAAAAATACATTCTGCTCTTACAACAGTGACACTTCGTAGTACATCAGTAAGGTATCACTGAACTGTCTTTAGCTGTACTCTCAGATGGGAGAGAGATGATGCATCAGTATAAACCCAGAAAAATAGAGGAAGAGATGAAAAATGCTCAAAAAATAACTACAGATATGTTATCTAAAATTACTTTTGCTGTGATGTTGCATTTTGTTGGTGATAAGTAAGCAGCTGGTAAGTTTAAATTGTGTTGTTTCTCCAAGAAAACGTGATCAACACAACAGCTACTAAAATGTTGAGTTAGCTTCTGTACTTTCTCTTCTGAAACCACATAAGTCCCTGGAATCTGATGCAAATTTCAGAAGCTGGAACAACACACATGTACCGGGCATTGGATAGTGAAATAATGTATGTCAGGAGCAGAGAAATTCCCTTTCAGTTTAAACACACTGAAATGCTACTTTCTGCTTCAGATTGTATTGACAGTTTCCCTTTCATGAGGTTTCCTGTGATTGCGTTGACCCCTGTACACTCTTCTGAGCTGTACTGAACAAGTTGTGTCTCATTTTCTTCTTCCTTCAACAGGTCTCTTTCTTGCCAAGCCTTAGACTTCTTTCCCTTGGTCTCTCTAGTACCTACTTTTAGACATTTTTTATGTCATACAACACAATATCATTAATCTAGTCTCCAAGGTAATCATTGCTTTTCACTCATGATGTATTCATGAATCTTCTCTCTCTGTTGGGAGTATTTGGAAACAGTACAAGTACAGTTGGAGGTTGGGTGAAGGTTCACACCTTCTGTTGCCTAGTCCAGGCTCTCGCAGCTTTTATAACTATTTTTGACATCCCTTGGGCACTTCAAATATGTCTACAAACCCATAAAGCAAGACTGAAAATGCACTTAATAATTCAATATGCACTATGAACTACTACCACTACAACATGAACTACTTCCACTACAGAGAGTAGGTTCTTCTATCTGTACACAATTTTTTGTTTACTCTGCATTTTGTTGTCTGGTAGGTTAGAAGGGAATTTCTTAATCTTCTTCCTTGGCTAGTGTTCATGAAGGAGCACAGCCCCTGCAGCTGCCCTACTAGAAACAGATATATTGTGCTGTCACCAGATTACAGGACAGGAGGTTTCTTCTTTGGCAGTGCAGAGTCCTTGCTGGCTTCAAAAAGAGGTAAGAGGAAGAACAAGGAAGAGAAGGAAGATTAATATTTTATGCAACACAGTAGAAATAATAAATTATTATATGCAGAAGAAAGGAGCTTTCTAGAGGAAATGACTTGAGACAGGTGAATGTAGAAGCTACTAACAACCTTAACTAGTCATTTAACCAGTTTATGTAACTGCATGATAAGCTTTGTGAAGTCCTGTGATAATATCTTCTGACTCGAATTTATATCTTCTGATTCAAATGCCATCCAAAGCAAGGAGATCACGATCAATCACTGGCAAGCACAGGGTATTTGTTACCAAGCAACATGACTTCTTTTGCAGAGTGAAATCTCTACTTTGATTAATTTCCATTCATTTTCTACAATTTATACAGTAACAATTGAAAGGAACTGGTACAATAAATATCATTGAAGCATCTGTTAACCCTCTAATAGTCATTAAAATTCAGATCAGTCGCAAATGATATAAAAAAAGAACTTAATAAATAATGCACCCATAAAATTAACTCACAGATAAAACCTTTCTGAGAGAAACATTATTACCTAGTTTGAGATTCAGTTCACTAGCTCTGGTGGACTATGTTGATGCTTTCTGGATTTTCAATATCCTGCCGTTTGCTCAGTGAGATATATATAACATCAAGACAGAGACATTAGAAGGGAAGGTGTGACAGCAAATGCAATGAAGACGCTACTATATTTAAAAAAAATATCACTACATTACACACTTTGCTAATGGGAAAATAACTTTGTCAATGGGATTTGCCATGATGCAGTCTCCTATTAGAAAAACTACTGATTAGAGTAGGCAACTGTATTATGAACTGCTAATCTTTCCCAGTAACCTTATGGGAAAGAGCATAAGTTTCAGGACTGTGGGTGGTTGTCTGATTTTAAAGACTTAAATACTCTTTTAGACATCTGTGTCCAAAGTATGACTGTACCAGTGACTTCTTAGGTGATGCTTGGCAAGTTTCTTAACAAATATTTGCATGAATGCTCACAGTGGTTTTAACATTTTCTGTTCATTCAACATGACATTTGATGATTCAGTTTCTAGAAGAGCTGACATCTTCTGTCTAAAATAAAAGCAAAGGAATTGTGCCCTGAGACAACAGATTTCTAAATGGTAAAGTGCCAATTTGAAAACAAGGTGTCTAAAAAGCTGAGAAATGCATATAACAATTTTAACATTTAAACATTGTCATAACTCAAGTCTCAAAGGGTAAAATAATAATGGAGGATGACAATGTGGATTCAGTTTGAGTTAAATAGTCATGCCATACAGGTATCTGGAGGGTCCAGTTTGGTCCTTTTCTGTACTATTCATCTCCTGACCCACTCTTTGGCAAAATCTAGTATATATCATGTAAGATGGGAAACAGTAGAACTCCAGAAAGGAGAGAACACTGTAGATAAATCCACCTTTACTCTGCTATATGAATAGCTGGTGAAGACACAGTAGTGTCACTTGAGAGATCAGGAAACATACTTGGAACTGCCTTTCAGCTCTGTTCACAGACCTGATGTCCAGAGTGTGAAGAGACATTCCTCAATAGTCATGAAGCTAAAAATACAGATGAGAAACACCTTGCTTTTCTCAACCACAGATTGAAAGTCACCTGCCAGGAAGAACGATTTCCCCAAAGTTGCCCTATGGTGTCAAGAGGTCATAAAATAGAAACAACAGCCTTCAATGAAGTTCAGTAGGGTCTATAAAAAATCTTTCTAGAGCTGTCTCTGAATCAAGCTCTAGCAGTCATGATCACTGCTGCAGGCTTGTTTTCCAGTGAACCTTATCCAGCAGTTGCTGCAGTGTATCTTGCTTAACAACTGACAAATGAGGGCATTTTCATGAACATCACTTCTTTCAGATGATTTGGATTAATGTGTCTCCACTACTAGCTGTGTTTTCCTCTCAAATGAAAGAACATTTTCCCCTCCCCAAATATCAGGAAACATATGTAAACTGGGTGAAAAGCAGCTATTTTTTTTATAAATCAGCAAACAATTAATCTTCTAAGTGGCATTTTTGATTATTTTTCTGAACTTCTGTATCTCCCAGTGGCTATTCATTTGTCCTTGTGTGGGGAAATACTGCACTTGTCCTTTACACTTGCTTTCAGGAAACCTTGAAGAAAAACTCACAGTAGAAAAAAAAACATTTTGAGTTAAATTCTTTGTATAATCTCAGCACCTCCTTCAGTTATTCTTGTTTCTGATTATATCTTTGATTTAAATCCTAGGTTGATTTTTAGAAATGACAGAGCAAACCTGACAGCCATAATCCTTGCAGTAGTCCAAAATGTTTGAGAGCTGAAGAATGGAGTACTGACTTCAACTCTGGTATCCTCAGTGTAAGAAGGAGATGTACCTATTGCAGTGAGTCCAGAGAAGGTCCACAAAGATTATCAGAGGGCTGGGCACTTTTCTTATGAAGACATGCTGAGAGAGTCAGGGTTGTTCAACTTGGAGAACAGAAGGCTTGGGGAGGGGAATCTTTTAGATGCCTTCCAGTACCTGAAAGGAGCCTTCAAAAAAGCTGGAGAGTAGTTTAGATATAAGGAGAAAATTCTTTACTATGAGGGTGGAGAGACACTGGAACAGGTTGCTCAGAGAAGATGTGGGTGTCCCATCCTTGAAAACACTCAAAGCCAGGTGGACTGGGCTTTCAGTAACTTGAAAGGAAAGTACAACACGGAAGTTGGAACCAGGTGATCTTTAAGGTCCCTTCCAACCCAAACCATTCCATGCTTCAAGTTGATGTGGTAATTTAAATGCTAAACTGAGAAATCAGTTCATGAGGAATTTGCTCAATATGTTTGTCATCTGCAGCCGACATATGCAAAACTGGACAGTTTAATGTATGAACAAGATAGACTCCTCAAGCATTGATTGACAGACCCAGGGATTTTGTTAGCAGAGATAAGTGCATATTCACACCCACGGATAAATTATCTACTTCCAGCATTGAGGCAGTTATAAAACTGCAGTTAGCAGCTGAAGCAGGCATGCACAACTCCGCCTCCAAGATCCTGACACAGGACAGCCTCAGCCAGCAAAACTAGGCTTCAGAGGGTTAAGAAGGAATCTGAGGAGCTCCATCACAGTCATGGAACCCCTTCTGTTGATTATTATGGGAATTGCACTGCTTTTGTGTGGTGGACCTGCAGACACTGAAATAGAATCATAGAATTGTTTGAGTTGGAAAGGATCATCTAATTCCAACCTCCCTGCCATGGGCTGGGATACCTCCCACTAGACCAGGCTGCTCAAGGCCCCATCCAACCTGGCCTTGAACACCTCCAGGGATGGGGCAACCACAACTTCCCTGGGCTACCTATGCGAGTGCCTCACCACCCTCGTCATGAGGAATTTCCTCCTTACGTTTAGCCTAAATCTTCCCCTCTCCAATTTTTAGCCATTGCCCCTAGTCCTATCACTATATACCTTTATGAAGAGTCCCTCCCCAGCTTTCTTCTACACCTCCTTCAGGTAGTGGAAGGTCACTATAGGATCTCCTCAGAGCCTTCTTTTCTCCAGGATGAACAAGCCCAATTCTCTCAGCCTGTCCTCGTATGGGAGGTGCACCAGCCCTCTGATCCTCTTTGTAGCCCTCCTCTGGGCCCATTCCAACAGCTCCATATCCTTCTTATGTTGAGGATTCCAGAACTGGACATAAATATCCATGTAGGGTCTCACAAGAGTGGAACAGAGGGGCAGAATCACCTCCCTCAACCTCCTGGCCATACTTCTTTTGATGCAGTCCAGAATATGTTTGGCCTTCTGGGCTCCAAGCACTCACGGTCCGCTCATGTCAAGCTTCTCAATAATGAGCAACCCTAAGCCCTCCACAGAGCAGCTCTCAATCACACCATCCCCAATCCTGTACTGAAATCAGGGATTGCCCCAACCCAGTTGTAGGATCTCGTACTTGACCGTGTTGAACCTCATGAGGTTCACATAGGCCCACTTCTCCAGCTTGCCCAGGTCCCTCTGGATGTCATCCCATCCTTCTGGTGTGACATCTGCACCAGTTGGTGTCACCTGCAAACCTGCTGAGAGTGCACTCAATCTCATTGTCTATATCATTGATGAAGATATTAAACAGCACCGGTCCCAGTACAGATCCCTAAGGGACACCACTTGTCATGGATCTTCATCTAGATATTGAGTCTTTGATCACTACTTTCAAAATATGACCATTCAACCAGTTTCTTATCCACTGAGCCGTCAGTCCATCAAATCTACAAGTCTCCAATTTAGAGAGAAGAATGTTGTGGGGAACCACGTCAAACGCTTTACAGAAGTCTAGATAGATCACGTCCGTTGGTTTTCCTGTCTCCACTGATGTGGTTACCCCATCATAGAATGCCACTAGGTTGGTCATACAGGACTTTCCCCTGGTGAAGCCAGTCTGGCTGCCACTAATCACCTCCTCACCCTCCATGTGCTTTAGCATAGCTTCTAGGTGTGGAGGTGTGGGCAAGGAGGGGGCTTGTTTTCTGCCCCACTGGATGACTTGTTTCCACTCACTACATCCCTTTAAGTCCCTGCCTACATTCCTAAGGGGGGAGTATACCAGATCCTTTTGATCAGTGGCTTTTTCTGGTAGCTGTCTCTGTTCCTGTATCGGGGAGCTCAGGGTGTGGTTCCCCCAGTCTTATCTCTAGCTCAGATTCCCTGGTGCTCCTTAGCTTCTCTACTTCCTCTCTCAGCTCTGCCACCAGGCTGAGGAGATCTTCCACCTGCTCACACCTTACACAGCTGTTGCCCCTGCTGCCCTCTGTCTCCAGTGCAAGCTGGCAGCACCCCTGCAGCCTGAGATGGCTGCATGTTTTCCTGGGAGATCCATCTGGGCTGATGCATCCCTTCTGGCTAATGCAGAGGACGCAGCCTCCCACTGGGTGGACACCACGGCTGGGCTCCCTCTTACCAAATGAACTCACTCCCTGAGCACGGAGACTGCACTCTTTCTGTGCGCCCTGCCTGTGTGAACTGCTGAGCCTTGTGATGAGGCCCATCTGTTTGCACTCTCCTGATCGCATCACTCTGGTCACTGCACTACTAGGGCATTGTTTAAACCTCCCATAGACACTTCTAGGACCATCCCCTACATCAGCTGCCACATGGCAGCTGCTGGGACTGAGAGCCAGGAGTTATCTGCCCCTTGCTCCCTGCTGGGGAGCTTCATGTTTGCTCAGAACAATTACAGTGTTGAAGAAGATGGCCAGAAAAGACTGAACCACACCAGACTCCATAGTTTCCAAAGCATCTACTCTTTTCTTTCAGTGAAAGAAGATATTACTCTTACAGTTGTGTGTTAAAGACTATTTTCTCTCTGCAATTTAGAAGCCTCTGAGGATTAACCTGAAGCAGGATCTTCTCCTCCAGCACTCCATTAACATTCACTTAGTTTCTTGCTAGTGTCCTATTAAATGCAGAGTTGATTTAGACTTAGAAGCAATTCATGAAGCCCCTAGTATTCTCTTGAGGCTCTGCTTCTGCAACAAAAAGTTATGTTCGGATAATGAAGGGAGCAGGGGAGAAACAGAAGAGCAAAGCCCCGCATCATGGTTCAGCATGACAAACAAGCATGTGAAAGAAGGGTGTGCTATGGCAAGAGGGAGGAAAGAAGAAACTACATGGCAGAGAATGATCTTCCTCCTCAAAATTCCTCTGGGAAGGAGGAAGCAAGAAAACATGAGAATCCCACCAGTATCCACAGTGACCCTTCAAATCACCATGGGAAACCCATTGAGGAAGAGCTTCTTTCTAACGCCTCCTGCCAACTCAATATTTGCTAAATCCCATTTACCTCTAATCACTCACAGACTGTTGCTTGGTCTGAATCTCTTCCATTTTTTTCTGGGCCAAAACTGCAGTTAGGTCACAGAAGCTCACTTGGTGCTGGTGTATGCAAGAGTAGGCCTGTACCTATCTTTATGGTCCTCAGAGAAATAAAAATGCTGGCTGATCCGCCTTAGTGGCTGGCTTGGACAAGTCCTGGAGAAGCAGGCGGGTAGCAGAGTGGGCATATGGACTTGCATGACATCAAAAGTGTTGTTGCTGGAAAAGAGTACACAGCCAGGATATTCCCAGTAGGTGTTCTGGAAAGATGTGATTTATCGGAAACACGGTTGTTTTTCTGACATCTCAGAACAGAGAAGCTAGTTACTGAAGACCGTATTGACATTCATCTTGCTAAAATTTGTTCTATTACTCTGTCCCAAAACCAGAGTTACCCTTTCTTACTCATCCAATGACTGTGGCAGGATACAGTGCACAAGGTCGGGTTGTCTTTTGGAGGCAAGCCCAATTTTCGGAAAGGTCCTTCATGTTACAGCAAAAACAAAGAGGAAAAGGAGTCTTTATTAGGTGCTACTCAGCCAGGCAAAGCACCAAGGCAAATCTAACCTGGATCTTAGTAATATGTGCCATTCTCTGTAAGACCAGCAGTTCATCATGTCCACCTTCCTTCAACCCTTAAATTACAGCAATACATAAGGACAAGAAACCGCTTTCTGACCCTCCTCTGCATACCTTCTGCAACAGCAGCAATCAGCTGACATCCTGAGCCTCAGCATCTGATTGCATTTTGCATGCATAAATGTGGCTGTTATTAATGATAAGAACCACAGTTGTTACAGTTCAACAAATGTGTCTTAATTATTTTCTGCTTATGTAACACATCGTATACAAGTATTAATGTAATCAAGTGCACTCTAAATACTTCTTGAAGAAATACTGCCTGCAATTTCCTCTTACTCAATAAGGACTGTTACTGAAATTAAAGGTCTGAATAGAAAAGCACTGTACAGAAGCTGGGTAATTTGAGGGGATCTGTCCGATGTTTAGATGTTACATATGTAAGGTGACCCTTAATAATTATGGTTTTAGAACTGAGATTAAGAAAAATGAAACAAAGTTTCTCCGGGGGGGGTAGGGGAAGGAAAAAAAATGAAATTACTAAAGCTCTGTGTGTAGCTACAGAGATGCTCTGATTTTGCGTCTCATGCTCATAAATTAGTTATGCCAGTACATTCTTTAGAACTCAAGAGAACAGCTACAGACCTGCATACATTTGCACCACTGTATTCCATCATCCTTCCAACAAGGTGGTATCAACCAGGCTGCCTATAGAGAGAGGCTTGCAGCCCCTGTTATATCGTGAGTGATTATCTGGGAGACTGCATAGGTCAAATGCCCTCTGAGGACAATTGTAGAAATATATCAGTGTGAGCAATTAGATTTGAGTCCCCTGGAACTTTTTCTAGTGCTTTTGAAAATACTAAACTATAATAAGCTCAGCATTGCTATACCTAATTTGCTGAAGACATCGTGTACTGGCTTAATATGCAGGAGGGAAAAGAATAAACTCAGTCAGGTGGGAAGACATTTCCCAAAGTGCCCCTGAAAATTCATTTCTAACTTGGAGCTATCCAGGGGTTTGTGTGTGTGTGTGTTTGTATGTGCAAGGACCAAAGGTCTTTGCTGGTTTTCATATTTACAAATTACAAGATAAACCTTGGAATGAAGATATCATTAATATCAGAAGGAAATATCACCTTGGCTCTTTGTACAGTATGGGGTAATTCACACTGTTCAGATTAAGCATACAGAAGCATGCCTATTGCCTCATTCTTCTCCTAACCAGGTTTTTTACTGGAAAAGTTTCGTTTTAGATTCAGTAACCACTGAGCATGTCCCCACTGCTAACTAGAACACAATATACAACTTCTTAACCTAAGACATTATATGAAGTTAGTCTGGCAGCAACAAGAGAGGCTCATTCAGCCACTCTAGCTCAGCTTTGACACTGACTCTCTTGGCACTGGTGAACAAGTTTCTGCAGTTGCAGTTTCAACAATAAGCTGCCCTTCGTTAAACACTAGAATAAACTGAACAAATGGAAACAGAGTCAGAACTGAGACCAGCAGATATGCCTGCCTGCCTTCTTCTTGCTCAAAGTAACATTTAATGGCAAAGACCAGGCCAGGAACATTTGAAATGGAAACCAACAACAGTATATGTCTGAGATCAGCATGATCACCACTTTTAAAATCCACTCAATGTCAGTTACTTTTGGACTTTGTCACTTCTCCTGAGAATGACTTATTTATGCAAATCTTTCAAATGGTCCTGGTTGAACTAAGCCATGAGAAGTTGAGCTAGACATCTTCCTCTGCACAAGCAGATGCTGGGACCAAAGTCCAGAGACAGGCGTTGACTGTGCTCTTGACAGGGAAAGAATCAGAAGGGTAAAAGTGAGACAACTCCTGTGTTGAGATAAAGACATTCTAATAGGTGAAGTGAAAACTGCACACCACAAGCACAGAAAATCAAGGAATTCACTCACTACTCCCCACCAGCAGGCAGCTATTCATCCATATTCAGGAAAGCAGGGCTCCATCACACCTAATCGTGACTTGGGAAGACAAATACTCTAACTCCAAAGGTGTCCCTTTTCCTTCTGCTGGGTCAGCCCTGTTCAATGTCTTTATCAATGACCTGGATGAAGGCATCGAGTGCTCCCTTAGCAAGTTTGCAGACAACACTAAGCTGGGTAGAAGTGTTGGTCTGCTGGAGGGTAGGGAGGCTCTGCAAAGGGATCTGAACAGGCTGGACTGCTGGGCAGAGTCCAATGGCATGAGGTTTAACAAGGCCAAATGCCGGGTCCTGCACCAGGGGCACAATAACCCTAAGCAGAGCTACAGACTAGGAGAAGCCTGTCTAGAAAGCTGCCTGGAGGAGAGGGACCTGGGGGTGTTGGTTGACAGCGACTAAACATGAGCCAGCAGTGTGCCCAGGTGGCCAAGAAGGCCAATGGCATCTTGACTTGTATGAGAAACAGTGTGACCAGCAGGTCCAGGGAGGTCATTCTCCCACTGTACTCAGCACTGGTATGATCACTCCTTGAGTACTGTGTTCAGTTCTGGGCCCCTCACCACAAGAAGGATGTTGAGGCTCTGGAGCGAGTCCAGAGAAGAGCAACGAAGCTGGTGAAGGGGCTGGAGAACAGGCCTTATGAGGAACGGCTGAGAGAGCTGGGGTTGTTTAGCCTGGAGAAGAGGAGGCTGAGAAGAGACCTCATCGCTCTCTATAACTACCTGCAAGGAGGTTGTAGAGAGGAGGGAGCTGGCCTCTTCTCCCAAGTGACAGGGGACAGGATAAAAAAGAATGGCCTCAAGTTTCGCCAGGGGAGATTTAGGCTGGATATTAGGAAATAAATTTTCACGGAAAGGGTCATTGGGCACTGGAACAGGCTGCCCAGGGAGGTGGTTGATTCACCTTCCCTGGAGGTGTTTAAGGTACGGGTGGATGAGGCACTAAGGGGCATGGTTTACTGTTTGATAGGAATGGTTGGACTCGATGATCCGGTGGGTCTCTTCCAATCTAGTTATTCTGTGATTCTGTGATTCTTCTTCCCCCAGCTTTATATGCTGTGCATGACATCATATTTTATGTAATATCCCTTTGTCAGTTGACGTCAGCTAATGACAATCCCCAGAATTTTTGATTATTTTTCCATGGTGGAAAAATGAACAATTTAATTTCTTTGCTGTTGAGATCAAATAGCCTGTGGCATTAGGGTATAAACACATCTGAGTAAATTAAAGAAGGATAAGGAAGACATTCAATACAAAATATATCCTCTTCTCAGAGGCACTCAGCACCAAAATGACCTTTCCATTTAAGAGTATGAAACTTAGAAGAATTATGTTATATTCATATCTTCTCAGCTTCTAAGACTCTTCTGGGGATCTTATGACTTTCGATATTGACATATACAAGATTCAATAAATCAAAAGAAATCTTGACCTAGGGGATATGAAGACCCAAGAAGCAGGTTATGCCCAAATAGTTCCTTTTATTTTCAGCATCTTATGGTAGTTAGGATATATGCAGCTGGCTTTTGTTTTTCCCTAACAGGAAATAAACACTTGGATATCACAAGTGTGGGAATTGTGAATCTAGAGTTTTCTAAAGTAGATAATACAGTACCAAAAATAGTGACTGCCCTGCACACATATGGATATGGCTCAATGTTTAACCATGCATAGCAACAATGCATACCATTTTGGCAGCCAATCAAGAATACAGTACTCAGATGAAAATGCATGTTAGATTTTAGAATTTGTATGTAGAATATGTTAACAATAAAGCCTGGACCATGGCCAGGATGCTAACTCTCACAAAAGTCAAGTTACCGTGCAGTTGACAGTTGCAAGGATGAATGGCTTTGTACATGTGGAATCAAATCTGGTTAGTGTCCAATCACAATCAACCTGGATCAAAAAAATTAGCACTTGCAAATAAAAAAGTGGTATGCTCTGAATTGACAGCACCTGGATTCTCCTGTTTAATAAATTCTTAGACCAATTTTGGTTACAAAATTTACAAGAGTACAACAGTTGAGTAAAGAAGAATGACAGCTTATCTGAATAAATTATACACCTCTTTAATGGAAGAGATGTCTGGTTTGTTAAAGGGACAATTTACCTTGCATTGTCTACAGATGATGGATAAAAATAATGCTGATGCAAGTATAGATTAACTGTAGGGAAGGAGAACCAGAGGAAGTCTCAGTAACTTTGAAGAACTGTTGTAACAATGTACTGGACAAATGAGTTGGAAAAAATTCCTTTGCTCAAACACTGCAGGAAATAGTAGTCCTACATTCCCATTCAGAAGTAGGCAGTGAAATGCCAGAGCTATTTAACCAGTGAAATCCATCATTAAGATATATGCTTTATTGTGGGAGGCACCTCAGTATATATTTCAGGTAGATAATGCCAGCTGAGCATGTTGGACTTAATATTAAGTGCGGCAGGCAAAAATCCCTCTGAGTGATGGTCTTGAAATTCCAGTGACTGAGTCTATGATGAACCATCTGTACATCATTGGTTTCACTTTCCAAACCTGTGAAAAATTAACAAACTCTTTCATTTGTCAAATTGACAGTGTTAAAATTAGTCAGCAAGAGTCAGAGAACAAAACCTGACTCCCTGGATGAATTCTTTTTTACCTAGCAAATCTGTCCAGTTTCTCTGGAATTGGGCATTTAATTATTCTCTATGACTGTACTATTTACGCAGTATTTTGGAAGAAGTTTAATAACACCGCGTTGTAAGAGTCATAACTGATTACCTATTTTTTTTTTTTTTTTAAAGCATGAGTTTTACGAGACAGAAGAAATATAATAGTTAACAATGGAACTGGAGGCAATTCTGTGTTCCCACAATGTGGGCTCTATTCCTAAGGAGATGTGAAGACAGAAGATGTTCTGTTGTCTGAGGTTTTGACTGACATGGTTTGAAAATGTTCTTATTCTAGTCTGACATGACAATCTGGCATGCTGGAAGTTTCTTTACAACCCAAAGATGGCAAAGTAGTCAAAATATTAGAAGTATTTATTCAATGAAAATTAAAAGTCTCCATACAAATTAGGAAATATTGAAACTTAAAATTATTTAAGCAAATTTGAGCATATAAGAAATATTGATATTTTCATATCTTTAAAAGATAACCCAGGTTATATCAAAACTGATTTTTCCATAGTTTAAAAAAGAGGAAAAGCACTATTTTTTTAAAACTGTTACAATTCTTTTCTGCTTGACTGCAAACGCATGCTGTACATGGCTGAAATAGCAAGTCAATTAGGAACCCCCTACAGTTTTATTACTGTAAGTGCTCTTATTATGTCTTGGCCTAAGAATCTCCAGGAAGCTTATGATGCTAGAGTGTTAGGGTCCATCCAAACATTTAATACACTCTCCTAAAGAAGCTTCAAATCTAAATAGGCAAAATGTTAGGAGGAAAAAAGATGTATTATTAGCCCCCATTTTCAATGTGAAGAGTACATAACACCAAGTGGAAGCTACGAGTAGCTACCTAAGAACTCAGTGCCAGTAGCAAGGATTGTTCTCACTCTCTGAGAGCATATTGAGTTCAAAACTATCCTTGGCCTTTGCAACATATATCTATGTTATAAATGATTTATTCTTTATGATGATTACCTGTGGGTTAAAATCAGAGGAGCCCATAGAAGGTAGATTATGTGATAGGAGTCTGTTACAGACCACCCAGCCAAGGAGAAGCAGCTGATGAGCTCTTCTATAAGCAGCTGATGAGCTCTTCTATAAACAGTTGGGGTTAATCTCTAGATCAGTGCCTCTTGTTCTTGTGGGAGACTTCAATCTTCCTGATATCTGCTGGAAGTAAAATAGAGCAGAAAGGAAGCAGTCTAGGAGGTTCCTGGAGTGTGTGGAAGACACTTCCTTGCACAGCTGGTGAATGAACCAACAAGGGAAGGTGCCCCCCTGGACCTGCTGTTTGTGAACAGAGAAGGCCTTGTGGGGGATGTGGCAGTAGGACGAAGTGATGGTGAGATGATAGGGTTTTCTGTTCTAGGTGAAGTGAAGAGGGTCGTTAGCAGGACAGTAGCATTAAATTTCCAGAGGGCAGACATTGAACTCTTCAGAAGGCTGGTTGGCAAAGTCTCCTGGGAGACAGTGCTTAAAGGCAAGGGAGCCCATGAGGGCTGGGAGCTCTTCAGAAAGGAGATCCTAGCAGCTCAGGAGAAAGCCATCCCAATGTTCTGGAAAAAAAGCCAGCAGGGGAAAAAAACAGCTTATTTGAACAGAGATCTTGAGTGATATCAAGAAGAAGAGAAATGTTCATGGGCTATGGAAGAGGGGACAGGCCTCTTGGGTGGACTACAGGAGGGAAGTGAGATTGTAGAGAAAAAATCAGAAGGGCTGAGGCTCAACTAGAAATCAGATTGGCAAAGTCTGTGAAAGAACAAAAAATCTTTCTATAAATATATAAATAATAAAAGGAGGACCTGGGAGACTATACATTCCCTGTTGGATGCAGAAGGAACAACAGTGACAGGGGATGAGGAAAAGGCTGAGGTACTTAATGCCTTCTTTGCCTCAGGCTTTAATTGTAAAGAAAGTTGTTCCCTCTGTGTACAAACCCAGGAGCTAGAGGAGCAAAATGAGGCTCCCATGATCCAAGAGGAGGTGGTCAGAGCCTTGCTAGCCCATCTAGACACCCAGAAGTCTATGAGGCCGGATGGGATTCACCCAAGAGTATTGAAGGAGCTGGTGGATGTGCTGGCCAAACCCCTTTCCGTCATCTTCCATCAGTCCGGGAAGACTGGGGAAATTCCACTGGACTGGAGGCTGGCTGATGTTGTGCCCATCTACAAGAAGGGTCATAGGGAGGATCCAGGGAACTACAGGCCTGTCAGTCTGACCTCAGTGCCAGGGAAAGTCATGGAAGAGGTGATCTTGAGTGCTATCATGAAGCACATGCAAGAGAATTGGGTGATCAGGCCCAGTCAACACAGGTTTACAAAAAGCAGGTCTTGCCAAACTAACCTGATCGCCTTCTATGACAAATTGACTCGGCTGCTGGACGAGGGAAAGGCTGTGGATGTGGTCTTTCTGGAATTCAGTAAAGGCTTTGACACAGTTTCTCCCAGCTTTCTCCTATGGAAACTGTCAGCCTCTGGACTGGAGAGGCGCACACTCTCCTGGGTGGAAAACATGTTGTTTGACTGGGCCCAGAGAGTGGTGGTAAATGGTGTTAAATCCAGCTGGAGGCCAGTGACAAGTGGGGTTCCCCAGGGCTCTGTGCTGGGTCCAGCCCTGTTCAATGTCTTTATCAATGACCTGGATGAAGGCATTGAGTGCTCCCTTAGCAAGTTTGCAGACAACACTAAACTGAGTGGAAGTGTGGATCTGCTGGACCGCTGGGCATAGTCCAATGACATGAGGTTTAACATGGCCAAAACAGGTGCTAAGGGGCATGGTTTAGTGTTTGATAGAAATGGTTGGACTCGATGATCCGGTGGGTCTCCAACCTGGTTATTCTATGATTCTTTGATTCTATGATTCTATGAAAAAGGAAAAATGAAGGCTATGTCTGTGTACTACTCCAGATCCAGGATTAGTTTCTTACAGTAATGAGATGGCTCAGTAATCCCACAGGATTTCACCAAGGTAATCAAGTCCAGGTACTCAGCATCTTACAGCCTTTAAACACCGATTAACCCAAAGTCTTTTCTCTTATCAATGCACATAGTTAAAAAGCAAGAAAGTAATTTGAAAAGTACCTTCTGCTTAGAGCTACCACAATTCTTTCTTAAAGCATGCTCTGGGTTGAAGTGTGATTTAGACAGTAGAGGTATTAAAATCCTTTCTGGTAAGAATTTGCCAGTGATGCTTGTGTCTATATGCCCTTGGAGTGTCCAGGCTGTCAGCAGCAGCAGCTGCTGCTTCATTCATTATACATGAGAAGTCACAGGCAGCGTGAAGCTCTGAAATTAATCCTGACAGTCATGAATAAAATGTAAATATATCTTGAGAAGGAAACATTTGCAAGGAAATTGGAAAAGAAAAAAAATAAAGAAAGATCAGTTGTAGGAATATAGGAGAAGAATCAGGCAGTACAGTCTGCGGAGTGAAAACCTGAGTCTTCTTGCCTCCTTTTGTGCCACTGGGAAGCAAAGTTGAGGACTGGAATCTAACCACAAACCATAAGATATCCATGTGAGTTTACAGAGCTGTAAACCTGATTTATCTGCGGGACTAGCACTGAGGGCAACAGAATAAGGCTTGCTCTGTTTGTGTTTGTCTTTGACAGAAGAGGGAAAAGCTGATTTCCACTTGCCTTTTAGCTACATCTTCCTTATGACTCAATATCTAGCTTAAAATTGTAGGCAGTTTGTTTGGAACTTTAAGACAAGCTACCCCCATTTGCTTCTGGATACTACTTCTTTCAACAGGCAGTGACCATATGATTCCTCCTAGGCTGTTTGCTCAGTAAAACAGACCATTAAAATCACCTTTCATAGAACCATGTAGAGCAAATCTACGTGGGAGGTTGTTATCTTCCTGAGCAGCTCAGATTATATGGTGTGCACTCATCCAACTACATGTATGCTGCTTGGTAGCAGACAAGTTGCTTCAGCTCTCACTGCCTCAGATTATCCGGTCTAACAGTTCTCCAAATGATATTCATCTGCTTCACTGGGGAATGAGGAAGAGTTATATGATTCATTATCCTTGATAAAAAGTTGTTCTCTAGATACAAACACTGACTATAACATTGTATTTTCACAGCCTTTTTTATCTCCTGTGGTTTGAAACTGCAGGTCAAATATTACTCTCAGCTACGCCCAAGCAATTCCAACCAATTTCAGTCACAGGTAGGACAAAACTCTGCATATGCAGGGCTCAATCTAGCATCACTGCAATTTGTGTATGTATGTACACCGAAGGCATGGGGGTGAAACGCAGCAGCCTCTCTCTGACAGTGATAGTACCTACCCAGTGGAGTGCAGGAGGAAAAAATGAAGAATCATTTTCCCAGCAGAAACTACAGGGAGAATTTTAAGCAGGCAAAATGTAATTAACTGAAATAGAATCATGCATTACACCCATCACACCATTCCGCATAAAAATTTAAAATGTGATTTGCAAATGAGGAAGCTGAGGTAAATTTCTGAATTTTGTTAATTTGGTTGCTACTTTTTAGCATGGTTCTGGTGATGAAAGACAGATTCACCTTCATGGAGAAGCAGTACCACCCTCTCCTTGCCCTAAGCTGGGAGGTATGTTAGGCCTATTTCTGAGATGATCTCAGCTATAGATCTTCCATCATATTCTTTGTGCTGTTTTCACCGAACAGCTACATTATCTGTACCTTACTGAACACACGTGTGTTACTCAAACACTGTCCCTAGCTCCCTCTATTACATGGCACCTGAAAGCCTCAAAACCTTTAAGGCTCTTATCCTTCCATTTAATCCTTCTTGAGGCACAGCTGACAATTTCAAAGGAAAGAACTGAGGCTCAGAAAAACTGAGAGTAGGATTCAACTCACCTAACTTTAGAAGTCTGAAATGTAGGTATATGCACCAAAGGAAAAGCCTAGGTTCCTAGCTTAAGAGTCATTAGACAAAAAGATGTGCTTATAGGTGTGACCTGTCCTTAGTGTCTGGTTTAGGAGGGAACTGATCATTACCTAGAAGTGCCTGCTTTCCCTCTGGCTATAAAAAAAAAAGATTAGACAATTGCCCTATTATTTAAACCCATGCAGTCTAAACAGAATTCTGTAGTGGAATAGGGAATTGAAACCTCATCACCTAACTAATACACAGATTTCTTAGCTAGTGAGCCATGACCCTCGTCCTGAAACAGCTATAAAAAATCTTCAAAAATATAGTCCTGATAGGAATATTGCCTTCACTGCTTCACAGGTATTGTGTCCCATGAGTGAATGGGTAATTCTGTGTCAGCTTCCACAATATTTTCAAAGAAATATTGGACCCTGCAATGGGTTGCTGAGGTAGAAGAGCATTGTCTCCAGTGCTTCAGTAGACACAGTTTGTATATTAAAATTATAAGCTTGAATCACAGAGCATTCTCATCTGCCTAAGCAGGAGAATAAGGCTAGACTGAGGAATGCCTAGAGACTTCCAGGTCACTCTGCTTGCTTATCATCATGTAACAGATGAGAGAGGAGTTAATTTTATGTATAACACGTATTTATTTAGTAAGCAGATGCAACAACAATTACCAACATCTCAGTATTAGTTGACTGTTACACTAATAGCCAAAGAAGGAAAATTGCCTACATACATCATCAGGATGGAGAAGTAAAAGCTTACGTGGGGGCTGATCTTCCAATACTTAGAGGAAGTAATTAAGAAGACAGCACCAGGCTCTTTAGTGAGAAACAGGATGTAACAATAAAAAAAAAAGATGATCATGAAACGATAAAGAGATTTATTATGGGTCTGTGTCTATCCTCTAACAAGGAATTCAGAGGATAAATGAATGTAGTCCTAGTGCATCTTCAAGTGGAGTAAACAGAGGTCTACCAGCCCTTCTTAGTCCTCATTATGATGTGCGCAACAAAGACAGATGAGAGTAGAAATTCAATGTTAAGTTTTGCAGCCTCTAGCTCCTTAAGCAGCCTGAAACTTTGAACAATGTAATGAGAAATAGCTTGAGAAATCTTTGCAGCACAGGAAACACCAAAGGAGGTAACCGGTGTGATGATATGGCTGTGACTTTTGTCCCTGGTGCCTCAGGCTTCAGGCAGCACAGTTTGCATCAGAGGGATCTGGCTTCTTTCCACAGAGAAAGCTAGCAGTAGGGACATCTCTGTTCTCCGAGACAGCTTAACCATCTTTACAAAGTGCTTTCAAGAAAAGAAATTTATTTTCCCTTTATGAGCATCACTTTACTTTGTAGTATTGACTAAAAGAAAAAATAATAAAAAAATCAGTAGTGAATTCCCTGAATAACCAGAATTTTAACCTTTTTGACCTACATAGATACTGCATGCTCCAGAAATCAACAAAGATTTCTTTGGATATTTCTAACTCATAGTTCTTCCTGAAAGGAAGCAAATAATCTACTTTTCTTTTGTGTACCTCTTTACTTTCATGGCAAATTACATGAGCCACTTGGCTGAAAAAAATGGATCAAGTTATGTCAGTATTTGAGATGGAACTGAATTGCTCAACCACAGTGTCACTGAGCCTGAATCCCAGGGGTCTTTCACTTTTGCCAAGTCCAAATAGACACAGACATACTTCTCTTGTACCTACAAAACAGCTGCAAAAAACATTGAATTTGTTGTGTTCTAGTGATTGCTTTGCATTCCTACTCCTTCCTGCTTCATTAAGGATTTTAAAGTGAAGTTTAAATCACTTGACTGGCCAGCCGGACATCTGCAGGAAATGCAGAAAGCGTGTTCACACCTAATGTTTGTTTGTTTGGTTTTACCTGGTTTAATGGGAAAAAAATATCTACTTTGTACTCTTTCTCAAGTTGTCCCTCTGGGCTTGTGAAACAAGAAAAACTCCTCTTGCAAAGACAACTCTTCAAAGCCAATGGACAGGCCATAAAGCCATTGAAACGGAAAATTAGAAAACAGGATAAATTGGCTCTTTGGAGGAAAATAGGTCTTCCCTGCTATAGTGAGCTTGAATAAACAGGAAAAGATCATGTCAATAAGGAAAACACTTGCTAATGGAGGTCTTACCTCTTCAGCTGCAAATCTTTCATTGGGAGGCAGCAGTGCACAGCAGAGAATGAACCTTGCTAGGCTCTTCAGATGTCTTAATCTCCCATAGGATTTATCACCACCTCCCCCCTCCCAAAATAATGGATATGTTATCTTGTCTGATGATGAATATTTGATCCTGAAGAATGCAAGTGTAGGGAAGGTGATTTTGCTTTGCTTTTGAAACCCCTTGAAGAGACTTGGAGCAGGACCTCTTTCTTGTCAAATTCTGTTAAAGATACAGGATGTGAACCAAGTTTGAAAACACGTCAGCTCTTCTAAATCATGTTTCTTAGGGACACCTTAAATTAGTAATATTAAACTTCATATAAAGGATCTGCCCATCTTAGAAGACAGTTCATACTTGAACAATACACAACTGAACCAAATCAGCACAAAATAAAGTTTAGCCTCTGACACATTTTTCAGTTTCCCAGATGGTACATACTAGAAGAATTACTGTGGAGTTATGTTAATTACTCATTAAGTGACTGCAATATCCAGCTTTTGAGAAGAAAAATTAAGTTTTAAAATAATCTTTCCTTTAATTTTGATTATCAATAATGAATAATTTTTCAGCAAAAAATGGAATGGAAAGCAATAATTTAATTGTCCAGCAAATGTTGTATTTTAAGTCTGCTTTTTCTGACAATAAACGAAAGATAACTGAAACAAGGGAATACTTGCAATACAATTTCCACCTAATAAATTGTGTTTTATTACAATTATTACAGCCAATTTATTTTAATCTGGAATAAAGGAATATTTTGAACACGTATCTCCAAATTAAATAAAAAAATAGGATTAAGTAAAATATGACACAAAACCAGACTCAGTAATCAAGGACCTGGAAACTCTTTCTTGTGAAGATGAGCCAGTAATATAACACCATATTAAATCCTCTTCTCTTTAGAATATTTTTTAATGCAGCAAATACAGAACAGTGTGCTCAGGAAAGCAATCCATACATACACAGGAAACAAAAATACAAACAGAAGATCCCCACATCCTGGAAAATAAGTGGCTTATAAATAAGCCTCCAGGCTACAACTGACAAGCAACTCAGATTCAAACTCCTATAATGGTAAAAGATGATGGAAACTAATGTGTAGTGGAGTCTGATCCCCTGTTATTAATTAAAAATGTTGGAGTTAAGAAATTTTAAAAATTCAAATGTGTTTTTCATTAAACTTAAAACCTGGCAAAAGCAAAAAACTATTGTTGCTGGTGATTAATAGAAGATCAACATTTTCTTTTTATGCCATTGGCAAACTATGCTAAGGTAGACTACTACTTGCTTTACTTATCCATAAAGCTAGTCCTCTTCCTTTTTTTTTTTTTTAAATGAAAGAAATCTATGGTTCATATGTCTGAGAGCTCCACTTTAGCATTGATAGATATAGCTTACTCAATCAAAATTATCATGAGCTGAGGGTGAAAAGTGTTAATTGATTATAAATGCTGTGAGAGAAACAATTCCAGGTTCTTTAGAAGCCTTGAGTGGATGAACAGCCACAGGTTAGCTCCGGTAAAAAAGGGTTCCTTATCACTATCATCACCATCATTGTCAGAATTCCTTCAACAGGAAGAAAAATTACATGGAAAATAAGATGTTTCTGAGGATAATAATGAAAAATACAGCTTGTGAGAGAGAGCATGAGGTCAAGCTTAAGGCTGTAATGAAAAGAGGCAATTTTCTCTGCTCATTACTCGTCTTTTCATGAAAGAGGCTTTATTCTCTATTCCCATTTTTGTATTTATTTTTTTACCACCCCTTGGAATGATTTTTAGTACTGAAAATGAAAATGCGAAGCTTAATAATCCACAGCATTTTTTGTATCAGTGCAATGGTCTTTGACACAGATTTCTTTTCAGGACTGAAATACTGTAGTTTGACTAGTCGCCTAGTTATTAACTTCCCTCCCCATATGCAAAAAGCTTAGTGGTGTATCAGATCTCTACCCATCCCTTTCCACTCTGTCTTTAGATAGAGAATTTACTCTAAGAACTCACTATGTTACTATCATGTGTTGTTTGCCTTCTAACCTTTCAAGAGATCAGCTCAGTAGTCAGCAAATAAATTAAGTACCGTGCAATTAAATAAGGCTTTTACCACACCACAGTTGGAAGAGATATAGATGTTCTCTTGCAATCATATGAGCTGGGCTTAATCAAGCCAGGTTGATTTAAAGTTATAGGAAGAACAGGAAAGAGGTGTTTTTTTTCCTTTCCACCTCATAAGGGCTGGAATACTTATCTGAAGGGAAAAAGAAAGACATGGGGTTTTGTGTAGCTGTGTGTCTGATAGAGCTGATGGAGACCTGAAAATCCTGGCCTAACAGTAACTACATGCTCAGGTTGATCAGCAAAGTCAGGATAAAATATGTACAGCTCCTAAACTCTAGTAGAAGTCCCGTATTAGGATGGTTTCAATGGTATAGTAGCCCCATCCCGCTACACTTTGAAGAACTGAATCACTAACGAGTTAGACTCAGCCACAAAATTTCAGCCTCTCACCTACATTAACTGCCCTAGGATACAGGATCAGCTCACCATGGATGTGAGAACAAAACTTTTGGGTAAACTTTGAAATTTCCACACATTTTCCCACACTCACGCTGGGATCAGATGCGAGAGCTTGTTCACACTCAAGTGCTAACTTGGTAGTTAACTTTGTTAACATATACCCATTCCCAAACAAGGCTTGAATTTGACAAGAGTGGATCATTTCTTGTTTTGCAGAAGGCTGTGGAATTCAAAGCAAAGAACAACCTCAGTGATTACATTTTATTCCTTAGATTCTCTGTTAAGAAGAGAAAACTGCTTGTTAAATCTGTATATTTATTTATTAATGGGACAATTTACGTTAGCCTGACATTTCTTCAGAGAAGTACAACTTAATGGATACATTATTTTCTTTGATCTGATCAGAGTTTTGTTATGCATATTTATCAGAGTGACTTTGCTGGTGCTGAAGTTCAGTATCCTTCCCTCCATTCCACTGCAACACACTCAATACCACAACAGCCTCATCTGCCCCTGAATTACATCCAGGGCAGCATTTTTCCTGCACTAAAACATGTCTGTTATTGAATATTAAAAGAGAATGGACTGAGATGCTGGGTTGGGAGTCCTTTTTCTAATCCAGTGGACTATTTCCACTCAATTTCCACAAAACTTGTCCCTTACAGAGATCAGGCTGATGAAACTGTGGTTCTGTTGCATTTAATAGGGCTTGGACGCTGCTACCAGAGGGGAAGCTGTGCAGCATTATGGATGTTTCTCTCTTTGTTCCATGGCTTCAGAGCGGGAGTGCTCAGAAAGAAATTCGCATCTCTCAGTCCTCCCCCACCATGTAAAGTGATGGGAGTAAACGTGAGGGAAGTGACAGGGGACATTGCTAAAACATGGTCAGATTTTTGTCCCAGCCTGGGCTGTTCATGGCAAGGCAGCTTCAGTGGCCCCAGCTCTCTGGTATGAGGCAGGTTCACTGGCCTGGGAAGGTGCTGAGGGCTCTTTTCTACCCTGCTCGGTGCCTGGGATTGCTTGCACTTTAAAGTTTTGCAGAGGGTAGCATGTAGGCATCTATGGCACTAATCCTGTGATTCACTTAAACACTAAGAAAAATGGAGATAAAACATTATCATGATCCCCAGCCATGGTTTTTTTTCACATAATCACGTCTTATAGAAACTTGCCTTCTCAGTGAGTGAATCCATGCACATTTGTTTGGGCAGCCCAGAGGTTTCTATGTATTTTGGGTAATAATCGTTAAACAGCAGTTTATTACTAAGGAGTTCTTTGTGCAGTGAGAACACAAATCAGATGCTGCCTCCAGTTACATTGCTGTGAGTTTGCAAATATAGATCTCCAACCTAGATCAGGACACAGCCCATCATCTAAATTCAAAGAAAGACAGATAGAGATGTGCGCATACAAATTAGTAAGTGATCCAGGCATTCCTCAGGGAATTTAGTCTAAATCTTACACATCATATAACCGAGATGGGAAGCAGATGTCTAATAATAGATCTGTATTCTAATACCATCTGCTCAGACTGAATCCCGTAACAAACTGTGTCCGCCTGCATGTTGTACATTTCTGCATTTTCAGCTTTTCCACGGCTCCTTCTCCAGGCTGAAAGAATAAATCCCTGTCATGTACACCCAAAGCAAAGCATTAGGCCATCAGCCATCTGTTGTTTATTTGTGAGGTTATCTTATCTCTGCTGAGCCTCAGCATCGTAGCACATGGTATAACTCAGCCACATACTACTTCTCTGTCTTCTCATAGCAAGACATTAAAGATGTCCTGTTAAATTGAATCAACCCAAAAATCTAAAAGATAAAGGTGAATCTCAAATGTGCTTTTGCAATGCAGAGTAATTTTATTTCAGTCATAAAATTGATTATTTTTTAATTATCTTTATTGGGGTTTAACAACTGTGCAAGGAGCTTTCCTGTCAGTTTTCAAAACAGGAAACAGGTTTTTTCCGTTTCCTGCACAGGCACACAATACTGCAAACTGTTTAGAAGCATTTTTAACTTTATCCAGCTAATTAGTCTCTATTTCTAACAGAGTATTTTCACCTTACCTGTTTTCGAGAGGGTAAGCAGCTATACAGATCTTGGGTTTATCAAGATCTGTAAATATTCAGGGTACACTAAAAAGTAAACGATATAGAGGGCTGGCTCAGAACAATACCTCATATCTGATACCTACAAAGTGTTGTTCTAGGCCAGCTCTCCGTAGCATTTACTCTTCAGTGTCCCCTGAATACTTACAGGTCTTGATAAACCTGATACCTGAATACGATGTACTGTTCCGAGCCAGTTCTTCATAGCAATTACTCTTCAGTGTACCTAAGCTTTACAATTAACACCATCCACTAGTCAGTGCCTTTGGAGAATAAGATGATGAATCCCAGATATTCAAACTTGTCTTTCTGTTAGGTGGACAAGGGAGGATGCTCTTTGGTTTCTATGGAGTCATGTAATGGCAAGAGTTTCAATAGCATTAGAATGGTTTGTCAATCAGCATCTAGGAAGCAGCTGAGATTATCAAGAATTAAGTTTCTACGGATGTCGTTTACATGATGGCTGCAGGGATTCAAAATGTTTATAATGGAAGAGGGGTGGGGTAGTGGTGTCTGTGGGTTTTTTTCCATTAATCAACACAGGCAATTCCCTTCTAGTCTTTTTCTACTTCACATGCACCTAAAAAAGCAGTACCACTCTAGCCACACTTTATAAAACACTAGAATGTTTTCAGTGACAAGAACTCAAGGTGGATGCTAACGCTTCCCCCTCACATCGCTGCTCCTGAGCATTTCTTTCACTGCTATTTATGGAAGGGACTCCTCTGTTCAGTATACAGATCTCTTGCTCCAGTTCAGTGTAAGTAGGTGGTTTGATTCACAGAACTTGGGGGTGTTGATTTATTGCTAGCTGAACATGAGCCAGCAGTGTGCCCAGGTGGCTAAGAAGACCAATGGCATCTTGGCTTGTATCAGAAACGCAAGGCCAGCAGGTCCAGGGAGGTTATTCTCCCTCTGTACTCAGTACTGGTAAGACCGCACCTCGAATCCTGTGTTCAGTTCTGGGTCCCTCACCACAAGAAGGATGTTGAGGCTCTGCGAGTCCAGAGAAGAGCAACAAAGCTGGTGAAGGGGCTGGAGAACAAGCCTTATGAGGAACGGCTGAAGGAACTGGAGTTGTTTAGCCTTGAGAAGAGGAGGCTGAGGGGAGACCTTTTTGCTCTCTATAATTATCTGAAAACAGATTGTAGAGAGGAGGGTGTTGGCCTCTTCTCCCAAGTTTCAGGGGACAGAACAAGGGGGAATGGCCTCAAGCTGCACCAGGGGAGGTTCAGACTAGACAGAAATTGCAGAAATTTTTCATGCAAGGTAACAGGCTGCCCAGGGAGGTGCTTGAGTCACCATCCCTGAAGGTGTTTAAAAGATGGGTAGACGAGGTACTCAGGGACGTGATTTAGTGGCAGATAAGAATGGTTGGACTCTGTGATACAAGAGGTCTTTTCCAGCCTGGTGATTCTATGATTCTGTGATTCTATGAAATTCCTGTTTTGCAGTGCTATCTTAGTAATCTTCCCTCTCACACTCTACTGGTGTTAGCAGGAGAATGAGGCTGTCCTAGTGAGATGGTAAACTGTGTGACTAGCTATGGTTGTTATGTAAAGCAAATATACAACCTGGGGACAGGAAAGGAGCTCACATCCATTCTTTATCTGAAAAAACCTAACGGGGTTTGAAGCTAGCAACTCCCTTAGCTTGTAGAGGTTAAGCAAGTGACCTGTGGTTGAATGAAACTTGGTGGCTAACCCAGGAATCACAACACAGCAGTAATCATAAATCATGAGCCTCAGTGCCTGCTACTCAGCAACTCATAGGCTTGTCCTTCCTGCAGCTGTCTGTTACACAGTTGTCATGCTCAGTGCACTGGGCCAAATTTGGATCGTGAGATGGTGAAATTAGATTTGACCTTTCCATAAATCCTCAATAATTACTATACAAAAAGTAAACCTTGCGTCATGAATGTTAAGCCCCAGAAAGTGTACTGCTTCAGTGCTCCTAACTAAAAGCAGAAAACCCTCAGTGACACTACTAATTTTACTCAAAAGCCTCAAGACAATCTCACCTATTCTCCCTTGACTTTTACTGCCCTCTATTCTAATCGTGCTGGATAATGAGGATTGAAGAATTTTGTAAGTTTTGTAGCAGGGGATGAGAGAAATTGGGAGAAATTCTGACACCATGCCAGAAGCAGCTGAGAGGTGTGCTCCTAGCTCGGGAGTACAGCATTCGCACATCATGTTATGATGCCAGTGTCATAATATTGTGACACTGCAAATTGCTCTGCTCTCCTCACACACATTTTCATTACAGAGATGCTTTCACCTTTGCTGCCTAGGAAAAATGGAAGGGAAGCTCTCAAATTGCTAAGGAAAGGAAGGAATAGAAAAGAAACAGTGCTTCTCTGAGGCTAGAGAAAGTCAAGAATGAATAATTACAACAAACCTTAACACAAAATCAAATGGCCACTCTGTAGAAGACTGCTGAGCACTAGTATATTGGCTGCAGAGCGAAAGTAGATTTCAGGAGGTAACTCACAGCAAACTGAAAACAATATATTATAAGTCAAGTTTATTTTAATTTTGTGTTCAAATGACCAAAGATTTTTGGCTTATTTGTTGTTAGATTTTATCTGAAGAAGATTAATATTAAACTCATTAACAGAAGTATGTGGGGAGATTTGATAAGTCAAGTAACAATAAATAAAATGCTTATTATGACCTAATGTTATTGTTTCACATCCAAGTATGAACAGAACAGAGAAAATATGGCTTGTGTTGAAACAATATGAGAAAAAAAAACTGTGAGAACAGGAAATAATTTCTAAACTTAATGCTTCTCATTCCAGCTCTTTAGACTTTGTGAAGCACAAAACTCTTCTAATTCACAAAAATCACAGCAATTTTCTAATGTTTCTCTTTTTTTTTGCTTGTCTGACTTCTTAAGGATTATGATACTGGGTTCAAGCAACACAACAGGAATGCACATAATTTTTTGCAAATTTAGCTGAGCACATTACTATTGAAATTATGCCACTTCCTGATTTTTTTAAAGTAAACTATGCCTCTAATACTTTCAAAGAAGATAATTTTGCTGCATATGTTCTAATTTTGAATGGGTTTTAGACCTCTCAACTATATTGCCTCCTTAGTTACTCTTATGCATACTGGACTTTTAGAAGTTTTTTGTTTTTCAGGAATGTTAGGGTAATAATTATAGTAGTACTTGCCTAAACTAGAGTCCACAGCTTTGATATTAAAATGCTAGTTAATATGCCTGAAATTTTTGTCATAATTAAAGCATATGGATGTGAAATACTAGTTGGTTTTGTAGACTTTAATTCTCTGTGAATTTCAGAAACAGGTTAGCAATAATTTATATTAAGATATCAGTCCAGACCTACCTCCCAGCATTTAATGGGGCAATTTGAGATTTGCAGCATGTTAACTGAGGTTCTAAGAGGGGATGAGAGAAAAGTTAAGGCAACTTTCCATGACTGCTGTGACTCTAGATGAAAAAGATGAGATAGATCATCAAGTAAGAAAATGTTTTAGGATGTAAATGGAAATGACCCTGCAGCAAACTTCAGTTAAGATGCATGGTGATCTTGTGTAACAGGCTTTCATTTGCTTTTAAATTCTTCAAAGAGCTGTCAATCACCTGTACAACAAATACTCATGTATGACAGATACTTGTAGAAACATTTGTGAATTCAGTTGAAATACCCTACCATTCATCAAGGGAATGCTGCTGACCATAAACTGTCATTTGAGTTAATAACACTCATAAATCTGAACAGCTTCTTTCATTCTCAAGCCCTCTGATCTTATCAAATGCAAAAGCTTGTAAACTGTCTCAGCCTCTGGGGTATAAATGGATGAAAACTCATATTCTGCTGTAAATTTAACCATAGATGCAGCCAAAGATCTTCAGCAACAAAGCTAAAACACTGGGGCTAAGTGAACTGCCATCATTCAGCTAAACACAATTTCTAGTAATTGTTACAGCTAAAAGTTACTAGGAAGAGGTAGTCTTGGCACAGATTACTGTTAAATGTAAGTTTCATCTGAACAGATGCCAAGTGCATTTGCAAGGCACATCATCCTTTGGAAGGAAATCTGAGTAAATGTGCTGGAAGGGAACTCTTGTTTGTTCAGAGGGATTGCCTGCTGCAGATAACTGTGCAGTTAGACTGGGAAAGACAGAGACAGTTTCCTCAGTGCAGACACAGCCACATAAGCCACAAAAGCAGCACCGTATGTTTTGGAAGGTGGATTTCCTTTCTTCTGATTGCAATGATATTTTTTTTCCTAAAACTCAACATACTGTCAGAAATTATATCTTCCTTGAGATCCCCATCATTTAGACATGTATACAGATGAACAGAATGCATGTCAAAAATGTTTATGCTGTTGAATATGCCAAGGAAAATATTTTGTCTAGACCAAAAAATATAACAATTATGTTTCTATGTAATAATCTTGCCAATACCATAACTATCTATATAACATAATTTCCACTGGGAATAGAATAAACCAGAAAGCAACAAACAAACAGAAAAAACAGATCTGTGATTCATTCACAAATACTGCAAGTTAACTCTCTTATTTGCAGCAACTTGTTCGTTATTCACACAGCTTTTTGCCTCCTCATGATAGTTTCCTCAATGTTAAGAGAAGATAAGTGTTCCTTAAGCTTACCTCTCATTAGCTCCCTGTTTCAACGGATCAAAAGATGAAATCGGGTGAATATTTTTACAAATAAAACATTACAAATATCTGAAGGGACCTTAGATAAAACAGAAGCTGAAAGTTGTTCCTTGATATTTTTTTCAAGGAACACTTCTGGGAAGCCACCTTCTAAAAAGATTGTCAGGATTTAATGATGAACAGGACAATGAAGTTCAGGCTGTGAATATGGGCAAAGCAAGAAGCACTGTCTCTGTCTTGTTAACACATAAAATCCTGCAGTCCTTATGCCACCCACTTCATAAGACTAAGGTCACCTAAATTAATTTGAAAAAAAGGCCTAAGTTTACAGCAAAATAGCTCAAATGTCTATATGAATAAAAAGGTTGATGATAATATTTGGTGGAAACATTCCATATCTTAATAACAGATTACGAATGGCCTCTAATAATCTAGCTTCACAACTCTCTCTTCTAGGGTAGGGAGGCTCTGCAAAGGGATCTGAACAGGCTGGACCGCTGGGCAGAGTCCAATGGCATGAGGTTTAACAAGGCCAAATGCCGGGTCCTGCACTTGGGGCACAACAACCCTAAGCAGAGCTACAGACTAGGAGGAGTCTGTCTAAAAAGCTGCCTGGAGGAGAAAGACCTGGGGGTGCTTGTTGACAGCCAGTTGAACATGAACCAGCAGTGTGCCCAGGTGGCCAAGAAGGCCAGTGGCATCCTGGCTTGTATCAGAAACGGCGTGACCAGCAGGTCCAGGGAGGTTATTCTCCCTCTGTACTCGGCACTGGTGAGACCGCACCTCGAATCCTGTGTTCAGTTCATGTGCCATCGCCACATGAAGGATGTTGAGGCTCTGGGGTGAGTCCAGAGAAGAGCAACAAAGCTGATGAAGGGGCTGGAGAACAAATCTTATGAGGAGCGACTAAGAGAGCTGGGGGTGTTTAGCCTGGAGAAGAGGAGGCTGAGGGGGGACCTTATTGCTCTCTACAAATACCTGAAGGGAGGTTGTGGAGAGGAGAGTGCTGGCCTCTTCTCCCAGGTGACAGGGGACAAGACAAGAGGAAATGGCCTCAGGCTCCACCAGGGGAGATTTAGGCTGGACATTAGGAAAAAAAAAATCACGGAAAGGTTCATTGGGCACTGGAACAGGTTGCCCAGGGAGGTGGTTGATTCAGCTTCCCTGAAGGTGTTTAAGGCACGGGTGGACAAGGTGCTCAGGTGCATGGTTTAGTGTTTGATAGGAATGATTGGACTTGATGATCCGGTGGGTCTCTTCCAGCCTGGTTATTTTATGATTCTATGATTCTGGACTGAATAAATACTTTTTGTTCTAAGCTCTGAAAGAATATAATGCTTGTTGTTAAACAGAGAGATAAGGATATATCACATATCATTTTTTGTCTCAGTAGTGATGTTGTCACACTATAAAGCTATCTCTGACCATGACTGTGGATAGATAAGTACTGTCAATACTTAAGAGGCTTCTTTGTGGTGCTGTCTGTGAAGGTAACTCTCTGACTGTTGAGAGATATGGTACAAAACTAACAAAGGGAAGTCAAAGATGATGTTATTTTTGCTCTGACCACCACTTTGACATTATTTATTTCCTTATCAGAAAATGCAGATATCCTAGCAGTATTTTGATAGCTTACACATTTTGATTGCTCTCTTCTAAAGCCTACTGAAGTCAATAGGTTTTTTCTTCATTGACTTGTCAAAGTTTCGAAGTAGGTTTTCTGTGGTTTTTGTTGATAGAAACTACAATGGGTGTATACACTTGTTCTAAAAAATTATGTTATTTTCTCACAGAATAGAAAGATATTTTCAAAAATCCCATTCCCAGCTTCGAAGTGGTGTATTCATATTCCTCAGCCTTTGACTTCACAAAAGTCTGCTAAGACTGCAGCACAATTGCAATTTGCTGTTTGCATAACACAGCATTGCACAGTAAGGTTTCCTTGGTTTTGATGCATTATTTCCACAATCTTATTCTGGAAGTCAGGGATTTAGACTGGTCTCCAGCTATGAGCATATGTGCCATTTACTCACTGAGAATTACAGTAGGCTGAGATAAGCTAAGTACAAACTCCTTTACCTATGACTTTGCTGCACCCCAGTCAAGTGCCTAGGGTATGAAATAAAAGGGGAGCTTTATTAGTTCCTAATATAAATAGCTTATACAGAGCACAGCATCTGAGACTCCTGTATAGGATTCCAGTATAGCTCTGGAATGTTAATGCTGGAAAACAGACTTGTGCAGAATCATAGAATCATAGAATCACCAGGTTGGAAAAGACCCACTGGATCATAGAGTCCCATCATTCCCACCAATCTCCAAACCATGCCCCTCAGTACCTCATCCACTCGTGCCTGAAACACCTTCAGGGAAGCTGAATCAACTACCCTCCAGCACATCCACACTTCCACCCAGCTTAATGTCGTCTGCAAACTTGCTAAGGGAGCACTCGATGCCTTCATCTAGGTCATTGATAAAGACATTGAACAGGGCTGGACCCAGCACTGAGCCCTGGGGAACCCCACTTGGAACTGGCCTCCAGCTGGATTTAACACCATTTACCACCACTCTCTGGGCCCAGCCATCCAACCAGTTTTCCACCCAGGAGAGTGTGCGCCTGTCCAGGCCAGAGGCTGACAGTTTCCATAGGAGAAAGCTGGGAGAAACTGTGTCAAAGCCTTTACTGAATTCCAGGAAGATACATCCACAGCCTTTCCCTCAAGATAACAAAAGTCCTCCCTTACAAAGAGGGCTACCCCACCTCCTCTCCAACCCTTCCTATTCTGCCTTAAGAATTTGTACACCACCATATCTGCACTCCAGTTATATGAGTCACATATATGAGTCACAAGAAAACACCAAATGAACAAATGAGGAAAGACAGGAGAGGAAATTAAGGAGAAGAAATTAATTGAATTCATTAATAATAAAAAAAGGATGCTTGGCATAATGAAAATCATGATGGACAGTCCCATCCAGTAGTTGTTGCGTGTGTTTATTATGTTCTCCACTAAAAAAAATGAGTGATAAAGGTCAAGGGATACTTAGAAAGGGGCTTTTCTTCATGATGCAAAGTATTAGGCATAGAGAAAAGACTCCTCACACATCCTTGCTTTACATAGTTCCTCCTCCCACCCCATCTTGCCTCTCTCTTTGCCTTCCTCAGCCTTTCTTTTGAGCTCTGAGCACATTTCCTAGTCTGTTTCTGTTAATTGCTGTTGCCAGAACAGCAGCTGCACGGAAGTGGCCATGGAATTATTTTATGCTGAAAAACACCAGCTTAATGTATCTGAAATCTACAGGAAATTTCACCCCATTGCCTGCCTGCCTGCTGTTCCACCTCCTAAGTCAGGTGGTTTGGTAGGACACTGCAGAGTTTGCTGGCTGCCTGTACTGTGAGAACTAGCAGACCCAGAAGTCTTTCTGTCAGTTGGAAGTCAGCTTGGATTGGTCTTGCTATTGTTGGCGTTGCTTTTGACTTACAAATATGTTCATCTTCTAGATCCTTTTTCCATTAAAAGGCTAATTGCAGAATGAAGTCAGGGTGTGACTAGGAATAAACTGAGGCAAATGGACATGTTTATGATGGGATACCTACCAACTGAACATGCTAGATCATCTAACAGTGAAGAGGGAGGGGTAATGACTTGATATGGCTTTAGTTTCAGGTAAAATGGAGCATAACTCCCCTGGATTACTTCTGTTTGTAATCTCCCTCCGGCAATACTTTTCCGGCTACTGCCCCTGGAATGATTACTTATTTGTCTTTAATTTTTTTTAAATTTAAATCACAAGCAATGAATTGATACACATCTCAAATCTGGCGTTTTTAGCCTTGCTTTGGAGCAGTCAAGAAGAATGAGATGAAAGTTTAAACTGCCTCCTTTGGATCTCCCTTTACCTCTTAATGACTCATCTGGGTCCCTGTGTAGGGATGGAGGTTTGCTCCCTCAGTATCCTGTCATTAGAAAAATGTAAAGAAATAAACTCCTGAAGTTTGTCTTCTATCCCAGACAGTTTTGGGGGAAGCACCAAAGATTTCAAGCACTAACGATGAGGCTGAACATTAGCCTACAGGTCTAATTCTTGCTGAAGTGCTGATGCAGATCAAGTCCAGGCAAAACAACCATGTTTTGAGAAACTGTACTAGGCTGAAAGTTAGCATGTAGTGTTTTGGCCCAAGAGACAAATTACATTAGCCACCCTTTGAGAAACAATAGGACTGGCATTTGCTATTCTGAATGAGTAGAAATCAAGTTAATCTAAATTTAATGTCTTGACTGGTTTGTGGGATAGTGTTGGTAGCAGTGTTTTTTTTTCTTAAAATCTGATGTCCATAAAAATTATGACTGAATTTTCTTAAAAATCTACAGCTGTATGAAAAAACATCACAAGGCACAAGCTATTTCTAAGGAAATGCTCTCACAAAAACTGCATTTAATTTCATTGTCTAGAATCTGGCTGAGACTCTCCAGTAAGTGCCATGTCACAGGATCAAAACCAGAGAACAATTCTCATATTTCTTTACAGAGATGAAGTGGGATTTACTGACTGCATGGACCTTGCAGCTTGAATCAGTATAATTCCACTGTACAACTGAAATAGAGGAATGTAAGAGAGAGCATAAAATATGCCTAAAGGTAGACTAAATGTTTAAAAAACAGCAACAGTAGTTTTGTGGAAAAAAATGGACGATGTTATGTGGTTGGTGTGACTTCAAATCTAGTTAACTCTCTAATTAACAGAATGAAAAGTGTAGTAACATTGAGGAATAAGAGACAGCAGGGCAGTATTTCACAAAAAAAAGATGGGAACCCTTTTTATTTGACTCACTTGACATTGCACTGGGTACGGAATTGGTGAGGAAAATTTCTGGACTAACAGGGTGATCAGAAATTATTATGACCAAGTACTCATGCAGAAAAGAGGCTGGAGTAAACCCTACCCTGCATTTCTTCCTTCAGTTCTGTAGGTTTAGAAAGTGCAAGAGAGAAAAACATTCTTCCCAGGAAATAAAATGTCAACTATCTTTCCCAGCCACATATTAGCCACAATGGCTTTTCCATTATTCTGATTTTTTCTAATGAGCTGTGAAAAAAAAAAGACAAAATCATTCTGAACACTTGGTTGGGAAAGAAGACACATGATTTAACCTCACAAAATGACACCACATATGTAACTGCTAACCACAAGAGTGCTGATCACCGGCATTAGAATTAGTGTTGCTCTTTTTCTAAATAGGCATTTACAGGCATTGTGCTAGCAGCTGAAGGGTGATCATTAGCAACTCCTGCAGCCATGATTCACAGTCTTTTAAGTTTCCCCTTTTTCTACTGTATTTTTGTTGCCTTTTATTTTTTGTATGTTGTTGTTGGTTTTTGGTTTGGTTTTTTTTTTTTTTTTTTTTTGGCAGCCTGATGATAACCGCACAAATATCAGATCCAGCAGACTGAAATCGATACAAAGAGAAAAAGGTCTTCATCCACCTTCCCCACAGCCTTGCAAAAAGACCCTGCATGCAGCGCCAGGCCCTATCACCAATCTTACTGAAGTCATGCTATACAACACAGAGTAGAAGAATACTCTCCACTTCAGATAATTTACAAGTTCTCAGTATAGATCCACATCACCTTATGGGATTTTGGGCCTTTATCAGCAGAATCTAGAAAACCGATCTAAGCACATGAGTGTCTGGAGAAATTAGGTTCAGTCAGTTGGTCTAAATAGTGAACAAGTGTAAGCCTTTCTACTGCTTATCCTTCCTGCTTGCCTTTTGGGAGAATGTAGCCCAAATTCACAACAACAAAAAAAAAAAAAAAAAAAGAAAAGGGAGAAGAAAAAATTTCATCAAGTAAGAGTAAGCTCTGTTAGATATTCTCATTCACATTTCCCCTACTTCTCTCTTCCCACAACCAAACTCACAGTTCAGCAGATGTCCATGGTATTATTAACTTCATTACAGTGGTACCAATTAAACACTTTTAAGCACTAATGTAAATGAATACATGTTTCCAGTATATTTGCATATGGGTCTCATTTTCCTGTGGATAGGAATGTCTCCTTAGCTATACGAGATTATTATTAGACAATAAAGTAATTTCAAAGAAGTGAAGAACGGGAGTTTTTCTCATGCAGGTAGAACTGAAGGCGAAGAGTACTCCTTTCACCTCTGGATCCCCTTTGAAGGTGGCATCAGAGAGGATAAGTCACCTTGCCAGTGGAGCAGAGTCTGCTTCTGCTTCCTCTCTACTCACTACCCAGTGATGTGAAGCTTTCTTCAGTGCTGCCCGTTGCTTCAGCAATCTTGACTATAAGAGCATTACAGGGCAACACTGAGAAACACCTGAGATCAAGAGACACGTGTTGCTTGGATGGAAATCTTTATCTCTGCTGGCTTCCCTAATGAATTCTCCACAAAATACTCAAATTAATTGGTTTCTAGGCGTTTTGGGATTTAACCAAAAGCACAATAATCAAATGCAAATGACACACTGGAACTGCTACCTATTTTCTCCCTCACTTACACATTGTCTGCTTCTCCAAGCTACTTGATGCAGTTGCTCTGAGTATCAGTGTCAGGACACTTCTGCCACTCTTGACAGCTGAAATAAACTTGCCTGTCATAATTTTATCTCGTTTGCCTTAACCCTTTGAACTTAAGGAGTTGAGCAGTTCACGTATATATAGCCAGTGGAGTAGTCTTTTGACATCCACATTATCCACCACTGTTAGAAAGATGATGGGAAGACTTTAAAAATTACTTTTTTAATGAAACATTCAAGTTATAGATTAATTCCAGGGTCTGCTTTTTTGGATCCTTTAAGAAGGTTGAGCTAGAAATATTTCAGGCTGTGAGGCCACCAGAAGACCATCACATTAGAGCATCAGACTTCTTGACACATATGAAAAACTTTCACAAGCCTTTTAGTAGCCAATACCACTAGCAATGTTATTTAATTGGTCAGGGAGATTTCTGTAACTAAAGTTTTGGGACCTGACAGGACTTTGCTCTGTGTCATTTACTATTCAGGAACTTTCATGACCCGAAAGTGGATAAGTTTATAGAAAGTTTCTCAAAGGACAGCTGCAGTGATACAACTGCTAAGGTACAGTTAGTAATTAGTTCAAAGATTATTACCCTGAATTATTAACACAGTAACATTCAAAATACTTAATTAATGAGACAAAACAAACTGGTATGTAAACTGCAGCCACGGGTAGGTAAGGATGAGGGGAAGCAAGTGTCTACTGGTGATGGACCAGATGGTGAAGCACCTTCTTGGTGTAAGACCATTTGAGGTATGGAGGTATAGACGAAGTAAAACTTGGGAAATGCAGCATAAAGAGCTGTACTGGCTCTTGGCTGGCATAAGGTACTCTATGATTAGAAGGTGAGGTTGGATGAGATAAAATCATACAGTTTCATGTTTTTCCATCAAGCTTATCTTTGTGGTACTGAACACAAATTTTCATCTTTACTTGTCCTTCAGTTTCATGAAGATCTATAGTGTTGTTTGTATCTGGCTATGAAAATGATTCTTACTACTGTTTCTGCAGTTATATGAGGAATTTGGGAAGTTTTTGGCAAAGTCTATGACTATTAATTTTCCAGATAAGTTAAGGTGTAAGGGGTAGGGATTTTTTTTTTCATTAAATCTTTGCCAAAAGGAAATTGTTTCACAGCTTCAAATAATCAGAACAGGTCCCTTATTTATGCAAAAAGTTGGCACTTCCTGGCACTTCTGGTACAGTCTGCAGTATATTAATTATTCTCTCTGTGACACACCTGTCAATTTGATTTCTCCAGTTAAACGACTTGAGAAGATCCTTAGAAAAATCTGACCTTTCTGCTACTTATCTAAATTGAAAACTCAAAATGCTCTGAGATTCATGAGTTGCTCATCCTAATCAATTACTCCTGTGCCAATCTGTTAACCATGTGAGACAGCCTGTGACCCAGAAGAGAGCCCACAAACACACCACAATGCTCCTGTGATTTGAACAATGACTCTTCTGTGCTTTGACCACAGAGATCTCTCTTTCATTGCCATATATATTTCTGGAAACTGGCTGAAATGGCTATTTAAGAGCTAGAGTCAGGATTACTGCTTTCTGTCTCTGGACTGAGAGCCACATAACCTACAGCAAACCACAGATATCACTTTTCCCCCTAGATTTCTGGCTAGGTTTGGATATTGACTTTGATCCATACTGTAGTCTTTCTATTTTCAAAGATACTGGGGGTTTTGAGCTCTCATTAAATTCATGAACATCTCAGGATGCTTATAACTCAAAAATATAGATTCTTTCTATCTCATCTGGACTACCCAAAAATGAAGTTACGGAAATTCAGTTTTTATTTATATATATATATATATATATATATGTATGTGTATATATAAAAAGCATGTATACGTGTGCTTATGCATTTGTGGGATCACAGCCACATTTACCTCCTGAGCAAAAACCAATGAAGTCCTCACCTCACAGCATGGTGTGGCTAACCTGATTTCATATGCCAGAATAAGTGCACAGATGGAAGACACTAGAGGCCATATAAGAATTTATCATCAATTTTCTTGCTCTCCCAAGAGCCAAGGGTCCACACACATCCTTGCTTCTTCTTATGGCAGCACACACTCCCTGCTGTCTGGATCTGGTAGTGAGTTGCTGAAAGCCTCACTGCAAAGTGAGAAAGCTGGTTTTATGCTGACACTGGATTAGTCCATTATGAACTGCTGAGTACAGCACAGCAGAGGATAAAGCTCTTGCATCTGCAACTGTAGATTAGGCCTGGTGGGACAGTACAAACTAGGGAAACAAAAGGGACATGTAACAGAAAAGGTGTGTTCTGCAGGTCTGCCTCCTGCAGAACTCTGCCTCCTCTGGAGCCAAATGCCAGTGTAGATGACATTGCAGATGCCACCCAGGTGAGGAAACTACCTGGATGAAAGTATGTCTTGTGCACAGGTATAAAAGTAAAACTAGCAGTAATGAGGCATTTTTAAAAAAAAAGCACAACGTGTAGCTCAGGAAAACAACAACAACCACAACAACAACCAAATTTAGTTGGTAATTTCAGACAAACTTTATTGGTAGTGTAACTATATATGTAGTATATAGTAGTATATGGAAATGTACCGTTACTACATTGCCTGGCCTGACAGAATCCTTTCCCCACTCCTGAACATGAATGCAAATGCATATTTTTAGGATGAATGGCTTCTTAGAGACTGAATGACATCTGTTGCTGTCATTCTTCTTGATCTTAGAGAATCCCACAACTCAGTTTATTTACCTGTGAGTAATGCAATCATTCCAAGCCCGTGTTGGTAAATCCTTACTATCCTATCTGTAGCTTAGAGAAGGTCCTGATACACAAGGTCAACACATAGGTTTATAGGATTACAGCAATCTAGTCTGATCTGCTTTATAAATTGAGTTCCTATAAGAAAAATATATTCTCTAGTTACAAGAAGAGTCTCCACTGTCTTAATTGCTCTATAAGTCTGAATTTACGTATTTCAGCTCAGGGAACCTTCATGTATCATACCATCTATTGTATGTGTGTCTGAAGACACAAGCACATGAAAGCACACAGAGAGCCCTGCTGTAATGTTGTAGTGCTAGGATGTGAAAGATCCTTGAAAAAAGAATGAACCAAAGAGAAAATTAAATAGAAATCAAAAGGCAACATGTCTATGCTTTGATGGCACACCAATAGCTACCTTAAGGTGAGACCCAACTATTCTGATAAGTGTTCACAGAATCACAGAATCACAGAATGACCAGGTTGGAAGAGACCCACTGGATCGTCGAGTCCAACCATTCCCACCATTCCCTAAATCATGCTCCTAAGCACCTCATCTACCCTCACCTTAAACACCTCCAGGGACGGTGACTCAACCACCTCCCTGGGCAGACTGTTCCAATGCCTAACCATCCTCTCTGTGAAGAATTTCTTCCTAATCTCAAGCCTAAATCTCCCCTGGTGGAGCTTGAGGCCATTCCCTCTCATCCTTTCCCCTGTCACTTGGGAGAAGAAGTCAGCTCCCTCCTCTCCACAACCTCCCTTCAGGTAGTTGTAGAGAGTAATAAGGTCTCCCCTCAGCCTCCTCTTCTCCAGGCTGAACAACCCCAGCTCTCTCATCCGCTCCTCGTAAGATTTGTTCTCCAGCCCCTTCACCAGCTTTGTTGCTCTTCTCTGGACTCGCTCCAGAGCCTCAACATCCCTCTTGTGGTGAGGGGCCCAGAACTGAACACAGTACTCGAGGTGCAGTCTCACCAGTGCCGAGTACAGAGGGAGAATAACCTCCCTGGACCTGCTGGTCACACCATTTCTGATACAGGCCAGGATGCCATTGGCCTTTTTGGCCACCTGGGCACACTGCTGGCTCATGTTCAGTCGGCTCTCAACCAACACCCCCAGGTCCTTCTCCTCCAGGCAGCTTTCCAGCCAGGCTTCTCCTAGTCTGTACCTCTGCTTAGGGTTGTTGTGCCCCAAGTGCAAGACCCGGCATTTGGCCTTGTTAAACCTCATGCTGTTGGTCTCAGCCCAGCAGTCCAGCCTGTTCAGGTCCCTTTGCAGAGCCTCCCGACCCTCCAGCAGATCCACACTTCCTCCCAGCTTAATGTCATCCCCAAACTTGCTAAGGGAGCACTCGATGCCTTCATCCAGGTCGTAGATAAAGACATTAAACAGGACTGGACCCAGGACTGAGCCCTGGGGAACCCCACTTGTAACTGGCCTCCAGCTGGATTTAACTCCATTTCCCACCACCCTCTGGGCCCAGTCATTCAACCAGTTTTTCACCCAGGAGAGTGTGCGCCTGTCCAGGCCAGAGGCCGACAGTTTCCGAAGCAGAATGCTGTGAGAAACTGTATCAAAGGCTTTACTGAAGTCCAGGAACCAGTGTTAGGGTGGTGGCATTCTGCTTCCTGATGACATTCCTCTTCTCTGCCATCTGGATACAAATCTTTATTTGTACCTGATATTTTTCTGAATTTTTTTTCTTTTTCTTCTTTTGTGTGTCTGTGTGTGTGTGTAACTTTATAAAAACAGTAGCTTCATATTTGCTGCTAGTTGTAATTGCTTCAAAAGTCAATGTTCCTGAATTTTCTGATGAATTTGCAGAAAATCCAGCATTCATACCAACTGTAAAAGCCATGTAATGGTCTTGTCACAGGGAAATAAAACCAAGCCTCTTGGAGAAGAATCATGTCCAGAGTTTATGTGCCAGTCTACCAAAAACACAGCTGCATTGTATAAGTAGCAATCCATTCCTATCACTGGGAAAATTGGATCACAAATAAAACTGTCACAATAGACCAAAATCTACATCTGAATGACATACATCGCAGTGAAGCAAACAGTAACAATCACCATCACAATTACTATTAACAGGCATTGCCTCGCAAATTCTTTGCAAACTGAGTTGAATGTTTCTGTATTAGCCCACTCCTTCTGCAAACAGTCCTGATGAAATCCCTTTGACAATCCTAATGTGCATAAGACATTGATAGAAGACAGTGAGTTACGAGTCTCTGCATGCTGAACCAGCTGTCTGGAAAAAATATCTTAGGGAAAGTAACAATTTGAAATGCACTGAAAGATTCTTTATCATAAATTTCCTGCCTGCAGGATCATTCCACATGTCATATAAGGACATAAAAGTGAAGTACATAGATGGGCAACAGAAGGGCCAATAGCTGAACTGAAAAGGGAACAGCAAATCCTTTAGTCTGACTGCAGGGATCAGGGATGAGAAGATGGCAGCCTAACTCCTTTTAGCCCAAATGCTTTTCTGATAAGGGTAATGGAGATGAACATTTTTACCTTGGTACATGTGACTTTTTTTTCCATGACAGTGTGGAAAATAGCAAACTTCAGTCAATACCACTTACTCTAAAAACAGGGCAGACCTACATATTAAATTCGAACCAAGCACAAACCAGGCACATAGAGAAGGTAAAAGCCACAGCTAACCAGCATGTTTGGCATAAAGCATGGTTAGTGTCCAGGGTTTGGCCTGGGTCAGGAAGCTGGGAAACCAAGGAAATTTCTGTTTTAAGATTAAGATGGAAACATTGTCAAAAAGCAAGCAGCATGGACTTACTTGTAAAAATGAGGGAAAGAAATGTGATGGTTTGGGGCAAGGCCACTGCATGATCTCAGAAGCACCAAGCAGTGCAGGGTTTTGAAGATAAAGAGGAGGAATAAGGTTGAGCAGGACAGGGTGTACACCATCAGCTGGTGGAGGGTAGGCATAAATATGACTGTGCAATGAAAATGGGGCAAGGGTGAAGAACTTAGGAGAGGGAATCAGGGCTAGAAAGTAACAAATAAGACTCATGCCACAAGCTGTCTAGCAAAAGACATCCTCTGGGATTCCTCTCCCTACTGATTAGACTCAGAGGCCAGCCCTGCTACTGGAGTAACCGAGGGCACAGCCTCCTAGCAGACTGATTGCAGTCAAAGCATTTGTGAATGCTTGATTGCCAAGGCAGAGTTGTATGAAAATTAAGGCAATCAAATCCTGAATTTCCAAACTATTGAACCTGGTAATACCATGGTGACACTCCATCATGCAAATAAAAAAACAAAGCTTGGATAATCAGTGTTCAACCTTTCTGTAATTTGATGTGATTGTGACTAGGAATGTCTCCACTTCAAAAGCCATGGGTGCTCTGTTCATGTAAGCGTGCAAACCTCAGATTTTTGTCTCAAAACCTTGGGAATACAAAAAGTGAATTAGAATCCTACAAAACCCAAAAAAAGGTTCTTCATGTGTTTAAATATTTCCTGCTTCTAGCCCAGTGGTGAAAGCTGCAGTTACTTTGTTTTCCCCTAATATTTCATTAGAATTTACACACACAACTAGAGGGACAGATTATTATTCTTTGATTATTTTGTTGGTTTGGGGTTGTTGGGGTTTATTTTTGTTTTTGTGGTTTTTTGGTTTTTTTTTTAAATCACATCAAATAAACCTGTCAATAAAATGCCTGAGTCTAGATTTAAATTCTCTGAAAGTAAGGGAGTCTTCAAGTCTGGATCCCTACTAGTTTATACACATCTTTACATTTCAGAGGAACTGCTTGGCAGTAATCTAACTTGGGGAACTTCAATTGCAATGAAACTAATGCACAGAATGTTTTGGATGCTTTGGACATTACTTTTTAACACTGAAAATACTACTGTAAACACATTCCAAGGTAGAAAAGAGCAGACTCTGCATGTCAATTCCCAAAAACTAAAATAAACTTTGTAAAACAGTCTAAAAATACTCTAATGTGGCATGAAATCTGAACAACTTCTGGTGGACAGGGAATTACATCCTTCTCTCTGCTTTCTCTTCTCTCAGCACCTTACAGCATAATTATTTTTGTCATTGAACTGGGAAGAACTTTTGAATCAAGGGAAATGGAAATCTGATTGGCAAAACAGTCACCTGGATTTACATTTAGTAGCTTTATCATTTCAAGTAATGTTTAACATGCTTTGTTTTTAAAACAAATGCTTCAGCAGCCTCCTGTAATGATTTCTCAAAGCTCAGTCTTTACATTTTCACCTTACCTACCATGATGAACAGCACTGTAAAGAAAGCACATAGATATTGAGCTGTAAGAGGGGAATAATCTTAGTCACTCATCATGGCAAACTACTTAACTCCTAAGTCGTGATTTTAATTTTTCGATTCCACCCTTCTTGACAAAAGAAAGAAATAAGGTTCATCAGTGCCCTTTCTTCTATAATCTATTGAAGAAGAAAGATAAATAGAGTCTTCAACTAAACTTCAACACTAAATAGTGTTCTTGGAGTTTTTTGGGGTTTTTCTCTTTCAGCAAAAGGTCATTTGTGAAAATTTTTATTAAGAACAAGAGCCCAATGATTTCGTAAAAAAAGTTCTGAATGCTAAATATCTTTCCTTTCCTATTTTTCACATTTAAGTATTTCCATGTTTTTTCAGGTTTTTTTTCAAGTTCCTTTATGAATTGCATTCACCACCTGCCTCCTCTGCTTTCTGACAAGGACACCAATGATAGTCTATAACATATCTGGAAGATGAATGACTGGTAGTTGGAAGGTGAGTTTCACTGAGGGTATGAAGATCACAGAGCTGCTTGGTGGCATGAACAACCCAAGCATCTCCAAAGAGACATAGAGGGAGAACTCTGGGTTTAAATGTTTGAGTTTCTGATGCATGTTTTTAGCTGAAAATTTGCATGTCTACTTTCTCAGGTTGAAAGGATTTTATACTTTCCAAGAAGAGAAAACTTCAACTTTTTTTCCTGACAAGACCTCACAATTATCTTTTGTTTTCTCCACAGAAAGCTGAAACACAGTAAGTGTAGTGCTGTGCCCACTGGCAAATCCTGATTCACTGTCAGGGTAGAAAAGGAGTTCACAGGCCTCACTGCCAGTGAAGTGCTACAATAAAAGTCCTAGTGCAGATACAGTCTGAATAACATAAGGTGATTTATGGGAGTGTAACTTATTTCTTCTGCTGAACTGGAATAAGATATACTGACATAAGCAATTTTACACTAGTAATAACTGTATCACATTACAGTTTCTTGCTGGTTTAAAAATATCAGCATAGTTAAAAAGCAAAAATGCCTAGTATTGACAAGACTTTATCCACCTATGTAAGGTAGCTACATTTTCAACAGAAACTTGAGGGGAAAAAGAAAGTAGTTTATTTTGTTGAAATAAAAAAGGATTTCTGTTCTCTTTCTTCTCCATTTCCCCCATTGGTCTCCCCTCCAGACAATAAGCTCATGTAAGGTTGCACCTAATTTTACTGACGATACTGAGGTTAAATTTAACACTACAAAATTAAACTAAAATTTGGGTGTGGTTTTAAAGGAAGTAAATTGTACTAATGATTGCTGACTGTAAAATTGTTCTTGAAATCCCACTCTATTTTTCCTCGTCTTTCTTAACGTGACCATCACTCTGAGCTAGTCTGACATCAATTTATACACTTACATAAAATAATGTTCTGTGTGGTATCATAGCAATGGAGTTGTACAGTGCCACAAGACACTGGTCACCTTTACAAAAGAAGAGACCATGCAACTCAGTCATCATTAAAGCAGAGACATTTTTTCTGTTAATAGCACTCCTTTATCAAGATATCATTTCCCATGTGCCAAAGGACTCATGTGAATCTTATTACAGAATCACAAAATGGTAGAAGTTGTAAGGGACCTGTGGAGATCATCTAGTTCCACCCCACTGATAAAGCAGGATTACCTAGAGTAGGTTGCACAGAAACACAATTATTACAATATGTAATGCATCACAACTTGCTATTACATTTGAGAATGAGGGGTTGCCAGGATGTTTGGAGGACTCTTAAACAGTATGCTTCCAATCAAGGGTAGGAGCATGCGTCACAGGACAGCTTGAACTCATACAGAACACATGATCCTGAATAAATTGAAATCTTGTAGGTTAGCAATATTCAAGAAGACTGCAGTCTTGAAAGCACAGTACTATGACTGCTCTGGGTCATAACCTGTCTTTGTACATTGTCCTGATTTATTTCTACCCTGATTTAAACAGATCACAAACCTTTTAGTAAATCTTCACTCTGTCTTAAAATGAAGATGCTCTAAAGACTCTGGCCTGTAGAATGTCACGTTTCATAAAATCACCCAGGACTGGTTTGGGGGTGTTTAGCAACACAGGACCATTCACCACAATGTATATGTTCCCATTTTTACCAAGCTCTTTATAAAACAAAGTTTGTTTCCTTTGTACCAGGATGACATTGAACAATTAGGATCCGATGTCTTAAAAGTACAGAGGAGGCACTGATTTACAGTGGAGATTCAGAACAGCTTTAAGAAATGTCTAAATTTATCTGGCAGCAATAGACACTTGTAATGGCTGGTAAAGTCATTGAATGACAACCACTGTGTGGAGGTACAGTGCCATTGGCAGCATTATGCTTTAGAGGCAACAGTAATTCAAAATGCACAGTGTCTGCTCTTGTGGAACATAATGGTCCCATGGCATTACTGTGCAATCACGTTGCCTTGGACAACATCCCTGTTGCCAGCAAATGCCAGTGTATGAACCACTGCAGAGTACATCAGAGCATTTGCCTGCACAGTCCCGGCAGGATTCTACTTTTTCCTACTCAAAGCAAGAGCAGTTTCAGGAAAGCTCATAGAGACACACTAGAGAAAATCGTGGTGTGAGGTGCAACAAGGTGAACCCTTGTCCTTATCCTTCTCTGGGTTGAGACCTGCTGATTTGAAAAAGGGGGATCCTTTCTGCAATAAGGATGTGGCATAAAAAACTAATAGATTTCTTTCAATAATTTAGCTTATTGAATTCTCTACTTTCAAATGCTGTGGACATTCTTCGTGGAATGCATATTCTTTAATATCAATTCAAATATGGTAAAAAATTTTAAGACGTATGAAAGTTCAAACAGTTTAGGCACAAAACCTCAGGTACTGCATGGAGCATAACACATCTTTTGCTTGTTTGCTGCTGTACATGAAAATCTAGTACAATCAATTCCCAGCTTCTCATTTTACCAGTATTTGCTGTCCCCTAGTACAATTTCACAGCTAGATTTTAATTCCAGAGTTCTACATCATGCCATGTTCATTTGGCACATTCACTGCAGTACTAGAAATACTGCCAGCCTGGTTAAGAGCAACACAAACTAGTTGGCTGATTTACCTGCCTTAACTGCTTTCTAACATTTGGCAGGACAAGTGCAAACATGGTGGATACTAAGCAGGAAAAGAAAGTATCTGTTTAAATCAAAGAAGAGTCTTACAGCTGAATGCTTGTAGTAAAACCAAATACTTTATATTTCTAATGGCCCCCAGTGCCCTTCTCTCCTTTTGATTCATTGTATTTACTATCCTCTGTTATGTAGTTTAGGTTCAAAAATGTTCCACAATGGCTTGTCTTAGCTGATAAATCTCCTTGAGAGAAGCCAAGTATCTTTCACCATGTCATTTAAAATACTTTTTCAAGGTTATTCACTGCTAATGCAGGTCTGTAAGCTCAGTCTAAGGTTATTTTCCTGCATTCTCTGGAGCAATCATCTATTTGTGTACCTTGGATGCAGAGACTTTCCTCCACACAATTTTTTTTAAGGAATACCAAACATCTAGTTCATATCAGCACTCAGTTTTTAAGAGACATTCATCACATTGCAGATAAAAGTTACCTGAACTGGGAAAATACTTGGTCCTGTTGTCAAGAACAGTGCTTTCTCAGTCTGGTTATTGCATCACAGGAGTGTAAATCTTGGATAATACTTGGAACAACCCTTTCCAGATAGAGTTATAAACAAATCAGACTCTTAAATTTGAGGATTACCAACAGCCAGTCTTCCCCCCAGCCTCCCAGAAAGCATTCCTTCATTGTTATTGCAGGCAGTCTAACCATCAAATGGATCTATAATACGTGTCACTTCTATCATTCCTGTTTCTATCACAATAATCAAGGTTCCACTCTGCTATACATTATGTAAAGGATGATACCAGTGGTTCTAGTATTGTCAGGCAAATGCTGATCTGCTCTCACAGCTTAATTCCCTCAGGAGTCACACTGCTAGCTCAGCAGCCCTCTCATCAAGCATATGCACTGTAGTTCACTGGAGGCAGAGAGCCTGGAGAAATCAAGCATCATGTTGTAGTACTTAGGCAACCTTAGGCAGCCAAGACACAAGCTGATCTAAGTCAACTGTAGCCTATTCCAATAGATTTAATTTTATCTTTCTTAAGAAATCCTAGGAAACACATTAACATGCTGTAACAGGGATAGAAAACCCTAAGGCAGTTGGCTTTCAGCACATTTAATGCCAGCTCTCATGTCATGCTCTTTTCCTCTTTGCAGTGTTGGTGTATTCAAAGTGCTTGCTCCCAGCATCTCAGCAGAAGACAATAGAGAGGGATTTTGCATATGTGCAAGAAAGCATTTGTTAAATCCACAGTACTAGTCATGTTATTTACAAAGTAATTCCCAAATGATTAAATTTGGACATTTGAAAGAAAGATGTATGTTTTTGGGGTTTTTTTTGTTTGTTTTTTTTAAAGTAGGTAGTTTTCTCAGTAGCATGAATGCACCTGTGGTGGGACAATATATGTGATAAAAGGCTTAATTACAGGCATTCATGGTTGGATTTCAGTCAAAGCATGTGTGTTATTTATACCTTTCAATTCCTTGCCTCTAGCCTTATGCACAACTACTTGATCATTGATGTAATAGAAGAAGGTGCATATGAAGAGGGATGTGGATAGGAACAAGCTAGTTATTAAATAAGGGATTATTCATTGCATAATATGACACAATAATCTCCATTAATTCAAGGTCACTTCCCCCTCCTCATCGAGTCCATTCCTTTTTCTATCTGTAACTAACTGACAATTTATTAACACTTCATTTATAAATGCTGACAATCGTATAGTGTTAATATTCCTCTCTGCCCAAGAAACATGTCTTATGGCCAGAAAAGAATTATACTGTGGATCCATATTCCCTGCTCCGCTCAAATCCTGGTGTACTCCCTCAGACTCTGAACTGTCATCACATTTATTTTTTAGACAAAGTAAGTTAATCTCTTCTCAAAGTGGTGAAAGAATGCTGGGACTACTATTTCAATGAAGGGACTCTTGAATTTTTATTCAACAAAACCCATTCACAAACTGCTATTAAATATTCGTTCAGGAAGTCAACAATAAGATCTTTGTAATTATGAGGTAGGAATGTCAACTCAAAAACAGAAAACAAAAAATACAACAGAATTAAAATGTGAATTTGATATAATGCAAAGATGCTTTAGTATTCACTTTCTGGGTTGTGGGCTCTCAGGAAAAGGAACAATCCATAAGCTTCCACTTATAACTGTAAAGCTTAAAAGGTGAGATTTTTTTTTTTAATGAGAAATGAGGTTCTAACATAGTCTATCATCTTCTGGGGCTGCTAGAAGTGGGAATAGTTTGATATATATTTGTAACAATGGAAAGCAGGACTGAAAGAGTTCATTCTTTGAATGGAAGCATGTCTGCAAACACGTTGACCAAGTAACATGAAAGATTAAAAGATGCAGATTATGGTGGGGTCTAGCCCACCTGCTTGTAGAGCTGTCTTTTAGCTGGATTACAATACCTATGTACAAAGCTGTGTGTGTAAGTTAAAAGGATGAAAAAGCAACAAGGTGACAGTAATAAGCTGATAATCACAGATTTCGAAGCAGCAACTAAGAAACCATTCTCAAGCTCATCCTTTCCTGACATAACACAGCATGAGAAGTAGTAGGTAAGATCAGGTCAAGAGGCTGTCCTAAGAAACACAGCATCTTAAACAGGTTTCCTAGTAAATCTACTGTTTTTTCACTTAAACCCATGCCTACATAACAGGGAAGACTTCCACTCATCACAGCTCAGAACCCCAAGGGAGATTTAGGCTTACAGGTGTAAGGCTAATTACAAGGTAGTAAGAGTCTCAAGGCTTTCTGCCTTGAACTGCAGGCAAGCATATATCTTGGTAAAGCTTGTGGTGAAATCGATTTTGGAAAAAGGTATAAAAAATCAAAGAGTTTTCTATTCCCCAAATAGAAAAATGTGTACACCTTTATTCATCCTTAGAGATGGGTATTTTTCACATAACAACCCCCCCCGAAAGCTACTGTGATTTAAAAGCTGAAAGTAAAATCTCTGTGGAAACAGAATATTGAATTTTACAAGGAAATGCGATGATCCAGTTTCATGGGGTATTTGGCTTTCAAATGAGATTAATGTGTTATTTACATTGAGGCTCCTACTGGAAACCAATATATCATAAAAAGTCTTTAGGATCAGTCTCGTATATCATATCCAGACGTTCTATTTGAAAGCCCTTTCCCCAGGAGTTGCAAAATATGTTGTGTTCCGGGAAAAGAGTATATTCTGAAACTCTTGGACAAGGAGGCCATGGAACAACCCTCAAAGGTTTATTAAAGGCCTCAAAGGTCTTTTTGTCTGTCCCACAAAGGATGATCAGTTACTCTCAAGTAAACATGGACTTGAATCATCTCTTTCCTTGGTGACCTCTGACTAGCCATTTTACTATTGGTGTAATTACTTTCATACACACCTCAGAATGAGATTATCCTGGACCTTGAACTAGGTTTGTGCATCCCAGGAAGCAGGACAGAAATCCACAGTGTAAATAAAAAGTGAGATTTGCAGTTTAAGTCCACTCCCACATGGGAGCAGAAGGACACATACTCCTGTCTGACAGTTTTCTGAACTGACACACTGTGAAGTTTCAGGTTCTGATTCTCGTTTGCTTAACACCACCCATACAAATTAATGCAAAAGGACTGTTGCCAAATCAACATGACAGCATTTTAAATTCTGCTTCACAGACTGATAAATCGTGAGAAGTAAAATAGTGGAGGGACAAAGCCTGATCCTGTGCAGAGAAATGTACAAATGTTTATTGACTCTAACCAGAGTGTGTATATGTATACATATGTGCAATTACTATTCTTAGTCTGTGCTGATAATACACAAAAATATTTCATTGGCTTGGGTATGTTTTCCTTCCCTAGCCACTACAAAAAGCATACATTCATAAACTCTCGTTAACTTTTGGAGACTTCAGATAACAAGAAGTTAAAGAATTCATGTTTGCCTGCATTTTAATAGCATTAGCGATACCTAACTAAATTTCTCAACAGTCTTTACAACATAAATGTATTTTTCATTTAAAAATGTAAATTTAAGCTTGGAAAATTCCAGCTTTTATTTGCCTGATAATCAAATGTTCTTCATGTCCATCTTCAAATGCATGACATTAGCATTACGTTCTTCACCCTTCGATACAATACATATTTAGCTAAAGCAATAGGAAGGGATCACAAGAAAGATGTGGTTAGGTTTTTTTCCCATTTTCTGTGCATACTTTGTCCTGAGTAACGAAAGAACCTAAGACTGGATGTAAAGCATATGCCTAGGAAGGAGCCTAGGGCTTTGAATCACCTTGCAGCAAGAATCATCAGCAGGGAAGTCCCTTGCTCTATTCACTGTCCATCACAACTGTCACGGCAGGAGCAATTCTATTAGGAGTCCATTCAGTTGCCAGCTCTTGAGAAAACAGCACTGGTGTAACTACAGGGAGATTCCAGGCTAGTTTTGTTCACTACAGGAACAAGCTGGTGCTGCTGTTTCCCCTTACTTTTCATGCAGCTCACCCTATATGCAGCTGAAGTTTAAGTCCCCAGTATTCCTCCGTTTTCCACAATCCATCCATCTTCTTCTCAGGTTAGTGTCATGGCCCCTGATGGAAAATTCTATGCAGTATTTGTAGCACTTATACCCTGTAGAAAAGGATCATATTTTTTCCCTTGATGAAGGATGTTCCCTTTATTTAGGATCAATAAGACCTTTTGGTCTCACGATTAATCCTATATTAGGACATTAGAAGAGACTACTATGAAAATGTAAGAATCGTCTACCCAGGTTCTAGACTTAGGCCTGAGGCAAAGCTTCATGGACATTCATCCTTAATATTCCTGACTGTGCTTTGATTGAGAAGGCTGTCGACCATAGGCTTAAAAGTTGAAGTCAACTGATACTTCCACAAATCAAGTCTGTAAGCCTTTGAATATTCTCCAGACTAAGACTCTTTTAATATTATTTTAGCAAAACAACTACAGGTACAAAAATCCCATATCTTGTTTCTGGAATAAAAGCCAAAATAGTCACTTCAAGGAGTTCCAGGCTTCTTAGATTAACTTTTACAATGGACTTGGCAATTGCAAGCATCGTTTTTAGAAGAACAGGCAGTAGAGAAGTATTCTTGTCTGGCATATGCCTCAGTCTACATAACTGACAACTACAACAATAAATAGGACTAAAAGGGTGATAAAGCTTTGGGCATAAGACTGTTCCTTATTTTCATTTTAGTTAACTTCAAGAATCTGATTGTAAAAGGACTGGAATAAATTCTTGCCCATTATGAAAACAGGAGAGGGTAGTATGACCCAAAGGAACCCATAGCTTTCTATGGAGATACGATATCATTACAGTCATAGAATATAATGTTATTTTCATTATGAGAATAAAATCTAAAGCAATATCAAGCTGCTTGCAAAGCATTATGTTGGTTTTCCTTTTAGTCTAGAGGCATGGCCAACATTATTCATTACCATGAATGCAATGCACAAGATACGTGCTGATTTTTCCACATCTTTAGTGGCAGCAGCATGTCATTTTTGATGGACTTATCTTTTTTCCTCTGTTTATCACTGAGAAGTTTTATTTTACTTTTCTTTAAGACAATCTCAGAGTTTCAGGGACTCTGTATTTGCTTATTTCAGAAAGCATATATTTTATCAGAATACACACCATGACCAGTACATCTGGTAGCAGGGACTCTAGAATGATGTTACGCATCAGCTTGGCCATACAGGTCAGCAGTTTCCCTGAACTGGCTATTTCTGTTTAGGACAGATCAGACAAGTGTGGTGACATGCTAAAACTACTTTGCCTAAGAACAGGGATTGTCTAAATCGACATTTCCTCTCTGCCTCTGTTTTCTGAACCACATGGGAATAGAAAATTTTGATTTCTCTGTATCATGCTCTTACAGTTTAATTCTGAGATGGCTTCCAAGAAGAATATAACATATAGAATATGGATTCTAGGTGTCCCAATCTTTTCTCACCTAGTAGAAGACAAGGGGTCATTGCATGATCCCTATGATGACCATTTCAAACATATTTGCAGATTAAGCTTTTGACAGAAGAAAGGCAGAGCCAAACTCATTCTTCCTTAAATTCTGTTTTCCTGTCATAGCATCATTTTAAATTTAACACTCTTGAAAGTCTGTTCAGACTTTCTTTTTCTCCTAATGACTTTCTGGATTTTTATATACTTAACACTGATGAAAGAACTAGCTAAGGTGAGGAGAATATATATTCACCTTATATTCACCTTGTTCTTCCTGTATGTACACCTCCCTCACCCCACAAACAAACAAAAAAAATTCTCCTTATTAAAAAATGAGCTCATTACGAACCATGCCAAACTGACTAAAGAAACACTCAACGTAAGGAGACTCCACATGCACCATATGGTGCACATCTTGTTGCGGCAGTTTCCAAGTGCACGGTACAGATTGTACAATCGTCTTTACAGAGCTTAGCCAGAAGAGCACATTTCTTTTTATTTAACAGCAAATGCAATTGCCACCTAGAAGAAACTGCTTCCTTGGCTTTGGAAAGTAAAAACATTCCTGAAATCATTATGAGGTGAGATGAAAACAGGATTAAAGGAAAATAAGTAGCATATACTGCCACAAGCAACTTCCAACAAAATTTGTACAGAATACCCTGAGAGGATCACGTTCTCCCTTTTTAAAGTCTGCTTTACACATCAATTTAAAGACTTCTTTGAGCAAAAGCTGGGTAAATTAGTTGGATTTATAAAGGCAGGACAGTCAGCTAAATCTGAATGTCAGAAGGAAAATCTGTACATTTACGGGTCTCTTGAAAAAACCTACAAGAGAACAGCCCAGTGTAAATACAGACTTGGTGGCTCACAGATCAGCATTTGATTAATCACCCGAGGAGGGGAGAGAAATACAATTGTCCCTAACTGTTTTGTTAGGATGTTCGTGCACCTACTGCATTGTAATTTAGAGCAGTGCATTTGGCTCCTCTCCTAAACAATTAAGGGTCATTCATTGTAGAAAGAGACCAAGAGTATATGCTTCTTTACACAGGGCTTCTTTACAATTTTGCTAGTAACATACAGCTTCATATCTTCATGAAATATGCAGTGGCTCATCACTGAATGCTCAGAAGAGCAAACAGGTGCTCTCACCCTTTTACTCCCTGAAGTAGCTCAAGATTTGCTTTTATGCTGTGTCTCCTACTGACTTCTATTTTGCCACTTTAAAAAGAGAATCCTTATCTGCAATGGAGGGCTGTATCTTAGATCACAGACATTAGAGAAGATCTTTCTGACAAGTGAGAATAAAATGCTCTAATAAGGGATTAGTCAGATATTAAGACTTTCTCACTTGATGCTACCCAAAATACTCAGGGTTAACTCTTCACAAGAAAGCAAAAATTTCATAGTCATTAAGCAGTGAGCACATACACTGTTTTTAGATTTAATTATGAATTATTCTAAGTTTATGAATTCAAGTCACAGGTATATTATCTTTCTCTTTTATTTTGAAGATATTCCTGCTCTGACCTTTCTCCCTCCATAGACTGATTATTTTTTTCTTATAAAAATATTTACATAATGTCTTTAACCAGATCATAATTATCTGAGCAAACAGCAAGCAGGAAGGTTATTAAATAATAAAGCTCCAATTTCTGTAACTTTGAGTTACTGAAACAAGATTATGGGAATGCTACAGGGAAAACATAATACAACATTTGGGAAATAACATGTAGACTGAGCATCTCTGGGAAACACCAAGGTTTTTGGGATATTCCAAAGCCGTAGCAATCTTCTTTTATCTTGGAAACTTCAGTGTACACTGTGAGGCTAATTCAGAGGACACTTTCTTAAGAAGAAGTAGACAAATCTCACAGGATGTTTCAGGTTTAGACTAAGGGATACTGACAAAGTTTAAAATTAGAAACAAAGTGAAAAGGAGACGTGGTGAATCAGTTAGGGAAGATTTATTTTCAAGAATTTGTGACCTGATGGAGAGCCCAAAGGCAGATGCCAAAACAGGGAATATCAAAGTGTTTCTACAGTGTAAGTAAGATGTACAGTACAAATGCTGGCAGCGTGACAAGACAGTAGTTGGGATTGTAGCTCAGGGCTGGGATATGTTAGGCCTGTATTCAGGCACAGCTGGCATCAACAATCCAAAAGAGGCACTAGAAAGACAAGAGTGAAAGATTGTCAGAGCTCTTTGAACACTTAGTCAACTCGCTTATTCACACTGTGCACCTTAGTGTTTTTTTTCCCTCAGATGTTGGAAAACTCCTTGACAGGAAAACCCAGACCAAAGAAAACCCTCCTTAATCTATACATTAAGCCTGCTAACCTCTCCCAGTGATAGCTATGATAGTTTATGATGTGGGAACCTCTGAAGCATTCCCACTCAGAAGCCAGCTCTGGAGAGACTTTCTGAAAAAATATCTGAAATGCTGCATTAATCTCAGTGAAAGCTGTGTCTCTCTTTTTCTATTGCTATGAGTAAACTGTTGTGCTTGTCAGAGGTGTTGCTTTCATATGACAAGACAAACCAACAGAGGTCATGTTACAATTACTTCCCAAAAAACTTTTATACACAATTTGACCTTTACAACTTCTCTACCATCTTGTGTTCCCCAAACTAGCATCACCAGCCACCCACAGAACTTCAGCTCCCACTCCAGAGGGCTCTTTTGGGGGGCTCAGTATCTTGGAACCTCATGTTGGTCATGAAGATGATCCCAGAGACACATACAGGAGCGTATCTCCAACAGCCCCAGCCCACAGTAGTGGCTAAGCTACACTATCTCCTAACACCAGCTGCCCTACAGCACAGATCAGCAGGCTCTCAAGGATCTTCTCTTACCTTCAACGGTGAGAGCTTCTTTGATGAAATTAATTTGCACCAAAAAATCTATTAATTAGCAATAGATTTTAACCAAATCAAAACCCACTGAAAAGTAAATGAACTATTCATAACAGACACTATCTCTGCTTTGAAAATTGTCTCCGGGACAATAGCCTGGACACTACGAAAGTTACTGTTAGTGAAGACAGATAAATAACCCAATAAGTGTTCTGATTAAACTCCAAGTGGCCACAACAAGATGACTGTTTCATATATTTATTCTATAGACAGTTGTTTTAAAAGGAGAATTAAACCTTAATGCAGCTGGCATTAAGCATTAAGATAAAATCCTGCTAACAATATTTTTGTGCTCACACTTCAATGTAGGCTCTCTTCAGAGGAGAGGCATCTGCCACTTATCACTGGGCAGGATGACTGAACAAACAGAACTTCTCAATTTGAAAAAAAAATTGAAAAGGCACAGCCCTAATCTGTTCTCTGGTTTGGAGGGACCTTTCCCATAACGGGACTCTCCCCAGGTGCCACAGAACAAACATGAAATATCATTGTGGGAGGGACAGAAAATGAAAAACAAAGGAAAAATACAGTATTCCTAGTGATGTCAAGTGGACGAACACAGAATGCTTCCAGCTTCTTTCCTTTTTTATGATGTATAAAGATATAGTACTCTTTTCCTTAGTTTATAGTAGTCTTTTCCTTAGTTTGGGCTCATTATATGTCTAGATTGGTAATTCAAGAGTCTGATAATCTCTTTGCAGCCTCCAGGATCATGGCAGTATAGGCTTCCTGGAGCAGCACATCACACTGACAAATGACCCATTTGTGGACCTGGAAAAAAAGTCACTTCAATGGCAAGAACAGTCAGGGAGTTTAGTACTTGGTTCTAAGTGTTACAGCACCACTCTGTACAACAACTGTGTGTCATGGAAAGGAACAAGATTCAATATCGAAAAGGTTCCTTCCAGTACTATATCTGTATGCAAGTAAATAATATTCACAGAGTACTCTATGCTTATATGCCCTTCTAGATTGAATTTACTGCAATGTGGTCAGTCCTTGACATTCTATTGCTCTGGGTTTCCAGGTTTCTTTTGTTCCTGAACATTTTGGGGCTCCATCATGCCTTCTCAGCTCATGCAAGGTTACTAAATGCTTCCTTTACCATTCTTTGTTATTCCTCTCTCTTTTTTTCACATCATTTTTTCTGCCCTGGAAGAAATCATTCAATAGGTAAAGGGGAAGAGGGTTAAGAGAATCACAGAATCATAAAATGGTTGATCTCTGGAAAGGGATACCTGGAGTTCATCTTGTCCAATCTTCATACTCAAACATGGCCAGCAGAACCAGATACCATGACCATGTCAAGATGGCTTTTTATCATTTCCAAGGATGGAGATATCATAACCTCCCTGAAAAAAATATTTCAATTGCTTGGTGTCACAGTCCACTTTAAAAAAAGTGACCTCTTTATCCCGGCATGGCACTAGAGCGATCCAAAATCACTCAAGAAGAGGGCATAAAAGAGACTTCTTACTAAACAAGGTTCATGCCTTTAAAACATTAGATTCAAATGAACAAACAACCCATACGTGACAGAGCACGGATAGAAAACCTGCATCAGCCAAAGCAGTGGAACAGCCCCTCAGTTGGCAACGATTCAGCACTGTGACAACGTGCTTAACCAAACCAGGAGAACAGCAGGAGAGCCTTAATGCTGCCTAGGGTGAAACCCAAGAGAAACCAAAATTGCCAGCTACAGCCAAAAAAAAGGGAGAGTAAGAGAAAAGAGGGAAAGAAAGAAAACGAGAAAGGAGAGAAATCGTTACAAGAGAAATAGGAAAGATGATAAATAACCACCACCTTATGCACTCTGAGTGTAGCAACTTGTGTTGCTTTGTCCAGCGGGTTCAGAAGATGGTGAGTGTCCACACTCAACACAGCACAGCAAGACACAAGGTTGTAGGCTTTTACAAGGATTTCAAGGATGGTGTCGGGAGGGGACAGGTAACATACTCTCATACCCTCACAGGCAGGTCCAGACATGCTCTCCAACACATCTGTTCCTGCTGCTGTGGGCTGGGGGGCATCACCTGCTTTGAGCCACTAACCCACACCGTGCTATGTCCATACACTTGGTTATCCTCATGGTGGAGAAGTGTTCCCTGATGTTCAGATGGAGCCTCCTGCATTTCTGTTTGTGCTTGTTGCCTCTTGTCCTGTCCTTAGGCACCACTAAGATAGAGCCTAGCATTGCTGTAGAGGTAGCTAGAAATGGATACCGTCATCTTTCTGTTTAATTGATAAACAATTAGAAGCACAATGAAGATTGAGATCAAACTAAATAGAGGTATGGGACCTTGTTTTCTGCCTCTTTCTATTTTCAAATGCTCTGAAACTCAGGAGGGTTCTAGGACCTGAGGTGTACTTCATACCTAGTACAGTATTTATCAAGATGGGAGAATTCATGATTTTTCATATTTCTGTGAAAAGAAAAGCCGTACCATTCTAAATAGGACCCTTTTAACTAAATCTATAGTGTTGTTTGTGGACTACTGACTTGAACTTAGAGCTAGTACATTTAGTGCTTCAGTCCACTTACACCCTCACGGGGAAACTGACTCCAGTAATATTTGTGATCACTACTACATTACATAAATGTACAGACAGTTACTCTATGTATATACACACGGCAGCAGTAACTGTGAAAGCGAAGCATGCTATTGTGCTCTTGGGACTTGATTCTCTGCAATTTACTCAGTTTTTCTTGCCAGCAATAGAAGAAGAAATAATAGTCTACCAACACAAATCACAGGACCTTTAAAAAAAGAGGATGATAAAAAATAAATCAAAATCTTGCACAGGAATTCACAAAGGAATAGCAGAAAGACCCAATTAATGTTGGATGCTACAGGGTTAGCTTCAGAGACTGCCTAAGGAAAGCCGTTTGATCTCTGACCCTCATGCTGAGCCGTCTGGAGAAATGCCAGTCTACCAGGTGTGGTGAAACATTACACAATGCAGACACCTGTTCATTCAGGACTTAGCACTACCCTGTCCTTTAACAAATGGTAATGATTGTGCACTGTACAGCTCGTTTCAGATATGCTAACTGCATTTGAAAAGGAAAGGCTATTTGCTCAGACACATCCTCATGGAAGGGTTTTGATGAGATTCCCCACAAAAACACCACAGTAGAGCTACCAGTCAGAGGTTGCAATGCTAAAATATTCCCAGATGAGAAGGAAAACCGCTCACTGAAATACAGCTGCAGCACCCAAGGCTTAGCCTGTACATGTGTGGCTGGGAGCCAGGCTGGCCCAAGAGCTTGTTAGCTCAGCAGCTGCAGCTACACATTGCTGCTAATGATCCATGCCACTTTCTTTGGCAGCAGACAAAGAACCAACAACACGATCACGTGGGTGAATTACAACCCTCTGTTGAGTGCCACAGTGTTAAATTGTGAAAGCTGGCCAAAGTTTTCCCGAGTTTTCCATGAGACTAGCCCTTCCTCCCTCCCTTTGAACACCGTGAAACATCTGCTCTGCTACTGGCTGGAGGGGCTCCCACACCATTCCAAAATCCATCTGTGTAGCGCTTTGGGTCCTGTCTGCTGTCATCATTACCTTCATGCTGCTCAGGCATGTTGCACTTCTTGCAGAATGGGAATTGTATTAAAGAGTCACTTGTGCTTATTTCTGCGCACAGTGTCCCTCATTCTCTTTGGATGGAAAAGCTCCACTATGCACACAATGAGTGATGTTGGTAAAGTATGTGCAAAACACACATTTTCCCCATATTCTGTAGAGATTTTTCTATTCTACTGTTCACAGAGATCACAGAAAGAAAGGTGAGGTAGAGTAGGAAAATAGCACTGTCAGATGCTGGATATTGTGGGAAGGCAGAAATATGGATGCTTTCACAGAGATTCTGTACAGCATGAGGGAAAAAAATAAGCAGTCAGTCTTCTGTGAGTGGATGTGGGAAAGCGAATTATTTGCTCCCATGCACTCAGAAGCTGCATAGTTACATAAGTAGAGGAATCCAGATGTACAGTGGAGATGAGACCACCTCAAGGCTTTTGAGTGATGCAAGGAGAATTTCACTTCACTAAGGATGAAAAGTTAAACCTCTAAAAGGGATACATAACTCTAGCTATGGAAAGAAACAAGATAAAGATATGGGACAGAAATAGAGGAGAGATCTGTAGGGTTGAATTTCCTGTTTTCCAAGGAGAATGATGGTGGCAGTACTTCTGCAGCATCAACTATACAACCATCTTTTCCATAAGTCCTCTCTTAGGCTGAGATTTCTGGACTTTCTGGACTATAAACAGAGACAAAACAAGGTTGAGAATCATAAGCTGTTTTGTTGTCTCTCAGTTGTCTGCTTTGCTGGCAGGCACCCACTTTGCCTGTGCCTAAAACCAACTCCAACTCTGAGAATTTTTCTGGCTAACTCAGCAAACCCCACAGCACAATAAATAGCACATGGGCATAAACAGATCCCAGGTTTCTAAGTTATGGAACTATATCAGTAAACTGGGGTCCTGTCTCAGTGTTTTGCAAAAAATCTAGCTTCTGTCTAAGCAGGTGGCAGGAGGCTGGCACTCAACTATTTTAAGCCCTCAGACTGCTTGTTCCTGAGAGGCCACTAAGAACATGGAACTCCTGTCTTGCTAGGATGTTGACTATAGAAACTAGTAAGTTCATGGGACTCAGAAAGCAATGCTATGCTTCAGTCAAGCCATAAACAAAATATGCTAACTCCAGCTGTAAAGTTACTGTTTGTAAGCATAGTCCTATCAATAAGTTGTCTACATTGAAATGTATCATCATACTCACTAGCTTCATTGGGCTCAGCCAAAAATGACATTATGCAGATAATCAAGGCAAAACAGGACTGTTAAAAACAAGCACCTCCATCTGTCAAATAACAATAAAAGCTGGAAGTTTGTGCAGCATTTGCTTTAGTTAACAGCAAGATGGTTTTTCAAGTCAAGAGCAGAGCAGTATATATTTATAAGTGTTTTTTCTTTTTTCCTTTTTTTTAAGAGAGGCTCTAGGCAGCCAAAATTAATAACCTGCAATATAATATCTTCAATTCTGCTAACAAGCAACTTCCTGTTAATTAGGGTAAATAGTGTGTATTGTAGAACTTGGAAAAAAAATATTCTAACTCATTTCCCCATCCCTTTATGTCTCCTTATCAGGCAGGATAGGTAAGCTAATGGTTCCATGAGTAGTACTGGGCTAAACAAACCCAGAGAAGCCTGGAAAAATACATTCAATATTAAAGAATCAGGACCCTAGAAGAAGTTTTCAAAATGAATTCTTACTCTTCATTGTGAATAGAAGTTCATGCCACAAAAATTCTTGTTTGTCCAAAGGAGTTTTGCCCCACAGCAGGAAGCCAAATTGATATGGTTGTGACTCCCAAGATAAACATTTCTCCTGTAAAGTACTTACTTCAGATCTTATCTACAATGCTCTTCTGCAGAGACCTTTAGAATCCAGATTTGTCGAATCTGGAATTCCTGATAAAATTAGTTTCATTTTAAATTATGGAGGTGGGAATAAAGCTATATGTGGGAATAAAGCTAAATATGGGGAGAAATGGGAGCCCTAAAATTTTCTGACTAAAAGCAAAGTCAGTGGAGATGCAACACGGATAGGGGCAGCACGCTTTCAATCAGAAACAAATGCAGCAAGGACCTCTTGCCCTGTTAAGTGCAGGACGACATGTTTGGAGACAGACATAGCCAGCCCCCACTATCAGCAAAGAGTATGATCCCTCTCACTACCCTCAAGGAGCCTGGAACCCAAAGACAACTGACTAATTGTTTTCCAAGAAGACAAATTGAAGATGCTGCTCCAACAGTCCTGCCCTCCAGCTCACCTGCACTCATTATAACATCATTGTAACACTAAAACACACCTCCACACGAAAGGCTACCTGCCTCCTCCCCAACTCTGAGGCAAAACATTCCCATAACCATTCTTACTGGGCATGTGCAGCTAAGTTTTGGCATGCAAAGTGAGAACTTTTTCTCCACCAGTCAGCAGGGTTTAACATAATGACTTCAGTCACGCAAGCTCGACCTAAAACTCTGCCCCAAAGGTGCAAGTTATAAAAATGCAAACAAAGCAGAAAGCTGTGAGTAGAAAATGCCATTGAAACTTTTGGGATCAGCCAACCACTTGGACCCCGTCTCTCCTCCTCCCACTTCTAATCATCTAGGGTAAGACCTTTGTGTTATATGTGCTAAATATATATCTTAACTACAAGATAATTATTAATATCTTCCTATACTTTGACTTTAACTACATATTTCTTACCTGCACATTGCTCCTATCTATGCTTGTGTGCTTGGCTTTAAATTTTTGCAAATGGTATCTTATCCCCAGTAACCAGCAAACCCTTATTTAATCACAAACTGTTACAATCAATTATTCTTAATAAAAACAACTTGTTCATACATATACAAGTCTCAGGAATCCTACCATCTGTTAAAGGGGATATAAAGGAAGTTTCTGATTGTCTTTGCAGGAAAAGAGCCCAGTAAAGTGGTGTGGAAAAAGCTGGACAACATTAATTCCCCTTGTGTATTTGCTCAGTGTACTATACTCTGGCAAGCTAGACAGTATATTTTGTTTTTCCGAGGTTATTGGAGGGGATACGAGTTAAACATGAACTAAGCAGTTTATTCCATTCTTACAATATTGTTGGAGGAAGTGTTAAGCAGATTGGTAAAAGCTCCCTTTCAGAAGTCTCTCGTATTATTTCAATTTAAGTCATGAAAATGGAAAGAGAAAAGACTGACTCTTGCTATAGTGGTAGGGAAATGACAATCAAATATCTATAGTGTGACTGGATAACTACAGCTGAATAGATAATGGGTTCCTGGGTTTGATGTTTTAATTTCTCTTCTGTTAGTTAATTGTTCCCCCAATGTATTTCTGGTTTGGAATAAGATTTTTAAGCTGAAAGATTTTGGGGTGGAGAGATTCCAGTAAAAAGAAAAAAGCAAACAAAAAGAAGAAAAACAAGACAGAGGAGATAGTCCATAATATTTATTTCACTAAACCTAATATGATTTTTCTTCAATAATTTCTTGGTTTATTTAAATGTCTTTTCAAACATGAAATTTTTTTAAAGTGGCAAGTAAGACTTCAAACAGCAGGTACTGAAAATGTTTTCTCTAACATCTCTCAGGAACATAGGTATTTTTCACCTGCCTATATCATCAAGATGAGGATGAATTTCCTCTTAATAGCTGGATCTGATGAGGGACCAGCAGGAAAGGCTGCTTGCTTCTTTTGAGAGAGGCTAGTCGTAAAACAGAGCAGCAGATATCTACACTTACTCTGATCAAAACCACAGAGAAGGCAGAAAAACAGAGACCTTTTGTTACCTGCTAGCTCAGACCATCACTTACCCAAGGCAGGAGACCTGGTCTCTGCTATTTCTGACTCAAGACGTGGTACTGGAAAAGCACCTCTTGCATCTTGGATGCCTCCACTGCCACTTACGTTCACTCACTTGCTCTCACTGACCTGGATATTAGCCCATATGTAAAGGTTAAAGGTAAAGCAGAAGAAAACAAGAGCAAACTTCAGAGCATCCAGGAGACTACAACGTCTAACTGGACACTAGATAGGAAACTGGACACTTTCTAGGTGGGAAACAGGAGTCTGTGTTCCTTGACTACATCAAGAAGAACAGGGACTTGAATGTGGATTGTCACTTCCTAAATGAACAACTAAGTCTGTTTATCCCACCTGTCCACACAGAATCAGCAGGGAGATGTTTGAAACCACAAAGCTGGCTCTGCAGGATAGTACAGTTTCTATGCCTCCACTGCATCCATTTCTCAAAAAAACCCCACAAATACACTTCAGTATAAACCCCACCCTTGTCTTTTCACCATCATTCCCCAATTCAAATGAATGTCTTTTTTATAGGCAAGTATTGTAAAAGTATGACATAGAGCCCTATTGTAACAAGACTGACTTTTTTTTCCTGGTCCTCTTAACCAAACATGGATTCAAGTGACAAAAGCAGACACAGAATTTACCTGTCTTTGTCACAGTCACTTTTGATTACAAAGAATGACACTCTGAACACTGTATGAATTCTTTTGTGGTACAGAACTCAAATCCCATCTCAGTGAAAAGAATAGAAGGCAAGATTTTTTCCATTTTTTTGTGCTTGTCATGTAGTTACTTACAATAGATTCACTTTATTTACCTTGGTATAGGCAGGGCAGAATAAGACAATGTAAGAGGGGACGTGTTGCAGAAAATAAAAGCACCTGCTGGAATGCAAAGCAGCAAGGAAGGTCTTCAGCTACCAAACTGAAGACTAGAAAAAGAGCAAGCTCTGCCCCACCCCCGCCTCGCTGCAAGGCATGTCAGAATCAAAAGGTAGCAGCATATTGCATTAGTGACTGCTTCTTCCCAGGCCTCTCCTGCCCTGTGAGTCAGTGGTGATGATGGCCAACTGTGTTCATGCTCCTATTGAGGAGCAGAGTAAGAGAGCAAGCCTGGCTGTGTGCCTACCTTGCTTCATTTCTTTCCTGTGGTGGTGGGGACAAAGACTTCCTGCAATGTGAGAGCTCTTATTTTGCTGACTTTGTGATCTGGGAGAGCTGCTGCTGTCCTGGTTCTGAAGCAGGTTACAGAGATTGTGTATTTGCCTGCAACATTTTTTGGGACTGCATTCTGTACCCAGATTCAATGGTCCCACACAAGGAATAAGCTTTTCTTTTCACTATGAACTAACTTCTAACTGCAGTTCACTTATTTAACAGAAAGCCAAAGCTATGAAAAGTACTTATAGTCTCAGGAAGAATATAACTCTTGGTTCCTTACACCATAGTTTGCAACAATGCTACAGATGCTTACACAGATCTGCAAATCAGTGTATAGGTCTTGGACAAGTTTCAAGCTCAAGCTCACACAAATAAAAAATCTCAAGAGTTCTGATATGTTTTACGTGACAGAATCAGCTTGTACGGTCAGAAAAAAGGTTCTTGTTACCCACATCAGTGTCTGCCTTTCTGCTGTACTTACAAATATTTAATGCAAGTGGTAAGAAATTACTTTTTCACATGTCTAATACAAACATAAGCAGATTTTGAACTCCCCATATGTCTTACCGGTCGAGTACTCAGTGTTCCAACGGGGCTGAGGAAAAATCTGTTTCACTTTGTTGGCTTACAGAGAACATTTATCCCTTCCTCCAAATGATATGGTTGCAGGTGGATTTCCCACAATCTTACTTTGTTAATTTTGTTGAAATGAATGAGATTCCTTTCTAACAGGAGTAAATGCTGAAAGATACAGCAGAAGAAAACTAGGTACATTGCAGTTACTGCCACAACATAATAAATTGACCAAAATTCCACCAGATTACAAAGCTGCTTTCAGAGACAATAAATCAGAACTCATAAGTGGAAGTGATTACTCTTGCAGCCCATCTTAGAAGATTGCCTAGCACCATAATTTGATAATTCTCAGTGCTAGTTTATTTTACTGCTGGGCTGTGAATCTTATATAAACAATCCTAGAAGGACTGCTGCAAACCACAGAAGCACAAGTATTTACAGAACAAGCCACCTTCAAGCAAGACAAGTTGCAAGCTTCAGTGCCAGCCACCCCTGGAAACCTAATCCACAAGAGACGTTTCAGAAGGGCTTATGTGTTACCCTATGAGTTTTCTGTAGGTTTATTATGGAAGTGTAAGGTCAACCAGTGTCTAAATATCAGTTTATTACCAAGTTCAGTTTTGTTTAATTTCAGGAGCTCTGTAGCAGGTATCCTGGCACATATCATTATTGAATTAATTTGAGGTCTAAGTTGAAATCTAGACCAAGGTAATTTAATGCACAAAGTGAAAGAATCAATCAATCAGTCTCAGTTTGATAATTTGCAACAAATACTTTACACTGGTCTTCTGCTATGGGTAGCATTCTCAGCATATGCTCTAAAAAATTAGAAAGTAGAAGATATGAGGAAAAAAAACAGAACAATCAAACACAACACCAGAGTCAAAGGAAAAATAAATTCTACTTACAGCAGCAGTACCAAAAAGCACTGATATGCTAGGATCTAGTCTCTTTTATCCAAGGTTCATCTGTTACAAAAAATATTTTCATAAAAAAAGAAAAAGGAAATCAAACAGAGAAAACATTTTCTCTTGCTCCTCATCCCTGTGAATAATTGTGATAACAACAACACAAAAAAAAAATCCCCAAAAAAGCCAAGCAAAAGATTTGCTAAATTAACATTTAGAGAGTTCAAGGAACATATTCAAATAAAGAAAGGTATCATCATACCATTGATGGATACAATATGAAATAAATTATATCTCAGGATGTTAATTGGTTAGTCACTGCTCAATTTCTGTGTCTGTGGTACTAAAATAGTCACAGGGACCAACTGCCTTACAAAAAAAATAATAATGTAGGCACCTTTAAAGGGAAATGGCCATAGTGGAGCATACAGCTATGCAGCATCTGAGCTGTAGATAAACTATTCAGAGATAAACTTAACATTTAATTGCTTTTCCCAAGTGAAGCCAGGAGGGGAAAAATAAGATAAGGATGCAAAGTTAGGATAAAGATGAAGAGTGTTTACACATTGAATGACCACTATGTTTTCTACCCACAATGACAATCAAGCCTAGCAGTGGTTTTGATCTAAGATTTGAAGCCCATAATACAGGCATTTCACATATTAGTTAGTCATCTGGTGACATTTATGGATGAATCAAAAGACCTAGGACATGATTCATCTGGCATACTATAGATATCTATCATAGGAAGTGCTTCATCTACCATAGATGAGCTGAACTGTACCATGAAAGTATATTTCTCCTCACCAGTCCTAAAAATACTGTTCTGGTTTGAGATAAAGCAGAAATAACTTTCTAACTATTCAGCTAAGCCTCATTTTAGTAATTTCATTTTCTGCAAGTTAGCAACATTTTTTTGCAAGCAGTAGTTGTCTGTATAAGTGGTCTTGGTTAAAATTTATGATTATCACCAAAGAGATGGGGCATTAATATGCAGAAATGCCATTGCTTATGTTAGTTTCTACGGAGATCAAGAATACTCTTGAACTGGCAAATTGCCATAAGTCAAAAGGGTGAAAAAGGGTTGCACATCCATGGAGAAGTGAACAGGACAAGTGACCCAAAACTGGTCAGCAGAGTATTCCATGCCATGTACATCATACTCTGTACAAAACTGAGGAATCACAAGAGTTAAGACCTCTTCTTAGATAGACAGCATCTAATAAGAACCTCATCTGCCCTTTTACCCGTGATCCTGGATCCATGCACTCCTAAATCCAGTTCCTGAGTCCAGCTCCCATCTGTCACTAAGATACAGCCTAGGACCTTTCCCCGTGCCCGCTTTTCAGCATCAGTGGTGATATATAGTTATTGTAAACCTGTTGGCAGGATAAGACCTAAGTTACTTTGTACCACATTTGCTTGGTCCACCCACAGTACAGGAACAAAGAGTATGGACCAGTGTTGAAGCACAGCTTTGGTCCCATGTGAGCTCAGATTAGGTCTCTTCCTGACCATATACCCACGGAGAAATGTTAAAAATACCAAGCAGTAGCAATTGTGCAAATTGGGTCAGGTCAACACCAGATGACAGTGTGATTTTAAGGTGAAAGTATTTTCATCAATTTCAGTGTGAGTAAACTTTGGCCAACTGGGAGAATGCCTGGAGACCTCACAACTAAGGTGTTTTTCCAAAACAACAAAAGATATTAAGAACCAATTGTCACAGACATGAGATGTTTACTTAAGTAATTAAATTAAAGAAAAAATCCAAAACAATCAAACCACTAATCAAACCACCTCCTCTAAAAAAAACCCAAACCCTAAGCTTAGCATTCCATTTACATGCAGCATGCTGAGCACATTTGAAAAATCTGACCTTAAATTAATATCTCAAATAGGCTTAAAATGTGTTTTTTGAAGGAAATGTTCTTGCTGTCATGTCCATGAGAAAATGAAGAGAGAAGAAAAATGTAATCATAGTCATTTAAAACTGGGTATCTAGTTTACCAAAATATGCCTGAATGTTATCCCCCATTATTCACTACTTTATCTTAGCTGTAGTCCATGCTTCTGCCAGATACAGGCATCAAAGTGTAATTTCTATCTGAGTAGAATCTATCTATTACAGAGAGAATAGAATTAAAATATATATACATATTGTTAAAATACATATGACTCGGCATCCCTCATTCAGAAATACGAAAGACCTTATGATTTGATTGAAATTTGAGGAGTAGTAGGGAAGAAGAAAAAAAAAGATGTTTTGATTTGGAACCGTAGCTTCTCTACAGCAACCAAATTCTTCATGAAGTATCAGCAATTTATAAGAAAAAACAGTGATGTGAATTAAAACAAATAAGCATTTTAATAACAACTCTCAGGAACTTTTACAGGTTTTGAAGTTCTCAAAATCCAAGAGCTAGTCTTGATACTAGTTCTAAAATGGAAGTGGTGTACCAGTTAGAAGAAGCATGCCTAAACTTCTGTATATTTATTTTACATCTGACTTACCTGGCTGAAAAATCTGTTCAGGTAGGTCTTTTAAAAAGAGAAGAATATACATTAGATAAAACTCTCTTTAAAATTTTCTCCCTTTTTCATTACTAATTCTTTGGCACAGGCAAGAATAAAAGTATTTTAAATATTTTTTCCACCTGTTATATTGCTAGCCTTTATTTTATCTTTCTTGTATTGTCCAGCAGAGTACAACGAATCAGTTTCTCTCTCTGCAAGAATCCATTTCATTTCCTGTTTTTCCTGAACAAGCAAGTGCATTAATATTCAATTTTCTGGCTCTTAGAATACTTAAGCAGTAATACATTGAAAAACAAACAAACAAAAAACCAAATTATATTTGGAACACTATGGAGAGAAAAAAACATTGCCAGTCCCCCCCAAAAATCCGACACCTGCTGCTGTTATATTACGTATCCTGGTTTTAACAAAAGGTTAAAAACCAGCAAACAAGAAAATCAACAAACTCCTGCATAACATTAAGAAACTGTCTTGGTTTAGTTTGAAATGTACACAAAATAAATAATATAAAATGGCCACTAATACTGCTGCACAAGGAACACAGACAGTAAGGACTCAGGGCTGCTAACTTCTGTGTTTTGCTGCAAGATTCTAAAGAAGGCAGTTTGGTTTTAATTTGTCTGCTCTTGGAGTCATTTGCTTGGGGAAGACTTATTTTTAACCATTTTTTAAAGATTGTCTACAACAGTTCAGAAGCTGGACAAGCCTGACAATACACTGGTCTACAAAACGTAGATTATGCCAAGTAAGCTTATCTCATCTGGTGTTCAGAGCAGTGATTTCTGAATGATTATGGCTACCGAGACTTAGTATTTTCTACTGTTTCTTCACAACCATCATACAGTCCCTTGCTCTACAAATTATAGGTTTAATTATGTTACAAAAACATTTAAAACTGGAAGATGGAGCAGAGAAGACAGATATTTGTCTGTCTTCCCACAAATATATGAGAAACAGGTGACATACATACACTACAGACTGAATACTGATGTTCCCCCCAGACAGCCAGCCAGGGTCTGCTGGCAGTGCAGTCCTGTAGGGAGGTACCCCTGAGCCCATAGTCATCTGTAACCAAGCCAAGATTTGTATTCTCTGCTTTCAGGAAAAATTGCAGTCTTTTTTTGTCCTACTAAGAAGTATGTCTCTCTTCCACATACTTCAGGTTTTAGATGAATAAAATCTTCACCGTAAAGTATCAGCACAAAGGCTGATGGCTGCTTTCAGCCTCCTGACTCCTTTCAGCCTCCTGATTATGCATAGTGGATAGATATGGTGATTAACAGCCAAAAATGTAGGTCTGTGATGAAAGAAACTGTCTGGATTCAGAAGTTACCGAATGAGACTGTTGACAAATGGGCTGGAATGATTTTGCTTAAATAGAAGGGGAATCAGGCACGTAAAATTAAAACAGTAGTGCTAAAGCTGAATGACAGTTTAAGTCTTCATCTTCTGGATACTGCTGTCATTATCGAAATTGGCCTCTAAAGAGTCACTGAAACTTGAAGAGTTTTGAGAAAATATCATATTTAGGGACAAATATAATTATTCATCACATATTTTCTGACTGAAATGAAAAAGCCATTGTAAGCTATAGTTGGCAGATAGCAAGCACAGCTTGAATGAGAAATGCACAAAGTGAAAGCTATGACAACCCCATGGAAAAGTAGGCCTTATTGTTTTATAAAGCAGTTTAGCAGCCCCCAGGATTACATCCTGAAGGACCTAAGACATCATATCTGTACACATATGCTGCAGCAGTGCTACCTAATTCCTTGCTTTGGGCTTCACTTGATAATATGGGTGCATATATTATCTCTTACTTTAGTCTGACGTCCTTCATGCCGTGTATTTTCTTTTACTCAGGTCTTGCAATTTCAAAACATACTTGTCTGTCTGCAGTGACAGTGACAAACCTTATGAAAACTTGAAGACAAAGCCCTTAGCAATCTTAACAAAATTCCACAGTTCTTGTATTGATATTGGAAGCACATATGAGAGTTCTATTTTCTTCTACCAGTACCACCTCAAAAGAATTTTTTTCCTTTATATGAACGCATTTAAAACAGCTTACAACTGTCTACTAAAGAGACAGCCTCTCCCCCTTCCTCTTCTAGGTGTCTCCTGCTTCCCATGCTGTCCATCTGGAATACCTCCTCCTGGCCAGGTGCAGTCATAAAATGATGCTTCTCAGCCCACTTCATTGTCCTCAAGTGACAGATGGGATTTGACTATAGATGGTAAGCCATAAGCACATGAAGCAGATGAGCAGTTAATTATCAATGCTCATGTTTCTGTGCAAATATCTGTAGAAACTAGGCATAAAAATATAGCCTTATCAAGCCAGTTAGCCCATCCTTTCTTTATTAACACTTTTTTTTCATCATGTGGTACATTTTAAAGATTTGCTTTTTGGGTTAGCTCCCCCTGCTCCCAAAGCTGCTTTTGAAGTCCCAAGTGACAAAGTTTCTATCAGATCCCTTAGGAGACTATTTCACAGCCTCATGAAACTTGCTGTCAGGAAACCTTTTCTTTCTGTTACGCCTAAAGCTAATAATTGAAAAACTGAGCAGGAAAAAAAAAAAAGTAAAAGTCATACCTGATAAATCTGCAGAACAATTTCTAAAAACAAAACTGATCTTTCATGTTTCCTAGGACACATTAGCACTTCTGTAAATGGTTGTATTAGAAAAAGAATCAGTGTAATTTTCTCTTGGGGACAGGTTTCACTTTATCCTACCATATTATACAGATCTAAAGAAATGGATCAATAGAGCAGAAATGAACGTGGTGATCCCAGGAAGAAAAGCAACACAGTCTGTCTTTCTTATATTCCAGGTCAAAACATAATTGTCACTGTCTATACAAGCAGCCAGTGTCCCAATATAAATTCATTTATTTAACCAGTATTGAAAACATACAGAAGAATCTGGAGGGCTTTAGTCAAAGGTTCTCCTCCAGGGATGCAGATACTTCATAAAAAATCTCAGAATTTCCTTAGGTTTTCAGAGTAGTTCAAAATCACATGAAAAAATGTGCTAAAAACTCAGCCTAAGGAAAATACTGGAAACAAAGACATATTTTAGGATATTACTTTAATCACATTTGGCATGTTTCTTTCATATACATATGCCAGCTTTCTGATGTTCTTATGTGCTGAGTCTCGAGAAGTTTGTTTATAGCTTATAAGTAAAGATATTTGATTAAACAAGACACGTCAGCCTCAAGAAATAGGTGAGTTCTAGATCCTGACAAGAGCTGTCTCTTTGACAGTCTTTTAGTCTCCCTTATCCTTTTTCTCTTGGTTCAGAGCCTTCCATCTATTCTTTTCTGTCTGAAAAGTCTCCCTAGAATGATCCCTCACCAGCCACAGCAAACACTCCCCTGGAGATGCAATGCAGGTGAATTATTCAGCCCATATAAAACTCATGTCAGTCAGAGACTAAATGCACACCAAAAGTCCCATCACAGGCTATGGAAACAATATCTATGAAAGCGTTTCCCCTATCTGCCATAGCTTCTAATCTGTTGCAGAGATTGTGCCCTAAATACAGGAGCTCAGACTCCTGCACCATCAGGAAGCACACCTTTCCAGGAGATGTCTCTTCTATACAGCCAGAAGTCATCATTATTAGACTCTCAGATCAATAGTTTCTCAAGAAAGAAAGCAGAATGTTCTTTTTCCTTTTTTTTCAGCTTAAAGAGATCAGTAATGCAACTTGACATTTTCTTCCCAAGCAGTAGGTGAAGGCCTAGATGCTCCAGCTACCAGAGCTCAGCAGCAAACCTCCCAGTGTTCCCACCAATGCAACTAATCCCTCCAATTGTGGAGAAGCCCTAGGTGCAGACAGAACAATTTGCACCTAACAAGGAATTAAACACTATAGAATTTATCTGAATTACTCCAGCCATAGAACGTGATTATTATCAGCATCACTGCCAAGTCAGGGGTGCTAATAACTTTGTAAATTCAGCAGTGCAGCTCTGTCTCAATATCCTTGTAGATCACTTTTTCTGCCCACGCTTGCAGGTACTGAGTAATTAACACCTCTTTTCACCCCACTGAAGTACAGCTCAGACAAACAATGTGTCAGGTGGTACAATGAGGACTGTGAGAATCAGTATCCTGACTCAAACCAGAAGTTTGAACTGTGTCATGACTATGGTATATCCAACTTAACATCTCATCTCTGCTAGTAGTCAATAAGGGAAACCAATCAAATAACTTAAAAGCTATGCAAACATACAGTGATAATTTCCTAGAATACCCTCTCTCTCAGACTCTTAGTAATTTGTGGTTGTGCCAACATTCCTAGCTGAAGATACTGTCTGTGTATAAAAAGCTTCTTTCTTTTGTTCATTTCTCCAATTGATCTATAAATGAATGCAAAGATTTAGAAATTTCTGCAACCTGCAGGAAAGGGTTTCACAGCTTTTCAGAATCCCAAGTGCATATTGTTTATTCCAGACCTGTCACTTGCCAGTTTAATCTGTTGTCCTCTAAGACTTGTATTAGAAAAGACAAGGAACAAAAGTATCTTTCATTGTCTTAGATATCTTTATCGTAGCCAGCCAGAGTAAATCTCTTCTGAGCTGAAGAGTAAAAAGGCTATTCAATCATTCTTTGTGCAAGAACTGTTCCACACAGACATCCAAACAGCCCTTCTCCCTTTTTTTTTCCAGTTCCTCTTCCAGGACCAGAACAGCATAACGACATTGATAAAAGCACTGAAGTCTCTTAGCAGCTCAAGCTGAAACAAAATGAACTGTGGTACACAAACAGGAAATTGTACTGGTTGCATGCTTAGCACTAAAGAAATTACCAAATAATGTTACTGGATCATCTGCTGCACCTATAGAGCAATGCAACTTTGTACCAACCAGAAAAGCTTATGCAGCACTTCCAAGGGATGTCTGGTAGATTTACAGGGACTAGACTCTAAAGTTGTATTTCTGAGCTAGGCAGTACAGGAAGACATTCTGGCAAATATAGAGATGTTTGTGGCATCAGCGAAAACTCTTCCTTCTGCCATTCTATTCCATTATACAGAAATATAAATAAAACCATGAATGAATCATCACTTGATAGATCTCAGGAATTCACAAATCACAACCTTACTGAAGACACAGTGAGTAAATTACCTGTATTTAATGACTACTACTATAGCTACTCATGGACTATGTGTGTTAAACACAGTAAATATCTTTCAAGATTTATTGTCACTTTTCATCTCCATTGCAGTCACTTATTAGAAGCTTTTGCATTAAGAAAAACAAGTTAACATGTTGCTGCTGACTGCATGACCTTAAAAGCAGGTCCTTAGGAGTAACTGTTTTTCACAGGCATTGCTTCTTCATTTAACTGAATGTCATGGGAGAAAAAGCGTGTCTGACTAACTATGGGAATTATCAGTGCAACTAACAGATATGGAAGACTGCCACCCTGTTTTGGGTAATGGAAGTTTGGACAGTTGAAACTGGACTGTAATCTGCAGAATGAGGGACTAGTTGTAATTCAGTCTAATGACACCAAATGTGAAATGGGTGGTTGACAGCTGTAGAGCAGAACCTTTTTAGATTTAATGGCATTTGTTTGGTTGGTTTTCTATCAGTGCAGACTTAAAGGCAGTTGTGAAAAAGTGATAAAGAAACACTGTGATCAAGGAACTTAAGAATCTTTTTGCTGGGTTAATGTGAGTAATTACAAATCTTGTAGCGGAGAAAGTCTGTATGTTTTTCCCATATGAACCATTTATAAACAGTTTGTATTTTTCTCAATGAATAACTATGCCAGTGATTTTGGGTCAGCTGAGCTTTCTGATTTTGCTAGATTAATTATTTTCACTACCAGAGCCAGAGGTTCAGTAGATGATGATATCAGTAGAATTTCTCCTAGTAAGAATTTCATTAGTAATTCAGTATGATAGTTCACAGTAATAGGCAGAAAATAAGTGAAGAAGATTTGGTTTGCCTGGATATATACTTGGAAAATCCCAAGCAGGACCATAAGGTAAGTGTAGTTATTTTTTGATAATTCCAGATGCCAGTATATACATATCCCTCCCAAAAGACTATTAAACTCAGCAAAAGGAAGGTAATACATGTGATTACTATTTTTTTTAACTTTGTTAAAGCATGTAAAGAAGTTTACAAAAGAGTTCAATGGTTTCTACTTTTGCTAATACTTGCTATTTGAGTACTGTTTTCATAGTCTTGGTAAAATGAAAAGCCTAAATGGAGCTTTACAGTGGGCTTACTCATGTGAGTCATAGCTGACTCTTGCTGCTGCCTCATAACTCAGGGATTTGATCGGTTCTCCATTCCACCCTTTTAGCACTACTTCACCATTGTTTATGGCTCAACATATCGGCTCATGGTTTAATGGTTACCTGTTCAACAGCTCTACTGCAGACACTGTCTGTGATCACAGAGTAGTTCAAGCCAAAAATCCATGCCCCATTCTTCTCGCTGATAGAACAATAACAGTAACCCTGTTCACATGGAAAGTGCTAAGGATCAATTTATTCCTATTTACCCAGAGTCCCGAGTGAAAGATATAGTTAAAGTGCATGGAGTTGCTACTTCAGTGTCAGTATATTAATATACTGTCCCTGTAAGCTCTACACTCTAGGAAAATTTTGGCTTAAGTCATCAGTAACTCATCATTTCCCTTTCCGATGAGTGATAGAGATGAATCACCTGTTAATGACAATTCCAAACACATTTAAAAGTGTAGGAGTTGGGAGTTTCATTTTTTATATGTAAGATAATACAAACCACGTGCCCGCCAACAGCATTCCTAGTATAAACAATCCTGAACTGCTGCAATGCAGCTGCTCTGCTATGGGAAACTTTCATAAATTTTTTCAGCTGCTTCTTTTACCTTTCAACTCTCACAAAAGTTTTGGTGGTGAAGTCCTTCATATTTCCTTGATGATCAGTCATCTGTGTGTGTCCCTTACCCTCCAACTTCGCCGTTGTCCAAGCCTTACACTCCAGTACTATGTGTTGATAGCCATGTTAACTTCATATTACTCACCCTGTGAATCTTAAAGCAAATTTATCAATTTTAGGGTCTATTTTATTTGGAGAGGTCATTGAAATTTCATCTGTCCCCTTTATGCATAACTATCCACAAAAACAGATCTACTAGGGTGAGTAAGCAGACAAATGGGAAAGGAGGAAAGAAATATTCTGCAAGAAAAAGAGATACAATGTCTGTATGGCTATAAAAATCCAAAAAATGCTGAGAAAGACTGATTTTATCAAGAATTGAGAGACAAGTTTGAGTTAATTGGATTAGACTGACGGATTATTTGGAGAATGTCTGTTTACTAGAATATGCAAAAGTTTATTTTCTGTAAAAAAAAGTGCAAAATGCCATATCAAAGCTCTTCACATGATAAAAATTTCAATTTTGTTTTAAAACACAATACATGAGCTTTCCAGGTGAAAATATTTTTTTTTTTAAAGCAAAGGAAGATGTTGCCGAAAAACCTTCCTCCAATATCCTTCACATAACTGGTGAACTAATTTGAACAGAAGGTATTTTCTACTGAAAAAAAAATGACTGGAATTCTTCACCAGGTGTCATTAAGTTATGTCTCCCCTTTTGCCAACACAGAGTAGTTACTCCCCTGAGTGTATCTTTCATCTTCACTAGACTATAAACACTTCATAAACATCAGTATGCTTAGTCTTAAGACAGGTCTTACCTTCTTTACAAAAGCAGAAGTAAAAAGCAAGGTTTATGTCCATGGCAAAGAATGGAACTAACCATAGCCACACACACATATGCCACTCTATATAAACGTATATTTAACGATTTGAAAAAAAGGAATTACACAGGATAGAAAGGAATCAAAAATGGGGTTTGAGATAACTTGTGATATTTTATTCAAACAGGAGGAAGATACTTTGTTTAAGTAGGACTCATTTAACCTTAAAAAAAATATTTATTTTTTCTGAAGTGGAAATGCAATCATGAATTATCAGAGCATTTCATTTGAAATTACTATTTCCATTTCAGAAGTAACCTAATATATAATATACGATAGGTGGAAAAATTCCCCCAATTAAGCAAACTGTAATCATGAAAGTTGTCCTCCATTTTTCTTTGCAATCAAGTGTGTGTTTTTGGCAAGTTTCACTGAGTGATGCCCAGGTTGTTTCTTGAAAACCTACTCTGACTTTGAGGCCAAGCCTTAATTACAAGGTTATGCTTCCTACATTGGTTTTTTTTCTGAGTTTGTCCTGCAATAAATGAATATATATCACAGGAGCTGGTATTGCCATTCCTTTCCCTTGCCGAATGCCAGGATTTACTGGATATCAATACTAAAATGCACTTACTGCTATATAGTCTACATTTCATTTTTATTAATTTTTAATGGTGGTTAGAAATATTGATCTTAAAAAATATTTGTAATGATTGAATCCTTACTTTACTTTTAATTTTATCCTGCTTATTTCATATATATTTGGCAAACGCCTCATATTCTAGCTGTCTGTGATTTGCCAGATACTAATATTAGTGATCTGCTAAATCATAGTTCATATTGTGTTTAGATTTCTGTTCATCTTAATCACATGTGGTATGGATGTTTCTGCTTCTTTGAATGACTAAAACATTTGAAAACATGAACATTTGGATTTCACTAGTCAAACAAATCTTAGAAAATTATAGGAGTCAGTAGAACTCAAGTGACCAACACCACTTAATGTCACCCAAAGCTTAGCATCTCCCAACAGAATTGTAAGGAACCAACTCTCTCCTGGGCATCAACTTCCAGATGCCTACTGGTAAGCTCATATGCCCTTTTCTTATCAGAGGTAAGTATGATTTTACTACCTGATGCCCTATAATCATTCATCAATATTTGTTACTGTATTGCAAGATGGTCAAAAAAAGACTGTGTGTTGGCAAGGTATGTGGTTTTATCTTGTGCCTGGTAAGACTACAGAAATAAACTCCCATAAATTTTTAGAAGAGCCCAACAATAAAAAGACCCCAGAATATGTTATATAATGAATGTATAGCCACCAGAGAGACTGTTTTGAAGCAAAGTGGAAATCATTCTGAGAATGAAAATCTGAGATCCCATATTAATTCTTTCCAAACAGCTCTCAGGTAATATTTTGCTTAAATATCAGAGAGACTTTGAAAAATTCAATCAGAAACAGGACTCCAAAGCTGTGTTATTTTGTTCTTAAATGTCTTTGCCACCCACATCTAAAGACTCTGAAAATGTGGCACCTTGAAATACTGTGACAGATGAAACTGGCTTCTGAAGACAGACTTGATTTGCTGGAGACTAAGATTTGCTGCAAATGAAGTCTCAAGCTACTATTTGTCTTTTACCTAAGCCAACAAGACAAGACATATTTAGGAAGAACATCTGGCTGCAGAGTTCATATTTGTTCTTTATGTACTTGTCAACCTAAAGAAAAAAGAGGGGACAATTGTGAGAGAATACTATATCATACACTCAACTTGGGAGACTTTTTATTTAGGTTTTCCTAAAATAAGCTTGATTTCCCCTTTGTGGAAAACTGCATTTTTAATGTATGCATTAAATTCATCACAGTTCCATGATAAAAAAATACAAGCTATCAAAAAAATCCTTGAAAGCAATTCCTTAAAATGAACATGATTAGACTAATATAAAATAATTTTTTAAAAGAAAAAATCTCTGTAAGTAATAGAAAGACACAACACAGACTAGAAAGACCTAATTCTCAGTTTGTTCTCTAGTATCTGGCAAGGTGGTATTGTAAGGCTCCGTATCTCTGATGGGCTGTGTATGTAACATCTACCCCAACTAGGTATCAATTTTGGTTAGGTCACCACGGGATCTGCCTGTGAGTTAGGACCAACTACAGCAATATGGGAGTAGCAGGATCTGTCAAATGAGAGGACAAGATTAATGAGGCATGCTCGAAAGAACTGCAGCAGCTGCTCTTCAGCCTGAGGGCATTATTTATTTTTAAATGTAAATCCTATAGTTGAGATAGGATGTAGCATAACTTTGATTTTTCCATTCAGTGATAGGATACTGATGCAGAATAGAAGTCATCATTGCACAGAAATTTGCCTCATTTTCAACCTTCTTGCAGGAAAACAGATTTCTTCCTTTTCTTGGCACAATCTTAACTGCAAGGAAGTCTCCTGAGCCACAAATCAACAGGGTCATCACAGACCTCTGTTATGCTGGTCACAGAATTAGGCAATTGTCAAAGGGGGAAACATAACACAAAGATGGGCATAAATTGCAACTATTTGAGGTCCAGCACAGAAGGGTCAAATCTTAGTCCATTAACTGCACTTTCTGGAAAAGAGGGTATGAAGATAAGAAGATGGATCTGTCATGTTTTAGAAGGTCTCTCACATTAATTTTAAAGTTTGTTGTTAGGTTCTAGTAAGACTTCAGGAAGGGGTTGTAATTACTAAAGACTGACTCATCTGCTCAGTGATGATAAAAAACTTTTTGTATTCATTGCTAAGGGAAAACAAATATATAGCATTCTCATTCTACTCCCTAGTACATGAAGATGAAAGAAAGATGGAGAAAAAAGAAACAAATGCACAAAGGGCTTGAATGTTTTTTTCTGTGTTCATCAAAACTCTAGAATAGGTTAGAAGTGACAAATGAGGCACCTCACAGTGGCACAAGAAGGAATTGGTTTCCTTCAGTGTGACTGAAAATATGTATCAGATCATAAGCTCTTCTGACACTCTAGCTCAGAAGTAAGGACTGTACAAATATCTGGAGAGAGAGAGATATGTTCTTAGATGTATTACTGTTGATTCTTCTATCTTCCTCCTTATCCTACCAAACTTTTTCCAGTCTTTCTACAAACATGAGCTTCTTTACCTTCAATGCATTTGCTCTCATAAATATCCTTTGTGTTGCTCCTCAAACTCTCTGCCAGTTATCTCCAGTTCATATGAAACTACTGTCACCTACCTCTGGATCTGAAAGAATATGTCATTTACTAAGGCACTTGCAATTTCTCCTCACATCAGCTGGAGGACCATCAAATCCAGCCATGGTAGGGTGCTGGGAGACGATGGATAGGGGAAAGCTCAATCTCTGGGATACTCCTGGCCACAACATGTAATAGTGAAGCCTCTAAATAACCTCCCTCAACTCAAGAAGATATCACTGTCAAAATGTGTCTGGGGAGCTTTGAACAGAAGATGTAACTGTGGTGATAGGAAAAGTTCACACTGTCCTTGCAAAGTGTTCATAGCTTGGTATATTACTTGGTCACATGAAATGGATTAGAAAATACTTATACAACTCACAGTGATATTCATTAAGTGAATTGAGATTTAACAGGGAAAGCTGTAAGATATTTTGGCTATAGTCAGCCTGCAAAAATAACCTCTTGGTCCTTTCCTCCATGACAATTTCTGGGACCTAACACATTTTTCTACTGAACATTTCCAGAGGAGATAAGCTATCTGACTTGACTACAGGGAGAAAGTGCAGTCAATGATTTGGAGAGCAAGGAATCAATGTTGTACCCTTATTTACAAACCGATATACAGTAAATAATTGCTAGCCACAGTGATAACATTCACTTACACTGGAGATAACTCATATAAAATGCCAACTAGCTGTCAGTTTAAGAAACCAATAAAATTATCTCAGTCCAGATCAGTTATGTTCTATCAATAGAGTTTGGTCTTTTTCTATTTTAGCTTAGTACACTTGTTTCACATGAAAACTGTGTAGAGTTTTCTAGAGTATCCCATGTATTTACTTAGTTACAGGAAGAGTCACAAAGGGAAGGAGATCAAATGACTACTGCAATTATTGGGAAGGTTTTGATTTTTATCTCTGAGGAGACACATTTCTTGTTGGCTGCTTTCAAACCAGACAGGGACTGCTGAGTGAGACATGACAGGCATCTCTTTCCCCTTAACTTTTCCATTTGTCATTTGACTACTCATTGTTTTCATTCTGTACTGAAAAGGCAGATATATTTTTTTAAGCTTGGTAACAGAGAGACCTGATATAAACTCTGCTACAGTCAGTTTTTCCTATCTAGCACATATACAGGTGCTGCCCTTTCACTGGTATCAAAATATACCCATCCTGCCTCTGCAACAGTGTATGTGACATGTTTAAGACATTGTGTTTTCCTTTCCTGTTCTTAGTTTTTATCTTTATGATGTAGCAAAAGAAGGATTAGTTAGTCTGATTGACTTGTATACTGAAGATTTTCTGAGGAGTTTAGACAAGATGAGGGAATGGCCAAAGACTCTTTGCACATGGTGCCATTTCGAGATCCCTTGCTTCTAAGCTTGCCAAAGAAAAATTGCACCTCTAAATGTAGGAAAGGGAAAATTCCTTACTTCCTCACCAGCGTATTTCCTCCAGTGTTCCACATCTGACCTGCAGCCCTTCTCCCAAGTAAGCCAACTCAAACTCTATTGTTTTAACTGAACAGTTGCAGCTATTTGTCTCAGTCCAACACGTAAAGACTTCTGCTCAGGCCTGACCTTCCTTCTCTGGCTTCAGGGAAAAAGTCACACTGATAATTTTCTGAACCAGTGCCACAGACATGATTTCCAGTGATTTTAGTGCAACTTTATGTCTATTAAAACAGACAAGGTGCATTCATACACCATGTACCTTTTGTGATTTTATCCTTAATCCAGCTTTCTATTCCGCTTAGAACTTACATTGGTACGCACTGGGATGCAGCAGCCCTACCTCTCATCTTCTGGCTAACTGAGGTCCAGGATCCTGGATTTATTGCTCTTCCAAGGCCCTCTCCTTATCTCACCTCTTTCTATAACACCACAGTGATACTAGATCTGCTAAAGCATTAGAGAACAGTTACTTCCTGAGGAGCAGATAAGAGAAGAATCCTAAATACTCTGTTGTACTGCTTGTACTACAGCTGCAGCCATCATCTTATGTCTACTCTTGTTTAGTTGGCATACCCTTTCAGCATATTTTCCATAGATGGAAAAATGTTTTCAAGAGCAAATGCTCAGAGGCCTTGATATGTCACTGTGTTCATTGGCAAGATGCTCCTGGAATAATGTAACTTGGCCTAGTAAATTGATTCCAGGTAAGGTTTGTGGGACAGAAGTTTTCTGGTCCCATGAATTGAAATGAAAGTGCTTACAAATTCCTTGGCCCAAACTGATATTGAAAGTGTGTAAGCCTTCTAATGAGCTAGAAATGTTTAGTTCCAATTTGACTAACAGATTTACTGGCCATTTAGAAAAATGGGATTTGGTCATGGCCCTTTTTATTATCAACTTTCATATGATTTCTTTTCAGTTTTAATACAAAATGCATGACTGAAAAGAAAAAAAGGATATCTTCCATTAAAAAGTAAGATGGGATATTCTGGCAGTTTTGTCCGTACAGTATTTTCAGTCAGAAATTAATAAAACTGAACATTTTTGAATTATGTTTTGTCTGACAAGTCTATATTTTCCTAAGGAAAAAAATAACATTTGTCACTGCAAAAACCCCACTCAGCTCTGTCTTATATTCAGGCCAATAAGGATTCTGCATAGAACCAGACCCTGACAGCACATCTCTTCCTTTTGTCCCATGTTTTCAAATCAGCATTTTTTTCCTACTGAAAAGATGTTTTCTGACTTTTGCTGTTGTTGCTCATTTTGTATGCCAAAGTTGACATCTTGGATTTGTCACAAATATTTTATCATGAAGATGAGGATGTCATTAGAGACCTAGATCATGAGCAGGAAGAGAGAAAAATTGGAAAAGTTGTCACGCAAATATTTTGAAGTTTGGAGACAACCACTGCTCCTAGGGAAGCAGAAATACTTCTAAATGACATGCCCTTTACACACAGGTTCCATGTGGTTTCATAGTGGGCCTTTCAATGACATATTTATGTCTGTTAATTTCATGCTAAGGTTTGGCAGCCACCCACACAGAAAGTAATTTGAGTTCCTAGAAGCCGAAGTACTGCTTAGGAGTTTCTGCCCTCCTGTGCATCCAGGGTGGAGGTGGGCTGGGCAAAGAGTGACAGCTGGCCCCATCACTGAAGCAATGCATCATATTAGGTGATCTATAGATATCACTCAGATAAAACTTTGTCTTTTGTCATGAGTTTCAGTGGATGTCTGAAATCTATTCAGCACCATGAGAGCGCACACAGCCTCTGGACACCAGTGAAGTAAATACCAACACCTTGGTGAGATCCTTAGTCACAAGAATCAAAGCCTAAATGGTTAATTCAAAAAAGACCCATAAAGGATACAACAGTGGCCCATTTAGTGCTGGGCAATGGATTCCACAGTCCTTAGGACTGTTTTGAAGAAGCCACGAATTATTTTCTTCTGCCTTTTACAAGAAGTGTTATTGCTTTTCAGTCCAGCACCTAGAGGACAATTATTCTCTCCACAAAACCAAATATATAACAATGGACTACTAGAAATCAAGAGAAAGTAAGGCATGAGCACTGAGGCCAGAAAAAAAGACTGAGTGCACAGCTGGGACAAATTATCGTTTTTCTTTCAATGGTGATCTTTGTACATCAAGGCTGAAATGCATTAGCAATGTAAAAAGGGGGTTGAGGGTGAAAAAATACTGTCATTATCCTCTCTCTCCTCTCTGTGTGGGTGGATAGCAAATGCAATTTCAACAATTTCCAGTCCGCAACACCTTGCTAGGGATTTAGAGTCCTTCTAAGTAACCTGAAGTATGTTCCCAATTGCTACTAGTTAAAACCTTGCAATTTTGAATCAGCTTCTCATTTTGTTTTTTTGCCCACAAGGACAAGAACTATCATAAACGGGGGATCATCTGGCTCTAACAACACTACATTGCAAAGTTCAGTCAGTGGCCAGAGTCCTCTGCGAGGAGAGGGAGCAGGAGCACTTTGGCAGAGATTGCCAGGGAATTGTCAGCTCAGGTCCACCTGAGCAACAGAGTAGAGGCTGCAGGGCAAGGCTACGTGTGTCATTTGTACTTCCCACTGGGAAAAATGATCAGTTATGTTCCAAACGTAAATATAAATTGGAAATGCTTATGCCACAAAGAGTGGCATGAGGCAGAGAGGGCAGCAGGAACAGAGGCTCTGAGGATAGTTCACATTCCTCACCCTGCGTGGCGCAGCTGGTGCTGCCTGCTTGCTTGCCTGCCAATGATATGCACAGCCAGATACCAGGGGAGACTGAGCCCAGAGCTGCCCTAAACAGAACAGAGCTGTGCTGGGGGAAGTAGGACAGGCACGTCTCTGATCCGAGAGGTGATCTTTGCTGGGATTCATAGGATCAAATGGCTTGATTGAGCATAATGACTTTTTCTTCCTGCCTCCTAGCATTTCTGTTTATTTTTTTATTGCATCCCATCACTCCCTGAAGATCAGTATCAGTTTCAGAGAAGCTCTAAAGCTCTGATTTGTGCTGCTGCATCAAGGCAGCTATGAACAGAGCGCGCACTAAAAGCACTCTGTTGTGCTCAAGTGGCGATCGGTAGGCAATGCAAACCAACTTCCAAACCAGGGCAAGCTGTAAACAAGGGAACTGTAACCATCCTAAAATACAGCCAGAGTAAAAGTAATTGTCTGTTTCTCTTCCTTCTCACCACAAGCTCAAATTGGTTTAGAGCAGACTCTGTGCACAGCAAGGTCCCAGAGAAAACTGATACTCTGTATGACAATGTTTCTTCTTTTTGCTGAGGAACAGAAAATAATAGTGACAATTCTGTGGTATCTGCTGGATTCATCCCTGGTGAACATTGTATAATAAAGTTAAAAAACATCAATTTCATTAATTTTGACTTTGTAAACTTCAGTAATTCTTACTGTTTGCCTTTCAAAGCCTGCCTCTTCTTATCAGAAGAGCTATTCTGTCTTACTAATATCAATGATAGGGAAGGTAAAATAAACCTTACTCTTCTTAATAATTCCATATTACTGCCCCAAATAGACTAGAGAAGCCCTTGCAAAAAATGATTCTTGCTTTAACTTAATGCTGTTTGTCTTCTTTGGGTAGGAAGGAGTTACCCAGTTCAAGAACGCTTCCTTGCAGACATTACCACAACTGACTACTGTACATTTCCACTTTTCTGATCCATCGTATTGGGACTTCTTGACGTATTCACTGATTTCTACTGTCAGTTTAGCTTCTTTTTAGTCATGCACTTGTTTCTTGATGCAAAATTGTGCATGTGTCCATGTAAGTCAGGGAGAGACTCGGTTTCCATTTTGCTACATCGTGTCCTGTGCTGCCATTTAGATGCTTCCCCTCCTCCCCCTCCCAAATTCTCAGTGTACTTAGTCTTGAGGAGAACATATATGTCTGATGACAGCAACAGACATGACATAGTATATACCTGCCAGTCTACCCCATTCCATGCATGTCCACCTTGCCAGTTCTTTATATCCATCATCAGTAGCATTACCTTAACCAAAACACCAGCCTTTGTGATAACAAACACTGAAGTGGGTGCGCACTGTCCCTCCTCATCCTTCATTCCCTTCTCTTGTCTATCTCTTCCTATGCCTTCAATTTCTTGACATGACATTTTCCCAGTTACCCACTCCTTTACTGTGTGCTTGTATAGAGCAGACTTGATCTGTCCAGAGAAGTTCTTCCTTTGCTTTGCAGGACAGACTAATTCCTCTAGAAAGCTGAAATCACATTCACAACCTTGATCTGTTGCTCAGGGTTTTTTTTTTTAATATTAGAAATCAAATTATTACCCTTTCTTTCAAATCTCTTTCCTTTACTATCTAAAAGCTGCAATGAAAAGATCCCTACTGACAGTTTAAAAAATATTCTTTTTGAACTGCATTTTCATACTGAGAGAAGCAGAAACCAAACTGAGATTCCTTTTCTATATTAACAATCTTATATTGGCTAGCCTGAAAAGGAATATAAGGTTATACATTTCTCTGATGCTTTAAAAATATACAGCAACATACTTTCTTGCCATCAGAGGTAACTGTTTTGTATGCCTATCTATATATAGTTTATTTTATAGCTATGTAGTTGATAAGAAAAAAATCAGGCACTTACCTTTGAGAAGTAACATTTATCCCAGATTTTTTAAAACAGTCTCAGACAGACACTTAGACCTTCTTTCTATGCCATGCATCCTTTGTTCAAAAGAAGATATAATCAGAAAAATCCAAGTTGATCTTTAGCAAACCAAAATGCAGACTAGATTGTTTGTCAGAGGCAGCTTGATTCAGTAAAGTCCAAGTGCGTGGATCCCTGAGACTCCTTTTTCAGTAATATCCAAAGCACAAAAAGGGAAAAAAAAAAAAAAACCAAAAAAAAAAAAAACCAAGAAAGAAGGAAAAAAAGTGAATAACTTGTCCTTTTCTTTTCTTTTCTGATTTATAAAACCCAGTCCTGGAGGACTAAGCAGCCTGCAGGCTTTTCAAGCATTCTGATCCTAGTGCATCCCAAGGTAACACATGCATTTTGTACGGCAAGTCTTCAAGTTCATACTAGCAAGTCCAGCTTCTGTGTATGTGTGTGTGTGTTGGCAAGGGGGGTTGAGTTGTATCGTGGCGGGGAGAAGAGAGACAGGGCGATACACACACACAGAGTCACACGGAGATGGAAAAAGGAAAAACAGCAAACTGAAGTGATCTCACAAAGTGCTCTAGATGGCAGAGCCTGCACAGCTTGTGAGACAAGCAATGTGCACACACTAAAAAAAAAAAAAATAAAAAAAAGAGAGAGAAAATCCTGATAGAACTAGCAGGCAGCTTCAGGAATTTCTTCTTACCTCTTCTGACGATGCAACATGCAGCAAGTGCTTTGTGCTGCATAGGAATCCTTGCAGGCACGACTGAGTCAGACCCCTCACTTCTGAACTAAACAAATTTATAGCATTGGAAGGGGGGAAAAAAAACAGAAACCAGAGGAAAGAAGGGTGGGAAAATAAGCTATTAAACAAGTAAGAGCATCAGGGAGGAAGATTGAGCAGGTGGGAGTTGGTATGGAAAGAAGCATCCAAACTCCTGGTCCTAATACAGATTGGCTGTGTAATTATGTGGCAAAGCACTGCCTTCTAAGCCATTGCGTAATAATAGAAACCTAAGCTGTGTAGACAGAGACTGACATGCTAAATCCTCAGGAGCCACACTTAACAGTTGTTGCTGGAAAGCATGGCAGTTCTCTGGGGGCAGGGGAAGCTGAGGGAAAACGGAAGAGGAGAGAACTTTTACTGCAACATGCATGAGCTGCAGCTGTAAATAGGTCTCAGGTGGTGATGATGCCTGAGATGTTATAGTGGAAGTAATATAGATCTGTATCTATATTGGGAGAGACAGGTAAATACAAAAACACTATCAGCTTCATTCATGCTATTCAATACTAGAAGAATTTCCCCTTACTCTATTTCAGTAACTTAAATGACAAAGAGAAGAGCGCATACAAGTTTTTCTGTGTTAAGTGTTATTAGGAGTATTTCTAATGCTGGTGGTGAGAAGTAGTTCTCCCTTTGTACTGAATGATATTGGACTGTCTAAATAAAACCTGAACTAAAAGAACTCCAGACGATTGCTCAGCCTTTCCCATTTACTGGTGGCTTCCTCTCTCTGGCCCTCCAGACATAGACACGTATTTTCTCCTGCCTCCCTTGGTTGAAGAGGCTCCTAGGCAGAGGAAAGAAAACAATAAGCAGTGACTTTAGAGTACACAAAAACTCCAACTCATTTAAATTACCAGACACCAGCATCAATATATCAACAGACAAAACGGTTTATAATGCACATGGAAAGAATCAAAACCAGAGTATAATTTTACAGTGAGAATTTACCTAGAAATAGTGGCCCTGGCTCACAACTATGGCCCATCTAGTCCAGTATACTGCCTCTGGACAATGATCAGTCCTACAGATCACCAATGAATTTGGATGAATTTGTACATTTAGGGCTAGATGACCAGAGCTAACCTGTTCACGGGTAAAGCTTCTCCTTAATCCTTGTTCTTTAAAGATTAGTTAATGCACTGTAAGCACAAGCAGGGGAACAGTCTGCCTCTGCACATTCAGATTAAACATGTAAGATGTGATTCTGAGGTCCTTTGTAGTTGGCATGAAGTACACCTCTTTTTAGACATCCTAGATCTAAGGAGTAAAATTGTCTGATGCTTTGTAAATGTCCCAGTGTGAAAAAAAGGACATGAGTTCAGAAAGAGCTGCAATATTTCACTCTGGAGAGTAAGAAGTATATTTTTATATGTCTTAATGTAGCCTAGTTACTCTCCTCACTCATTTACTCCTTACTCCTGGTGAAAACAACAGCTATGTTTCTAGAACCCATACAATGCAGGTAGGAGGACTAGGTCACTCAGCTGAAATGCAGGTATTTGGCCTTTAGAAACTGAAAACAGACTGAACAGAAAACTTTCAAGACATTTTTTAAAATCACTGCATAGAACGACGTATACATTTTGGAGATGGGGGGTGAGCTCATGAAAAAGATTATGCTGCAAATTTCAGATCCTTTGATCTATAGCTGCTGTGTTCCTCGGTCACTCTCTCTGTAGACCACAAATGTCACATGCAAGGGAGTTACACTGTGGTAAAACAGAGGAGGGAGTTCTGTGGACAGAGCAAGTGCATGTTTTGTGTTATATTCAGCTTTCCTCAGCTTTATGGGGAACAGTGGTAAAGGGCCCTTCTTAGAAGGAAGACCAAGAGTTACAACACTATCTAACCTTACTGGACACTGAAATAAATGGAAGAAAGAGTGAGAAAGTGGTAATTGCTGAACTAGTCATAAGAATCCTAAACAATGGCTTCGTTTACTAGATGACTAAGACATGAATTTAGCAAGCTAACTTTAAACATACCTCCTAGGTCAAGTGGGTTTGCTAGAAAATCAAATTGAATATCTAATCATTCCAGTGCCTTATAAAATATGTCAGTGCATCACAGAGGGAAAAGACATCTCTCAGTGACATCAGGAACTAATAATAGATCCTGAGACTAGTGTTTCACAGTCTAATTTGAAAGTGAAGTATTGCTTGCAATGTCAGAAATCAATGAACTCCAAAAATCTTCCAAAAAATTTTTGCCATTTACACTTGTGACAGTGCTGATTGCCGAGAAAGAAAACAAAGATGATACAGCCCTGGCAAAAAGTCACTCCAAAATTATTTTCATTAGGCTGAGTTGCAGTGGGTTCCCAATATGCTAGGCCAATGTACTTTCTACTAGCCTATTAGATTTAAATCATAGTTCTCCTAAAGTTCACCCAGTAGCTTCTTCTCTCTACTAACCATCCTTAATATATATTGCTTCCCTCCTAATTAAGGAGATTTTCAGTGAAGCAACCTCCTTATTTCTTGGATATTCTTGCAGGAAGAAAACAACCACTTCCATTCGTCTCTTTTGCTCAGGCCTCTCCTCGCTGCAACCCTGCCTTAGTCTATAGTCACCATTATGGCCGCTTTAGTTTAGTCCTATTTCCCCCATCCAGAGAAATGCCATCACCATCCAAAGATCCACATGCAGAAATCTTGCTCTGCCTAGGTAGTAATTACCTCATGGGCCTATAACACTTTCCCCTGGAAAGAACTGTCAAGGTTCAATGTCCTGCTCCTGACATAGATCTAGAAAATACATGAGAAACCATGACTACAGATCACTAACTCCATGCTCAATGAACCTTTAAAACTACTGCACTGCTGAGTAGCTGAACCTTTCAGTATTGCAGTAATTCCGGTGCCTCAACAACATGCACAATTTCTAAATACCCAAACCTAAGAAAATTTTGAAGTAGGATAGCACATCAAGACAAAAAGAAATTGAGATGCTTTAAAATCTCCAGGACAGCTTTACCTGTCTCAAATGTCATTCTCCTAGCAGAAATGTACTGAAGCCTTTGGCCATCTGATTGACAATACAATTTAGTATGTACTTATAGGCACTGGTAATTTCCATTTCCTGCCCAACCCTTCCAAAGTGAATTAGTCAGCACTGGTCCACATGACTGTTTAATCAATGGCTGTCAATCAATCACACTGACTGAAGAACAATTTAAAAAATATTTGTTCTGTGGCCCTAGGTATAAAAACATTTATCAGGTGCTGAACCCACTAACTTCCAAACACTGGAGATGGGGAGAAAAATTATATATTCTTTGAGTTCTGTTCATCTCAGCTCTTTATAAAGCATGGAATAGCTGTTTACATGTGTATATGCCAGTACAGAATATCCTTCTCACATTCTCCACCCACACATCCCTCTGCTTTTAAAAGCTGCTCCAGCCAACAGAAAAACTGAATATGTTTTCTTTTTCCTGCCCTTTATCATGGGGAAATCCTATCCTTAAATTTCTGCATGCAGAGATGCAGCAGAAAGCAGGCATTGTTTCACAGTGCAGTGGAAGAAAAGGATTCTTGAGGCTGTAGGTGAGAAAAGGAAGCACAGAAGCTCCCTTTTGTAATGCACTCTTATAAAAAGCGCAGAATAATATCACAAAGAAATTATGAACATATACTTCTTTAAAATACTCAAACAACTGCACAACAATCATTCATTGTCTGTCTTGTAAGTGAATGCAGAAGACTTTCCAAACATCAGGAAACAGTTCTTTCTGATCATAGAATCAATTATAGAATCATAGAATCATAGAATAACCAGGTTGGAAGAGACCCACCAGATCATCAAGTCCAACCATTACTATCAACTTTAGTAAAGCTTTTGGACTTTAGTAAAGCTTTTGATACAGTTTCTCACAGCATTCTGCTTCGGAAACTGTCGGCCTCTGGCCTGGACGGGCGCACACTCTCCTGGGTGAAAAACTGGTTGAATGACCGGGCCCAGAGGGTGGTGGTAAATGGAGTTAAATCCAGCTGGAGGCCAGTGACAAGTGGGGTTCCCCAGGGCTCAGTCCTGGGTCCAGTCCTGTTTAATGTCTTTATCAACGACCTGGATGAAGGCATCGAGTGTACCCTTAGCAAGTTTGCAGATGACACCAAGCTGGGTGGAAGTGTGGATCTGCTGGAGGGTCGGGAGGCTCTGCAAAGGGATCTGAACAGGCTGGACAGAACAGGCTGGACAGGACAAAAGGCTGGACTTTAGGAAAAAAATTTCACAGAAGGGTCATTGGGCACTGGAACAGGCTGCCCAAGGACGTGGTTGATTCACCTTCCCTGAAGGTGTTTAAGGCATGGGTGGATGAGGTGCTAAGAGGCATGGTTTAGTGTTTGATAGGAATGGCTGGACTCGATGATCTGGTGGGTCTCTTCCAACCTGGTTATTCTATGATTCTATGAATAATAGCTGGATATCTCCTCACCAGAAAACTCAAAATGAGGAATAGTAGAAGTTTTTCCTAGATAAATGGGTTTGTTCCACTAGGGGCTAAAGAGTGCTATTTGAGTCCAGTGCAATCTATTTACTCCACAAATAAACAAACAAACAAAAAACTTTTTGTTTAATGACCATCTGTTTCAGCACAGTATTCATCAGAACAAAAAGACTACTACTTTGGCAATGCTTTCCTAATTTTTGTAATTTGATGGAAAGTACAGCATTAGCTCCCATAGTACACCTAGAGGCAGCAATACTCTGCCCGCAGCCCATCAGGAAGCAGGACCCCATCCTGCTGGGTTTGCAACCTCTGGCTTTGCTTCTTTCTGTGTGCAGAACACTATCAGCCACCATAAAGATCCAGCAGGGGCAGCAGATGCTCCACATATAGTAATGCAATATGGGCACGGTACAAGAAAATGTGAATAAGAGTCTTAATTTTATATTCTAACTTTCACCTTGCAGAATAAGGACACAAAAACTTTTCACTATTGAAAGAGGATATGTGGACTTGTCATGTAGCAGGGAGGCCCTGCTTGGAGAAGATGTTGTTGAGCTGTGAGCTTCTGTTGCAATTCCACGGGAAACAGGAGAAATTTAAAGGCGGTCAGGTTCTCCACTGCCTGAACTGGGCCAAGCTGCAGTGACTGCCCTACCCAACCTACATTTGCACACCAGCTGAATTCTTGAGATTAGGAAGAAATTCTTCACAGAGAGGGTGGTTAGGCATTGGAACGGTCTGCCCAGGGAGGTGGTTGAGTCACCGTCCCTGGAGGTGTTTAAGGTTAGGGTAGATGAGGTGCTTAGGAGCATGATTTAGGGAATGGTGGGAATGGTTGGACTCGACGATCCAGTGGGTCTCTTCCAACCTGGTCATTCTGTGATTCTGTGTGTGATTCTGTGATTCTGTAACCATTTGTCTGGATGCACTGTTACACAATACATATCTTGGTTTGCTTTCTAAATTGTCTAAATAAATAAAATTTTATTTAAAATGCTATTGTTTTAATAAAAGACTATTTGGAGTGAGAGAAAGTTGTTTGAAATTTCTTAACATCTAAGAATAAGGGAATCATTACAGACGGGGGAACAGGTAACCCTTAGACAGGATTTGTCAGCCAGGGATAATGTTGTGAAACCAGTCTTACGCTAATCATGTGAGAAGAAAGATACTCTGGCATATAGGGGACAAGAGTCCATATCTAGGACAAGGTCATTTGCTTAAGCTGTTTATGAACCATCCCGATGCTTTCAAGTTTGTATGCCTCAGCCACAGAAAGGAATGGTACAATTTTGTGTCTAAAGGAATAAAGGTACATTTGGAGGCAAGACTCTTTTGGACAGAGCTTTGTTTTGTGTCAAAAATAAAGACATCACATAAATAAATTCAGTATTTGTTAACAGTTGCCGTCTTATAGTGTGAAGGTGGCAAACAAATGCCTCCATCAATAAACTTAATAATATGCATTGTAAATTGTGGGAAGAAAGAACTATTCAATCCTGCCACAAAGCACTTAGAAAGATTCTGTGGTCACAATTACCTGCAAGTTATTAGGCTGATCAAGGATGGGGACAGGCATTTAATCAGAAGAATCCTAAACCTCTGAAAGGAATTCAGATTGTATCACAAATTTCTGCAGTACGCAGGTCAAAACAAATGTCAACAATATTTTTCTCAGTGAAACTTAAACATGATCTAAAAAGTAGTTTTTGTCTTCCTAAAACAAATTTTACATTACTTCAAAAATTTATTTTGAGTGGAAAAGAAGAAAAGCAGTAACAATCCATGTAGAAAACCCTCAAACTAGGCAGTATGAACTTGGGATCTGACTTGGAATCTGAGGGATATTTATAAGTTTGATGCAGAAAGGAATGGGAAGCAGAAAGGGATTTGAAAATCTCAGAAATTATGTCACCTCCTAGAACGCAGCCTATGACTTCTGCCTGCTTTACTGGGCCCCTTCCTGCCTCCCTCCCCCACCTCCCAACCTCCTTGCAGAGCTCATGCCAATAAAGTGGGTGCATATAGGAAATGCTCAACTGTTCCTTCCTGGGTCTCACCTGAGACCTTGGAAGCCTCTGCAAGGTATGCAAGAGTGAGGCTCCCGCTCCCATTCATAATCCAGGTGGATACATCCAAAGAAAGGAAGAGGAGGAAATTCTGAGGTGCCACAAAGAGTAGCAGTGTCAGGATACTGAGTGGATGAGACTCATGTCTCAGCCTTTGTTCTTATTTAGTTCCATCAGAGGAAAAGGAAAAGGAGAAAATTAGTCCATATCTTTTTCCTTCTTACTTACTTAATATAATTTGCCTTTCTTATTTACTCTATATCCTCTTAACTACTTCTTAAGGTTAAGAGAAATCAAAGAGAAAATGGTGTCTATTTTAAAAACATCAGTGAATATAAGACCTAACATAAATTACTTAAATTTAAGCTGTGATCAGAAAGAGGCACAGAAAGAATTACTTGGCTGTGAGGAGCAGCAGGGGACACAGAATAATTTCTGGAGTTTTGGATTATATCAAGCATGATATGAAGATAAGTCATTGTTTTAAGGACAATCACAATACAGAATATTTTGAGGTGATTTCTACTGTTGTCTACGTTCTTAACTTCCAAAAGGAAGTGGGAACTGTGGTTCTTCTGTGGGACCTGGTATATCCAGGGTATCCCACCGTGTCTTACCTCTGCTGCTATTCTACTCAGAGGCACTGCAGAAGATGGAGCATGTAATCAATAAGTATACATGAAGGAAAAATTTCTCATGTATTAAAAACTTAAGCATGTATGACAAGGCATGTGTGATCCATCTTAACATTGTAGCACTCAATGTAAAAACCTTGGGGATTCAATTTTTTACAGTAAGTTGTCTCTACAGCAGTTGGAAAAACTTTGCATGAGCTGCTGCTACTCCTCTTCATCCTACTCCACCTCTCAGGTTCACAGACACAACACATGGAAGACAGTCTGTACTTCCTAGAGCATCAGAGTGAGTAAGGCTAATTGCATTTCTGTATTTCTTTATAAAAAGTTAAATATTCATAGCTATGTCAAATTAAATTATTTTCTTGTGCGGTTTTTCTTTTCAGCTCATTGGGTCCTCCTCAGATGATACCTGCGCTGCTACTATAAGATTGACCACTGGAGACTTCACCTTTATCTAACATTGTTCAATGCAAGCTTAGTTTCAGATCAGAATAAAGGAAAAATACAATTTCAAAAGAACTTGATTACTGATCAACTGCTGTGTCTTTATAACAGTTGTATTACAGGAGAAATGGAAAACTCCTTTGTGGTTACAGGCATAACAAAGACATACAATAGGGCTTGGCAGCTGGTGCATTACAGAGTGAATAAATACTCTCTAGAAGTTAAAAGGAAATGATTCTGAAAGAGTTACAGATATCTCTAAGAAAGCAAGCATATAAACATACGAACTAGAATGAGAAATTCTTGCTTTCTTTTTGACAGATCTTCCTTTTTCTGTATATAATATTGAACATGAGGCCATCAGAGTAGAAGCCTGAAATATTTCCACATTTCTTTTTTTACCTGGAAATCATTGTCTCTGTAATTGGGCATAAAATGGAATATTAAGAATATATTGACAAGTCCTGTACAGCTGGATAAAAAAACTGTGGAATAGAATAACTATTTTCGGAAGAATTAGGCAACTGAGGGGCATCAATGAAGTGTGCAAATATGCTTTTATTTGTACGAGTGTATTAACATGCATGCCTTGGACCTGAGCTGGGTTCTTCTAAACAATAAGCATAACAAGAACTCCCTGCTTCACAGCAGCTAACTAGAGATAATCTCTGCAATTACAAATGCTGTGAATCTGAAATATGGATTTCTTTCATACCAAAGGTTTCAAAACAGTCTGTTTAGTTAGAAGACCAGGTTTTATAGAATCCAAACCAATTTCCCTTAAAAAACTATTAAAAGTGAAAGCCTTCCCTTGGTAATAAAACCATAATGTTTCCTGAATGTCTGATGAGGATGCATTTTGGGAAGCCTAATGTACAATCAAACTCAAAATGATTTCTGTTTTCACATGATATGTGTAAGTGCTTTTCATTTCTGTATACAGGCAAAAGAGAGGGACATTTATACATATATATACACACATATATATATGAGTTTCAATTTTGGCAGCATGTACCTTTCGATCAAGCACTCTATTTCTTAGAGAGAGCACAGAAAAGTGAAAATAGAGGCAGCTATTTGAGAGTGAAGAGACAGCACGTAGTGCTGGAATCCAGGGCACAGCCCTCCCATCCCTGTTGCAGGATTTGTATCGGTGCTCACTTGCGGTTTCAGGACTAGTTTCCATCACTGGCTGCACAACTGAGCAATGTACCAAAATCCAGCTGTGTCACTCTCAAGTAACCTCTCCCTGTAGGAACAATATCTATGTATATACACAAGGCCAGACAACAGTGACACCATGACTTGGCACAAAATATGGTCACAGAACATGAAACTCACTCCCAATTTTACATATTAACACTTTCACTAAAATCTTGGACTTTCTAGTTACTCATTATTGGAAATTCTGTTGATGGTAAAGGCACTTACCCTTATGCATCCACATTGCATTTGGAGTCTTGCCAAGACAGTCTTGCCAAGAGTGAATTTATTTGACAGAAAACTGAACACCCTTCTTCCTGGATAAAGGGAACACCCATGCAAAGATGATGAATGAGGTATCTAACTGCCACCGCTGCCAGTAACAGCTTGATGCCAAACCTACTAAGGCTGGGCAAAAGGGTCCACTAAGCACTCATCCACATTGTCAGGCATGCAAATGTCCATGGAAATTTGATCTGAGTTGTCAAGTCATTGACATTTCATGTACCAAAGGTCTTAAATCACACAGAAATGTATTGCACGCTCCTCAGTGGATTTTGGATTAGACCTTACTGAACACATAAAGATGGCCATAGACTATGTTGTTTGGTAGATTTCCTTTTCTTCGAGGTGTGTACTTCAATAATTTGGCCAAATAGGCACATGTGCTGCTAAGTATGTTCATTTTATGCAGCAGGATAAGTCCTCCTAGTGCTGGGAACCAACTCATTTGCATGAATCTCATTTATCTACCCTCGTGCAGAGTATAGCTTTCCTCAGGTGTAGTAAAAAGGCTAAGGCAGTTAACTACAACTCTAACCCAGCTAGAGAAGTAAGAAGCTTTCCAGAAAAATAAGCAGTTGTTCTCTCTACCTTTTCCCAAGCTATTTATTTAAAATTAGTATCATTTTCCTTCTGGTTTCCAGCCTGAAGGAGAGATAATCCTAATCTGAAATTCAAACCTAAACCTTAACTCATTCACCTCTTTTCAACCCTGATGTGAAATCGGTTGTTTCATCAAATTAGGCTTTATAACTATGCAAGCAAGACCAATCTCTGAGACAAGCAGGAACTTAGCATACAGAGTTCCTCAGACAGTAGTTTTCTTTATGTCCATCCAGAGAGGAGTAACAAAACGAGGGTAAAAATATTTCCGAGTCTTGGGCTCCTCTCAAGTGTGCTTAGGCTGTCTGAACCTGAAATTTCTCTGAAAATTCAAAATGGGCTCATTTTTCTCTATGTTACATGTTAAAAATTTATCTCCTTTAAAAATATTGTTTCTGTTGATTTTCATACAAAAGTTTTCTGTTTGGTATACGTTTCCAGCCTTACTACTGCTTTCTTAGGGTTGATTACGCTATAAGGTGTATAAAAACAAGACTGTGAAAGTTAAATTGACTAAATTAAATTTCATTGAACTGTACAACTGCCAATTCTAGTTCACTACTATATCTAAAAGGCTAAATCAAGCCTCAAAGTAGAACTAAATACGAAGTCAAGATCCCAAGTGCATTGAAGTTCATCTCAAACACATGACACCTGTACTGTATTTCCTACTGAGTACTTCTGTTTACAGATATATAAACTGCTGTCCCTAATGGCAGCAAGGAAACCTAATTGTGCAAATTATTTAAGAAAACAGGAAATTTATTAAACAGGTTCAGAGCATGAATGTGGGAAGTTCATTTGGTGGGAAGTAATTAAACTGAAATTGAGGTCAAAGTCAAGCCGCAGAAATAGCATTTTATTAGGTATTGACAAGTAAATGGAGTGAAAAAACTTCAAAAAGACCAATAACCACAGAGTGATTAATATTCATGCTTATCCCTTCAGCTGTTATCTCCAGATACAGCCTGAGTTCCTGATCAGAAGTAACATCACCAATGCAAGACTATGAATGCATGTAAGTCTTGCAACTTTTTTATGCTTTCTGTATTCTAACTGAGGTTTCAGTGAAGATATATGACAGGACTAGATTTGACAAAGCTTCACTTTTATAGAAAAAAATGGTATAATACACATGCAACCCAAGAAATTTTTTATTGTGAGGATGATGAGGCACTGGAAGAGATTGCCTAGAGAAATCATGTAAGCCCCACCCCAGAGGTGTTCAAGGTCAGCTTGGATGAGGATTTGAGGAACTTGATCTAGTGGAAGGTGTCCCTGCTCTTGGCAGAGCTGTTGGAACTAGGTGGTCTTTAATGTCCCTTCCAATGCAAACCATTCTGTGGTTCTGTGAGTCCTCTCCCATGTTATTCTTGACCTTCTCTATGTATGTCACACAACTTTGCACTAATGGCACTATTTCATGAAACCATTGTCAAAGATATCTTAAAGTAAAGCAGGCAGTTTGGAAGTATATAAAATTGTGTCTGAATTTACTCTTTATATTAGAGAAGACAGTCCCAAAGGGTAGATATATTCAGCTGAAGGTTGGATGTCCAGGTTTCAGAGTCAAGTTGTTAGATTCAGGAGGCTGCTGTAAGTCAAAATTTCTTAAAGAACATGACACAAGGTCTCTATCAAAGGCAGAAAAGGTGACATTGTTTATCTCACGTTACCCCTTTGAAAGCTGCTGTTGCTTATCACTTCAGCTGTCTAGCGGCTGCTCTTCGGTGCAGTAGATGTGTAAAACCTGACAGGGCAAATGTACAGAGAGTATGTATGCAGCCTGTGCGCCATGCCCTCTATGCAGGCTCCTGAAGGGAAAGAATTTCAGCTCTATCACTGCAGTCATTTAGAGCTCCCCTGGATTATGCCCTGATAAATACCTTATATAGAAACCCCACATTGAATATGATGAGTGGACAGGCCCTCTCCACCTCCAGCTTCTAAGTACAGTCAGATAAGAAAAGGTAAGTTCAAAATGGCTGAAGTTTGGAGCCTTAAACTGTGGTAACGCATGAGACATGGCAGAACTGATACAATTTTATTATTCAAGGCTCATGTTGAGATTCCTCTAGGGAGTACGAACCAACCTGAGAGCACCTTCATAAAAGTTTGAAACACCCCTAAAAAATATGTAAAAGTGGTAATAATTGTTTCATGATCTCCACTATATGATTTCTTGCCTTTATCAAGAAGTTAACTACAGACTCATTATGGTACAAAGGTTCTGTGAAACAACACGTGGTGAGTGACTTCTCCTTGGCTCCTGTTGTTTTTGTGAAAAAAGCTGCTCACATACTTGGGTGGAGGAGGATAGGAGGAGGATAGGAGAGGCCAGGTCAAATATGCATCTTTTGTCTATGGGGTTGATTATAAGGAGGTTAATAAAACTGGATTTTATCTACAGGTCTTCCCACCTGTATCTGAAGAAAGGTCCAGCTGTATCTCAGATCATGGTTACAAGAATATCCATCCATTCCCTAAAGATCAAATTCACCTCTGCACAGAGAATCAGCACACTGACTCTGTATTACTTGTACCTATTCTTGATGGCTTAGTGAATCAGTGATCCCATGCCAAGTGTTCGCAAAGGGATGCATATCATACTTAAAAGGTACATCTCACAGGGAAATTACCAACAAGCAATTGTATCTTGAAGTTCGACGATTTAATAAAGTAAGTTGCAATTATTTTTACATGTTACATATGTGCAAGGTCTAGAATTTGTTTGAAAAACATTTTCCTTCAGGCAAAAAAACTCACAAACATTTTACTTCTCCTTCCCTCATATTGTTTAAGAATCAAAGAATGCCATAGTTAAAGCCTTTTTTTCATGATTTCTTCTGGGCCTGTAGAGTTTAGTAAGATCTAGGGAATACATTTTGTTAGACCTTACATTCAATTTTTGTTGTCATTCTCAATATACTTCTATTACATTGATAGAAATATGTCTTCTCTTTCTCTATTGCCAAATACTGTGCAGCAGATCAAATGCCTGTTCTATATGTAGAAATAACTGAAAGTGCTAAACAGAAAGGTTGCTGTTACCACCAGCCTAACTTCAAGGCAGAACAAGAGAAAAAATTTCACAGCACGACTTCAGGGCACCTTTTCCCTCCCCTGAAGAATAGATTCGCTGTAATAAACCACATCTTAAACCTTAATTAACAGTGTTGCCTACATCCCACAGAAAGGGCAGAGTCACACTTTATAACTTATGCCAAGGTGTGTTCTGAGGTGTTAGCTGCAGCTTGTATCATTTTCGTTGCCTTCCCTTCACGGATGGGAAAGTGGGATCCCTCTGGTGGGCAGCGCTGCACTGTATGGTGCCATATACCAGAAATGTCCAGAACTGAGGCACAGAGCTCAGGCTAGGCTGTAGAGGGGTTGGGACTGCCCATTTCACATCGAAAAGTCACTAATAAACCTTTCTTCTATAACTGAAAATTAATAGGAAGAAAACATATCCAAACCTCTCTCCAGCGTTCCCAAAGGGAGAGGTGCCAGCAGGGCTCAGTGACCCATGTCGTGCCATGCACTCTGGCATTAGCAGTGCAGGACCTTGTAGCACCAGACAGGAGAGACCTGGGAGCCCTCTGCCAAAGAGTGCCTGTGCCTGGGGTACAAGGCATCAGGATGTTCCTGAGAGCATATACTGCTGTGAAGAAACCTGCCTAAGCTGCACCCAAGCAAAGATCAGTGATGAGCACAAACATGACATTCACACATTCCTCTTCCTTCACTGAGCCTTGCTTAACATCGAGATGGGAAGATTCATGGTGCATTATATCCCACTTTGTGTGAAAGATGATTAAGGACTTTGTTTTCCATGGGAGGGAAAGAGTGGAGACAACATCCTTCTCCAAAAAGTGCTGGTACCATGCAAGCAATGTAGCATACAATAGTACACTTAAAGTGTCAGGAGAAGTTCCTGACAATTTCAGTTTTAATTTATTTTAACAGTGACGAGGCTGCCCAGGATGAGAGATCAAAAGCTTTGTAAAATTAAGTTGTGTGAGTACTTGGCTCAAGGCGTCTGTGTATCTTTAAATAGCTCTTTAGGACTGTGACCACCACTGAAAAACTCCTGAGCTGAATTAAGATCAAGTTCAAGTTTCATTCCAAGAGCAGCCAAACCTATGTCTTCAGAAATTGGCTTTCCTCTATAAAGTGACAAGAAGAGCCGGGGTGCTGTTACCTGCATTATATTCCTTCTGGTTTGAAAAACCTGGGGTCGGCAGTATGCAGTTTGATATTTCAAAAAAACAAAGGGAAATAAAAAAATAACTCAAGCTCTTACAGAGAAAGCTGGCAAACCACACAGTGACCTCATGTGTCTCTGCTGATACATCCTTAACTTATAAAAGTCATATATTGGTAGAGTAGAAAATCAAAAGAGGAAAGGAAAATGCAATCTGAATTACCAAAATAAACCCTCTCAAAAAAACCCCAAACCCAAACTTAAGAATAAGGAACAAAAATCTTAATCATAAGAGGAAATAAATATCTTGGGGAAAGGGTTCTTTACAGATAATATTATTTCATCTTTCCATTGTACCTTTTCCATCTACCTGTTTTCCCCCAGATAACTTAGCCAATTGGTAAATTAAATCCAACAGGCAGACAGAGGCCTTTGAAGTACAAAGAAACTACAAATGCCACAAAAACAGCAATTGGGAAGAAGAGTCATTATTTTTGTCCTTGATGAGAGCAAGTTCTGCAGTGTTATCTCACTAAGTACAAACAAATGCCTCATCACAGGAAAGACATTGGCTGGAAGTTTCTCCTTTCCAGGTACTCCAGTCAAATGATCCCTAGGAGCAGCACTGCTGTATACAAGGATCTGGTATGCATGCAACTCAGGGAGTAAACTATTTTTTTCTGCTTTCTGGAATATGCTTGTGTATTATGAAAATCTTCTAAGCAGGAAAAATAAATCTATGTATCACAGAGACAAATGGATCAGCAGATAAAAACCATCTGTTCAAGATACAAGACCCCAGACAGAATTAGATATTTGACCTGAATCACCAAAACTCAGCTTCAGTTGGTGTGATGGTAAATCATGTGAGCTGAAACTTCTTGTGTATAAGCCATGGGACCGGTGAGAGATTAAAGTAAATAGTGTATAAAATATGATTTTATAACCCTAGCAAGAAAGTATTGCAGAAATAAAAAAAATCATGACTTTGTAATGCATTTTAAAACATAAGATCCATGTTTTCTTTAAACTTTTAACTAGAACTAGTGCTAGGTGAAGGTTCTGAAAAAAAACAGTGTATGCTATGAGAACTGAAAACAAATCTTTCTGCATTTCTTCTCAAAATTCACAGTATTTGCTTAAATACTGTTCTTTGCTTTTGTCATTTGAGGAACCACTTTAACCACAAAAGTGTTGCAGTACTCTGAGAAAGACAAATAAAAGAAAGTGTTTGTGTTCCATCTACAGGAGGAGTGGGATTTCACTTCGAGAAGCAGAGCTGGTACCATTACACATTAGTCACTGCAGACACTAGTGTGATACCAAATCACAGGAGGTTCCTCTTCTTGCTTTCCTGTTGTTTGTGAAGCATACATAGGAGCTGTTGGCCATTTTTGTTCTCAGCATCAAGAATAGACTCCAAGAATAGACTCCATATGCAAGTCTTTAAGAAGAATCATAGTCTTAGAAGCTGAACACATCATTAATAGGCTTCAATATTCAAAAGGTCATCATGGAAGTTGAGCTCTGCTGCCCCACAACCCTCTGTTCCACCAGGCTCTTAACTGACTGATAGCTCTTTAAGGAGTTTTCAGCCTACATACTGCAGAAGAAACCAACCCATCATCAACAGACCCTACACTTCAAAGTCTGTAAAGGACAAACAAATAAATAAAGACATTTCCTTCATTAAAGAAAATGGCAGTTATTGCCTAAGACCTGAATTAATATGTGTGGACACAGATCTTTGTGAATAGGGGCAATATTGAAGGCTATTTTCTGGTTTTGGATGTTGGCAATGCTCATCTCCCCATAAGACCAGGTTTTAGTAAAGCTTTTCAGCCATAAGGAGATCTGATGATCCTTCATGAAATGACAATCTAATGGGTAATCAGGCTCCAAAGATGCAGTGCAAAACCATGGAGTGTCTAGTACTACCATGTTCACGGGGCACTGAGTACCACAGCATTGTTCAGTTTAGCATCAAACTGTCATAAGCAGTAAATCACCCAAGGCTTGAAGAACAATATAATTAAGAAAAACTATTAATGAAGACAGGAAAGGAGAAATTCCTTATTTTGATTATTTGTCTTCACACATATATGTATCTGAGTAGAGGAACTATTTACAGAGGCTTATAAGGACTCTATTTCCAGCCCCTTCTCACTGTCATGTGCAAAGAAATTTTAACTTGTACACTTCATTTTGTCCTGCAGTGTCTGATGTATAAAGCTCATTCTTATTTTTGTCAAGTACTCTGCATTCTGTGAACCAAATATTACTGTTTAGCCTCTGAGAAGATTTCTGTTTTCTCTTTAGATTTTATGCAGTGGTTTTGGTCTCAATTTATACTTTTCTGTCAGCAAACAATCTTTAATTTCTTGCAGTTACAGCCAATATTTAATGTCATCCTGCTTCCTTTATGTTAGTGTCTGACCTTCCCTTATTCTATTCATAACAAAGCAGGTTTTTATGCCACCTGTGCAGCAGTCAGTTTAGGGGAACTTTAAATTAAGCAAAATATTAAAACATAAAATAACAGGGCTCTAACACAAAAACATGAAAATAAAAGTGAGACAGAATTCTTTCATAAAAGTGCCAAAGAAGCGGAAAAAAATGAACAGGTGCCTGAAAATGAGGAGGTGTCTGTGAGGGTCTTGCAGCTGCCCAGCTGACAAGTAGTAGGGTCAGTGGTAACAAAAATACCACTGGAGCAGAACTTGACAAGGGACGCAATCAATAAAAAGAAGGACTGTTAGAGCCTATTCCCGACACCAGGAGTGTTAGAGCTACCCCAACCTGCACAGTCAAAGAGGGAGGGTCTTTTGATATCTGCATAGCAAATCAAAGACTGGCAAATCTCCCTGGGGCAAATTCAAGTGTAGTATTTATTTTGGACACAGCCAAAATAACAAACCAGTTACTCATCTGCACTGAAAGTCACAATTTCGCAAAGCTGTAAAAAACAGATCCCGATCCGTTCACATCACTATCTAATACCCTGAACACAGCCATGGTCGCTAAACAAACTACAACACAACTCGGATTTGATCTAATACACCATAATGCCAAGGAAAAACAAAGAAGGTACAGTAAGATAAGTAAGAAAGAGAGAGAAATAAGTAGCAGGGGAAAGGAAAAACAGTCACCACTCCTGTGGGGCATGGCAGTTCCCTAAGAAAACACAGTCCAACTGACAACAATTCCTCCATCAACAATTCTTCAGGAACACATGGTCCTCAGGTTTTTCAGGCCAGTCAGGGAGACCTTTCTCAGGATGCTTCCATGGGTTGCTGGGCGTGTGCACCATGCCTTCTTGGCTGGCTCTTTTTAAAGGGCAAGTCCCTACATCCATTAGCATGTGAGGGGTGGTCTTGGTGTGGAAAGTTCTCAAACCGGGGCATGCATAGAAGCTCGTTCGGGAGGTTCTGGAATTGGGGCTGTGGGGGCTCCAGGGTCACTGCCAGTTCAATAGACCTTTGCCAGAACAATCTCTGTGTGCATCCTTTGGTTACACATGTGCAGTCAGGATTAGGGGGGAAACACCTGCTGCTGCACCTCCTCCCCTTCTCATTGTTAACCACGAGCTACAGAAAATCTCCTCAAGCACTTACAGCCCTGCACTCAGACAATGTTTAAGACACTATAAAAATAAATTAATCTTTACAAGTGCTTCTACAGGTATGTAAATCAGAAAAGAAAGGTCATAGAGAGTGTACCTGACCTGGTGAACAAAACTGTCAAGCTGGTAACAGCAGGTAAGGAGAAGGCTGAAGTACTCAACAACACTTTTGTCTCAGTCTTCACTAGCAACCTGTCTTCCCACATCTCTCAAGGGGGTGGGCTGCAAGACACAGACTGGAAGAGCAAAGTTCCTCCTGCTGTAAAAGATCAGGGTCATGATCACCTGAGGAACCTTGATACATGTAGGTCCATGGGACCAGATGAGATGCATCTAAGAGTTCTCAGGGAATTGGCTAATGTAGTTGCCAAACCACTCTCCATGACATTTAAAAAGTCATGGAGATGAAGATTAAGTCCCTGGTGACTGGAAGAAGGGAAACATTGCCCCAGTTTTATAAAAAGGGTAGAAAAAATGTCACTGGGAACTACAAAGCTGTCAGCCTCCCTTCTGTGCCTGTGAAGATCATGAAACAGATCCTCCTGGAAGCTATGCAAAGGCACATTGAGGACTGGAAGGTGATTTAAGACAGCCAGCATAACTTCATCTGAGGTAATCCTGCCTCACCAACCTAGTGGCCTTCTACAAGGGAATGACTGCATCAGTGGACAAAGGAAGACCCACAAATGTATGTCATCTATCTGGATTTCTCTGAGACCTTTGACACAGGTCCCCACAACATACTTCCTTCTAAATTGGAGAGGTATGAATTTGAAAGATGGACTATCTGTGGATAAGAAATTGGTTGGATGGTTGCACCCAGAGGGTAGTGGTCAATGGCTCAAAATTTAAATGGAGACCAGAGATGATCGGTGTCTGTTCTGGTGGTTTTCAATATCTTCATCAATGACATAGATGATGGGATTGAGTGCACCCTCAGCAAGTTTGCGGATGATACCAAGACACTCCAGAGGGACAGGATGCAATCCAGAAGGACCTTGACAAGCTGGAGAAGGAGGCTTGTGAATACCTCATATGGTCCAACATAACTAAGTGCAGGCTCCTGCACCTGGATTAGGGCAACCTTCAATATCAATACAGGCTGGGAGATGAAGAGATTTAAAACAGCACCACAGAGAAAGACCCGGGGGTCCTGGTGGATTAGAAGCTGGGCATGAGCTGGCAATGTGTGCTTGTAGCCAGAAGGCAAACTGTATCCTAGGCTACATCAAAAGAAGTGTGGCCAGGAGAGCAAGGGAGGTGATTCTACCCCTTTACACTACTCTGATGAGACCACACCTGGAATATTGTATCCATCCCTAGAGCCCTCAGCACAGGAGGGTCCTGTTGGAGCAGGTCCAGAGGGAGGCCACTAAAATGATTAAAGGCCTGGAACAACTCCCATATGAAAAGAGTCTGAGGGAGTTGGGGTCATTGAATTTCTCTGAGTTCAAGACTCTGAGGAGACTTCATTGTGACCTTTCAATACTCAAAAGGAGCCTATAAGAAACATAGGGAAAAACCTTTTAGCAGGGCCTGTAGCAATAAGAGTAGAGGTAGTGGTTTTAAACTGAAAGAGGAGAGACTGGATATTAGGTTGAAATTTTTTATGCTGAAAGTGGTGAAACACTGAAATGCATTGCCCGGAGAGGTGGTAGATGCCTCATCCCTGGAAACATTTCAGGATCAGGATGGATGGGACTCTGAGCAGCCTGATCTAGTTGAAGATGACCCTGCTCACTGCAGGGGAGCTGGACCAGATGACCTTTATTGTCCCTTCCAACACAAACGATTCCATGATTTTATGTGGGTCTTCACGTGGAAGCATTATTCATTCAAGGAGATGTGTAGCTGTTCCAGTTTTTCTGAGCCATTCATTTAAGGAGTCAGTAGGCTTTTTTTCTCACACTAATAATGCAAACATCAAAAGCACTAGAAGAAAGTTTTCCCCGCTATTCAGAACAATGGGCAGTCCAGTAAGCTCACTAAATAGTAAAAAAATCTTTGAAAGGATTTGTTTGCAGAGAATGGTCAACTAATATGCAATTTTATTTTTAAAAAATAGTAATTTAATAATCTGTTGTCGTTCAGTTCCAGCCGTTCTAAAGAACATTTCCAAGTGTAAAATCTCATAATTGATATGCAAAACCTTTTGGGTAGCCTGTATTGAGAGAAGTGAATTTTTTAGAAGTTTTGAAATAATATTCCTCATTAAGGAAACAGTCCTGGGTAAGAAAAAGGTTTTGTCTAATTAATCAGAACATATGAGATATGTACTACACGACTATTCTGGGAGAAGCTCACATGAAAGTAATGTAAACCCAGAGAAAACAAAATGCTGAAAATTATGTGAGGTGGATAAGATTTCAGCATCTGAGGAGTACAAGAAAAAGGACTCAATAAGTTTAGAATGGCAAAATAGGGCATAACAGTCCACTAAGAATGAAATCAATATGTCAAAACATGAAACTGGAAAAAAGGATCTATCCACAAGCAGAACACTTTGGATTTCAAAATGAACTGACTATGGTGGGATTTATAAAGGAAAAGAAGGCTTATATATTCAAGACATACCATTAAATATGGAACTACTGTTCAAAACTCAAACAGATTCAGCCTGTAACTTTTGTATTAATATATTAATCTTAGTTACAAGACGTAGAGTCTTGACATACATTCTCTGGCATAATATGTTGCTGGGCTAAGGCTACCATTAAATAAATATGAAATTGTCAAAAGTAATAGACTAGTTTTGCCTGCGATCTTACTTCTAACAAGTACATATGACAATAGCTTTGAAACATTAATTGAGGAGAGAATAGCTATAAAGTCTCGTAAATAACTCATTTTTTGTTTCTAGGCAAAATAATTCTGAGTAAAAGTAAAATGAGCAATTGTTTTCAATTCCTTTGATATAGGAGAGTTTCAGTTTTCTGCAAGTTCATTCTAGAATAAAATTCATAACAAATTTACTTGGAAGGTTAAATGGAATATTAATAACTGTTATTGTCATCCAGAATTATTTCTATAAAGGTTCTACTCTTTCACTAGAATAAATTTTACATTTCACCACTACTTTCAGATAGCTTTCTCTAGGTTGAGGAGCAAAAATATTCACTTCAAAAAACAAAACGTACAAGGATACACATGGATTTAGTTGAGAAAGCACTAGGTAACATTTATCAACCCAAGCTAGAATTAAGACAATTGAAAAAAAAAATCTTTTTTTTCCTGGTTCTTTTCTACACCTGCATCTATTCCACTAAACCAATCTTTTTTTAAATTGATTTCTAAAGAGACTATCTGGACCATCAGTAAAATTTATGTTTTTCTGCTCTGTCTGATAAGAGACTATTTTAAGAAATGAGCACTAAAAAGGTAGAAATTATATGTTTACACCAGTACTGGTCCATTTGAGGAATAAATTTTTCATATTGTTCTTCGTAGAATTAAGAAAAAAAAATTACTTGAAAATTTGATCTTTGGCCCCTAGTCAAGGGAATAACAAGTGTTGATGCTAGGTCTTCTCCAGAGATGAGAAATGTAGTTCTCTCAACAGTTCCATTTCACAGACCTCTCTACACACTATTTGTTCACATCAAATATGGTCATGGTAATATCTTCTGAACAGAAGGTGTCCCTAGCTGCACTGTACCAGCTCTGTTTGTAAGTCACATTCAGGAAAGTGGGAAGGACAATTGATAGTCACATGAGAGAGGACACAGTGAAAGAGCAGAGGCTGCTTCTCTCCAGTATGGTGCTCACCTCCCACATCATGGATTGAACAGGACAAAGAAGGCGATTGCAAAGCTGGTAAATGACAATGAAAGATTCTAAATGGATGAAAATTAAGAAAATTAATAATGAAATTTTAGAGAGGACACAAAGTCAGCTGGTGAGACTTCATGCACACAATAATCTGCAGGAGGAAGTACAAATATTTCTCAGTCTTATTTTCTCTCTTCTCCCTCTTCTTTACCTTGCTCCTGCTACCATTTTGGGTTTCACGGTAACAGCCCAAACATACTGCCCATATTGCAAAAGGAAGTGATAAAGCAAGAATAAATTATAAAGAATATGAGATAAATCTATTCCTCTAATCCTACTAAGCATCTAAAACTAGGACTGGCTAATACAACTATACAGCAGTCAGTACATCCACAGAGGAAATAAGGTAGCCTTATAATGAGTCTTTTGTTCTTTTCTAAAGAAAGTAAAAAATTTAGTCAAATGTCAGTCTAAAATCCTAAACTAGGCTCCACAGTAAGGGATTTAGAAGAGTCATTACATGAGTGGAAAAGTTGTTTTAAGTGGGAACCTGGTGAAGCATGGGAGTTAGTTGTCTAATTGTAGAGTAGGGGGAGGCTTCTAAATCCAATGAGAAATTGCAACTTTGTGTGTTATAGTGTCTAATAAATTTCTTGGAAAAAAAAACTGCAAAAGAAGGCCTCAGAGTTGGAGGCAGTATTGAAATCCTCTTTCTTAGCTCACCGTTTTGTACAGAAAGAAGAGCAACTCTCCTTCACTTAAGGTCTGGCCCGGCAGATGAGTAGGAAGCTAGCTTGGCAAGCTGAACATATGCAATATCAGTAGGAGAAAAAAAGCTGTAGTGGGTTTTGCTGTGTATAACACTTATTGAGTTATTCAGGGCAGAAAAGAATAGAGACCCAAGTTCACAGAAGAACATTAAGGGAACATAGGAAAGATGCACTCTTTTACAAATACTAAATACTTACGATATTGTATTTAGACAAAGATCCAACCTAAAATAATTGGCATTTAAGGCTGAATTCTTAGGAATACTATACATGAAGGAGGAACTGTAGTGTCGTACCTGACAGAAAAGGGTGAAGAGAGGGTACAGAAGATGTCTGCAAGGTGAAAGAGGCAGGGCAGACCCCAGTTCTCCACAGATGGCAGTTCACTGAAGACTTCACCACAAAGGCAATGTTTGAAGTAACCTAATAGTTGCTTTAAGTACATGAGGGCTAAACCATGTCAAGACTTGAGGCCATGTTTTACTCCCTGTTTGCATTCTGCTCCCCTTCCAGCCTTACAGCTATGAAAACCATGTCACCAGGGAAAGACTTACTAACTGCTACAGGGACAGTTTTATATAATGACGTAAACATCAACCAACAGCTCCCATGTTTAAGTCTCTCCAGAATGAGCAAGTAAAACTTGAAAAGTGGTCAGTGGAGATGCTCTGAAAAAGTGAAAAATAAGGCCACTGCTGTCATAAAGCAACGACCGTAGGTTCAACAAATGGTACACTGAGCTGAACTGAAAAGATTGATGCCTGCTCTGGGGTGAATAGCCAGTAGAAAATGAAAACCAACACCGGGAAAGACTGAGGGGTTAGATAAAGCCAGATTTCTCATTAAAACTTGTAAGATCCTGCAGCAGCAAGAGGAAAAGAGAAAATTGAAGGCAAAAGAAATTTGATCCAGCTCTGCTTTCTATGGAGGCTAGCATTAAGCATGAAAATTGCTGAATGTGTGAGGAAGATCTTTGCTTGTATGGAAAGAAGAAACAAGTTGATAAAATCTTCAGAATCTGGATGGGTAAAAATATAACCCATCATTTTCATTTTCTTAATTTCCCTATAAAAATTTCCCAGTACTTATTTTGCCTCATCTCTTTTATAATGAAGGTTAAAAAACCAAAGCAGTTGTAAGAACTAAATTGAAGAAACCAAGCAGTTTTGTTTTGTAAGCCTATTAGTGCTCTGTGAAGAAAAGAAGTACTAATGAAAAACACAGAAGGAAACTAAAAGTTAAAAGACCTTTCTGGCTCACAAACAAATGAATATAAGCCAGCAGAGGTTTACTTGAAGAGAAATTTAGAAATTTTGTAACTAATGAAGATTTGATGATCTGGGAAGCTAAAGAAGGAATTTAGTAGGCTTCTAAATGAGTTGAAAAGTTCTGATTGCTGCAGCAAAATTGTTTTGATTGGCTAGGAAATCAAGTGGTTCCTTTCCAACATTTTTACTGTCATATCTTCAGCTAGTGCTAAATTAAGAGAGGTGTTAGACTCTTCAACAGCTTCAACGGGAAGACAGGGACACACTTGCTACATTGGGAGCCACATCTCTTCTGCTTTTCACTCTTTCACACATTTGGTGCCTCTGACACCCTAAGTTACCTCTCTGCCTGTGGTTTAAGAAGAATGTTGGTACAGAGTTGCTTGGTGCACTGAACCATACCCTTTTGAAGCAAGGAGGGAGTAGGTACATAGGATCTGTCCTTCAAGCTCATCTCATTCAGAATTAGAGGAAAGAAGAAGAAAACGGCAAATAAAAATCATAGCCCTCGTCCACATTCCATTTTTTAATTTTTTTTTCTGTTTTTCCTGTCCAACTGTAAAGCAACCTCTGAAAAAAAAGGAGGCCTGCATTCCCCGTGAAGCATTTAATTTCTTATTATAATTTTCATGTTTAAAACTTGGAAACAAAGTGGTTTATATTCTAGAAATTAAAGAAAGCAGAATGGATGGCACTTCTGGACCAGTCTTTTTTTTCCACGCTTGTCACTCAGTAGTAAGGGTTAAGAAGCCATACATACTGCAACAAAACGAGATTATCTCTAAGGTGTTCATCTGACAAAACAGTTTATTCATCTCATCTGCTTTCTGAAAGAGACATTAAATTAGTCTGCAACTAATTCTACTAACAAAGGAGAAGGTGGGTTCAAACCCTTTAAAAAGACAGTGAACTTTTAAAAGTCTCTGAAAAATGAGTACAGAGCTTCACTTTATCTGCAGGGGATTGACTTTATCCCAGGTGTAGGGTACAAGGAGGTATATTAATATGACTTTCAGATTTGGTCCTTTGGGCCTAAAGCAAAAATTTAGTTAACTTTCAGCTCATGTCTGCCTTCTGGAAGTCTTCTGATTCAATTGATTATAAAAGATGTCTCATAGACAGCACTCTTTGGGAAGAGCCAAGGTTCTTTGAGCACTTGTTTTAACCAGGAAATTATAATTCAGCAGCTTGCACAGGTAAGAGAACAGAGATGCCAATGAGCTTGGGGAGGAGGAAGAGTTAAGAACCAGCTGCAAGAAAGATTGGCCCCTTTTTGTTTACAGAAGTGACAACAAGGCTACCACTGTCCAGCATAAGAATGAACTGATGAAATAAAAGTTAGGTAAAATCCATTTCCTTATCCTCAATCAAACCTTCACTAAATCTTCATTTTTACATATTTTTCTTTACTTATTTATCAGATCACCTGTGTGCTTATTACCCTCTCCTCAAAATCTCTAATGCAGACACAATGAAGCATCCAGATCACTTCAAGACAAACACGCATCTATGGCAGCATCTAAATTCCATTGCTCTGTGTCTGACATATCACCTTTCCTGTCCCTTCAGTCTTTTCATCTCTGACGTTTTGTTTATTCAGCCTTTCATTCTGCAAACTGGCAGTTGCTCAGGGTAGGGATCTACCTGTCTTCCTAAAATGCCTCATTCACGCATAATGCAGACCGAGTACACAGAAAATAGTTCCCCTAGCTGTGAATTCACAGTGATAACTTTATGAGGGTCCTTCCTGGGGAGAGATTTAGATTATGATGATGTCAGAGATGAATACAATTCTGCTCCGTCTGAACACTCACAAGACTTTGTGGTGGGGCAGCAGTTAGAAGCAATAGACAGGGAGCAGAACAGAGGTTCTTCAGCTAAAGGAGCCAGAAAATGCTAAACATAAACCCAGTACTGATCAAGCAGCTCAAGTCTGAATCCATTCATTAAACATATTTGATTGGTACTGAACCCTATGACAAACTTACCCCATCTTTCCTGTTGTAGCTGTGTGATTAGAAGAAAGCAAAAGAAAACATGATCACTGCACTCAGTAAGGATGATATTCTTTTGGGAGACAGTTGTCTGGGTAACAGCCTTGTTCCTTGAAATATTTTTTAATTTTTAGCTATTATTCAGTACAATGTGGGGATGTGGACCACAGTTCAGGACTCGGTTCTCTCAGCTCAGACCTTCACAGCATTATTCAATGAGCAACATCAGTTGTGACTACTGTGATTTCTGCAGTGCTCAGAGTGGTTAAGATGCTTTAGGTGTGGTAGACCAAGCTTATCAGGAACACAGTCAGAAGAACATTTAAGTTTTGAGATTTCAAATTGCTTCAGCAAGAGGCATGTACTGAGAGATTCGGCTCTGTAAAAGCTGATGCAGATCTCAACATGCAAAAGAAAAGAGCACTTTGCATCCTAGCAAACCTAGTGGTGCAGAGAGCTAGACATTAAACAAAAGTTTACTGGGTCATTCTGCTGATTTTAGATGCCCAAATCTTTTTCTTAATCTAAGTAAATGCTGTTTTCAGAGGTAGGAACTTGTGGAGGACATTAGGATGGATGTTCTTAAGTCATGAAAATTGCTTTGAAATAATATTATTTTGAAAACTGTGCTAAACTATTATTGCGACCTCTCACTCTTCTCCTCGTTCCCCAGCCTTTCAAAAGTCTAGGCAAGCATATAGTCTTTGCAATGCACCTGAAGGACATATCTTCTTCTCAAATATGCTGCAGTAATCTAATATTAATGCAACATATTGAGACTGCAACAACAAAGCTGGGTTCTAAAGCAATGTCCACATTAAAAGAAAAAAAAAAAAAAAGAAAAAAGAGAGAAGAAATGAAGCAAGACTTTCCCAGGATCTACTACTTCATGATTTGCTGATGAATTATAATGTAGCGCAATGTCCCAGTGGAGAAGAGATATCCTCAGCTAGGATGGTTACAATCCTCAGCTACTCAGTTACTTCTCCTAAAACAGCAGTAATACTCCTCTAGGTACCTGTGGGATCAGGATCAAAGCTGTTGTCATCATGATGGCTCTTACATTATTTTCTTCTTATCATTTTTGGTTCATATGTAAAGAAAGATGACTCAGATTTCCCAAATCAATTCCACATTTCCAGTATTTCCAAGTTTGCTAGGACATCTGGTCTGCACAGTGGTCTTTCCATTTGAACATCTGTTGCAGATCTGTGGCCTGGATCCATCTGCCAGACTCCACAGCCTCAACCTCAAAGACTGCAGTCTGGTAAACTGCATGAAAGAAAAATTGTTATGGATAGTATAGAATATCATAGAAATCTGCCTCTTCTCTTATCACAACATTGATATAAGCCTTGAATATTTCCTGGTCAGTGAAATTACAGTAGTGGCACTTAGCAGGGTGAAGGAAATAAAATTTCATCACTCTGTAATACTGTCATCTACTTTACTGTTTCCAGGCTAAAATATTTATTCACTGTAAGACTTGTCCTTAGGCCATATAATTTCAGAAAACTATATTAACCAACTTTACAGTTTCTTTTCCTAAAACAATCAAATGACAGTTTTAATTTCCTCATCTTGTTTTTAAAACTGAGAACGTTTCTGTTGCAAACTGGGAAAAAAAAAAAAAAAATGGAAATAAAGCTCGTAACTGCATCATCAAAGGGACAAATCCATAGTCCCCAGGCCAAAATTCTTACTTTTTCACAGTTTCAGTTTTCCCTGAGAAAGGAGCTCTGGTTTGTTCTGCACGCACACACAAGGATCAACTCACTTGCTCCTTAGTAAGAGATTTCAGTTGCATGGTTTTACCTTCTGAGACAGCCAACAAACTTTGGTGGGTTGATCCTGTGGGATGCCAAGTGCCCACAAAAAAATACTCTATCGTTCTCCCTCCTCAGCTGGACTGGGGAAGAAAATATAACAAAAATGCTCCTGGATCAATATATGGACAATGAGAGATAGTTCAGCAATTACTGTAATGAGCAAATCAAATATGACTTGGGGAAATTAATTTAATCAATTACCAATCAAATCAGTAGGGCAATAAGAATGAAAATCAAATCTTAAAACACCTTGCCCCCACTCCTCTCTTTCTCCCAGGCGTAAGTTTTCTCCTGATATCTCTACCTCCTCCCCCAGAGCATCTCAGCAGGATAAACAATGGGGGCTGCAGTCAGTCCATCATACAGTCTCTGCTGCTCCTTTCTCTTCAGAGTAGGATTCCTCACACTGTTCCCCTGCTCCAGCATGTATCCCTTTCACAGAGTCTAGTTCTTCAGGAACAGACTGCCCCAACATGAGCTCCCCTCTCCATGGATTCACAGGTCTTGCCAGGACCCTGATCCAGCACAGGCATCCCACAGGGTAACAGAGTCCTTTGTGCATCCACCTTCTTTGTTGTGGGATCCTCCATGGACTGCAGGTGGATATCTGCTCCACTGTTAATTTCTATGGGACACAGGGGCACAGTCTGCAATACAGGCTGCAGGGAAATCTGTGCTCCAGTGCCTGCAGCACCTCCTCCCCCTCCAATCTCCACTGACCTTGGTGTCAGCAGAATTGTTTCTCTCACATGTTCTCGCTCCTATCTCTAGCTGCTACTGCTGTGCCTAGGGTATTTTTCCCTCTTCTTCAATGTTATCACAGAGCTGCTGCCACTGCTGTTGGTGGATTTGGCCTTGGACAGTGTCACGTCCATTTTGGAGCCTCTGGCAGCTGCTCACAAAATTCACCCCTTTATCAGCTCTGCTAAGAAACCTTGCCATACAAACCCAATACAAAAAGGCACATGAAAATTACAATGAGAATGTGAGATGAAATTTTCAAAACTGTTTAATAACAATTAAAGTTTGCTTTCATTTAAAGTATGATTTTCTAAATGATTTCAATGGGAGGGGAACTGAACCCAGGTCAAGCCTTTTAAAAAGTTGTTCCCTATGCAAACGCTCGGATTTGCATATTTTTTGCAGAAATGCTTCACTGATTGTCAACATCACAAATATCATGGAAGTTCACTTAGAATTTCCCCACAAACAACTTTTCTTAAACATGAGATACAAGAGTTTTGCTGTGATTCACCTTCCCCACAGACAGAAGCAGAGTCAGAGGCTTGTTCACCAAGGTACTTCAGCATACTCAGAAATTGTTGGATTGAGGTCCTTACTTCAAATACAGACTTCAAGTAACATTTTATTAAGTGTTTACATAGTACGTTATGGACCACTAAAAAACCTTTGGCTAGAGGAACCTGTAGTTTCAAAAACACAGCCAAATACTAATTAAACTGAAATGGACCACTTGCCACTATAAGTCTCCTCTGCTGTAGATCTTTGTATGTACCCATTGTGTTATACAAAATACGTGGAAACACTACTGTGTTCAGAGCACTCACCAATTAAAACCCAGAGATTAAACTGTCAGCATTATTACAGGAAATATAAGTTTAGGTCCCTGGGCTCCAAAATGTTTAATTTAAAAAAACCAAGAAGATTGTCTCTGCAATAATGTTATATTATTATTATGTTTACTACCTTCTCTGTATCTCCAGTAACAACTTTTCCTATAACCACACATCTCAAACTACTCACATTACTGTGATGATATAATTTGCAATGTTTAGCCATAGGGTAAGCACAATTTCCTTTATGAATTACATACTTAAGTTCATACAGTAAGTTCTTTCTTTTAAAGGCTTGTTTAGATTTTACCAATATACCTGCAGTTCATGGACATTCTGAAAATATAAACCGAATTGTCTGTCTTAAATAATTAAATCTCTTATTTAAAATCTCTTCTGTAGGTGGAAATAATGATACTTAAAGATTATATAATAATGGCTATGCTGGCTTCGGGCAGAAATAAAAATACAGACTTGGAAGTGTGAGCATGCATCCCGAAAGCACTGTATTCACTGAGGAGTCCTTCTGCTTATCATATTTCAATAACTTAAGATTTTATTAAAAAGCATTTGCTATTCAATTAGCATTGGTTTGTTTATTTTTTTAAAGTCATGAATCCTAAAACTGTGAATTAATTGGAATTAGCTCGGTACCATCAACCCGATTAAACATATGACTGAGAATAGCAGAATAGCTCAGTCCCTTAGGAGCTATTTATTATAACAGGCTTCTGACAGTGAAATACATAGAAAACATTTACCTGTCTACTGCTGCTCCTGATCTGAATAGACACTGAAAAATCAAGAGAGAGAATTTTATCGTATAATCTCAAAATGCCAAACTCCACTGCAGTGTGCCATCCTCTGCATTCAACACTAGATATCAAAAATCCACATTTTTTCACATAACTACAATGTGTAAGTTATAACTGATATTTATACTGAGAACCGAACATGGAAACTGTAGGCATATTTTCAATCCAACTTGAAAATAAACACAGGTAAAAAACAGTCACATCTGCAGAGAGGGGTGTACAGGAAAGGTGATCAAACCTGATCAACAGAGTATTCCATTCTATATTTGTCATACTCAGAATAAAACTAAGAGATCATAAGTCTCTTCTTCGATGGTCGACATCCAGAGTGAACTCCATCTGACTTTTTTGTCTCTGATCCCGGATTTGTGTGTTCCTGAATCTAATACCTGTGTCTCACTTGCCACTGAGTTCAGCCAAGCACCTTTTGTCCATGTCTGCTCTGCAGATGTAGTCCTTGATGAAGGACTTACTTATTTTGTATTTGCATATATTTCTTTTATTTTATTGTTAATAATAATTTCCTTATTAATATTATTGTTTAATTAAAACTGGTTTAGTATTAGTTTCCAACCCACAAGGCTCTTTCTCTCGTTTTCCTGACTTTTTCTTGTACAGTACGTATTGATGAGGCACAACAAGCTGGAGCTTTTGTTGAAATCACCATTAAAAAAGATATTTTTCATTTCAAAGTAATGACAAGTTCAAGTTCTTACATCTGTCAACATGGAGAAGGCTTACCTCTTATAATTAAGGTTAAACACATACTCATAGTGTCTAATTCCTGAGAACAAATACATGTCTTCAGCAAGGAGATCCAATTGCTAAGGCATTAGCTGCATTTTGGTTGGAACCACAGCTTGCAAAATATGGCTCCTATATTAAGTATCTTTTTATTTCCAAAAAAGATAGAGCGATATTTTAAATATAATTTATATATGAGTACAACAACATTTAATCCTATGACTAATTAAAGGATCTAGTTATGCTGACTATGCTGTTCCAGGCAATGAAAATCACACAACAGACTCACTGTTTCAAGAAGGTGCAATCTAAACAGCGATACCAAGAGGAAAAACTAGGACATACAAACACAAAATTAAGGATTAAGGTAGAGCAAGGTCTCAGTAAACTCCAAGGCCTACAATATAAACCAGAAGTAAAACTCTTGCTTTTGAACTCCTACCTGCAAGTGTTGAGGGGAACAAAATTATAGTCTATGTACCAGACAGAAAATCAGAAAAACATAGACTAGGCATATACACATATAGTCCTAGAGTCATGCAAGACTGTGGTTATGTAACAGATTTTAATCAATGGTCACAAGAAATGCAGGTGGGATACTTTTCTGCATTCCCTTCCCCATGCATAAAGCAAGCTCATTTTCATACAGATGTATCTACTTTGGATATTTAAAATTTTGAGTATGTAACATGAAATCCCTCTTTCTGCTCAGGCTTTGGATCAGACTTCTGAAGAATTTGTTTGTGGAGAGAAAATCAGGTTCTGAAAAGATTAACATAATTTAGCAGCCTCTGAGCAGATAAACCCCTCACTTCAATTATGATTAGCTGTCTTACAGGAAATGTAACTGAAAAATCCCTTGATTTGACCACTAGTATGCTTCCATGGGGCCAACAAACACCTCCAAATAAAATTTCATCTACCATGGGACAGGAGCACTCGATTTCCAGGCAAATAAAACACAGTAAATGACAAATAATAACTGATCGCTGGTTTTCTTTGTGTCATTGCTTTCAAATGTGAAATTTAGTAATAGAGTTCAGCATTTTGAATAGGGCTACCTAAGATAATATAGCACAAGGTAAATCTGCTTATGTTGCTACGTACAGCACTACTGCTTGTGATTTGCAGTTTCATTAAGGGGTCTACTGATTTACTGTAATATATAATAAGTTTCAGGGAGGTTTAATCCAACTCATAACAGTATCTAAAAGTAATTTTACTTGGCTGTGGAAGTGCTACTTCAGAAATTGTTCTTCAGTGTGATTCAGCTGTTCTTTCTTCCTCTCTCAATCCCAAAAGCAGAAAAGGTTAATGATGGCAACTTTGGTGGATGATCATTTTCCTTTTCTTAAAGTAGTGTCTGTAAAGTGATTCAGCTGCAATTACTGTCTGTGTGCAGAACAGTCTTTTAGATTTTATCTCACAAAAAATCAGCGTAAAATAACTAAGCACTTCAGGCAGCAGGGACAGGACTAGAACTCACACTTCCCCTACTGCCCGCTAGTCCACAGTCATTAGACTTTTTGCACTGTCATAGTCAATGAAGCATAATGTGCAAGGTGGAGTGGAGTGAGTCGCTGAAAAATAAGCATAGTGATCAGCAGACACAGAGGAGGTAGGAAGTGTGTGTTGGAGTTATCTGAAGCCAAACAAATATTTGCACCTAACTATCCTGCTTCCTAGCCAAAAAGTCTCACCAAAGAGTGACAATATATAAGAAAGGTAAACACTAGCCCCTTGTCTGGTGTTTGTGTGTTCAAGAAGGATAGGAATGTAATGCCCTGAAATAACTTTTCCAGGCTTTTCACATTGAGGACATTCAAATGGACAGAAGTGCCTAAAAACTGGAGTAGCAAGGTAGAACAGGAGGACCTTTTTCCTCAGCGGAGCTGATTAGCACCCCACCCAGGGTATTCTTAACTCAATGGCCTTTCCATATCTCACTCAATCCCTCTCCTTTCACAGCAACTGGATCTCCTACAGGACAGGCATTGTCACTCATTGCAAAATTCAGCTTTTATATACTGAAGTCTGTCACCGGTTCCACTTCTCACAGCTCCTTGGCAAAACCCATCTCACAGGCTGCAGGATCCCATTGATGATGATGATTTGATTGCCTTCATGGTACAAGCACCTTCAAAGAAAACCTGTTCATGCTCACCAAGGAAAATGTGTACACCATCTCCTCTAGTACAGAAGACTGTGTGTTATCGAGGTATAATAATAGTTACAGAAAAGGTAAAAGATTTTATTAGAATCAAGGTCCACATGGCAGAAGAGTTCAGCTGAATCACCTTTTGATCTATGATATTCTAATAACACTTTATGATCTAAAAGATTTTTCTATTTATACAAGTTTGTACTGTGGCCTTACAGCGTATTTTGTGCTCAAACTGGTCAGAGTCACATTTTGCTCTGGGCCTTCGGTGCACTTGCAGCAGAGAAGCAAGAAATAGGACAGGGAACAAAGGAAAAATCAAATCACAGATCTTTGCAGTTATGGAGTCTATAAATGTACTTATGACATAAGAGCCAAACAAGATTGTACGTGAGCAACCACACATTCATCTGGTTTGCCCTGCTGGTTGAAAACTTTCTTCAGGTAAATCCAGTGTACCTGAAAGGTACAAAAAAAAAAAGAAGCAGGGAATTTTAATTATCCGTACGAGCTACCATATGAATATCTGTACTGTGCTCCTCTTCAACGTTGCCCATTCTTACCTGCTGACAAGTTAAGCATACAAAGCGGAGAATATCTAGGGAGAGGAGCAGGATCTCAGTAGGTATAAATCTGCACTGGTCCTTTCAAATGACAGAATATTTTAAGCTCATTTTGATGAAAAGTACTAAAGTTATACAATATCATATTAAATTTCTTGGGTTTGGAACTCTCTTTTAGAATCCCAGCCATTGTTCTAGTGGTGGCTGTTCTGCTTGAATAGATTTTCCCTTTGCTCTCAAAATCAGAGGCAAAGAAGAAAGAGACCAAATTGCCTTTCTATCTAATAACTCCTAAAGAAGGGTTGAAGTAAGAAACTACACAAATAAGGAAATGAGCTGCAGCTTTTCTCTGCCTCTATTAGGCACAAGATTTGGATGAACTTAGGCCTCACAGGGAATATAAGTCTATTGCACCTCAGATAAGTGTCTGGCTTCTTTTTCCAAAAACTGAAGAATTTCCAGATGAAGTCAGCCCTCTGACAGTATAGAAGTACTTACCACACTGGAAAGAAAAATAATGGGAGAGGCAAAGAAGAACACAGAGGGAATTGCTGAGATACCTTCCTCAGGGTATTGTTCTATAAGTGTGTTGTAACTAGAAAGAAAAAAAGAATAAAAGATGGACAATGAATTAAATGCATGAGACTTAATTTTGGAGCATGCTGAATGTTTTCATATCAATCCCCAGTGTGTATCACCCTCAGCCATACAAGTAATCTCCCACTATTTATTTGTCTTCTGGTATCCAACAAAAGACTCAAATGAAAATCTGTTGTTATTATAAAGCCCCTAGCCCAAAACAGGCTTCTGCCCTAATTATGGCCCAAATTCTGTGCAAAAGAAATGTAGAACAGTTTTGAACTTAGCCTGACAATTTATCACCCACTTATTCAATACCACTCTGTCCTTTCATAAATCTCCTAATCCATCTTTATTTTCTTATTTAAAAAAAATAAAATCTGAAAACCACTATACCATCAGCAAATGTTATCATATCACTGTTCATTTCTTTGTAGAGATAGCATAGGAACTTGTTGAACAGCACTAATTCCAGCACATATCCTAGCCGAAAGCATTAGAAAAGTCTCCCAGCTATAGAACCTGGCCATTATTCAGCCCACATAAGTCATAGCTGATTAGATCATCCACATCTTTGACTTAATCTAAGAACTCAAATATACACATCTAAGACATGGCCTCCATATATAAAATACATGACAAGTCTTTCCCAATATGTCATGTTAATTCATATTTGTTCTGCTAGAATAGCAGTTACAACCTGTGCATAAGGCAAATAACAATCAATTTAGATCAGATCCATGGCGGTTATTAAAAAAAAAATATTTGTTACATATTCAGTCCTCAGATAACAGAACACATTTAAATGATAAACTATATATGGCACCTAATAGTTTGAATTCTTGAATAGGTCATTACTAAAAAGCAAGCCCAGAACAGAAAAGAATCTTCAACAGCCATATCTATAGCTCCCTTTTTCTTATTATTTTGCATTATATTCTTACAATGACCATACCTGCTGTTTACTTCCATTAAATCACTCAAGGAATAAAGTACTCTTTATCCAGAATAAAAGAATCACACCCTTGTCTCTAACAGGACTCATGTCTATCCAATATGAAGCATATTTATGATCCTGGCTTTTTAATAGTAGAAACTCTAAGCACTTTCCTGTGATTATTCTGAACTCTGTCTTTGACCCTATTTATTATCTGGACTTTCTTGTTAGGAAAAAAAGATAACAAACTGTTATTCTGTCTGATGTTCAAAGTCAACAGTACTTGGTTGTTCATACTGGGAAGAAGAGAAACTCAAAGAATCTGAAAGGACTCGAAATGAAAATTGGAAATTTAATGGGGGTTTGGAGCTGCCAGCTTGTTTTTATCAGCCGTCAAACTTATTGCAGGTTGAATCAGCTGTGGCAGATTGATTAAGGTGGTAAATTACATCTTTGTTATATGAGACAGGCTTAACATCTCCCTAGTTAAACTTTCGTGACTTAAGTCTCTTTCTGCAGAAAATAAAGCTGCTCACCGCAGCAACTGGAAAATGAGAACACTAGTGATCATCGGTTTGGGAGCTGTTAGGCAAGAACATGCATGGGTATCTTGCATGAAGCACCAGGAGGTGCATGAGCAAAAGGAAGGTCACAGGATAGCCAAGTCATTTTTCCATTCCTGTCAATATCCGTTCCATGAAGGATGGTGAACAGCAGTGTGAATGAGGACAGTAGTGCTGGTTTTCATCTAATGAGGTGAGAAACTGTAATTTCTTTAGAAACATGAATTGGCTGCACCTGTTAGTCAACCATTTCCCAGGAGAGTGGCTTTATTGCATGGGAGTGAGAAAATAGGAGGTTTCTATACACAGTCAAAAAACCCTCGTAAGTTTTATAGCTGAGTAATTCTTCCATGTGCTGACCAACTTGACCATCCTTGTGTGTCTGTATTCTTTGACCATTTTAGTTGTGCTAGTGATCTAATCCTCATATTCTCAAACTACAAACATTAGACTCCCAAGCATTGCTCTATAAGTATTAATTTAGTAGAAGTAGCAAAATTCAATTTGACACAAGGGAGTATTTGCCATTTTATACTTAACCATGTAAACATCCTGCAGAACAAAACAAGCATCATTTCCAAACTTTAGTTTGCAAAGCAGATAACAGAGACCAAAACAATGAGTAATTCTTTACCATAGCTTTAGCTTATATAGAAACTTGCCCTTTATAAAAACAAAACAGTCTGTTCTTTCTGTATTTTCTCAGTAACCATGGAGGCATTTGGGGAAAAACTCACCCAAACTCAATGTCAAAATGAAAAACTGTGTTATTTTGTAGTCTCTTCTGTGACAAGAATTACTTTTATGTCTTCATTAACACATCTTAATGATCACTTTTATCCTTAAATGCTAAATAATACCTGCTTTTTATTGTCATTGTGTGTCCATCCTCTTTTGAACTGTGTTAGAATTTTCTCTTCCCTCCCAGGTTTACCTTTACAGAGTCAAGCCATTTATACCAGAAACTGCACAGAAGCAATAATAAAAAAGTTCATCACTTACCATCTCACAAAATTCAGCCAGCAGGATTTTCTAACATATAGTGCAGACTAGATGCTGAGCACTTCAGTATCTTTACAATATTTACAATTAGAAAGTTTTAATTAACTGCTTGACAAGGATATTTCCTTCCATGATTTATGAGGTGAATAATTAACTTTTTTCAGTACATATTATATGTGCAATTGACCGTATCAGTCAATAGTCTACCATCAATACAAATATGGGCCGATGAGTGATTCCTTGATGCAATAACCTCTGTTCCAAGAATTGAAATAGCTGAACCATTTCCCAGTGAATAAGGAAAGGGACAAAGTAGTAAAATAAAACATTTTTTCTTCATTACGATTCTGTTCATCCACTTGTGCTAAGGTCTCGTTTACTTGCTCTTCTGAAGTTTTAAATGACATTCAGAATACGCTCCATGGTGTTTCCTAAACTATTTCAGTCTTCATTGGAGCAAAATTTGACCATCAAAACTGATCAAAATTCCCATGCATTGTAGTGGTAGCAATTCATTCAGTGCAGAGGGGGTTTACACCAGGAGGAGAATGCCTTGGATGTCAGTGAATTATTTTTCAGATTGTCTTTCTCCTTAAGTAATGCATCAGTGCATTACTGTTAGCCTGCCATTGACTTTCCAGAGATAAGAGTTACAATTATTACTGATCTGTTTGGTGAGTTCTACATCTGCAGTGTTTAGCTGCAACTTGTGAATCAAGCAGTGTAGGAAAGAGGTGTAGAGGCAGGTGTGTGGTGAAGGGTAGATGAGGGTACAGTATGAGACATTGTTGAAAGCAATCAATAGCTGTCATCCCAATATAGATGACCTTCTACAGTCACCCTCCACATTCGTTTCCCCACTGTGACGCATGCATGCAGTGTGGAACAGGCATGACAACTGTCTAGTACAAACATGCCTGTGTCAGCCCACCATGTAGCCATGCAGTAAGGTAACTTTGTCATATATATAGCCTTGTCTCACACAACAAGTATTGAAAGTTACATTTAACATAATCCACAGGGAAACAAGGAGTTTGCTAGATGGTGAATATGTATATTTACCTCACATTCTTTAATTTATCAGTTTCCTAGCATCCAACTGTTGCCAGTAAAATCTACACTTTAGGTTAACAGTACAAAACTTGTGTGTAATCAAAGACTTTCTTTGCAGAAGAACCATCTGACCCTCTTGATTTTTTCTTTGCCATTGACAGCATTAACAACTTGAAAGAAAATACTGCATGCTCCCATAACATAGTCCTTATTTTTTGTTTGACTTCTAATTCCTTGAGTACAGACCTTTAGAACCAGCATCTTGATCCTAATCCCAGTTGCATTAATTTCATGATACAGTAGCCAGGTATGGCATTACTCCTGTGCAGTAAGGTCAGGATTTTTTTTTCTAAAGGACACAGTGCTCCTGAGAAAGGCAGACAATTTCCAGATATGCCTGTTAGAATTATAGAATAAAAAGTTTTTCAGAAATAACTGGGGTTCTCTTTGTATTTCTGAAATTTAAACTTGGCTGACCTGTTTGGGGTTTGGATTGTTGTGCTGGTGTTTTTTTAGTATTCATCATCATCATTTTTCTCTAGAAACCTGTATATTAACAAACAACTTGAACACAAATCTGTCTCTCTGGAAACGGAGTAAGCAAGTATTGGTGATGGGGCAGACAAATCTGTTCTCTTTTGTGAGATCCATGTTAGCTTGTAAACATTCATTTGAGCAGCATCTTCTTTGTTGCATCTTCCATGTTTGGATAATTTTTCAGTCTTTTATTGAAAAGCAGCTGCTGTCTGATAGAGAAGGGAACAAAGGGAATTTGCCTTAACACAGGAGATTAGGTAGTATCTGAGTTTACTCAAACATATCCATCCTAATCATCATATAACTGTGAACTCATGACAGATAAATAGCCCTCCTACAGATACCATCCTTACTGTAAGGTCATGATTTCATGTTTTATTGCCATTTGTACAAGGATAGTCAAAAAGTTAACAAAATATGAGCTCCACAGTCTTGAAAGGCCACTCAGGACAGCTGAGGAAAGCAAAACCCTAATTTGCTTGTCCAGGAAAAGACTCCAGTGTCTACAATAGCTGTATGCCCCAGGATTTGAATACAGGATGTTTTAAAAAAGAACAAGCTCTCAGTATGGTAAAAACAACTTCCTACTCCAGAGATTGATTGAGAATTTTTGTTTCAGCAACTGAGGCTGAAAATCCAAAGGGGATTCAGCATGAGTCCCAACTAAGCAGTTCACAAGTGACGAAGAAATAAGTAGTATTTCATTTTTTTTAAGTAGTTTAAAATATATATTTGTTAAATGTCTGTCATGATAGGAGATCCATCAAGTCAGGACTGATCTGCTAGAGCTGAGTGACAGCTGGGGTAGACAGTAGGAGTAGAGGGTTATTTTCAGGTGCATCAGGAGATCAGTGAGGGACCACATATCACCATTATAATGGTCACTGTGGTCTCAAAGCACTGTGTTGACTATTCACAGTGGATCTGAAGGGGATTACTGCTCAGATGTAAAAAGCTGTGGCAAAACAGCAGATGCTGATGGATTACTATTGGCTAAACCTTAGGACTAAGGTTAATCAACAAAGCCTTCATCACTCCTGTCCACATGATATCTGCCTCTAATGCTGCTATTAACCACTGACAGGCAGAAGTGATACATTTCCTGAACAGAAGAGACAGAAAGCTATTATGAAACGCTAAATTCTGCCTTTAGCAATCTTTTCCCAAGCAAAGTTTAGCCCAGCATAGAGGGTCCTTTCTTTAAGAGAAACTTCACTGCAATAGAAGCAGCTTTCTCTGAACTCCAGCAAGCAGCACTCAAGCAAGCATAAGTGGCAACTTATTTTAGGTAGTAAAGCAGATACTAAGAGATCAGGATGAAACACGAACAAAAGAATAGTGTGTTAATAACAAGTAGTATTAAAAAAGATCTATTTCTTTATCTGTGCCATCTTAGAAGAGACACTTCAAGCCTACTCTGCTGATGCCTGTCATTAAGCACAATAATGCTTTGCACTGACATGTCATACTGAAAGTCACCCTAGTTTTATGTTCACCATCTCAAGTTCCCCCTGTAGTTTCAGTTACAAAAGTTATTTTAACTTACTCACCTGAAAGAGAATACAACTTTTGCTTTTAAACTACAATAGAGAAGTTGGAGTGGCAGTAGGTCCAGCTGACAGACAGATATGAGGGACGAATGATATACCATATATAGGATTACATGAAAGTAGTACAGATAGGAAAGAGGAAAAAAATGACTAGGAATGAGCAGGTCATAACTGCAACTGATCGGCTCAATCCCCACCACTTGCTATTGCATCAATGAAACCTTAACTTTAAATGGTAACGAGTGCTGAGGCAAAGTCAAAGTAGAGACACACATAAGTTGAAGAGGTGTATGTAATGAAAATGTATCTTTAAGTATAATGATACTTTAAATCATTGCCAACATGACTATTTAATTTTAAAATATGACTTGGAGGTGCTGAAGCCAGGAAACAAGAAAGAAATTTGTTTGAACAGCCAGGCCTAGAAGCCTAGAATACAGGATGTCTTGACTAGCTCCAAATTCCAGAACTCTATACAATTCAGCCTCTAGATTTCAAGAACAGCTGAGGATATCTTGTAGCCTCTTGGTGCAGGTTGCTTATAGGGAGTGGACAAAATTGACAGACACCAAAATCTCAACATTGGGTTTTCTTCTGAGTTTAGAGTAGCTACTAAGCTCATTGCAAACACCCTTCTGAAGGCAACTTAGTAACATTGAAGAAGCAAGAGGAACCCTCTAGGGCCATGTTTCCCCATTTGCTATACAAGCTCTCAGTGAGGATCACAAGAGAGTTAGCAGTTTTAAGCCCTGAAAAGGGGTTTATTTCATTCCAGCAGAGTATTATGTGGATCGCTGGGATACTTATTTACTACGGTTATAGTGCTTAACAGCTTATGTACTGACCAAAAGCATACCGAGATAGTCACCGCATCAGCGCAGCAGAAACAGAACCTGGTTTTAGATATATAGTACGTCTATGAATGGGGAATATATCATTTTAATTTGCATTTACTCGAGCCCACATTTTCTTCATTTCCTTGAATGAAATAATTCACATTATTAATAAAAATATAGCTGGGAACAAAACTGGTTTTGGAACTACTGAAATGTACTTTTATTTCTTCTAGAAGAGACAGTTCTCTGAAGCTATAGTGGCCTTTGTCTGACAGCATGAACCAGGATCATTCAAGCAGCTACTGCTGAAAGAAGTGTAAATATACAACCAATGTACTCACCAACAGTCACTGTTTTCCATGTGGCAGTGTTTTCCAGTGTTTGCTGACAGAAAGAAACGGGCACTTTACAGTAGTGGTTTTGTGGTTCTGATGGTATAAAAGGTGAAGTTTGTGGTCATTTTCTTGTTGTTGTTGTTTTGATTTTATTTTCTAGCTAGATCTCTGGCTTAATGAAAATAAACAACCCTTCAGAGATAAAAGCCATTCTTTAAAAAGAACACCTTTTAACCAGCCCATCCATCTATGCCTATTTGCGCTCAGATTCTTTTCAAAGATTGAGTCAAATATTCACTATCACATTTCAGCTGTTCCCTCTGGCTCTGTGCTCTGTTTCTTACCTCTGTTGTTATTGTTTTTCTCTTTAGGCAGATCTCGATCTTTCTTACCAGACTATTTCACATTGCTTCCTTCACTGCTACATAATCTCTGTTGTAAATTGTTCTGTTGACTGGAATGGGAGTGGTGGCCCTAGCTAATACCTGCTTGCCTTGATCTTTCCAAGATCCAGCCTCCCCATACTCTTCCAGTTTAATCTTTTCGGATGAATTTTAACTGAATTCAGCCAAGCAGCAAGTGATGTACACAGCTGGAGACCAAAGCTGTCTAGTTACCTGCCTAACAAGCGCTGTGCTGCGGGGGCAGCGGAAGAGTGCTGCGGTCCCTTCTGGCAGAGGGGACTCACCTCTGATCAGACCAGGTTCAAATATGGCTCATTCAGCCCCTGTTTCTCTCCAGAGCTTGTCAGCACAAAGCCATTAGAAGTCCTGGATGAACTGTAGTAAACTCTGGCTAGACATCATTCAAAGAGAGGGTCACTCACCTCTGGCTGTCAGCATATTCCCATGCTCCACCATCAAGTGATAATGCACAGAAACAAGCACTATTTGGGTAATGGAGACACTCAAAATTCCCCATTATTTCTACCCCTTTAAAGGTTTGATTTATTTCTAGTAACATGACTCCTCATCCCAAAAAATATAATTTATCTATATTTTGGGGTTTTGGTTTTTTTTTAGTAAGAAGTAACTTTTTCTATGTTTTTTTAAGAACACTTTAGCATAAATAATTGGATAGTTAAGATTTTAACAGAAACCATTACTGGAAACTTTTAATAAACATTTAGGTGCAGTAACCTTGTCATATTCTTATTGCTTCTATCAGAAAGCCAAAAATACTCATGAAGAAAATTAAAAAAAATTTTTACATCAATTTAAATTTTCTCTATTTGTGTTTTTCCCAGTGACAGAGCAGTCAATCACTTTATTATCTATAACAAGGTCACTCTGTTCTACTATTCTCAACATTTTAAGCTCATTCCCTTTTCTTACACATGCACATGCACATTATTTTTCAAGCCTGTTCTACCTATACATCAAGTACAAAAAAATGTAGAATATCAAAATACACACCCATTCATTCTGAGAAGACACTGAATATAGAAACTGTCATTTCCTCTAGCCCAGTTGAAAGTAACTGCATAAAGAAACAAAGATGGTGATATGAGCATTTAACTTTTGTCATGGATATTTATCATACCAGATACTCCCAGCTTATGCATCTCTAAAACACACTGCACTTGCTGGTGAACCCCTACTAGCCCTGATCACTTTATTCCTCATGTTTTTCAGCCAACATATGTTTAGCTTTTATATTTGCTTCACTACAATAGTATGACTAAGCCCAGTTGCGTCTGGCTCATGATCTGCCACAGATCCCAGATCCCTACTTTCCACTGAGCTGCTTCCTGGCTAGTGCCCCCTTACCAACTCACTGGTTTAAAAAAAAATTCTTTCAAAATTTCATGATTTGATTTCACAGAATCACAGAATAACCAGGTTGGAAGAGACCCAGTTGCAGTTCTCTTCATCCCCTGAAGACAATTCACACACACATGTAACTCCATTACCTTCTGCAGTAAAATCTGCTCTCCCGAGGACTTAAGCCACATTTTTCATTAATTTCTTCTTAGCAGAACTAGAATTTTCTCATTCTACTCATTTTGGCAGGAGGTCACAGGTCTCTACTTGCTTCCAGTACTCTTCATCCTCCCTTCCTTTTTCTTAGAGCTGCTCATCCTGTGCATTTGGCAGTAATGTCAAACCCTTTAAATCTGCCCATCCTCCAGTTTTCCTACACGTAAAAATATCCCTGTGGACTACGGAAGTTCACATTGTCACCTCTTTCTTGGGTGCTGGCAACTCTCAAAGAGGGCTTGCCAGTTGCAACCAGGTGCATACATCTCTCCTCACCCTCTTACCTGTGGCAGTATAACATCACATCTCTTCTCACACACTGCCTGATCCACTGAACAATGTGGCACAGAGCACCTGACAGTCTCACCACCTCCCTACCTGGACAGCTTTGGCTGGTGGGCCAGACACTGTCTTTGGTGGTATTAAACCCTGCAAGTTTCCCAGACCTTCCTGTTCCTTACAGGGCTTCCTAAATCTTCACTTAAACTGTTTACCAAGTATTGTTTGCAAGGTGATTTTAGGAACAGAGAGATAATAAGCAATTGGTTTGCAAAGTACAAGCCCTGTACTGTTGTTCAGCTTCATCTTGCTGTCTTCCTCAACTGCTCTACTGGAAAGGTATTTTAACTCCAATTAACAGGTAATATCATCACACTTATTTTGTAGTGAACACGTACTATACTCTGTAATATAAAACTTAACACAGGCCGCCATTCTCTGAAGTGAACATCCTAGGAGAGATCTGGAGCTCTCCTCAGACAAAATTTATCATTCCTACTGAAAAGGACTATCCCTTCAGCCAGCATACTCTTTGTACTTTCCTCTCTCACTGGTTCCTAATTCAGTGCCTAAGTCTGCAGAACAGAAGTTCTTGACAAGGTAGGTATTGGCCAGCATAACCTAAACAATATTTTTCCTCCTTGCAATAGATGTGGATCTGAAGTCTATCCCATGGGAAAACATCTCTTTGGTGATGACACTGTTGAAGGGAAGTGCTTTGTGAATGGTCTGATGGACATTTGATTTGTGGAATAAAGGTGCTCAATGAATAAAACTAGAAGGCCAGGCTGAAGGGAATGGAAACATATACTGTGGTCTTTGATTGCTTCTAGCAGATAATTCTGCTATCTAGAGACAAGGGTATTATTGTGACTTCAGAATCAAACAGGCAGAGGCTTTTTAACCAGAAGAACATGCTTTAAAGTCAATGAGACATCAGTTCAAGAGGCATGGGAGTAGGTGAAAGAGAATCCAGTGAAGTAGATGATTACATTCTGGCTGAGAAAATGGACGACTCAGATAAGCTGCTGCAGGGGAGGTGGGGAAAAAAAAATAGTAAGGCTTTATCTAGATCATTGGGAAACAAAAAAGATCTGAAAGGATTTTTTTTTCCCATAGGAGGGGTTATGAAGGAAGAGGGGTGCAGACACGAGCAATCTGAAGTTTAAAAATGTGTTTATACTGACAGTCTATATTAATCTGAAGATATCTGTAAAATATCAGGATAAATTCTGTGAAGTCAACACAGCAGGAAAACTGGATGACATCTAGTTACACTATAGGAAGAAAAGCACATTGAATCATAGAAGTGGAATATTCCAACCTAAAGCAATGGGTTTTGCCACACTTTGAATTTAGAAAATTAAATTATCTACCTCAAGATATCATGAAGGATATAAAGCTTTACCCCTCAGGAGATAAGCTAACAACCCATTTGGAGGAAAGGATATTTTTTAACTGCTTCACCCATTTTTTTGTCCTCTCAGCAAAATGCATTAAAGGAGTATTTTTAGTACGTTGTTTTTTGACTCAATAACTGAAAGAACTCCAAAACTAAAAGATATTTAAATTCTAGGTATATTAGGACAGAGGTGTGAAGAAGCCTGAATTTATCTTTTAAAGTTCTACATGAGTTCTTCACTTAGTTATGAAGCTTCTTCCCATTGAATTAAAAGATATGGTATAGATCAGAGCTATTTAAAGTCCTCAAGGTCTAACTAAACTTCCTGATAAAGGAATGTGAAATGACATGATTATCTTAGAAGAATAAAAACTTAACTTTTAAAGAAAAGAACATTATAAAAAATGTAAACTGTAACAGATCTCTCATTTGTCATCATATCGGTAAAGCAAAGCTACACAGAAAGTGAAGCTAGAAAACTACTAGAAGTTTAATTCAGGGAGGCTATTCCAAATAACTTATTATCAGTTCTGAACAAGTCCTGTGGAAAAGACTCTGTAGAATAAAATAAAATATGGTCATAGATTTGTAATGTTTCTGATGTATTTTATAATATTTATTAGAATTTTTTTTTTTAACTGCCACTAGATAGAGGAAGAAAAGCCGATACAGAGTATAGAGTGATAGACACTCATAAGTTTCATGTCTCTTTTATCACAACTAGCTGCAGAACAGAGTTCATTTCAATCATCTTTGGTCTTATTTAATTTACAAACCCACACAGTTCGGGAGTGATTTCTAAGTCCTAAGAACAAATATTTAGACAGACACAAGTGTTTAATCAGAATGAAATGCCAAGCATCAAGTAGTCCATCTGTGAGTAATCGGTACATGTCCACAGAAGGAAGATGAAGAATATGCTGTTCGATATTGCATGAGGGAAAGTATTACATTCATTTGGCACAACATCTCCTACATGAAAACACTAAAGCAGCATCAGGCAGTTTTGCCTGTACCCAATCAGTGCTGTACAGAAAAAATGGACTTCTTTGGCCCTAACTATTGCATCATGAGCTTCCTTTAACACCAAAACCACACCACAGTTTTGTCAGTAGACAAGGTTTCAATTCCTTCCCCCTCAAGACAATATAAGCAGAATCTTTTCAAATCTCTTTTTAAATGAGTTGCTTGGTTCCTTTTCAAATGAACAATCTTGCAATGGAATAATCAGGAGTTGTATTTTACATAACAATAGCCTCTCTCTCAATATGCAAAACATGCACAGATTAGTTGCTGGAAGTACGAGTACCTTTTCTACTACTATGTACACAAAACTACTTTTACCTCCATCTGCCAATGCAGTCATCATCCTGATATGCTTAGTCAAATCCTAAAACAGTAAACTACATATATTCATAATATCTGGCAGAGTCTGATGTATCAGTGGCAACTGACAAACCGCATAAGATGCCAGTAATGTGCAATTTGTCATTAATGGACCCAGCTTGATAGTATTTATGATCAGTTTAAGAAACTTAACTCATATTCATTCATACAAACGTGACACTCAAGGAAGTCAATCTCTCCTGTGCTATGTGAGGAATGAAAAGATTATTTAAATATGAGTTCATGTGAGAATATAAGTTTGGCATAGAGTGCTCAGCTCTGGAGAATACTAACTTGTTTATCCACTCAAAAGAATCACACCAGGAGAAGAAGTTTCTCCAAAACTGCATTTATTTGACATGCCCCTACAATGAACCAGAGAAAATATTTTCAGAACTGAGGGGAGCTTGTTGTTTTTACACTGACAATGCTGTTTAAAAAAAGGCAGTTACCGCATCTTGTCATAATAGTTGATGTTTAGGTCCCCCATCCTTAAGAAAAATAATACATATTATGCAGCATTATAAACAGAAATATCTCAAGTTTGAGATGTGTTTAGTTACTACTTGAATGAGGTACCTCAAACAGAAATGGTCATTCCTGCATTTCACACTTTGGAACACATTCATAACCCTGACAGGACGGGAGATCATCACTGCTGCTGGACCTGTTCCCACAGAGAAAGAAAGTATTTCTCCTGGACCATATGATACCAGCAGTCCACGCAGCATTGCTAAACTCCTTCCTTTAACTCTATTGATATGTTTTTACTGATATATATCTATTTCCCTTCAAACACCACTAGTCATTTTCTGGATGATTCAGAGATGGAGAAGAGAATGGAGATGGAGAAGAAATTACTTCTAACATATTTTACATGTTTATACATCACCCTGATTAGTGAAAAGAGCCATCAAGTTACATAAACATCCCACTCCTTGGTCTTTTTCCTGGTAGCAAACCACATCTTATAGGATGTTTGTAATAGACGGTAGTAATATTGAAAATGCAAACATATTTGTGGAGCCCAAGATGTATTACCTAGAGGAACAGCAGAGGAGAGATGCAATAGGGCCCTGGAAGTTTACTCAGAGGTGAAAAATCTCAATTACCATCAAAAACTGGTGCAAAAACTTTGCATTTATTCTGAAGATACCAGTTGCCTGTCCGCTTTAGGTCAAAGACATGAGGCAGCGAAGTGGTAATAGGTCATCTGCAAATGGCAGTTCCTAATTATTGTTATGTGATTGCAGGCCGATTCAAAGTGTAATTAAGACAGAATTTACACTTTCATGGCTAGTAGATACATATGTTCACCACATGGTTGCCTAAATCTAAAAGCAGTGTTGAATTTATACACAAGAAGCTCACTGGTACAATGCTTATTGAAGAAGCATCAATAAAGAGCAGAAGGGAAGAAATGGGAAACAGTCTTCATTTTAAATAGTAAGGAACACAAAGCTTCAACCATGACAGCTGAGTTTTCTTAATGAATAGCTGACATAGTTAATGCTAAATAATATAAAGTTGAGTATACAGTGAATACACAATTTTATATTGCATGAGACCTTTTAAATAAGATACTAATTTATATGTATTCTAATAACTACAAAAAAATCTATTCATTCCCTTTCCTTGTGAATTCTCAGCTCATTTCTTCATTCATCTACAGATTCCTACCTACAATTCACAGTTTACATTTCACTTCAACCTCTTGTTAATTACTCAGGCAACAGAACTACCAAATATTCACCAAGTGAAGTGAAATATCTAACAAGCAAAAAGAGTCCAAAAATATTCATCTAAAGACTTCTGTAGATAAACCTCTACATGTAGGTTATTTGTCAATATATTGACATAGAACCAGTGGCAGATTTGGAACTTTGACTAAAAAAAAAAAAATAACAAGAATTCACCTGCAGTAAATATGATTTAAAAGTAATAGTTCAGTACTCTCAGGGTAATAGTAGATGTATTAAATGACTAATGCTATGTCTCCTCATTTAATCCTCCTAAACCATTTCCCCTTATTTCCTATGGTCATCCATTCTAAAGATGGCAGCAATTGAGAAAGCAGTAGAAAATGCAGCATGGAACTACTTTCCCTTTTCAAGGCTCTTGTAACTCAAAAGGGAGAAACAAACCCCAACAATGTTCTGATACACCAGCTGACAAAAATACAACTACCTGTTAGCCAGTGGCGCAGTCTTATAGTGTGAAGCCTGTGTGCAAACAATGCATATGTACCACTTTTACCAGATTTTGCCTTCTGGTCACTTCTTATATCTAATATGTTCTAAAATCTAAGCTTTTAATCCTTAGGAATAATAGTTCTACCTTTTCTATGACCAAGAAAAATAGTACTACCATTACAAATATTCCTGTTCTTAAGAACACGTACATTTGCTGGCAAGACTAAAAATTCCAGTTTCAAGTATGAACAGCCCTTGCCTGTTTACTCTGCACTTCTACAGAAAAACACAGTTTTCTAACTAAAATTGTAGGGGTGGAAACTGTAGCATAAATTAGCCTCTTAGCTATAAGGCCAATGCTTTGTTCTTACTTATATGAAAAGTGACAGGAATAAGAATATGGACATCCTGCAGGTAACCACAACTCCTCAGCAGGGAATATGTTTTTCAAAGAGGACAAGAAAAAGAGGTAAGCGAAAGAAAATTCCTGTTAATACCTCAGAATCAGAGCTGAAAAGTAAATGTTCTTTTATTGCTATTTCCCAGCAGGGCCAGCTTACTACCTCCCCTTATCCCTGAGTTGCAGGGCTTTAACTGAAAAATTTAGCAAGGAATAAAAATATTTTTCAGTTATGTTTGAGCTTCCATCTCTAACCACTTGTATTTCACACAACTCCAGCTTTTCCATTTCTTGTACCATGTCTTGTTCCTGGAGGTTCACCAGTTCCAATTGGGAGGTTCTTCATGCTCTTTCTAAATAATTTCATTCACAAAAAAACCAAACTATGTCCAGATCTGAACATTGGCTTCTCCTGACCATTTCACTTACGAATGTGTAGTAAAAATAAGGTTCAAAACCAGGATATGTCTTCACAGGAGGCTCAGCACTGGCACTTAGGAGGTCTCTTGCCACTTAAAAATCATGGGGATTGACAAAACACAGGACATCTAGGAAGTGCAAGGGGTATAGCACACACAAGAAAAACAAAAGAATGGTTCTAGCGGAGCAAGTTGTCTTCCCTGCAAGAGGTAGGTTTAGGTCACCCTTTTGATTCCTCAGTCTTTGACTAGGAATGGACTTTTTTCCAAAACAGATTAAAGCAGCTATACATAACCCTCTGCTAAATTTTTGCTTGGGTTCAGCAGTTATGGAAGCAATTGCTGACTACATTCCAAATATGAGCCAAAAAACCTCTGATCTAGATCCAAGTTTCCCTGAAGCTTAAAGATGCTTAGATCCAGCTTTCTGGGTCATATCCAATTCTAAACTCCTTTGTTTATCTTCTAAAGGCTATTAAGTCTCCATTAGATGAGGAATTTAAAACAGCAAGTAACAGCATAGCCTTCCCGGGAGTACTGTGTGTGATGTTCATGCCATCCAAATAAGACATCTCTTAACTAGAAGAGACTCAGAATAGTGATAAAAATGAGCAATTGCTTAGGAAAAAAAGCTTCTTCCAATAAAAAAAATAGAAAAGACCTGGACTCGGAAATAAACTACTCAGAAAAATAGAAGTATTTATAGAACAGTGCACAGCCTGAAGAAAAAGGGCTGGGAGCATCTAGTCACCTCATCTCATGGGGCAAGAACAAAGGAAGTTGAAAGGTGGAAAAAGAGAAAGGAGCATCACTCATGCAGCGTGAAATTAGTCTGAGGAACTCATTGCCAGCATGCCAAGATTCAGTCTGGATTCAAAGATGGAAATCATGCATAGCAAAAATATCCAGAAACAGCTTTTTAAAGGAGGTAGGTGGACTGAAAAAAAGGAAAAGGCAGTTGCAAAGAACGAAATTGTTTCCTTTCCAGCTTAAGTTAGCTTTTGAAATTTCAGGAGACTAAGTGCAAGATTGTATCACACCTCCAGGTGTGATACAGTTTTCTGGAAACTCTTCTGAAATTCCCAGTGGTGCCCAGCATCAGAGAGGATACAGTGAAAATCCTGGACACAGTCTACTCATTGAAATGCTGCAATTGAATGGAAAGACCAGGGTAAACAACAAATATCATTTAACATGAGTTTAGAAGCTTGTGGAGTGCTGTAGTATAAACAATTTTATTAAACTGCGGGGTCTGTCCTCACTTGCACCTCAGTGTTTTTTTCTTTACACTGATAGCTGCCTGTGTGGAACAGACATGGAAAATGTTTGGCAGCTTAATGTGCCCTGAAAGCCCTGCATACAGTGGCCTGTGACTGAACAATCACATCACAGGAAGTAATTAGGAACCATGAGTGAAAGGCAAAGTAGAGCCTTTCCAGACAGTGTTTCCTAGCCAAAGACACAGACACTGCCAAGACCCCCTGAAAGAGAAAGCCCTCTGCAAACAGAGATATCCTCTGAGGAGCATGTGGGACCAGATCCCAGCCAACAGCTCCAGATTGTTCTGAACTGCTCTGACATACAGGGAGATTGCAATAAATACGGATTTTAGTTTCCAGATGAACCTCAAAGCCATCAAGTTCCAGAGTTTTGCAGGTATCGCCTGCACTGGGACTATGCTTGCTAAAGAATTACTAAGACACCAGTCTCTACTACATCTTCCCTGAAGTGTAAAAGACAGGATTTTACATTTTTTTATGCTACTTCTTCTAGTCACCTGTTCTGCTTCCTCTGCTCCACAGGTAAATCTGCCTATGCATGCAGGAGGCAGAGTACCTCAACAGGATTCAACTCCAGAGCTGTGGACAAAATACGCTGTAGGAGATTCTGTCAGGCTTAGAAGCTGGATAACGTCTGCTGAATTTACCAGTTCTACTTACCACTCCACTCATTTCAATATCTTCTCCAGAATTAAGAATAGGATTTAGTAAGTGACAACAGATGTTCATGAAATCTCATGTCTTTACAAAAACAGCTGCCTGAGACTAAGTATAACACAGACAAATATCAGGGAAAGAACAGCCTTTCTTCTTTTCTGGTGTCCTTTATGTATGATGAAAACCATCTCTTGCTACATTGCTCCTTGCAGCATGTGGATGCTTCTCAGTCTTAACACAAGAAATAATCCAGGCTCGGTCCCAAAGCTCTGCAAGAATGCTCCAGAGGCAGGGGACATTTTCAGCTCCAGCTCTAAGACACGATGTAATCCAGCCAATGAGACCCAGCCTGACATAAACCAGCTCTCACTGTCACAAATATAGGTATGATTAAAGTGAAAGTGATAGCTATACTACGATGTTCCTATTACCTGTCACACACTGGGTTTACAGAGAGTACCTCTAAACTTTCTATTTACCTGACCTATTCAGACACAAATTTACAACTGCATGAAAGGCTTTGGCCCCAGACAGCTACCTCTCAGCTGCTCAGGTAGAATTTACATTTACGTCACTGACCTTGAGTCTCTTCTACTCACCGTTATGTTCTGCTAGTCTGCTGTCTGCTATAGGGTTGTTCTGCCTTTACTGCAATGTTATTGAGATCCAAAACTGAATAGGACAGGCTCTTAAGACCTAAATCAGGGCTTATTTATAATTTGTTTCCCAGCAGAATGCTTGTTTCTCTCATCCCAAAATGCTTCTCTCAATTTTCTTTTCAAGTTAATTTTATCTCTTCCAGATAAGAGATGGTAACACATATCAGATACTAGCAAAAAGATTTGTGTAGCAGCAACGCCACAAATTTCTCCCACACACAGACTCTGAATTTTTTCCTAAAAATAACTTGAACAAATGAGATCAGATTAACTTCTGGAGTAGTTACCCCACATTTGTTGTGACTCCTTTTATGAGGAATCTGCCAGAATTGCTTCTGGAAGCTTGTCTTCTCTGCATTTCATCAAAACTGTGCCTATGTCAAAACTTCCCAAGGAATGAATGTATGATGAGGCTTACAGATGCCCAAGACAATGCTTGCTGACTTTTGAATCCTTTCACTTATGTACCACTCAACACAAGACATTTTTGGTCACATTAAAGCAGTATAGTTCTTTTCTCCTTTGAAAATTCCCTGGTTTATCCCAATTCCTTTTCCTAAACTATTCAATCTTGAGCGACCATGCAGAAAATAAGATTATTAATATGCTTTTCATCAAGAAGCCAATGGCTTTAGTTCACATTCACCAGCAGAACTGATTTAAAAAATCCACTAACAATTCAGCAGAAAAGTACTATAAAGGCAGGTACCAGAGATAAAGTGTCCTGTAGATAGTTCCTGGATTCTCCATCACAGCTTGTTTGCTGCTGAGTATTCAGAGGTCATAGTTAGGAGATTTCCCAGAAATAAAGGTTAGGATAACCACTACATTGTATATAGCGGAAGGACTGGCACAAACAATCCTATTATTAGAAATAATGTCTAAGGAACAAACAGAATATAGCACCCTTTTTACAACCACACACACCAAATGTATTGGTTTATCAACATCAGTCATATCAAATGAACCCAAATAAACAGAGAAGCATGTCACTCCCTCTTCTATGTTTTGTTTCCAATAGCAAGGGGACTACTAAGCCCTGCCAGCTAACGGTAGGTACTGGAGGCTCATTGGCCAACTGGACACACACAAACAATGGCAACATAACACCAGGAAGCAGTGGGTGCAGAATATCTGTAAGAGAGAGGAGATGGTAAGTATTCTTTCAGCCAGAGATAAAGGCAAGAAGACCTTCAAGGCTCTAAGACCTTTAATGAGGATATTTTTTCTCTCTAGTTTGGTTTGGTTTTCTTTTTTTTTTTTTTTTTATTAAAGGCAATTCTTCTGCAGAAGGCAAAAAATATACCTGATTTCCATGTATTCTTTGTTAAGTGCAAGAGATTGTTCTTCTCCCTCTTTCCTTCTGCACTGACAGCTTTTGCTCCAGCCAAACATTTTTCCTTCCTGCTCACAGAATTTTTTCCATCACTGTCCCTTCCAGATATATGAGCTCTCCCTTCACATTAATCTTCCCTAATGAGGCAGCTATTCTTTCCAACAGTTCACTCCCTCCTTAATGCTTTTAGGATTGTGATATGGAGGCCTTTCACTGCAATCCCATAGCTAAAGGGAGGCAGTTAGGTCAGATCATTAATTTTTTTGATACTTTACTTAATGTGACTCAAACAGTAAGAGGACCAGAAAGATGTAGTACTGGCTAGAGGAATACAGGATTACCTTATTCTTTCAGGAATTAGAGTACCAGGTCACATCTATTCTTTCTTTAGCATAGGTGCTATGAGCTCAGTTGAGTGCTGCTAAGTTTCTTGGAAAGAGCAACACCTTTCACACTGAAGTCTATGTTCTTCAGTGATTATTTCATACCAAGTACTTAACTTCGTGACAGTAAGTAAAGGAGAGTGGCAGCTCTTGAAGGCAGTACTCCAGCGGGTAATCCGCATGGGAACTCCTATAAGTCCACTTCTCAGGCAGGACAGGAGGAAAAAAGAGAATGCAAGTCCTGAATTCACCTGAGGGTATTGAAGGAGCTGGCAGATGTGCTGGCCAAACCCCTTTCCATCATCTTCCAACAGTCTGGGAAGACTGGGGAAGTTCCACTGGACTGGAGGCTGGCTGATGTGGTGCCCATCTACAAGAAGGGTCGCAGGGAGGATCCAGGCAGCTACAGGTCTGTCAGTCTGACCTCAGTGCCAGGGAAAGTCATGGAACAGGTGATCTTGAGTGCTATCATGAAGCACATGCAAGAGAACCAGGTGATCAGGCCCAGTCAACATGGGTTTACAAAAGGCAGGTCTTGCCAAACTAACCTGATCACCTTCTATGACAAAGTGACTCGGCTGCTGGACAAGGGAAAGGCTGTGGATGTATCTTCCTGGACCTCAGTAAAGCCTTTGACACAGTTTCTCACAGCATTCTGCTTCGGAAACTGTCAGCCTCTGGCCTGGACAGGCGCACACTCTCCTGGGTGGAAAACTGGTTGGATGGCCGGGCCCAGAGAGTGGTGCTTAATGGTGTTAAATCCAGCTGGAGGCCAGTGACAAGTGGGGTTCCCCAGGGATCACTCCTCGGTCCAGTCCTGTTCAATGTCTTTATCAATGACCTGGATGAAGGCATCGAGTGCTCCCTTAGCAAGTTTGCAGATGACACCAAGCTGGGTGGAAGTGTGGATCTGCTGGAGGGTCGGGAGGCTCTGCAAAGGGACCTGAACAGGCTGGACTGCTGGGCTGAGACCAATGGCATGAGGTTTAACAAGGCCAAATGCCGGGTCCTGCACTTGGGGCACAACAACCCTAAGCAGAGCTACAGACTAGGAGAAGCCTGGCTGGAAAGCTGCCAGGAGGAGAAGGACCTGGGGGTGTTGGTTGACAACCGACTGAATATGAGCCAGCAGTGTGCCCAGGTGGCCAAGAAGGCTGATGGCATCTTGGCTTGTATCAGAAACGCATGGCCAGCAGGTCCAGGGATGTTATTCTCCCTCTGTACTCAGCACTGGTGAGATTGCACCTCAAATATTGTGTTCAGTTCTGGGCCCCTCACCACAAGAAGGATGTTGAGGCTCTGGAGCGAGTCCAGAGAAGAGCAACAAAGCTGGTAAAGGGGCTGGAGAACAGGCCTTATGAGGAATGGCTGAGAGAGCTGGGATTGTTTAGCCTTGAGAAGAGGAGGCTGAGGGGAGACCTCATTGCTCTCTACAGCTACCTGAAAGGAGGTTGTAGAGAGGAGGGAGCTGGCCTCTTCTCCCAAGTGACAGGGGACAGGATGAGAGGGAATGGTCACAAGCTCCACCAGGGGAGATTTAGGCTGGGCATTGGGAAAAAATTTTTCTTGGAAAGGGTCATTGGGTACTGGAACAGGCCGCCCAGGGACGTGGTTGAGTCACCTTCCTTGGAGGTGTTCAAGGCACGAGTGGACAAGGTGCTAAGGGGCATGGTTTAGTGTTTGATAGGAATGCTTGGACTCGATGACCAAGTGGGTCTCTTCCAACCTGGTTATTCTATGATTCTATGATTCTGTACATATATATACACATATGTATGTGAATGGCCACTGAATTGAACTAAGACTTGGGTTTTTCTTCCACAGGCCTCTGGGATATAGCTATAACTTCTAGATAACTACAGAAGAAAATTAAATTATTAACCTGAAAAAAAACCAAAAAAAATCTCAAAAGCATGCTGTGAATGTGACTATGGAAATTTAGAAGATATCATAATGTATATAGAAAAAAAGGACAAAAAACTTCAACAAACTATATCCAGAATAAGACAACAGAAACATAACTAGGAAAATGTTTAACATTTGAAGTTATTCTAAAGGTAAGAATTTGAGGGTTATGTTCAAATTGTGTTGTCCTGTGCTTTTTAAAGCACTAAAATTTTTTTGTTCATGTAGGAAAGACAAAACTGTTTCCATCATAGGAAACTTCATTGCTTACTTGTTCTGGTCTTCTGCAAAGAAGAAACTAAATTTGTAATTTTTTTTTTCCCACAAGACTTGAATATGACTAGAAAATTCTCACTGTGACCAAGGTGAGGGAAAAGGTCTACACTGTTAAGACCTAAAAGCCTGGCACTTCTATAATATTTCTTTAAGTATCCAGGCAGCTGAATACACCTTTTTGAGTAAGATGCAACTTTGTTTAAGTCTTCATTTAGTGATTTATTTTCTTTCCTCTTTCCTTCAATACTAGTTGAAGAAAATTGTCAAGGAAAGTACTGTTATGGAGATTTATTTTGTTCTTTTAGTGACATCTTTGTGATGCTGTACATTTCAAGATCCTTTACAGGAAAGAATAAACCATTTCAAAAGTATATATATAAGTATATATCTAATCCCATCTTCGTGTTATTAAATAAGACCTCTTCACAGAGGTAATGCACTGCTTTGAAACTTTTGAGTCTGGCTCTGTAGGGCTTTAGGAAACTTGAGTTTTATTAAAGGTAGATTCTCCAATATAAGCGTTTAGTACACTAGAATCAGGAATCTCAGATCCACTTGGGGACTGCTTCACTGGCTTCAACAATAATTCTGTCCCAGGTCCTCAGAAAATAGCTTTCCAGTTTTATATTACAGCTATTCTCTGTAGGGGAGGTGACTGAGTCTATGGATACAAATTGCTTATTTTTCCCCAAGCTCAAGCCAAGAGACACATATACCTCAGTAATTTAATGATTTTGTTTCTACTTTCTCCAAGCAGCACTTCTGAGCCAAGGCAACAAAATCCAGAAGAGGTTCCTAATATTTTTGGACACTTTCAAAACTGAGAAGGTAGCTCTTAGAAAAAAACTCCTTAAAAAGAACAAAAATTGAGTGCTTTATGCAACTTTCCACAGATCGTGATGTATGAATGTGTACACACTGCCTCTCTGTGAAAAAGGGAAATTATATTTAAATCTGGAGTACCCTGAAGGTTTCAGCTATTCTCATGCCCTGCATTTTATTAACCTCGCTGACTTCAGTGGCAAAGAAGTCCATAGACCAGAAGAGGACTAATGCAAGAGACAACCATATTGAAGGAACTTGACCCAACAAAATCCAGTTCACAACTGGCAGGAAACCAGCTGCATGCAACCAACTTTTTAAATGCTATTCACCCAGACCTGTGGCACCAATATCTCATCTATTGCAATGCACCTTTAACACAGAAGGTTTAACTATATTCTCAGCCTGTGTAAGTAGACAATATTATCTGATGCTTAGGCAGCTTTCAGTGGAAGAAAGAATTTGGAGTTTAGTTTGAATTTTGTGTGGAAACAGAGAACCTATGTTATAATTTCTAAATTATGCAATATATTGGAAATGTGTGAAGTCACGTATATGAAAGAATCTGTAGCAATTCTTTAGTCTATGGGCTATGATTATAATAGTGAATATAATATTATAAATATTATCATAGAATATCATATATAATCACACAGTGATAAAACATGGCTTCTAATCAAGTTCAGGCTTAGAATACTTCTGTTGCAGATTTAAGGGCAACAGCAGAAAGGTTACAGGACAAGGGAGATCTTCCTCCTGTGCCCTTGGTCTTCATACAGTAGAGGTCACACTCATTATCCTTGCATGGTGGATATACTTCCTAAGAAGCACAGACCTCTGGCTTACTTTCCTTCCTTGTACAGTTTTTATCATAGCATGCAAACCTGATTTCAACTTATTTAGGTGGGCCTATATAAGAACCTAACTGGGCCTCTGTTGTCTCTAAACATAATATCACTGCCACACTAATTTAACTAGCAGCGTCTCCTGGCAAATGGCTCACACTTCTGCAGGAACACTTAGGAATGATTTTGTTCTAAAAAAAATATTATTGGGTTAATTAGACATCTGCTCTTCCCCCCTGTTTACACTCCTTTGTTTATCTGCTTTCTCATTCTTCCTCAAAGTATTGGCATATACAAATAATTAAACTTTCCTCCAGGTTCAGCCTCAGTTTGCTCATAGCCCAGGGCACCTCTGCTCCTTCTTAATCCTTCTGCTTCATTTCCCTTCTTTCTTTATATCAATAATGGCTCACCATCCATGCATTTCTCTTGTCTCCAGTCACCCAGGTAAGAAGCGTGTCACCAGTGTAGAGTACTGTGTAAATGTTACAGGGCTAGATAAATGTTTTGAAGTAATTCCTTTGGGAGAAAAGAAGAGGGAAACTCTCTTCCAGTTGAATTTTACAAGATCTTGCAAACAAGATTAGATTAATGCTTTTGAAATGATAACCTAATATTATATGCAAGGTTTATTCCCAGCACTCTCAGTCTTACAAAAGAGTACTATAACAGTAGATCCCTGTGATTCCACCCTTTTTTTTTTTTGAGAGAGAAGAATCATCCATCTCTATTCTGTATCCATCACAGCAGACCTGAGCACAACCATGGGTTCACTTAAGCTTTCCATGGTAAGATGTACACGTCAGAAAACTGTGCTGCATGGTTTTGGGGTTTTTTCAAAAACAAAGATGAAGGGTTGCCCTGCCCTAAAATTGAGTAAGCCTACTTGACTTTTTAAAATAAATAACCTGGAATAACAAAATGTTTAATAATCTTGAATAACAACCTACTAAAATAATAATAAATTACATTTACTATTACAGGTGGGTTTCAAAGCCTTAGGACATATTTTTAAAAGTCAGAGAGAGGAGAAAGCCTTTCATTGTTGCATACATATTCCTCCCTATGAATTCATCCACCTTGTACACCTTTCTGAGCATGTGCTGTTCTGTGCATCAGCTAGCTTCACTGGGAACCACAGAGTTTAAAGAAGGGAGAACAAGTCCAGTCGCCTGTTCAGCACCTCCAGTGTGTAACCAGTGCCCCAAACCTGAGGCAACAGTGTTTGGTACAGTGAAGATGCTAGCAATGACAGGAAGAATCAAAGTTTCCAAAATGGAGGGCTCCCAGATCAGTTTTAGAAATGAAGCCTCAAATGGCCACATGCATGAATTTGAAGACAATATCATGCGTATAACCAAGGCTAACATGTATAGAAAGGAATGATTGTATGATAAGATAGGTCTTAAATTCTGGGGAGGAAAATGCAGAATTTTTCTGCCTGGCAATTTACACAGCAGTTTTGTGGACTGAGAGGAAAAGCGCTGATCACCTTTGGAGCTTGGATCAACTCTGATGAAATGAATCAGTAATAATGTCTTGAACAGATCCAGTTAACATTCATCTCGGCTCAACATGACGACAAATGGTTTTAAATTAATCAGTAGAGTGACAGTACCTTGGGACAAAGTAGAAGCTTGGAAAGAGTCAGCCATTCTGGGGTCATTTCATTTTTTCCAAATTGGGAAGAAATGAGATTTAGGGGTGTTGAATTCACTGCTAGCACAGAAAATGCCAAACTGTTTGAACAAGATGAGTGCCAAAGGCTTCCTGGCATTTTCTCAGAGTTCACTGAGTGGGATGTTATTCCTTGTGGGAATATGTGACAACAAACATTAAACATGTCTACAGACGTTAACACAGCAAGACAACCCAGAAATGCATGCAATGATTCTTTTTTCTCATTTCAAGCCTTTGTCAAAAAGCAAACCTAAACAATGTCTAGAAACTCAATATTTCCCTTAGGATGGGATTGTGCTTTCTCTTCAGGTTCTCTTCTGTGAGAATGTTGCTGCTTTCACCTAAAAGTGCAGTTTTTACATAGTGCATTTGGGTTTATCAAAGGAGTATAGCAGAACATAACTGTGCATCATCCTTTCACTTCTTAAAGACATTGACCACCTCTTGGCTATTACAACACTCAATTCAGTTTCTCCAGGTTTTTCTGCTTTTCAGGTATCACTCAGCTCTTCCATTTCTGACTCTTCCATTAATGACAACATGCAGAATCCAGCAGGATTCTGGAGGTGAGAATGCAGCTTTTTCCTGAGTCAGGGAAACACCAAGCAGTGAGACCCATCAGGAGCTGTCAGCTCTCACAGGAGCCAATGATGAAGTGGACATTGCCAAAGCAACACTGACACCCCCAGTTACAAAAAGCACCCTAGAGAGCACTAGCAACCAAGAGCAGTGTGACCAGGAGCACAGCGCATCAGCCAGTGTGGTGTGACAGTTTTCTTGGAAAGGTGCACAGGAAGGGCATACTCTCCCTCAGCTGGTGAATTCATTGTTAATCATCCTCCTTTCCGAAGGAGCCCAGCTATGGTGTCCGCACGGTAGAAAGCTCTGTCCTCTACAATTACCAAAATGGATGTGGCAACTCAGACAGAACTCCCACAAAAGCATGCAACTGTACAGGTCTCAGGCTGCAGGGAGTGCAAGAGCCTTTCACTCACAAGGGACAGCAGTAGTGAAAACAACTGTGAGAAATGTGACCAAAAGGATGACATGCTCAGCCTTCTAGCAGAGTTGCATGAGGAAGGAGCACCAAGGAGCCAGAGAATGAAATAGATTGGTGGAGCCAGGCTCTGCCTTTCCCAAGACAGAAAAAAGGAAAAAAAATACAAAACCAAAAAACCCCAAGATCAAGAGGACCCTGTATCCCTTTCTCAGCAGGTTGAAATCAGTACCTCAGAAGAAAGGAATGAATAGAGTCAAGTCCATCCTCAGGGAGGCAAGCAAACATCCTCCTTGCCCACTTCACCTTCACAGGTGTCTCTGTACAACAGGTATGAGGCTCTGGATGTGGAAAGCCTGTTAATAGAAGGTAAGCATGGTGGCTGATCCACACCAGAGGCACTTCCAAGGTCAGAAAGTCCCACCCTTTGTATCAAGACCAGCTCCACAAGGAAAAAAAAGACACATTATAGTTTAGGTGACTCTTTTCTGAGGGGACAGAGGGTCCAATAAGTTGGACAGACTCTCCTCTTGGTGAAGTCTGCTGCCTCGCTGGTGCTCGGGTTAAGGACTTTACTAGGAAATTTCTTAGCCTGGTACAGTCCTCAGATTATTACCCATTTCTGCTCTTCCATGTGGGAGGTGAAGAAGCTGCAATGCAGTCCAAGGGTTATCAAAAGAGACTTCAGGGCATTGGGGCAGATAGTAAGGGAATCTGGAGCACAGGTTATTTTCTCGTCTCTCCTTCCAGCTGTGGGCAGTGACACTGGAAGAAACAGACACACCTGGTCTATTAACATATGGCTCCGTGGCTGGTGTCGTCACCAAAATGTTGGACTCCTTGAGAACAGAGTGTCTTACACAGCACCAGGCTTACTGGTATTGGCTGGAATTCACCTTTCTCAAAGAGGAAAGAGGATCTTTGTTCAGGAGCTTGCAGGGCTCCTTGACAGGGCTTTTATACTAGGCTTGAAGGAGAAGTGGGAAAATATCAGGCTTGTCCACAAGAAGTGGAACGATGACATGGCAAGGCTAGAGAGACAGAGTGCTAGTGAGATCCCTCAGCCTGTGTCTCAGAGACATGCTAGATACACCAGAGCACAGTTTATGTTGTACACAGATGAATCAAGGACTACTGAGGCGATAGGGGCAAAGAGGGAAACACATCAAAAGAATTGAGGAGTGTGCCTCCATGAAGGTGGCATGACAGGCAATCCAGCTGAAGTGCCTCTACACCAATGCACACAGCATGGGCAACAAACAGGAGGAGATGGAAGCCATTGTGCAGCAGGAAAACTGTGCTATAGTTTCCATCACAGAAACACAGTGGCTTACACAACTGGAGTGCTGCAGTGGATGGTTACGAACTCTTCAGGCGGGATAGGCAAAGAAGGAGAGGCAGTGGGGTAGCTCTGTATGTTAGGGAGTGTTTGGATTGTCTAGATCCTAACAATGGTGATGATAAGGTTTAGTGTTTATGAGTAAGAATCAAAGGGAAGTTAAAAAAGACAGATAAAGTGATGGGATCTGTTATAGACCACCTAACCAGAATGAGTAGATAGACTAATTATTCAATAAGCAGCTAGGAGAAACTGATCAGTGTCACCTGTGAGGCAGCCCTAAAGGACAAAGGAGTCCAAGAAGGCTGTATTTTCCTCAAGAAGGAAGTTTTAAAGGCACAAGAGCATGTTGTCCCCATGTGATGGAAGACAAGCTAGTGGGAAAGATGACCAGTCTGGCTGGAACTCAGAGAAAAAAGAGTTCACAATTTTTGGAAGAAGGGCAGGCAGGAGGACTACAAATACATTGTGAAGCTATGTAGGGAGAAAATTATAAGGGCCAAAGCTCAACTAGAACTTAATCTAGCTGTTGAGGTAAAGGACAGTAAAAAAATGTTTGTACAAATACATCATCAGCAGAAGGAAGGTTAAGGAGAATCTCCAGCCTTTATTTGATGCAGGGCAGAACAAAGAATGAAAAAAGGAGGAAAAAACCTAGTGATTCAGTGTGATTCTGTGATTCTGTAAAAAGGCTGTGGTACTTAGTGCTTTCTTTGCCTCAGTGTTTAATAGTAAGAACTAAGTGTTTTCTGAGTACCCAGCCCCTAAGCTGGGAGACAGGGAGAAGAATAGAGCCCTAGTAATCCAAGAGGAAATTTTTAATGACCTACTATTCCACTTAAACACATGCAAGTCTGTGGGGCCAGATTGCTTGCTAAATAATCAAAGGCCTTGTAATTCATGAGAAAGGGGCATAAAACCCAACCCTCTCTGAGTCACTCCCATTATTCTTTGTTTTTTTAATTTGCTGGCTTTGAAAAAAATCATTGAAGTTTCATGTGTTATGCTTGGAGCCACGCTCACTAGGGTCAAAAAGAAGAAAGCTATACAGACCAGCTACAGGAACAAGTTTTGTTGTGCATACACATAACAGTAAGCAAGTGTCACGATATACAAGTGAGATTCTGACAGATGGCTAAGAAGTCAGAAAGTTGAAAACAGACCCCCTTGTTTTCTAAGCACTTCCTCAGGGTGGAGCCTAAGTGTGTCTGGATACAATTCTAGTCTCAGATTTGGTCAATGGTTTATGATTAAAAGATTGTGTGTGCCCACAGGGAAACATCTGACAGAGTCAGAGGTACATTTCTTCTTGGTGGAGAAAGAGAGGCCTGTCAACTCACCTGTCAGGTTAGGTGGTCATTTTTTTCTTCCACAAAAAAAAAGAGGTCTCGGGTATCAATATTATACCTGTCAAAAACCTTTGGACTAAGTCAATTAGTATGTGTTGATTGGCCCTTGGCAAGGCTGCTTGTGTCATCAGAAGAGGGCACCCAGGGATCCTTTGAGGCAGGAAGCTCGGTACGTGCCTTTGGGGATGCTTCTTTTAACGGAAGCAACACCAGGATGTGAGGCCTCTGTCTCATCCTAAGTGTCACTTAGTTGATGTGAGTGTTGGGCCACCGCTGCTTTACCAGATGCAGTTGTCCGTCACTGGTCATTTCCTCTTGCCAACTGCTCTTTTTTTTGCAAAACCAAGCTCTTTGCCATCCACAAGCCCTAGAAAGTCTATTGCACCACAGCAACTCTTCTGGTCTATTGTCAGTCTGACTGGGATACTCACAGAGTTGCTAGAGAAAGAGATAATGTAGAGGATTCCTCCAGTCGCCGGTAGGCTGCCCAAAGCTCAATTTAGTGAGATGTGGATTGCTACTTGCAGTTAAACAAACAGGCAGTATTATAGGAATTTGTTACCAGAAGTGGAGCATCTAAGAATATTATTTTACATGAACTATTATTTTGGCCACCTCCAACTCCATACCCTAGATACTACCTTCAGCATGTGTATTTTGTACTTGGCAGTCATCTGCCCCTCCAACTATAGCCAAGGCAAATTTATCAAGTGCAAATTGAGAAGTGGAAGATTTATGAGAATTGTATAACCCCTTAATCAGTGCAGTAGAGTTTTCTTAAAAGAGGAATTACATGATAGATGAACTATATGGAAACGAGAGGAGTTAGACCTTGGCATTTCATTATGGCTAATGGTGCACAATGATTTTGATGGAGAACAGATCTTGCCTGAAACAAACATATAGGCAGCACAAATATAGGCCAGTGATGAGAGATTCCAAGTCCAAGCCACCTGGAATAAGGACCAAGCAGATCTGAGGCTGCATATCACAATACAAGCAATAGCCAAGCAAAGTCCAGTTCCTGGCCAGTTCTTCCAAAGCAAGAAGAGTTTCAAACCCAAAGATGCATATTTTGAACACAAAGCAGTTTATTATAATAAACTCACTGTGAAAGCAGGCAAAAAGCAGGCATAGCTTTTCACAAAAGCTATGATATCCAGTAGTTGCTGTGGACAGGCAGCACTGGGTAAGTTTATATTGTTTACTGAGGTTTTTACTTTAACAAAGAATTAGAAGCTCATTAGGAGAAGCCATGCGTGCAAGAACTGGGAAAATATTGACTTTTTTAATGGTGGTATTTTGAAGAGAGCATAACCCCTATCCGTTTATGTAGTACAAGTGTAGGGCACTGAAGTAACATAATGAAGTCTTTCCTCTGGACAACTTGCCATGTAGAGGAAGCATCTTGTCTCAGATAAGGGATTTCAAGAAAAGTTCCACTGTACTCCTCAATCATCTTATGTCTCAGATAATTTACCTTCTGGGGCACCTTGCTGGATTTTCACTATTGAAGTGAGACCAGACTAAATAAAGAGCCAGGTTCTTTATAGTTGTGCCCAGGAACACAAACAGAAACACCCATTACTCTGGGTTGCTGCAAGAATAACCCCTACTCAAAATTGCTTTGAAAATGTTTGCGCTTAAACATGCACAGATCATTCTTTTCTCCTCCTCACCAGAACCAGGAATCACCTCATATCAAGTATACAGCATACTTCCTCCACCTTTCCTCCTTTACTTTTTCTGCTCTGCTGTAACATAGTTGGGTAGAAAAGCTGGCAACCAGAAACATCATAGCAGTACTGGGCAACTGAAGAAAGTGAACAGAGTATTGCCTGATAGCTGGAACAAGGTATGTCTGAAATTGTCTGCTTTATAATCGTATTCTGCAGGGTGTTTGAGCAGGGAAGAGGGAGAAAAGATTGAAGGACTCTAATGTTGTAACCCCACACCCGGGAAGACATTTCATTTTGAAATAACTTATTTATATAACAAATGGTCACAACTGCAAGTTATCCATTAAAGACGTGATGCAGACCTCTGCCAGTCTGGTGGGGAAGGCAAAGAAACTGAATTTGAATATAGGAAACCAACAGACAGAGTCACTGAGTAATTGATTACTCAGATAACCTCTTGGGTGAAAGCAGGGGTTTCCACTTCTCTCTTCTTTCTCAGAGGCATCATAACTCTCTCATCCTCTCTTATAACTTAGAGGAAGTGTCAGCCTCCAAAGGTGTAGCTATTTACAGAATAATTTGTCCTCTTGCTAGCCCCCTTCGGGAAGAGGAGTAGGGAAAACTACTTGTTTCCCTAATAAAGGAGAGAGGTCAGTGAGCTAACCACTGCCCTCCACCCTGCATTCATCTTTGTTAAGCAGTTCTAAAGCTCTAAGAAAATGCCAAAATAGAAAGCTTAGTACGAGCTGAGCTGACCTGAAAAAAATACTCATCCTACCCTGCCCCTTCAGAAAACCTAATATTGTTCCATTTCAGACACGTAAGTAATCCTAGGTGTCCTGAGGCAACCAAAGGCTGAGCTCTTTGTGACTCCCACCCAGTATGGGATTTGTGCCCAGGGCCAGCTCTGCTGGGGATTTGTCTATGCTTTGCATATGTATTTCTGCACATAACAGCAGCATCAGTCAGGTCCTTTCCACCTGGCTTTTGAAGCTGGTAAAGCTCCAAAAACATTTCTTTTAAAATCACTTTGGGTGTTTCAGCCTACTTTCCACTATGCTTACTCACTATTCCCTGGTGAGTTTAAGTCACAGATAGGAACTCAACTTACATTTAGTAGAAGTACACTGAGTCTCATTTCCTTAAAAGGTGAAATCTCACAATTTATAAGTCAGCATCACACATTCAAGTGCAAAAGTTCATGCAGCTCACCCCCTTTTAGTAAACTGATTAATCTACCTGATATTTTTTCTATAAATTCCTAAATAATACTCAAGTGCTTCCACCCCTTGCTGAGAAGCTGTAGTACTTCTCTAGCTAAATACAGTGCCTAGGAGTAGGCAAATAATACCACCTGCTTCACAACCACCTGCCACATGTCCTTAGCTATACGTGTAGCACAAGACATGAACATAGAAACACCACTACATCCTCTCTGATCAGTTTACCATACAGAAAAATTGTTGTTAAAAGCAGTACCTACTAAAACTTTGCTGCCCTGTAGCACCATCTGATTGCTGCAGTCCCAGATCCAGAAGTTAGATGCACATCTGAGCTGAAGGTTCATTATATCCCCCATCTCCAGTTCTCTATTGACTGCTACTGATATAACTCAGCTGATTTCACTAGAACCACTCAATTCACTCTTATGTAGAACTTAGCCTAATTAATTCCTGGAAAATTGTCATTGCCCTAAAACCTTATGCAAGCCAGAAAATAACTCTTATGCAATGCTCCCAACAGCTATAATTGATCTTTTCTTGTTTATTATCTATTTGACCCACTACATACTGCCATAAACCAGGCTGTAAGTGCATTGGGTCGGTTTATAGCGTCTCTGTGGAATGTGTTAATTAGTATGCTTGATAGTCTTCTAACACAAGCGAAGTGATAAAAACATTGGCAGTATTATGCCTTTTGCAATACGATTGTTCATGTGCTTGTGTGGTTCCAGGAAGAATTTTATGACAAAAAGGAGAAGAATTTGACACAGCTATGGCAAAAAGTTCCCTGATCCTGTATAATGAAGCTGATGAAAGGTCAGAAAATCTTTCATCTCCTGTGAATTTCTTTGGGTATCTTTGCAATATTGTCTTCTATGTCCAAAATAAATGAATCATCATCCTTCTTTTAAAGACTGACACTGTTGTCACAGAGTCCCTGCCATATTAGTTATCATAAGCAAACCATCTCCTTTTTCTGCTCAGGAGTAAAGCTACCCAGTAAGTGATAATAGTGCTACCTTCATCATCTTTATCTCTGTAACTACTTCTATGGTGTCTTGACAGTGTTAATATTGACATTTTTCTAGTTTGCCAATTGTCAAAATTCAATTTAGATTTATTTCATTTTTTAAAAGAACATGAGAATGGTTCCATACATGCTCTGTCTTGCCTTAGTTAATGCCTCTGTTTAGCATTACATGTCTGAAAGAAATAATAATCTCTCTACCTAAAACAGCATTGTCGTTACCATCCATCTTTCATTAGTTCAGGAAGTAGTAATTTCTAATGAAGTCTGCATAATACCACGTCCATTTTTCATAAGCAATATACTATGGTTGAAAATGTAACGTTCAGAAACTATTGAGCAGCTTCTTAATGAATTTTGTCTTTGTTGCAGTAAACTCATCTCCAAAATGGCTACCTTTTCTGCTCTATGATCAGTATGCATGTCACTGTCGGCTTTCAGGTAAAGCAGAGCCTTCATGTCCTGGGACCATGTTCTACAACAGCCAAGTGAGGTCTGCAAATGTGTGTGGACAGCAAAGACACCTGGGCTGTGAGGATACTTGGTTAATGGCTGTGCAGGTGTAATCTTGGAAAAAGTCAACTTTGTAGCTGGTAAGAAGGGGGGGAAATGTCATCAGAGTCACCATAAGACAAAACTTATCTTGGATATTTAAGGGTTTTGCACAAGATGGATGCATCAAGAAACATGCCAATTGTTGTACATCAGAAGTGATCATGAGACTATGTATATGCCCATGATCTTCCCAATTTACCTCCCTACCATAGATGAAGCCTTGGAGAGTTCGTGTGATGTCAAGCCAAAGCAAGAAATCAACTGGCGTTAGTAAGCTATGATGTGGATGCTAGCTTTGTAAGGGACAGGCTTGTGTCCAGCAGGCGAGCCTGCATAAATTGATGTAAAGAAAGCACTAAAAGAGTATTTGGACATGAGCTGACCCAAAATAATGGAGCTTTACACCTGTAGTGCTCTGCCTAAGGATAAAGCCTACTCCACTCAAGATGATTCTGCACATAGCAGTTGCAGGTACCTTTGTATCTGTGATATAATTCATCTATAACCTAAAAATCCACTCATTGGAGGAAAGTTACCCAAACCCTGTTGCAAGTGGCTACAGATAATTCCCTTTGAGCTCAACCAGTGTTAGTAAGTGTTTTGTCAGAAAGGCAGTCCAAATCTTGTCATTGCCCTTGCAATTAACTCCTGCAGCTTCTTGTAGTCACAAAACTTGTGAAGTTTACACTTTCCTCAGAGAATATATAAGCTCTGCAAAATCATTAGTTAATTACAGACATTAGTTTCAAAATTGCATTTATAAATCCTTACCTGAGTTAACACCCTTGATCATTAAACATGAAATAGGAATTTAAAAGACTAATTTAATTTTTGCCATTTCTTCTGTCATCTCTTTTATTCCAGCTGTTTCTTCAAGTAATAAAAGGTGGCCTAGAGGTTTCACTGTCTGCTTTTCCTGTTCCAGCATGGGTGTGTCTTATTGGGATTATGACATCTAATCCTAACAAGCCATCTTCAAAACAGAGCATGGAAACCTTTGCAATTAATACTGGCAAAATAGTGCTTGGACTGTAAGCACTTTGTGTACAGACTGACCCGCTGTTTTTCATGAGAGCTTATGTGACACTATAGTAAAACACACATATGTATAACAGCCAAATTTAAAGTTTTCTTTAAACTTGTTGACTTCTCTCCATCTTTGACAGAGGTGAATGAAGAGGGCTGCAGAAATTGTTTTTCCTATATTTGATATTTTTATGCTGCTTCCCAGCATAAGGATTCTGCACCGAATTCTTGCTTTTGTCTCTTGGTTTAAGACTGTTATTAGATGTCTAGCCTTGGCTTTCTTCACCTTGTCACTATTCTGTGAATGGTTATGAATATTTAATTATTAAACTGTAATGGGAAAACTGATCCTAGTCAATAAATACTGTAGGTTTAAAGCTTTTAATATATTTAAAACAGTCCTGACTAAAATATATATATATATATATATAAAAGTCCTTGAAGCAATCTTATGTTTAGCTCTCAACAGTATCAATGGAACTTCTCATGACTGTTAAACACATGCCAGTCCTACAAACAGTACTTTTCATTACATGTATCTCAGCAATAATATCCCTGTTTTACAAATGGGAGATCCTGCATCCAACAGGAAGCTGGCAACAGAGCTGCAAAAAAACCCAGCATGACACTTGGATTTCACTCCCAGATACACTGTCCAATTACATGTAATTTTTTCATTCCATGTCTTTCTTATTAGCTCTTCTAGTGTATTGTCTCAGTAAAGTACATGAGCATGCATTTTTGGGAAACAAGTGCTGGCATGCTGATAATAAGCCTCCTTTCACATTAAACTTCTAATTTGACAAAAGTGTTATTAAATGACCTCAAGACTGAATAAATGAGTAATTATTAGGACAAGGCTCTGATTTGAGTAACTGCAAATCATAAACAGTTATAAATCCTTATACTATTAGGGACTTAAATTTATACCTACTGAAAAAATAAGTTGCACAGCCAGTTAATCATAGAAATATATGTAGTATATCCATTATTTTAATTCTTTACTTACATTAAAGTGTGCTATTTTTCTTTTAATTTATTAAGAGTTAAGTATTTGTTCTCTTATCTACAAAATTCCAGCATTGTACTGGACCACTGCTTGGCTACTTTTTCTGTTTCTTTCATGCTTGAAATAATTTCCTGGCATATTATATTCATATAAATGAGGAATGTAATGAGAAAGTGATACTTCTCTTTAATACTTCTAATTACCTGCTTTGAAAGTGACGTTGGGGAAGAGCATGTGGAAATCTTCCTATGATACAGCAGGCTAGATAGATAAATAGGTCCTCACTGGCAGTGAAGAATGTTATCTCATGTGAAGATGAAACATTGCTCTTCGGTCTGCAGCTAACTATCACACTACATGCTAGGAAAGGTGAGATGCCCAAGTTCATAGGGAACTGTCATGTTGGGCAGCAAAGGTCCCCACCAGCCTCAGTGCTCAGGCTGCTGGCTTCTGTCACTGAGTCAAGATGTCACCCTTTCCATGTGAGTCAGGTGAAAGAAGGATGCCAGTGCATCTGTCTTCACACCATAGGGAGATATATACTCAGTTTGTGGCCAAGACAATGTGACTTGCAATGGACTCCTTTGGGTGTCCAGGACCCTGGCAAGAAGCATACCCCATGGTTCTGAGCTGCCCAAGGCTTTGCCCTTGATCTGGACTTGCCAGGAATAAGAGAGGGGACTAGGAAACAGGAGCAGGAGAAGGGAATTTGACAGGACTGAAGGAAACTTGCAGTGTTGGCCATCAAAGGGCAGAATATTAAGAGTTGGCACCATTTTTATTCTCCGTAGGAATGTCAGTTTTCCTCTGTCACTGATGGGAGGAAAATAAGAAGAGAAAATGACAGAAATAAACATTTATCTTGCTTCCTTTCCCTATACTGGATGATTGAAAACAGGAGTTTACTCTTCAGACATAGAACCTCCTATTTAATATCTAAACTGTAGAGACATGGGGCTAAACTGCACCTGCATTAACTTACAGGTTTAGTAGATCAAGAAACCAAAAACACTGTCCCATGTGGGGAATACCTTTCCTGACTTTCACTCCTGTTTTCTTGGTAACTTCACCTGCCATTATATTACAAGCTATTCAGTCCAGCTGAGCAAACTTATGGCAGTGATTGACTGAGTAATAAAATGTCAGGTGAAATTTGGTGTGGATAAATGTTGTCAACCACATCCAGGGAACAATACTCTGAACTTCACATGTAAAATGATGGGCATGATGCTGATATGTGTATCTCAGGCCTCTGGGGAAAGAACAGATATTTCTATGAAAACTCCAGCTCAGGGTGTTGTAGCAGTCAAAATACGCATGCAATAATAGGAAAACATTAGGGATCAAAACAGATAATGGTTTTTGCCACAATAATAATCCAAGGTTCAGCCATGTTATCATTTACATTTCAAGCCCCTTTGTCTCACAGGAGTATTGGAGCATTATTGTCAAAGGCACTGGATAGTTTCCTCATGAGGAATACCTGAATTTGCTGGGATTTTTTTACTCTGGAAAAAAGGCATTGAAAGAGGAATGCCTAACCATCTATAAGAAGTGGCACAAAGAGTTTAAAAATACGACTGCTTGCTGTCTCCAACAAAGCAAAAACTAGAGGCATCCAGTAGTATTAATGGTAGTTAGATTCAAAATGAGCAAAAAGTCCCACCTGATACTCCCATAGTAGAGTTCTGACGCTCCTTGCTAAAGGATGGTTTTGTGGTCTCTGGGGAAACTGAAAAGTGTTTGGAAAAGAAACACACTGAGACTTAATAAATATGAAGAAACTTTGTTTGTCTCAGGTTAGGAGGTCCCTGACCTGGAAAATGTTGAGAGTAGAAGAATGGAGCAGGGAAAAGTTTTATATACTTTTTTATTCCTATTCTTATTCTTCCGAAGGCTTTTACTTCTGGTCAGTGTTGAACCATAGATCCCATGCTAGGTTGATTTTTGCCCTGACCCAGTTACACCTGCTTTTATATTCTTAACCTTTCTTCCAGATGCTATATTACTGAAATACTCGTACTGCTTCCAGCAGCACATTCTGCAATTGCAAGTGAAAAGCTATGGCGTCTCCACCTTTGAGACCCTGTACAGCAAGCATGCAGGCTTCTCATGCATTAGAGACAGGAGTAAGGCAAAAGCTATGATATGAGATACCAGAAGACTGAGTTGTATGACTGAGGTATCTAATTGATCTTTAGACTTGGTTATAGGCTGACTTTTGAGGCTCTTAATGGAGGATGAAGATCTTAACCTGAAGACTGAAGCTACTCATAGTCTTTCCTGCAATCAGTCCAGCTTCACATCAGATGTGTGTCAAGTTTTGAGCAATGGCTCAAACTGAGCAGACTGGAATCTTAGATAACGACATAAAATCATGAAACAAATTTCTGCGCATGGAGAGCTCTGAATAAAATCTGTGCTTGTGTAGCCTCTGGGATAAAAAGTGAGAAGCTGCCACAACCAAGGAGCTTTTCACATCTGAGTATGAGTGTGACTACCCTCAGGGTTATTTCCCTCTGGTTCTGGCAGTTCCCACAGATGTACACATATTAAGCACTAGATCTGTTACCTGTGCTGCAAGAGAGTAGCAATGAATCCACTTTTCTCAAAATGGTTTCATTATTCTCTAGAGCTTTTGGCATTCATCACAGCCAGCAAAAATGGGCTGTAGGAAAGTGCCATCCTGCAGGTACATTTTACCATCTTACAGGACAAACGATTTATCATTAGGCATATCTTGTCATTTTCACACTGTGAATTTTGAAATAAAGCACTAGTATGCAAGACTGAGGAGTCTCAGACTTCATCTTCCCTTTGTCATTAATACTTTCTAAAGCCTCTTCTATCAGGCAGTGGGACCTGACCCCAATCATGGCTAAATGATGCCTCATGATGAGCAAAGATAAAAATAAGAAATATCTTAGTCACACATTTGCTGCTTCCATACCTGATTCCCAATCCACTGCTACTATTATTTTTAAGTGGTCTAATTTTTTCTCTTGCTTTCCATAGCTCACAACTGCAAACATATTTGAAAACCCCTTTATGATTACCTTAAAGCAGCCATGTAGCTTGACTTATGATATTATGTTTTACTGCTGAAATAATGCTTTTAACTCATCTCTGTTTATTTCTGTAGCTTTCCACAACATTGCTTCCCAAAGAATTATTTAAATCTATTTATTCATTCTTCATTTTTTAAGGACATAACCAGGAAGACAGCTATGGCTACATGCAGCTGATTACTCAGCCTGTGACTTTTTGTCAGCACTTCTAAATTAAACTGGATGGATGCTCACTTAAGAGAAATCTGAGAGCAGTGGGGGTGGTAGTTTTGGGGACACAGTGAGTGGCAACCCTCCCTTTGAATTAGAACCAAACCACTGTTTCACGCAATGTAGCAAGTGTCATGCTGCTAAAGTATTATCTTTTGGAGGAAAAAAAAACAAAAAAAAAGAAGGATGAGTTTATAACTGTTCAAGATATCAAGTAAGGCATATCTCTCTTTGTTAGACTGTGAACAATAGTCTTAGTTTAATGCAGATAAGTCACCATATTGAAAGAGTCAACCTATTTTTTTGCCTATTTTTGTGAAGTGGTCCGTGTTTATATAAACTAGATAAATACACATACAAATTATTTTATTGGGGTTTTTTTATTATTATTAACAGTAACAGTCATAAAATGCTTCTAGAATTTGATTGCGTCCTTATGCAGTATTAAGACAGCATAATGAATTACTTCAAATTCATGAAAGATTAGGATTTATCTTGCACCCTTTATCTTCACACAGTTTATATGTATGTTCAATACAGTATCATCCTTCACCAACCTGATCTGCAGTTGCCACAGAAAGCTCTAACCTGGCAATGTGGAAGAAGATGGGAGATGATCCAGTTATATACAGCTGGAAAGCTAGTAAGAAAAGAAATGACAGATATCAAGTCCTTACCTGCCCCAATATCATTAGTGTGGTAAAGTATGTCCACCAACAGTGGATGATCTCCCAAGCAGCCCAGGACTCAGGAGTACTTCTCAGGTCATAATAATTTTTCTATTTTGGAGGGGCCACAGTACAACAAGTAAGCCACATCAGCTCGGTGTTAGCTAGGACTGCAGCCAGGACTGCAGCACCCTTTACCAGGTGTGGAGGTGGCCTTTGGTGGGGGGATATGGATGTTGACTCTCTGGCCTTGTGCTCTGATTGATTTGCCCCTCGATGTGACAAATACCCAATGTGTGAGCAGCCAGCATTTGTCAGGAATGACAAACGCAAACCCACTCAGCTGGCAGAGAGTAAAGAGCCTGATAGTGCCTGGTTTTGTCTCCGTGTAGAAGCTAAGCTGATTTAGGCCTTTCAGCAGTTTGGATGAGTGACCGCTGTGAATAGCTGGTAATCTCCATTTTATTGCTTCTCTGTGCTTGCTCTTAATGATTTCACCTAAAGAGACACTTCTTTTGCACAACAGGTAGCCCTGCTGCTCTAAGATGAAAAGGTCCCCAGGTCAGTTCCTAGCTGGACTTCATTTAATATTTTCCCACTTGGTTGCTTTCCTGTATTCTCACCACTCATATTTGCTTTGTATCCTTGATGTACCCTTACCAGACATCATGCTGCTTTGGGGAAACTGTCCAGTTTTGTGGTGAGAACAGGAACTGGGAATAAAAAGGCACAGGTAGTAATCTAGGTTCTGACAAGATTTTCTTCTATAACCTTGGGTGAATCATTAAATTCTTTTGTTTTCCTTTCTAATATGAAGAACAATACATCTCTAACATACTTATTAAAGGTATTATGAGGCTTATTAGTCCAAAGATTCTTTAAATGCTCTGATATTAGGGAGCGGGCAACAAATGTGTAAAAGCAGATTAGTGGCACCAATTTTACTGTTGATTATTAGTTAATAATTAGCACCCACATAGATTCATAGAGATATGACAACTATATTTACTAGCATTAAAGAACTTAAGACATGTAATCTCCCACAATACAAAATTCCTTTCCCCACTAAGCAGTATATTATTCATGAAGGCAAGTTACTATCTACCCCAAAAAGGGCTGGGGTGATTCTTTGTATGCATGTGTATAAGAACCTTACAGGGAATTACCAGATTCTGTGTAAAGGTTAACATTAGGTTAGACTAATAACAGTTCCTGTAAGAGAATTATGTTGTTCACACAACTTTATCATCAATAAAGCACATAACATTTGTGTGAATCACTCATAATCACCATCAGTCACCACCTGTTTGTTTGTTTGTTTGTTTGTTTTTTTGTAAAAGTTACATGACAGCAAAACTGACCAGACTTCTTCAACATAAATACTATTTTGGAAAGTTCTGAGGATATTGATACCAATATTTGATTTAATGATTTATATCAAATTCTTTATTTATGGCATGGAAAGAGGAAGAAAATCTTTCAGAGGGAAACATTTTATAAATCTGACATTTTCTGAAGATTTTTAATTTACATTTTCTCATTAAAAATAATTTTCTAGTTTCTATTTTTATTATTTTTTATTTAAATGTGTTAATAAGTGCTTGAGATTTGAACAGATGTTTCATTTGATGCCAAAGAAACATTTTTAAATTCGCTTCTGGTATTGATAGCAAACCAGGTTGCTTAGCTTTATGACAAAAGGAGTATAGCTTAGATTACAAAGCCTTTCCCATTACAACTGCAGAATGGTACATTTGTAACCTCCTGAAGAATAGTACTGATGAGCTGCTTTGAGTTTCCAACAAGAGCCATTTCAAAAGCCTCCACAGGAGTCTTTGCAGAACAGGGGAGAGGCAATTTAAAACCATACTCTACCCATATTTTTCTCACACAGTGTAGATATTAGATGCTTCAAAAAAAAAAAGTGTTAATGAGCAACACTTAGTGTTGTTCCTACTTTTTGGGAAGAGAGCTGATAAGAGAGCTGATAAGAGAGCCTCCTACTACAGTGAGTGTCAGAATCAAACATCCATAGACAGGCAAACTAGTCCTTGAAAAGTAATTCACTATTGTGCACAGCATAAAATTACAAATCATTCAAATACTCAGTTAAGTCCTATATCTGGTACTTTAAATAATCCAAAGACTTTGAGCTGATAGTCTAAAGAGGAGTGAATGCCATCCAGAGTGAATGAAGAGATCAGGATCAGCAGATGTCATGTGTATTTGATTAGCAATACCTAATTGAGCTTATCCTTTCCCAAGGCATTCCTGAGTCCACCTATCCCTTCTTTCCCTTACAGCTTTACATGGTATTAGCTCTTTCAAAATAAGGACACAGAGCAAGCTATTGGTTTCTCTTTTTGTCTAGGTAAGTGTCCTCAGGGTTGCAGATCAACATGATGAATATATTGATGATCATTTTTGATCTGGTATGATGCATATGCATCCCCTCAAAGCAGGATTTCCTTGAATTGATGTTGGTATTAGACATCAGATAGTGGGGGGAACTTCTCCACTAAAATATCCTTTAAAGATGATGTCTCCTCTTATCTGTATAATGACATGCAAAGAGGGTCTTCTTCCCAAGCCTGCACGACAGAGATAGATTGATTTTACTAACCTTATCTTGCCACAGCCACTCTCTACCACCTAAGCTTTGTGTTTGATTGGGAATCATTTGCATCAGAGGTGGCTCTGGACTCTCCCTGGAGCGCTCTAGGCTTTAAACACTAGTTCTTGCTGAAGAATCATGGATTTTCTGCACAGTTGCCTATGACATCCATGGAAGCATAACAAAGAGTTCATAATTATTATTGTTGGTATTACGAGTATCAAGGAAGGAAAATTAATTTGACATTTGTTACAAAGTGCTGCACAATTTCCATAGACCATATAAATCCAGATAGTAGAAGCATCTACTTGTACACTGTCTTCACTCAGCACTAAGCATTAACTAAGTATGCACATGTATACATTTTGCTGAAGTTAAAAAGTGTAATGGTGCTTTTATGCTAGGAGGCAACAGTAGCTTTGTACTTCTAGAGAAAAATGTGGCTGAATGTGAAAACAGAAAAGTAGAGCCCAGCCTAGTGTGAACCAACCTTTCTGACATTGTCTTCAGGAAATCTGCAAAAGGAAACTAATCCCTATTCTCCTGCTCAGCACAGAGATGCTGGCATTTCTCAACTCATTTGGCAAGAATTGGTGGCAGGGATCATAAGTTCTGCAGCTGAGCACTAGAGGCAGACAGGTGGTCCCTGGAGTGAGGAAAGTCCAGGAAGGAGTCAGAAGCAGACGGTTCCCAAATCCTTGAAGTAGCAGCTTTCACAGTGGAGGCTGACATGGCAGAGGCATCCACAGGAGCATCTGTGAGAGATTTAAACAGCCCCTAAGGAGGACCAACAACCATGAGCACAGTGACTAGGTGATGATAAGCCAGGTGGGGTATGTCAGAAGAGCATGGTGAGGCAGTTTGGAAGGCAGTTCATGAGAGCAGGGCAAGCATGAAAGTGCATGCAGGGAAGGCACATGGGCAGTGCACTGGACCTTGGTCAGAAGTACCAGGGAACCATAGTGTACACTTGGCAGAATATTAAGGCCTCTCCAAGCTCTGCACTGGCTGTCGCTTATACAGTCTCCAATACAGAGCCCCAGTGGGTGCACACTGCCACCCAGATGCTGGGCTGCAGGGCATGCGCCTCTTCCACTGGTATCAGACACCAGCGGTGAATTCACATGAGGGAGTTGTGGCTGGGTGGAGGAATTCCTCCGCGTGGTAATGGAACTCAGGGAAGAGGTGAACAGGACGAGGACTGTCAGAGAGTGAGAGAGGGAGATTGACTCCTGGAACAACACCTTATGCTCCCTGTCTCAGACTCAACAGGCAGGCATGCCTCATGCAATAGAGAACTCCCTATCCTCTCTCTCCATTCAGCTGAACAGAGAAATTTAGGAGATGAAAGGGAATGGAAGCAGGTTCCTGCCCAGAGCAGCAGGCATGTCTCCCCTGTGTCAGCCTCAGCCTCCCAGGTTCCCCTGCACAATAGATACAAAGCTCTGCAAGTGGAACTAAACTTTAACGTGGATGATGATTCTCACAGCCTAGAAATATTCCCAGGGTTAAGACACCCTAGGCCATCCATCAAAATGGCTTCTGTAAAGAAAAAAAGATAGGTTGTTGTCATCAAGCACTCCCTTCTGAAGGAAACAGAAGGCCTGATATGCAGTCCAGATCCATTAAATAGGAAATTCTGCTTCCTACCAGAAGCCTCAGTTAGAGATGTTGAAAGAAAACTTCCAGTTCTGATTAGGCCCATGGATTATTATCTACTATTCATTTTCCAAGTAGGCAGTACTGAAGTCCCAACAAGAAACTCTAGGGCAATTAAAATGGACTTCAGGGCCTCAGGACAAATGGTGAAGGGATAGAGTGCACAAGCAGTGTTCTCTGTCATTCCCGTTACAGGGGATGATGGAAGAATGAATAGGAAGAGCCAGCAAATAAATACCCAGCTCTGAAGCTGGCGTGACAAGTAAAACTTTGAATTTTTTGACCATGGGCTGGCCTATACAACACCAGGTTTGCACTCTAGTATCTCAGGGATGGTGTGGTAGTGAAACCCTCTGGTCTGCCACCTCAGAGAAAGTGGGGGATAGTACTCCTGTGACCACAAAGATTCAAAGGTAATTGATGGATTATTAACTAGAGCGAGTAGTCACTTAGGAATTAAGACTATCCCCCTTAGGACTGTGACAGGATCAACAGCCCAACTGAAGTGCATCTACACCAACATACACAGCATGGACAACAAAGAGAGGGAACTAGATGTCATTATACAGCAAGAAAACTACGATACAATTGCCATCATGGAATTATGATTGGACGATTCATGTAACTGGAGTGCTGCTTGGTTGGCTATAAACTTCAGGCAGGATAGGCAAGGAGGAGAAGCAGTGGGTAACAGTGTATGTTAGAAAGTGTTTTGACTGCCTTGAGCTCAATGATGGTGACAATAGGTTAGAGTGTATATGTGTAAAAATCAGTGGAATGCCAAATAAGGCAGATCATAGAATCATAGAATCACAGAATAACCAGGTTGGAAGAGACTCACCAGGTCATCGAGTCCAATCATTTCTATCGAACACTAAACCATGCCTCTCAGCACCTTATCCATCCATGCCTTAAACACTTCCAGGGAAGGTGACTCAACCACCTCCCTGGGCAGCCTGTTCCAGTGCCCAATGACCCTTTCTGTGAAAAAATTTTTCCTAATGTCCAGCCTAAATCTCCCTGACGGAGCTTGAGGCCATTCCCTCTCATCCTGTCCCCTGTCACTTGGGAGAAGAGGCCAGCTCCCTCCTCTCTACAACCTCCTTTCAGGTAGTTATAGAGAGCAATGAGGTCTCCTCTCAGCCTCCTCTTTTCCAGGCTAAACAACCCCAGCTCTCTCAGTCACTCCTCATAAGGCCTGTTCTCCAGCCCCCTCACCAGCTTCGTTGCTCTTCTCTGGACTCGCTCCAGAGCCTCAACATCCTTCTTGTGGTGAGGGGCCCAGAACTGAACACAGGATTCAAGGAGCAGTCTCACCAGCGCCGAGTACATTCACGATGCAAATCTTCAATAGACCACCCAGCCAGGAAGAAGAGACTGGCAACATATTCTATAAGCAACTGGGAGAAGTCTTACAATTGCTAGCCCTTGTCCTCGTGGGAGACTTCAACTTGCCAGGTGTCTGCTGGAAGTATAATACAGCAGAGAGGAAACAGTCTAGGAGGGTCCTGGAGTATGTGGAAAACAACTTCCTGACACAACTGGTGAGCAAACCAACTAGGGAAGGTGCTTGGTTGGACCTGTTCTTTGTGAACAGAGAAGGCCTTGTGGGACATGTGACTGGAGGACACCTGGAGCACAGTGATCACAAAATGATAGAATCCTCAGTTCTTGGAGAAGCAAGGAGTGGGGGTCAGCAGAACTGCCTCCTTGGACTTATTGAATGAAATTTTTTTATTGTTTAGAAGGCTAATTGATAAAGTTACCTGGAAGGCAGTCCTAAAGGACAAAGAGGCCCAAGAAGGCTGGATGCTTTTCAAGAAGGAAATCCTGGCGGTGCAAGAGCAGGCCATCCTCATGTGCCTAAAAATGAGCTGACATTGAAGAAAACTGACTTGGCTGAGTAGAAAGCTTTGGGTGAATCCCAGAAAAAAGAGAAAACTAAAAGAGCTTTGAAAGAATGGGCAGGCATCTCAGGAGGACTATAAGGATGAAGTCAGATAATCTAGAGAGAAAGTTGAAAAAGTCTAAAGCCTAGCTAGAATTTAAATTGGCCAATTTGATGCAAGATAATAAAAAATGTTTCTACAAATATAATAAAAATGAAATGAGGGTCACAGATAATTTCCTTCCTTTACTGGATGAAGTGGGAACAATAGAGACAAAGGATGAGGATAAGGCTGAGGTACTTAATACCTTCTTTGCCTCAGTCTTTAATAGTAGGGTAATATGTTCTCTGGGTACTCAGCATCATGAGACAGAGGATGGGGAGGAAGAGCAAAAAAAAACCTCCCGTGATCCATGAAGAAAAGTTTAAAGATCTGCTCAGCCAATTAGTTGTTCACAAGTCTGTGGGGCCAGATGGGCCCCAAAGGTATGAAGGGAGCCAGCGGAGGTGCTTATCAAAATCCTTTCCATCATCTACCAGCAGTCCTGGCTGACTAGGGAAGTTCCACTTGACTGGAGGTTGGCAAATGTTGCACCCATTTACAAGAAGGGTCAGAAAAAAGATGCAGGGAACTACAGGCCTGTCAGTCTGACCTTGGTGGCAGAGGAGGTCTTGGAGCATCTTGAGAGCTATCACAGAGCACACACATGACAACCAGGGGATCAGGCTCAGTCAGCATATGTTTGTGAAAGGCAGATCCTGCCAAACTGACCTGATCTCCTTCTATTACAGAATTACCCACTGAATGGATAAAGGAAAAGCTGTGGATGTAGCGTACCCAGACTTCAGAAAGCCTTTGACACAGCTTTGTACATAATGTTCTTGAGAAACTGGCTGCAACTGTCATGGACAGGCATACCCTCTGCTGGGTAAAAAGCTGGATGGTGGTAAATGGAGTTGATTCCAGTTGGAGGCTGATGACAAGTGGTGTACCCCAAGGCTCATTGTTTGAGCCAGTTCAGTTTAATAACTTTGATGTTTGATCTGGATGATGGGATTGAACATACCCTTAGTAACTTTGAGGATGACTTTAAGCTGGGAGGAAGCATTGATTTGCTTGAAGGTAGGGAGGCTCTACAGAGGGACCTGAACAGGCTGGATCAATGGGATACCAGTGATATGAGGTTTAAAAAGACCAAGTGCAGGTTCTGCACTTGGGACACAATACCCCATGCAGCGCTACAGGCTTGGGGAAGAGGGGCTAGAAAGCTGCCTGGCAAAGAAGGACTTGGGGGTGTTGGTTGACAGCCAACTGAACATGAGCCAGCAGTGTGCTCAAATGGCCAAGAAGGTCAATGGCATCTTGGCCTGTATCAGAAACGGAATGGCCAGTGGGACCAGGGAAGTGATCAATCCCCTGTACTCAGCACTGCTGAGGCTATATACCTCAAATACTGTTTTCAGTTTTCAGCCTCTCACTACAAGAAAGACATTGAGGTCCTGGAGCGTGTCTAGAGAAGGACAACAAAGCTAGTGAAGGGGCTGGAGAACAAGCCTTATGAGAGATGGTTGAAGGAACTGTGGTTGTTGCGCCTGGAAAAAATGAGGGTGAGGATCTTATCATTGTCTATGTCTGCTGAAAATGCATTGAAGTGAGGTGACTGCTTGTCAAGAGGAAATGGCCTCAAGTTGCACCAGGGGAGGTGTAGATTAGAAATCAGGAAAAAATGCTTCACCTAAAGGTTTATCAAGGACTGGGACAGGATGCCCAGGGACGTGGTTGTGTCACCACCCCTGGAAGTATTTAAAAGAAGTATATATGAAGTGCTTAGGTATATGGTTTAGTAGTAGACAGGTTCAGTTGGACTTGATGATCTCAAAGGTGTTTTCCAACCTAGTGATTATATGATTCCCGAGTTTAGTAGGGTTTTTTATTTGTTTTTTTTTTCTTTCTGCCTTTATAGGTATCTATTAGTGACATTTCATACACATGCAACTAAATCCAATTCTTGGAAAGCCTGCATCCCAGGCACAATTTGATCCAAGGTCTCAGTTTATCCTGTGTCTATTTCAAACTGTAGCTCAAAAATCATGTGTCAATGGAGACTTTTGATGATTACTGATTCCAATAGCAAATATCTACCTTGAACTTTTGGCTTTATGTAGATGCTTTTGGTAAAGTAGGTATCTCAATGTACAGGGTGAGTACAGGAATATTATTAGGCAAGAAGAATAAAAAAGCTGGGTTTTAATTCTTTCATTTCTCAAATAATAAATCATAATCCTTTGACCTGCTGCCATTGGAATATGCTCCATTCATTCCATAGTGAAGCCCAGATCAATGAATATGAGTTTGTCAGCAGCCTCTGGTATGCTGGTGCTCCATCAAAGAACAGAAATAAATGGAAGAGACAGCTGGATAATCAAAGACAGGTATCTGAACTAGACTTATCTGGACCAGCTGTGATTGGGAGAAGCTGAGATGAATCACTCAGCTTTGTAGCAGTAAAAAATATAAGAAAAAGTAGAGTCTATAACCCATACTGTGAAACGGAACAGGAAGTCGTCAGACTAGTTTATGAATTGCCCTTATACCTCTCTGGAGCATCCCCAGCTGTGCCACAGATTGGTAGTTTGCTTGGGGTTTTTTTTGTTTGGTTTGGTTTTGGTTTGTTTGTTTGTTTGTTTTTTTATCTTAGGGAAGACATTTTCTTCCTTGTATCAATAACAATGGAAATAGGAAAATAACAAGTATAGCAAGTGAATGTAGAAGACTTTTCCAGGCCACAGGTATGGAAAAAGCACAACTATTTGAATCATATAACTTTCTTTATGCACTTTCACAAAATATCAGCATATTTCCAGCAGCAGAATCTCCATCACGAAATGTTAGGTATTTGATACTAAGATGTCTATGTGTGTTTCCACGTTTGTGTGTGTGGTGAGAAAAGAAGAGAGGAAAAACAATGTGATACTTCTTTTTTAAGGAATGCATATTTTTCTCTTCTTTAAAGAAGAGTTCCCATCTCTGTGAGCTCTGATAGAAAAAAAAAAGTGTCTGTAGAGCTGACGTGAGGTATGTGTTCCTCCAGCAGCCATCACTGGCATACCTCATAGCCACCTGCATGCTCCTCAGCACCCTTCACCCCACAGCACTACCACCTTTCTCATCATCCTTCAAGGGTCACAGAGAGGCAGACACAGGCTGGCCTCCAGGCTCCATCATGCAATGAAAAGACACACATTATCTGCTGAAGGAAATCCACAAACTGTCTTTTTCTGAAATAAATTAGTTCATTTCTACTGCTGGTTCTTAAAAGGTTCAGAACCCTTTTGAGGCAACTTAAATCACTTCCTCAGCCCTATTTGTTCTCTTGCCCTGACTGCCAAGCTTTCATGTTATCCATGTCTTGATTTTTTCCCCAAAATGTCTCTCATGCACTGCCAGAAGTGAATGTCAGCTAGTTCCCAGCTTCACCTAAGGAGCTTGGCATTTTTTTAATGAAGTCCTAGAACAGAGACGGGACTCAGCTCATAACAAACCCCATATCTTTTGTTATTGTTCTTTTTCTCAAAGTGAACTCAGTGGTAGTGCAATGAGCTATGGCAGTCCATCCTAGAAAGCGAAGCATCCTTTGCAGCCAGACCACCAACAGCAAGACTTTCTTCCCAGAGCCTCCCACTTGCTCTGCAATGACAGGTGACATGTGGAAATTCAGCACCATGAGCTGAATGAGGAGTATCACTGACTGACCCTCTGCTTGTGTACCCTACCCCCCAGCCAAAGTGTCACTTTACCACTACAGATCATAGCTGCTGTGACTGCATGAGGGACTTGTAGGGAAGCAACTAACAAGAAAAATTCTTCCATTCACAAAAATTCAGTCTTTTCTTTGTGATCCCACTTGCCTTGGTTTACTCCTGTCCTCTGTCTTGTTTAAAACCATAGTAATTCTGATATAAAATTTTGTCTGTAACTAGCTTCCAGTGGACTTCACAGGGATTTTTGTGGCTACATTCCCTAATCATCTTTAAAAATCTCATCCTATGGATCAGAAGGATTTCAAACTTTGACATGGCTGTGAGAAACATGGAAATAAATTTGAATCCTCCCCCTCAAAATAGCTTCACCCCCTCAAATCCCTTCCATGAATATTGCTTCAGCTAGTACTGGTGAAAATAGCTATAGATTCAAGTAAGCAAAGGGAATTATGTATAGTTCAAATTCCACCTCTTAATCTCGCATGTACCAAGGGTCATCATCTGCATGATAGTCTCATCATGCAGAGAGGAATAAATTAGGATCTTGTTAGAGAGAAGAAATCCCTTATGGCTGCTCATCTTGTCCTCATTGAGGCTAGCAATAACTTGTGACCATTAATTTTTAATATCTTTATCATTGACACAGTACAATGATGCTTTGCCATCACCTTTTCCATCATATCCTTTGGGCAACTCCTTGCTCAACAAAGCTCTAGTTCTTCTTCTCAGGGACAGCACAATAAATGAATGGATGCACATACAGAGAAGAAATGGGGAATGGTCCTGTGCTTGCCTATCTGGGTCTAGAATTTTGGTTAAGAGTTCTCAGTAATGACAGATATGATCAAAATGACGAAACGATCAAGAAACATCATGCTACAGTTGACAACCCACATACTGCCTGCTGCCATACAAATGCATACTGTCATTAGAGACATGAACTCAGGAGCAAAGGTAGGGTGAAGCCATTCTGAATGTCTTGGCTTTGGTCAGTTCACATCAAATCTTTTGTTTCACTGGTAATGTTTAAATGGTATATAGAGTTAGATATTTTTGCACTGAATTTCTTGCTGGTTCTTAAAGCAGAATCAAACCATCCATGGAAGGTTACAAAACTTGCAGTGTTTTCCCAGGAGACAGCCTATTCTCTCTAGGAATATCTTGTTTTGGTTCCTGCAAATGCATATTTTAGATCTGTTTATATATGTATTTATGCATTTTTTTAAAGGCTTCCTTTTTGGTCTATTAAACACGTTATCTGGGTCAGGCTGTGTATTCGTAGCCCCACTCTGCACCAATCAGGTAAGATTTTGAGTAGAATTTTATTTCTATATATGTGTCTCCTAGCAAAAACAGCACTATCAGACATTTAGCTTTGAGATGTCACAGCAGGATTGAGTCAACATTTGTTTAAAGCCACTGGAAGTAGTTCTAACAATTAGTAGAAACAGCAAACGAAATTCACTCAGGCACACAGAGCCAGCAAGCAGGAAGCATACAATAAATTTGTCATGCATGCGTGGTGAACTTTAAAGCATTTCCCTCTGAGAAAGCTCTGTTGTCTTTAGTTAGATTAATGAGAATCAGCTTGACACTTTGATTAATATGAACAAGAAGGAGCTTTAAAATAATTAGCAATTCTCCACTTCAGTCCACCTCTTACATTCAAGGTTCTTGGAGAGCTTAAGGAACAGTCACTCATGTCTGGTAGTGATGTTGCTATCAGTTCATGCTTACTGCAGAGGTATGAGGGTTGAGACACAAGAGTGTGATGTGACCATCTCCTAGGAGAGTTGCTAAGGGATCCAGGGTTATGTTGCTAATTCATTATTGCTCTTCAGATTCATTGCAACTGAGGAGTGGTTTGGTTTGGTTTTGTTTATTTTTTTTTTCAGTATGGTTTCTGAATAAGGCTATTCACTTTAGGGACCAGAATAATCCTCATTCTAACTGTATGTGTCCAAATAATGTCAGGAAACTGCATGACTTTGCCCAATTCCCTTCATCTTTTGAATGAGAATAGAGCCATTTAGCCTTCCTAGAAAATTGCCTGTTGTTATCTCTGAAAAATTAGAGTTCATCACACCAGCAGGATTTCATTTTTGCTTTTCCCCATCATAAAGACATGTTAGAATTTATTTTAAATTAATGTTATGGCATTTCTCTGTAATGGCAAAGGACTTACATAGTGTGGCCCTCACAAACAGAGCTGAGGAGGTGGAGTGGTTACATTGCCAAAATATTTCGTTCTCTTCAGCACTTCATGAGGTCTCAGAGACTTTTGTAATTGTTTTCATGATACTTTCACAGCAGAGGGGGCAGCTGCTGTATTTACATATTGCCCATGCAAGAACTTTAATTGTCCTTCAGAAAGAAGAAAAGGAGGAGGCAGAGGAAGAGGGACCCTAAGGAACACAACTCTTGCTATGAGGAAAGCACATCTAGTGTCTTCACTCCACACTGTCCTGGAGTCATAACTACCATATCCTCTTCTAGCCCAGTAAACAGTGAAGAAACTCCTTTTCCTAGTTTACCAGCAGTACTATTTACAGCCAGGCATGGGAAACAAAGAAGAACCTGCAGCAGAGGTGGTAGCACCCAGCACAGACAGCCACAAACCTTTACACAGAATTCTAGAATCCTAGCATCATTAGGTTGGAAAACACATATGAGGTCATCAAGCCCAACCATACTGTGCACTACAAAATCATATCCTTAAGCACTTCATCTACACTTCTTCTAAGTACTTCCAGGGATGGTGATTCAGCCACCTTCCTGGGCAGCCTGTTCCAGTGCTTGATAACCTTTCCAGTGAAGAAACTTTTCCTAAAGTCCAATCTGAACTTCCCCTGGTGCAGATAAAGGCCATTCTCTCTCGTCCCATCACCTATCACTTGAGAGTAGAGACCAACACCCACCTTGCTTCAACCTCCTTTCAGGCAGGGGTAGACAGTGATGAGATCCTTAGCCTCCTTTTTTTCCAGCATAAACAACCACAGTTCCCTCAAACACCTCTCAAAAGGTCTATTCTCCAGCTCCTTCACCGGCTTCATTGTCCTTCTCTACACATGCTCCAGGACCTCAATGTCTTTCTTGTAGTGAGAGGCTGAAAACTGAAAACAGTATTTGAGGTATATACTCAGCTGTGCTGAGTACAGAGGACCGATCACTTCCCTGGCCCTGCTGACCACTTTGTTTCTGACACAAGCCAAGATGCCATTGGCCTTCTTGGCTATCTGGGCACACTGCTGGCTCATGTTCAGTTGGCTGTCAACCAACACCCCCAGGTCCTTCTCTGCCAGGCAGTTTTCCAGCCACTCTTCCCCAAGCCTGTAGCGCTGCATGGGGTTGTTGTGTCCCAAGTGCAGGATTCTGTACTTGGCCTTGTTAAATCTCATCCCATTGGCCTCAGCCCATTGATCCAGTATGTTCAGATCCCTTTGGAGAGCTTCCCTAACTTCAAGCAGATAGACACTTCCTCCCCGTTTAGTGTCATTCCCAAACTTAATAACGGTACGTTCAATCCCTTCATCCAGGTCATTGATAAAGATATTGAACAGGACTGGACCCAGCACTGAGCCCTGAGGGACACCACTTGTGACAGACTTCCAGCTGGATTTAACTCTATTTACCACCACTCTTCTGGCCTGGCTGTCAAGCCAGTTTTTAACCCAGCAGAGGGTCTGCCTGCCCAGGTATGCAAACAGAAGGGCTGGTGCACTGCTGGCTGGACTAGTCTTCAAGGGGTCCTGTGGGAGGATATGAAGGTCCAATTGTCTGATGTCTGGGATATAGGATTTCTTTTTTTTCTTTGGATTGTATCCTGAGATCACTGAAGTACCTGGTAGCAGCCATTTCTTCCTCTGTACCTCACAGAGGAGACACACTATTCATTCACAATGACTTGGCTTTTGTTTGTACTTGACTTTTGAGCTCTCCAAATCAGAAGTAAATGCCTGTCTTATTCTTAAATAAGCGCCTTATTCTTTCCCTATTGAGGATCTTATTACAGGCAGAAGAAATTCTTCAGGAATTGGTTAAAAGCATCTTGGCAGTGAAATACAGCTTTGTTTTGCTTAGCTTTCTTCAGGCAGTGCTTGCGGATTTTTGTGTGTTACACTTGCAAATATAAATAGAGACAGACCATCTTGTAAAATTAAGACAGGGACTTAAAGTTTCATGCTACTAACAGGTATCAGAATCCCTCATGATGGCATCTGAAGAAGAGAAAATAATTAAACAGCAAAGGGAAATGCATTGTTACAATATAGATTAACATCCTACATCTGCAAGAAGTACCACTGGAAGTGCAGCAAGGTACTACTCAATAGAAGGAAGACAAATCTGCCTTGAATAGGTAGTGGAAGCGTGCAGAGAGACAGAACACAGCCATCAGCTGTTGATCAGTGGGTGGTCATGGTGGAAAGATATTTTTGGACATTCTGTCACAATATGTGATTTTATTCTAAGGACTGTCTTGCTGTTCTTGTAAATGAGTGGTCAGTATTGATGGTCAAAGCTTTCATTTTCAGATATAATTTCTATCTACTATGCTGAGAAAAAGGGACTACCTTGTTATCATTTTCCCCATGATGTTAACTTTAGCTTCTAGTGGTGCTTCGGTAGCATTGGGATCATGTCTGCTCTGCTTCAGGAAGAGAAATGATAACAGATAACACAAGCAAGTAGTACTGAGCTCACTAATCTCTGTGTGAGTTCCAGTTTTTATGGGACAACTCTGCTGAGGCAAGGGTGTTTGCTTTAGCATCTGTGTATTTTTCAGTACCTAGAATCACTATGAACTAGTGGTGAAAGAAGCTTAGTCTTGCAACTTCATTTACTTTTTTTCAATAAAGCATTACAAATGCTACTGTAACAGAGCTTTCCTTTACTTATCTAATTCCTCTAAAGGCAAATATCTTCAGTGTTCATCTATCCTTGTTGCGGAATAGGATCCAGAGCCTATTAGGGGCCTGAAAGCAGTTTCCCATGTAAATAATTCAACACAGATCTTGTGTGTGTGATATCTAGACAGCTCATGGAAAGGGAGTCTTACCTTTGTGATCTATAGGGCTTTCAATTCTTCTTCAAAATGTATGTCTATAGATTTGTTCTGAAATCACCCTCATGGCTTCTAAACCTCTTCACATGAGAGGACCAAACTGAAAGGATGCTGTTGGTCTGCTCAGGGAACCAGAGAAGAAATGTTGATCTGTTTTTTACCTTATATGCCCCCTGGTTCTCAGGTAGCCTGCCCCCATACACTGGCTATCCAGAAACCTGTATGAAATGAAGAGGGGTTCACAGGACAGTTTCTAGTGGAGCTGAGTGCTATGCTGATACAAGTTGTCCTCAGATATGACCCTTGCAGTTAGCAGCTTCTAGCGCTGTCTATGAAACATGGAGACCATCTGCTTTTTAATCACTCAAAGTTTTTTTCCTAGTGTCATACTCAAGTTCACCAGCGAAAGTCCAGGGTTAGCTTAACTGCATCCACATTTTGAAGTCTGGAATGCAGGTCTGCATCTGCAAAACTTTCAATTATCAGTTTACGTATCAAACTCAAGTGCCAGCTCATGTGTAGAGTTTGCTGACTTCTTTTCAGAAAAGTAACTTGTTCAGAGCCTTTGCCTGGCAATTCTTACTAGACCTTTCATTTCTGTATGTCTTTGTCTTTCAGCTCTGTTCTTTTTTTGTCCATTTTTTCATTTGTCCTGCCTAGATTCTGAGTTTCTGCAATTCCTTCAGAATACATTTCCCATACTATTTGTTCCTTTAGCAGCTTTTATCTGAAAAGTGTCTGATATTTTTTTACATCCTTCTTGAGTTCTCTCACCAAAACATAAGCAACCTCCTAGTGGAAGGTCACATACAATGGTAATGGCCAGTGACACAAAAAAAAAAGAAATTATTGGAGGAAAAAAGAAGGCAAAATGGAATCTTTCCGTAAGAAGTGTATGTCTTTTAAAACACTCTATAGCATTGCTGTACACTAACTAGACAGCAAAGAAGAGGAAACATTAGTTCTTCCTTCCAAAGGAAATTGTTCCTTTTAAATAATAAAATTACATTTTCTTCTAATCTTATGGTTTTGTTTTAAGCAGAAATAGAAGCAACAGTAAACATCTATCAAAACCAGTTTAATTAAATTGTTAAATACCCTTCCACAGAGAAATATTCTTTCCCACCAATAAAACCTCACTGCAGAGTTAATTCTTTAAAGTAATGTATTTGCTTCTCTATGTCTGTATATAAGAGATTAACATATTAATGGGAATGTAATTATGTTATAAAACTCCTTGTTATTTGAACTGGTTCTCAAGATGTAATGTTTCAATGACATCTGATATTTTTCCTCCTGTATAACCTCAAGCATACAGGGCACATATTTTAATGGTAAATATTATTATCATGGTAAAACTGGAGTCCTGAGTACCAGAAAAAGAATATTTTCCTATTCCTTCATTTTGTCTAAACGTCTTGAGTTCATCTTTTTGAATACTTACAGAATGTTTTCTTATGGGTTTTGCTCCATAATATTTGTTTATTGGCAAACTGATGAAATAAAAGATCGTGCAGCTTTTTCCTTTCCCATTACAGATGTGATGCTTACTCCTCCCTTTACGCATAGCCAGAGGGTTTGCTATGAGTTTTGTGGTTTCAGTTCACGCTATCCAACTCTTGTGTCCACACCACCGAAACCAGCCTATACATCACTTTCCATAGCCTTCATGTCACAACGATAGAAAGGTTGTTTCCTGTTGACTTAATGATCTGGTGCTCAAGAATGATAATATCTCTGCAGCACAGTGAAAAAGCTAACATGTAGTTTTCACTCTTGCTGTGCCCTTTCCATAATCAGACTAGAGTCAATGAGCTGACACCTCTCATCAGCATGGCTGTACAAGGGAGGTGTTTGCATCACCAATATCTTCAGACTTGGATGGGCAAAACAGTTCTGAACTTTGGTCTCATGCAGGGAGCAGAGACTACTGGTCAGCAAATAGTATGTTGCTTCTATGGAGGGCTTCTGCAAGTTGCCTAATGGGATGAACCACTGGATTGCCCAGAGATAAGAAATTGTGAATTAGAGGTATCTCTTCTGTGTGCAGAAGTACTTGATACCAGCTGCTGCGAAATTCTGGGCTCCGCTAGGCTAGGGAGCAGGGTTGACTCTGGCAAAGGGGAATTAATTTATTTCTAAAGGAGGCAATGGTTCCCATTCAGCTATGTTGTGCAGGATCTACAGTAGCCCAGTGGAGTCTCTCCATTGGTTGCCATGTCATGCTCTCCGCTTCACCTCTTTCAGGCCCTGCTTGCCCTTCCTGAGAAATTCTCCAGCATCACTACCTTTGTTTTAGAGGATGAAAAGTTAGAGGTGAGGCAAAGGTGCAGGACAAGGGGCAGGCCCTGTGGTTTGTTACATTTTCAACACTGCATAGTCCAGGCCTTTCAATAATTCTAGATGTCCCCAAAATAATCTTTGTCACTGTAGCCCCCCTAGTCTTTTCTTTTAGTTAATGTTGCCTAAGAGAGGAATTCATCAAGAGTAGAGTATGGATAGAGCACCCTATGGAGGACTGAGAAAATCATGTAACTCTGAACTAAATTCAGATATCAGTTGGTGTCATGAAAAAGCAGTCTGTTAGACCTATCAGTCATTTACATCACTTTATTTTTGGGAGACAGAGGTAGGCATTGGTTTCTCAGGAGAAGCCTTGCATTTCAAAATGAACTCTCTTCAGAAAAAATGATTGCTCTATGCTCCCTACCGGGTGCAATAACATCTCATTTCTCTTTTCTAGAGGCAGTAATATTAATGTAACTCATCATGGGATTCAACATTCTTTCACTGAACTATCAATTCTTTAAGCTGCTTTACTAGTTTAATGTTGTTTATTTACAAAAAAATAAAAACATCCTTCTAACTGTGTGTACACACAGTCTTCACATAGTTAAACAAATTTTTACTGTATATATTTTTAAATCATTGGTTTGGGGAAGTTGTTCTATTTATTTGTATTTTTTACTATAAGCCAGTGTGGTACAAACATTTTGTTTTGTTTTGTTTTGTTTTTAGTCTAATGGTGTTTCCTTTGAACAATCTGAGTTTCTTTACAGCTTTCCTCAGGGCACTAGAGACCAGTTGGGCCTTGAAGACATGTCAAGTGAGAGCTGCCTCTTAGATCTCTGGGGAGACAACTAGACTTCTCTGAGACATGGGGCTCACTGGCCACATTTGTATCCTCTTACTTTTATGAAGAGTCTAAAGAAAGTGTGTCAAATGGTGTCCTTGAGGGCCAATTACAACCTCATCAATAATTTTTTCCCTCCAACTTCACGGACAAATCGCCTATCCTTCAAAAGTCTTTCCACAAATTGTCCCAGGGAAAAAAGGGGGTTCCACACAGGAAGCTCCCGATTCTGCTACCAGAGAATTTGTTCCCTTCCCTGAATATGCCATTCTCTGTATGCAAAAGTTCTTCTGGCAACAAAGAAGCAATATCAATAAATAGTTGCAGGCCCTACAGTGAACAATTAGTATTCCAAACATGAAATTAATTTGTCCTGAGAATATAGGAACCTTGTAATTTGGTTCACTTTTATTTTATTGTCAGATACGATTCATTTTCTACATGATTTTATGGTTGGATAGGATTCATTAGAAATTTTCCCCAAACTACCTCTATTAAATGAAAGAGCAGGGGCAAGATCCATTCTGTTCTTTTCACTGCAAATATTGTGCTTGCTTTTCTCCTGCAAATGAGCCTTAACTCTAATCTATCCACACACAATGCTTGGCTCATAGCCTTAGATTTTTTTCTCTTAAGTTTCATTTGAATTTTCACTGCCAAAGAAGATATTTCTCTAAAGATATTCAAAGAAAGACTTAAAAAAGAAAAAAAATAAAGGACTAGCAAAGGCTGCTTAACTATAGAGTGAAGAGACAGGCTCTGTTTTATTCAATTCTGTGCCTTGTCCCTGTCTAACTATGTGTCAGTCCTTGAAGATAAACTATTTGCATGGAGAATTCTTCTATTCTGGAGTAGCTTTATAAGCAACAAGATACTGACAATCGGAGACCCCTTCGAATGCTCACCCATGACTTAACTGACTTAACTCCCCTCCGTATTGAGACAGGCAGTAAAAGCGCGTCACTCCTTTCTAGAGGAAAATGCTGTGGAAGACATTTTCCAGCCCCTGTGCAGGAAAGCTTTCTCAGCAGCATGTCTTTGTCATCACCCCCTCTTCAGCTGTCATTTTCTTCCAGGACAAAGATCATCCCTTCAGTTTCTCTGTTTCTTAATGCACTTTTTTGGGTTTCTTTGTTTATTTGTTTTATTTAACTATCAAAAAGGTGGTCTATTAATAATATATTGCTAATTTACCTGCAATCTCTTGTCAAAAAAATGAGAAAAAAAAGCCCATTCCATACACACAAGATGCTATGCCCAGTAAATGAATAAATAAATAAATATAGGTTGTGTCTACCAGTTCTGAAAGTCAATATGCCTTAAAAGCATTTGCAGTTCTTTATTGCTCCTCTGCCTGAGCCAGCCAGCCTGAAAAGCAGCCCTGGCAGGGGCTCAGTGCTCAGCCTGCATTTGCAAAGTGAAGGTTTGAGGAGCAGGAGCAGAGGGGTGCCAGTTCAGTGAGGGGCAGGTATCCTCGAGGCACGAACAAAGCTGGTTGTGGAGGGGCTGCTGCAGAGCTGTACTCCCCCAGGGCTCTGCCTTGCTGGACAGAGATGGGTACTGGCCATCTCTGATTAACAAAGAGGGATGACCCCATGGTTAAAGCAAAATGAGCTTTCTGCTCCATGAAGCAATTCCTCTGTGACTTTGAGAAAGTCATGTCAGCCTGTGACCATAAATATTTATAGATGTCTCAGATGTATCAGGAGACTTAATGAATTGCAGCTAGGTGTGGGAGTGGCAATGAAGGAAGCTACAAGCTGCAAACCTCCAAGCTGTGCAGTAGGATTTCCTTAGAGCACACTAGTGTCGGGATGTTATGGCCACCTTCGTTCTTATTGCAGCTACCCACCTCACTTCAGATTCAAGTGTCAGGTAGATGTCAAAATACCTTGAGGGATCTGGGCTTAGTCTATCTTCCTTTTTAGTCCCTTATGATGGCAACTGGATCTGTGTAAGCACTACAGCAGTCCTGACCTCTCCAGTACAGTCAGACTACAACAGGCATGAAACAGCCAGCACCAGCACCACCTGAGATGTGTTGAGAAGGCCTGTGATCAGTCTGAAATCTCTTGAACTAATAGTTACATGGGAGTGAATTTTTAGCATATAAAGAGGAAATAAAAACTAAATTTGCAGATATTAACAGATATAAGTGTACACTTCTGGCCACGAATGGCTTAATTCACATTTTCTGCATGTGTGTGTCTGGCAAGAAATGATAGCAGTGCATACTGCATGTTGAACTTCTTTCCTTCACTTACTCATTGAACTCCAATATCTTTCTCCAAAGTAAATGTTTGCTTCTTTACAATCAAACATACAAAACAAAGATGTAGCTGGCAAGTAAAATATTATTCTGTCTCACTTAGACACTTCCTATTCCAGAGAAAGCAAATTAATACAGTTACAGATCTTATGATGAGCTGCAAAACAAAAGAGGTTGAGTCTTCTTTTCTCAGGAGAGGACAGCAAAAAAAGATGTTACTCCTGAGGATCCTGATGAACCTTTACCTTATCCACAGCCAAATGCAGGAACACTCCATTCCTTTGCCTTGATATTTGCTACAGATTTGGCACAATCTAAATCTGCAATTTATCAGTCCCATGGACGAGCACCTACTTTCTTGGCCAACATTCTATGGACTGAAATACAAATCCAGAGGCTGAAATGGCATACATTTATCCTAGAAGGTGGTTGATTCTCTTGCTGTATGTTCCAAGATACTAACCTCAAAACAGATTAATCACTGAAAAATAAATAAACGTTAATAATAAGTAAATAAAAATACTTATTGTTATGGTTTCTCTTATTCTGTCATCTGTAATACTTTTTGAAAACCTGAACAATTTTCACAGCATTTTCTGGCAGATGAAGAACCCTGTAGTCCTCAAGGGTATATAAGACTGGACTATTGCAATCATTTATTGTCATGTCATGACTTCAATTCTGACATAATATTTATATCTGAGTAGGATGAGGAGGTTAAAATCTCATATGTTCTCCTAGGTCTATTTCCTTTACTGGAACATGTTCATTCAGTCAGCTTTGCTTTTGGAATACTCAGCTCACTATTACTGATCAGTGGACCAAACTTCTGCTACATGTCTGATGTAACCAGAAATAACAGCAGAATATTGCAGTGTCCTCTGGTTCTTACCCAGTGTTAAGGGGAGAACTCACCTGGAGCTGCACTGCTGTAAACTTTATGTAATACTCCTTTTCACTCTATAATGAGCAATCCATATCTATTGCAGCCTGAAAGCTCCTCTGCTCACTGCTATGAATCCCTAACCATCTCCATAGTGCTAATTCAATCACTGGCAGCAGTTTAAAAAAAAATCCTGCACTGCCTACAGAAATGTGCAGTCAATGTATAAAATTTTATTTATGTGTAGGTATGGTCAAAGCTCCCAAGTATATTGGATAGGGCCACAAGTTCAGCTTGAATACTAGTCATTCGTCCTCTACATAAACCCTGAAGCTTACTAGGTGAGCAGGATTTCAGTCTCTTACAATGATGACGGTCTTGTCTTCTTTTTCATTGATGGTAATCAAAATTCAAGATCTTTATTAGTGAAAATGACACTGTTGTTTCTTCAGTTTATTGGCAATACTTAGTTCATCTGATTTATTCTCTCTGATAGCAAACTATTTTGACAGAATTCCAGTACTGAGTAGGAAAAAAATATTTATATGCTGAGGTGTCTGCATAGTGGTAATACAATGGCCCCAAAAACTATAGTGAGGAAAACTGGAGGAAGCTGATGAAATTGGATATTGATGGGAAATGCCAACCCCTGGTGCCGACCACTAATCATTTTACACAGCTTCACTGCATAGGTGAGAGGCAGGGAGGAAGACTTTTCCTGAACAGCTGGAAAAAAATATTCAAAGAAATTCACCAAATGCAGACAAGCTCAAAAATGTGCCGATGTATTATTTAAGGAATCTGGGGCATTTTGTTGAAATGTATTGGTATTTTTATCAGGACTACTGTGTTTTCTGTGCTTATGCTCAGGAATACACACAAGATAACTATTTTATGTTTGAATGTTAGTGTAACTATATGATTTTTGACATTTGCATGCTTTGATTTTATTTCCTTACAGGAGAAAATAGACTGAGAGAGACCATTTCCATGAGCCATTTAATAAATCAGTGTATTAAAGATGGACATTTTGATGACCTATTCAAGATGCTGAACAGTGAATGTAAACACATTAGCTATATCTCATTATACATAAAACAAACACACCAAGTTAAACATCATCACGAGCGGTAAATATATACCATCATGTATTATTAACAAACAGTGTGCAAATTCAAAGATCTTTGCAAAGCTCAGGAAAAGGAATGTGGTGGACTACTCAGGCAAGCTTTGTGTCAGAAGGTCATGGGTTTGTAGAGGACCTAGGGTAGGGGGAAAGAGACAGGACTCCCCATGGGAGAGGAGAGCCCAGCACTGAAGGTGTTTTAGCACACAGATGTAGGCAATGGTAGGTAGCTGTATACAGTCAGCAGAAGCTGTAGAGCAGGAGGCATAAGGAGGCAAAACAGTCCATAATGTAGTCTCTATGCAGGAGTCTCTGGTTGTTTTTCCCTGGATTTTAATATTCCATTACAGTGGCCAGGCCACTGCATTTGCACCTCTTACAGAACAGGGAACATTAGGCAGTATGTGACAGAAATGTATAATTATCCCCAGCTGTGCTACCTAAAGGACATCAAATCATATTTTCTGTTACACACAAAAGCCTGTATTGTCTCCTGGAATGCTTCTTTCATTTTGAAATGGACACAACAAGGCATCAAATCAGAACATACTTCCAAAGCTCAGAAAACACTCTACTTGATGAGTCACTATTTAAGCAGCTGTTATTGAGCATTTTTAATAGTATCATTCACCATTTTAGTGGAACAAATATCTACAGGTATAACTAAACAGGAAAGATTTTGTATATTCTCTTGTTGCATGTTTATTCTGGTTTAGTTTTAGCTGATGTTGTCGTTTTTATTTCTTTTACTTCTTATTCACATGGTAGTTCTGTCAGATTAACTTGAATTTTATAATAACACATATGAAGGATGGATCATTTCTGTCTTTATCTATGCTTTTCTTTGCAGGTCAGTAGATAGGATAGAATAGTTCAGGATCTCCAGTACCATCTAAAATATTTAAATATAATTTTTTTCCATTATGAAAAATACCATTTTTGAAAGCTATTTATTACAAGGTTTCCAGCAATGTTCTCTTCTGATTACTTGATTTAAATGACAAAACAGGAACAGATTTCAGTTTATGAATTTTATTTCAAATATTCATTCTGAAGACAAAAATTGCACACGTTTCCATCATTGTCATTGCTCACATTGCCATCACTCACTTCTGAAATACTTCATGTCACAGGTATGGAGATTTTCCAAAACAAAATTTCAGAATAGTTGTCACTTTTTCAAAATATTCCAACAAAGAAGTATGCCTTTTCAGCACAAAAATGGAAAGATGTTATGACTGAATTCAGTAAGCTTTAATATAAATTCTGCAAACTACAAATCAAATTTTGGGATGTCTACATATCTAGAAGGTTTGGAGTTTTCTTTCTTTTTTCATGACAAATATAAAAGATGTTGCGAGGTCATCCTCTCAACCAGGAATAAATCATCACGAGCCTATAGAAAAGGTGCTGATGTCAAAATCTGCACAATGCTAATTTTTATCCTGAGTAACAGGCTAATATATGCTATGTACCTGTACAGTAAAGGGGCTGGGGTGCTCCAGCCTTCTCCTAGTATTTGTGCTTCATGTCTTGAAGTGAAATCACATCTCAGGTTAACAACAAATGTAAAGTAGCTGTATTTACAAGTACACTGGTTTGTTTTACAGGAGAGGTTAGAGCATCAAGGTATAAAAGTACTAATAGCTCAGCTGAAGAATTTTCAAAAGATTAATCTTTGTGTATCCAATAGAAAAGATGTCTTTCTTGCTTGAAAACTGCATATCAATGCAAGTAGTAAAGACTGTGCTTTCAATATTTGTAATCAGACTCTGGAATACATAAAACAGCAAGACAGGGCAAAGTTAAGGTACCTTGGAAGGAGAGGAAAACAAGGGTTGTTGAAAGCATATCAAGGTTGAGATGTTTTGGTAGAACAGAGTGAGGTAGGGATTTCCACTACAGCTTTAGCCCAAAATAAAGTAGCTAGGAGACAGATTAATCTGAACAATGACACTTTTTCACATACTCAGACCAATGAACAAACAAGCCATCTATCTTGTCTTGCCCTCAGCTCTGGAGCCTTTACGTGTCTTTCAGCCATCTGACTCAGCAGAGATGTTTTCTTACCCCTAGCAGCCAGGAAAACATTCTCTCTTCTTCCTCTTCCCTTGTCAGCTTCAAGGTAGTGCCTGCAGGAAACCACCTCACCATCTCTCCTGTGCTCCCTTGTCATTTTTCCATGGGTCAGCAATAACATCCCTGTGAAATATGAAAGCAACAGAACAATTTCATAACAGCTGTTGATAAAAACTAATGAACCATTGCAGGTACTCAGCTACTATAGGTATAGGATATCAATGAGCTGTTTAATGCAATTGAATTTCTAGCCACTTAAAATACATTTTTTTGCATTCCAGCCCACATTCAGCCTGCCTAAACTAATTTCACTGCCTACAGATATTACATGACCAGACAACATGTGAATGCTTTCGTATATTAGCCCCATATTTGGTTTTTATCAGCTTACATGGAAAAGGAAACAAAGACAGGAATTTTGAGTCTATAAATCCAGTTTTCTTCCACTGCCAGTGGTACATTGAACTAACTGAATTTTGAACAGAGATACGCAAAGAAAGCAGGGAGGCATATGCTTATGCTATGATTTTCCCTTTCATAGCATATCTGAGATGATTTGTCATCCCCTCCCACAAACAACACCATGAAGAGTGAATATGAGCCCAGAGACTGGGATGGAGAATCTAGGCTTTCCCTGTGGAGAAGAGCAGCAGTTTTGTGGAAGCATAGGGCAAATCATGGACATAAGGACAAGATCGGAGCATCTCAGAGGACCATCATGAGCACTGGGGATGCTTATTACTCATTGTCAGTCCCAGGGTGTTGCGTTTTGCATCCAGCATTGTGGTATTGGAGTGGCCAATGCACCCCTAATTCTGCTTGATGTCAACCAGTCATGGAAGAATGGTAGATGAGGGTAAGACAAAAAGGGGTTGCTGTGTTCTGCTGGCAGAAATTGAAACTGGCCATAGAGTGAGCAGAAAACCTCATCAGTTTTGGCTTCTCTCAGTAAGACAGCCTGTTGTCTGCAGTTTTCTTTCCCTCTCACCCCTGATTCACAACCCCTAAAACTGCTTTTGGAGAACATATAACCCAGAACCTGGCAGCAGATGGCTGCTGACAGGGTACATGTGCACTTGGAAAGGAGTGCTTGAACAGAAAAAGGCATTTTTATTTTCTCCTATGAAGAATAAGGTAGTAAAATATGCATAAATGTAATGACAATTAATAAAACCATAAAAAATCAGCTTGCATGTCATCAATTTTGGAAAATTATTCCATTTTTGGAGCTTGTGAAGAGAAATTTCCCAACTTTTTATTTCAGAGGGCTATTTAAAAATGGTAGAATATGCTAAGAAAGAAAAACAAACAAACAAACAAACAAACTTTAAATATCTCCAAATAGAGAAAAAAATACTTTTTAAAAAAAATCATATTGAGGTAAAGACAAAACATATCAAATTATATTTAGGGCTTTTTTACCTTGAATATTTCCTCTCTCCTTTTTTTTTTTTCTCAGTTCAAACATAAAAGGAGAAAAACCTCACTAACACTATACTTTCTGTCTTCTGTGTAGTGCTCTTCTTCCTGTTTTTATCTGTCCTTGTTTCTGTTTTGCCCACCATCATCAAGATTCTCTGCATCTTGTTTATCTAGGCTCTCAAAATACTTTCTTTATCTAATCTATTTTAAATGTGCTGAAGAACCCTTCATGGTACCACATCAGCACTGAAAGCTAATCTAATCCATCACCCAAGAGTCTACTTGCTTTATAACACTAATAGCTAGATGCTGTTACCCTTTCCTCAGACTGAAATCGATTGCACTACTTGATTCTGAATAAAGGTGTTGGAATCTGTCCCTCATTCATAATATCTGATTCTTATCATCATTTCACAGCTGGGGAAACTGAGACACTGTGAGGTGAAGCTGCCCAGGGTCATGGAGCAATTCTCCTGGAAATAAGAAGCCAGAAGTCCAAGTTCTCCTAAATTCAAATTTAACCTCTGTGTGTGAAACTTGAATTTTCCTAGGGACATCTTCATGAAATCCAAAGTTATCTTTCCTTGAATTACTTGCTTCTCCCCTTGTTCCCAATCTACTGTTGTAACCTTATGTCTGTGTGTCATAGAGGGAAATAGAGGAAATATACAGAAGTTTTGAAGTTGTAGTTATGTGACATGTCACATATATTTAAGGAACTAAAAAAAAAACAAACCAAAATTAAAAAAAAACCCCACATTACAAAACCAGATTATTTTTCTTATCTTGCATTTTAGAGATTGGGGAAAATGAGATTAAGACAGCTGGAAGAACTTGAATTTGTGCACTAGTCATAAAATGCTCCCACGTCTCTGTATGATTTCTTCCTCACAAGAAGACAAGCTTGCAGCTGATGGCTGCAGATACTCTCTAAACATAAAGTGCACCCTGGAGAGCAGGACAAGTGGAGAAGACAATTGAAGCACTATTCCCATGAGGCGTAATTTAGGGAGCATTTCAGAAAAGAAATACTAGGGAGTGAAAAAGCAAAACAACACACTTCCAGAACAGCAATACTTGTGAAATCTATAATTAAATAAAATGGAGAAGGCAGCACAGAAGGAAAAAGTCCTGATAAGCCAAAGATAGAAAATATTACCATAATCACATTAATGTCTGGAGCTTTATCAAGAGCATGAGACCATGCTGCACAGTTGATTGCACATAGAGAAATCATTCTATTCCTATGTTTTGAACATGCTGGATGACAGCCAGTTGCAGCCAAAAGCTGTAAAGCTGAACTGGAATATTTCCTGAATTTCACCTACTATGCCCTGTTAAATAGCTGGTCTTACAAGCTCAAGGAGAAGTGTCACAGCAGCATGATTGCCTGTTTTTTTTCATGTTACCTGACTTCTGCCTGACCGGCTTAGAGCACAAGCAGAGCTCATGCACTTTCCCCTTACTTATCCCTCTAACGTGTGCCCTGAGGCAAAAATTGATAATGGCTCTCAGTTTCACACTTTGGATTATGAGCCTGGAGAACACTGCAAAGCTAGCTCATTAGGACACTACAACAGGGCTATTTTGTTTTTTTCTTCACTATTGGGATATTTAAAAATGGACCCTAGTAAGAATTTACTGGTGTTGGAATCTGCCTTTTTCTGTGATATGAGGCTGTTTACCTGGAAAAACCCAGATGCATTAGGCCTGAGCATGGGTTTCCTAAATGGTATTCAGAAAAGCAAGACAGAAAAAGTGAGGATGGTAGAGCACTGCTGAACACTCAGTACAGAGCCCACCATAACACATGAATAGCCTTCCATTGAGTTCAACTTCTTTTAAAAAATTAAAAATTATTGCATTAAAAGGAAAGAAGATATAATTTAACCTTCTTCTCTGACTTGTTACAGCAAGATAATTTTACCTAGCAAAGCTGGCATCAAATCTGAAAGAGAGAAAGGTTTTCTGGTTGACTCTTTGGAGGAAGTCTACTCACATGAGCAGATATTGTGAAGTGTGTTCCTATCAGTATTCTCCATGTTACTTAAAGGCGTGTGAGGAAAATAATCTGTTGTGAGCAGTTATCACCATCAATAAGCCCAGGCTGTTAGAGGAGACAAAACTATATAAATGGATATACTTAAAATGCATTTAATACAAGGAATGCCATCTTCCAGTATTAAATGTGCCACTGTTCATACATTCGTAAATAAAATAATACTATAATTGTTATGCACTGCAAATAAACTTCTTGAATTCAGTTCATAGCACAGATGAACTAATGCTGAAGACAATTGTTCAGCAAGCATAGACAACACCACATCATCAGGAATCATGGTTAAAATCTGTTTGAGGCAATAGAGAAGGAAAAAGAGGAGATAGAAATAAGATAGGGATTTGTAATTGCACCTGGCAGAAGAATGTGGTTTAATTTGTTGAATTGCAATAAGACCAGAGATCTGCAGAATGCCTAGTCTGTAAATATCATCTGAATTAATCACAAGGAGAGGTACTGTAATAATTGTATTTTATTAAATCTGAACAAAAGACTAAGATACCGTTCTGAATAAATATGCTAACTGTAAAAAGCCCGCTTCTGTTAAAACCTGGCCACAGCCAAAGTGTCTGATAAATTGTACTGAAGAGGCAAAGGAAAGGGGAAAGCTTGCAGAGCCACCACATAATCTACTTAAGGAACAATCCTTCCTCCAGCAGGCCTGGTCACGTCTTTATTTATTTTTTTTATGAGTAGTCATTGAACAAATACTGTTTATTTGCTCAGGAAGGCAGCACCTTTTCTTTTTACATTAACTTTAAGAGATGAAGTCTCCTCTCATGCTACTATCTTGTAACAAAGAAGCAAAATACTGTGAGAATTTGACAAATCATTTTAATAAATAATCAGAAAGGAACAAGTGAATCACAGAATCACAGAATAACCAGGTTGGAAGAGACCCACTGGATCGTCAAGTCCAGCCATTCCCACCAATCTCTAAATCATGCCCCTAAGTACCTCATCCACCCGCACCTTAAACACCTCCAGGGACGGTGACTCAACCACCTCCCCTGGGCAGCCTGTTCCAATGCCTAACCACCCTCGCCGTGAAGAATTTTTTCCTAATCTCAAGCCTAAACCTCCCCTGGCAGAGCTTGAGGCCATTCCCTCTCGTCCTGTCCCGTCACCTGGGAGAAGAGGCCAGCACCCTCCTCTCCACAACCTCCCTTCAGGTAGTTGTAGAGAGCAATGAGGTCTCCTCTCAGCCTTCTCTTCTCAAGGCTAAACAACCCCAGCTCTCTCAGCTGTTCCTCATAAGATTTGTTCTCCGGCCCCTTCACCAGCTTTGTTGCTCTTCTCTGGACTCGCTCCAGAGCCACAACATCCTTCTTGTGGTGAGGGGCCCAGAACTGAACACAGTACTCGAGGTGCGGTCTCACCAGTGCGGAGTACAGAGGGAGAATAACCTCCCTGGACCTGCTGGTCACGCCGTTTCTGATACAAGCCAAGATGCCATTGGCCTTCTTGGCCACCTGGGCACACTGCTGGCTCATGTTCAGTCGGCTGTCAACCAACACCTCCAGGTCCTTCTCCTCTTGGCAGCTTTCTACACAGACTTCTCCTACTCTGTAGCACTGCACAGGGTTGTTGTGCCCCAAGCGCAGGACCCGGCATTTGGCCGTGTTAAACCTCATGCCATTGGTCTCAGCCCAGCGGTCCAGCCTGTTCAGGTCCCTTTGCAGAGCCTCCCGACCCTCCAGCAGGTCGACACTTCCACCCAGCTTGGTGTCATCTGCAAACTTGCTAAGGGAGGACTCGATGCCTTCATCCAGGTCGTTGGTAAAGACATTAAACAGGACTGGACCCAGGACTGAGCCCTGGGGAACCCCACTTGTAACTGGCTTCCAGCTGGATTTAACTCCATTTACCACCACCCTCTGGGCCCGGTCATTCAACCAGTTTTTCACCCAGGAGAGTGTGCGCCTGTCCAGGCCAGAGGCTGACAGCTTCCGAAGCAGAATGCTGTGAGAAACTGTGTCAAAGGCTTTACTAAAGTCCAGGAAGATACATCCACAGCCTTTCCCTTGTCCAAGAGTTTAGTCACTCGGTCATAGAAGGTGATCAGATTACTCTGGCAAGACCTGCCTCTCATGAACCCGCGTTGACTGGGCCTGATCACCCGGTTCTCTTGCAAGTGCTTCCTGATCGCACTCAAGATCACCTGCTCCATGACTTTCCCCAGTACTGAGGTCAGACTGACAGGCCTGTAGTTCCCCGGATCCTCCCTGCGCCCCTTCTTATAGATGGGCACGACATCAGCCAGCCTCCAGTCCAGCGGAACCTCCCCAGTCATCCAGGACTGTTGGAAGATGATGGAAAGGGGTTTGGCCAGCACATCCGCCACTTCTCTCAAAACTCTTGGGTGGACTCTATCCGACCCCATAGACTTGTGGGCATCTAGCTGGGCAAGCAAGTCTCTAACCACCTCCTTTTGGACCTTGGGAATCTCATACTTCTGAAGTGCTCCTATCTTTTGAATCAATGAGCTTAAAACAATGAAAATGTTGTATATGTGAATAACTAAAACAAAAGGACTGAGAAATTTCCAAGATATTTCATTCTGTTCTAGCGACATTGTAAGAAAGTAGTGTCTTAATCAGGAGGATGGTTATATGATGGATATATGAGAGAGGCAGCTACAGACATTATGTGAGTCAACACAGGCAGGCCACTGGAACAAACACAAAGTCACAGATTAAATGAAAATAGTAAATTTATTTCAGTTACCTCTTAAACTAGAGGGTCTCCAAAACCGCACCTGGACAGAGGAACAGCAAGCAGGAACACAGGCATCATGGAGTTCAGTACTTGCTAGAAAGTATAATACCAAACCTTGTACTCTACTTGTCAGCCACACAAGACTAAGCACCGATTAGCATGATTCATGTGTTTTTCTGCATCCCAGGAGCAAGGTCACAATCTCTCCTCACCAATCTTCTGTTATTTTCCCACAGATGTATACAGATATACACAGAGATATAAATATTCTGAGTGTGTATATGTGTGTGTGTGTAGTATTCAGGAATTAACTGAGTTTTTGTCTGAAACACATTCCCTGGAGGTGTTTAAGGTGCGGGTGGATGGGGTACTGAGGGACATGGTCTAGAGATTGGTGGGAGTGGTTGGACTCGATGATCCAGTGGGTCTCTTCCAACCTGGTGATTCTATGATTCTGTGAAAAGCTGTTGCGTCTTGCGGAAGCAAGTGTTTCTCTGCCCTGGTGCTCTGTATCATCCAGGTTTTTCAAGTTCTGCATCTCCACATATCTCTACCAAAAGCGGTCCTCAGGAACAGCAGCCTCTGATATTACAATCTTAGTTTTCAAGCATATCAAGTCTCAAGATCTGAAACTCTTTCCTTAGACAACATTTGCTTTTTGAACCCTTTCAAAGAGTGTAGAGTATTAGATTTAACATCTTATTTCTTCAGCAATACTTTACCTTGTGAAACTCCTAGAAGGCCAAAGCTACCAAAGCACATCTCTCTCTGCCTCTTACAAAAGGTTGTGCCAAGTAGAGACTGAAGCTCATTAGGGAGAAAACACTTCTGCTGTCATGAATGCAGGCAGTTTTGGTTGTAATCTGTGCTGTGGAGCTCTGATCCAAGAGCTTTTACTTTTTTCAATTAGATCAAAAGAAGAAGCAACAACCTGCTCACATACTGCAGACAAGGCAGACACCTCTTGACCACAAGTACTTATCAGTTTGTTTCTGTTCGGCATCTTGTTTACTGCTGCTGTGTAAGTTTGCGTGGCTGTCTGTCCACATTATATTTTCACTAATAAATAATTAATTACTTTGATTTCTTCCATTTGATTGGCTGCACTTTTCTTTATTCTCTCCTAAGCAATTGCATGAAGTGGCTTTTATTAGCAGACTACACAGACTATATAACTTAAGTAGCATGACATGTCTTTCTACCATACAGTGTTCTACAGACACATAAGATTTACAAATACTATGAAATCCATCTCAAGAAGTAGGCTATATAGATGCTTAGTCTTTCTAATAACATGTCCTCCTGAATCAGCCTTCTTTGTTTTCACAGAATCACAGAATAACCAGGTTGGAAGAGACCCACTAGATCGTCGAGTCCAACCATTTCCACCAATCCCTAAATCATGCTCCTAAGCACCTCATCCACCCTAACCTTAAACACCTCCAGGGACGGTGACTCAACCACCTCCCTTGGCAGACCGTTCCAATGCCTAACCACCCTCTCCGTGAAGAACGTTTTATAGGTCCACTAGTAAGATCCTGTCTTCCTGTGAAAGACTGATAAGTGTTGTGGTCAGCATAAATAAAAATAAGGAATAATACTAAGGATCTGATTAACTTTCAGTGAATTTGGGTGAAATGAGAAATAAATAGGCTGATATTTATAGAAATGCCTGAGGGAGTAAAGTTTTATGCAGTGGGAATAGGTTGCATATGTTCACCAATTCATGTCTGAAGTTTTGTCTGAAATATTGTGCAATTCTATTTAATTTACATATGTTCTTGTCTAGGCTGGTAAAGAGGGAGATGTAAAATACTGCAAGGTGACCATGATGACTTCAGAACTACAGAATGTAAATTAATTACAATAAAAGCTGTATAAAAGAGAATAAATTTGTACAAATCTGTTTATAGCAATTTCTGCAGATTTGACTTGTGTAAGTAGCCAAATATCCATGCCATAAGTTCATTCCACTCCACCCCTTTTAAAATGCCCCATTCACGTGATCCAGATCTTTTGCAGGGTGGGGCTCAAACTGTTTTGCATAGCACAAATGTGGTCTGATGATTTCTCCCACTGTAGCCATTGGTGTAGTAAACTGAAGACCCAAGCCATGGTGTTGAAATAGATTTATTCTGCTTCTTACTATAGAGAGATTGCACAAAAATGCTTTCAGAGGAGAAAGATACGATGTACATGGTGGAACTCAGAAAATTTCCAGAGGTACATGCCAGTATCACTCTATATGCTAAATTTGTACAAACACAGCAGTTAAGAAGTTGTACTCCAGTTAAAGTGTCATTTGACAAGACGAACATCTTCTGCTGTCTCTTCTTATCTTGCAAATACTTTATCTCTGGAGAAGAAGAGCAGATATTCTCTGTCTTTTAGATCCAGCCCCTATGTTACAGCTAGCATTCAGAATACATCAGAACCAAGGAGAAAATGTGAGTCCCGTTCCTCTAAGGATTTCAGAATAGTTAGAAGACAAGGACCCTTCAGCCTCCAGAGTTCAGGGTAGTAAATAATCTTAAATTTAATGTGTGACAATTTTTTTTTTATCTCATATATATATTCCTAGTATCACCTAAGCGCAGTGGAACTATGACCCAGGTCTTACCAGCACTTTCCTGCTCACACATGTCTTTTGCCCCAGTTTTTCTTTTATTCGGGGTTTAAATATGCAGCAGAACACATAGCAGCTGTATAAATTTAGTCCTAGCCTTTTGCCCATAACTGCAATGGGATTGTTTAAAGTTTAGGAGATAAATGAAGGAAACACAAAGTGTTTAACATCACTTCCATCCTGAAAAATCAATATCATTGCAAGTGTGGCATCTCAACAGGAACATCTGATGGTTACATGGTTTCAGATGCTTTTTCTTCTGAAAATTCTGGTTATCTTACTTGTCTACTATTTTGATTACATCTGTTTTTCTATTTCTCCCTGTCCTTTCACATCTCTGAAAAAATACTCATCATGGATCTTTTGTTTTGACTTTCTTGGGACTGATATGAAATCAAATGAAACATTAAAGAAAAAAAAGAGAACCCTGTCAATCTTGCAGTGAGAGTAACTTCTTCATTAATAATTTTGCTGTAACATCCCCAATGAAAACTGTAGCTCTATAATCCTCTTCATCTTCCTGTAGTAACTCTGCTCAAGTTTAGGGTATCTGAAAACACAGATCACTGTTGTGATTTTCTAAAGCCTGATTTTTTTCTTTAAAAGTACCTAATCCAAACTGATTTTAACAGAAGTTAGTCCTAAATCCTTCTGGGAATCTGGACGTAAATGTCTAGGAAAAGTTAGTGGTTTTTCACTGATCCTGAACAAATATTCCACTCCTTCCTTTCTGTTTCTTTCTTCCTGAATCGGTATATTGGAAACTGATCTGAGGCTTTGGTAGTACTATTGCTAAGTAGCTTCTGAATAACAGTTGTTAACATTTTGAGGTACAAGAAAGGAACATGGCACCTAAGGGGAAGCAGTGCAGAAACAGCAGTGGCTACATTCAGCATGCCCACTAGGAAGAACACAGAAATTTTGCTAACAGGCTGCCAGATATACATGCTCAGTACCAGAAAAAATACATATTACAAGACAATCTTAGGGCGACCGTTGCAGCTTCCAAGACCTTTAACCTACACATCACAAAGAGAACACATACTGTGGCTTCCAGACTGGCACCTTCCACCTGTGAATCTTTGTGTCATCTCCTTGCTCATCCCCTCACGTGCTTGTATAAATTCCTCTCCACAGGCCCTACTAGTGATGCTGATCCATACATTTCCCTTGTCATACCCTCTTCCCTTTTGGCAGATAATCACAAATGTTTGGAAAAATCATCTCAGCCCAGAGAGAAAGGATAAAATGCATTCAGTTGAGCAGTTCCTCAAAAGTGATAAACGCTGCTCTGCAGGCCCTACAGATGTAATTGTCTTTTTAAAATGACTTTTCTTTATACAACTGGAGCCACCAAGAAGCACCAAGGTCCCAAACACAGGTACTTTTTGTAAGATGGATTCAGGGAACAGCCTCTACACAGTTTTGTGTTTATTAATCTGAGCCATCTGACTGAAAGTCTTTTTGTTGCCATTATCTCATTTTTCAGCCTCATATTTTCCTACCTAGGTTTCGTCAAGTGGATTACTGGTTCTGCTGTTCACACTTTTATGCAGAGATAATGATAATGTGAGGTAAGATGTTCATTTGCTTTCTGTGTGTGCTAGAGCAGGGTGAAGACAGACCATGAAAGACCTGTGACTTCTCCCTAAGAGATGAAATATCCTCACATGTAGATGCAAGGATGTTTTCAAGGATATTTAACAAAGAGTGACTGAAAAATAATTCGGGGTACCGAGTTTCTAAATGCTCGCTCTCCCTCTTCAATGTTACCGGAGGTTTGGTTTGGGGGTTATGACACACATATCTTATGCAGTCACATAGCAACACAGGTATGAGTGAGGGGCAGATCAGCCATTTACTGTGGCAGAAGCCTGAGGGATAGAGTTTCCAGTAAGAATGGTGAAGCACAGCACAGAACAAGCTGCCCACATCTTACTACTGCCATGTATTTGGTTAGCCACTCCTGTGCATAAGGAGATGGGAACTGAAATTACCATTATCTGTGGAAACTATGGTCAGTTGTGGTAGTACCGACAACATCCACCTGAAACAGAACTTGTCCAAGTTGTACTGAGGTCACCCCAGTTGGCAGGATCTCTGCATACTTTGCATCTCTATTGTGAGATAGCAGAAAGCACCAGTACATAAAATGATACTGCTGACTTGTTCAGGTTCATTTCTAGTCCTGCTCTTTGATTTTGAAATTTCTGCTGTGAGAGAAGAGAATACATAACAATTGACTGAAAACATACTTCTCACAAGTGGCTAAGTGCAAAAATGTTATTTGAGCCACAGACTAATGTTTTATTTCAAGTCTTCATGGTCAGAAAAAACATACTTGTTTGTGAGGTCTTTGCATGTGATTTCTTTGCTCATTTATTCCCTGTAAATTGTAGCCAGTATCTGGGATTACCAAAGACAGAGATGTTACAGGTCTTTGCTCACTTTCATACTACAGATCAAGAAAAAGATCAGTGATGTTATACTTGAAAACCCATAAAAACATGCATAAAACCCAATGACCATGAAAAGTAGGCACACTAGGTACATACAGGCCTACATTTTCATTAAAAATAACATTTTAATTCACAAGTGACCTATTGATTTCAAGGGAATTAATGGCAAAGTAAATTATTGATTTTGATTTAAATCAGTGGAAGACCTCCTTCTCCCTTTGATGAAAGGGAAGACCAATCAATTTTAAAAGTAACTAGAAAACACCAGATGTACATAATTCCCAGGTGAAATGGTGGAGGTAGACTCTCGTAGCAAGAGAGAGGATTGAATCTCTTCTTACTTTGAAAATTAATTCGTTTATTCAGATGTAAAGCAAAAGAAAAGTAAGTGTAAAACATCCCCACTGATAACAGCAGCCCTTGCACTGGCCTTAAATTATCAGTTATTAAATTATCAATTATTAATTTTTTCATAAGCAAGAATACAATTAAAGAACTAAACTACAACAATTCATTCCTGAGTACCCATGTGCTTCCGCTTGACGTTGCAAAATGGCGTTTTTTCTTGTATGCAGTCTCCATATATGATATCACATGACATCAACGATTTCTAGTTGCTGTGCACAGGATGAGAAGAAAAAGGATTAAACTACAGGAAGGAAAAATTAAGTCTCAATATTAGGAAAACTTCTAAAACGTGATATATAAGCACGACACTAAACTGTGTAAGGAGGTAACAGTGCCTGTATCCTCAAAGATTTTAAGAATAGATTAGACAAACACCTATAAGGAAGAGTCTGAGAAGATATTAATCCATCTTCAGGAAAGCAGGACAGACTAGAGAACTTTAAGTTTCTGGTTTTACTTTTAATGTCTCTGTAAATTTCCTTCTCACATGACAGAATTAGCAGTTTTAGTTGACAGTTCTGTGGCTTAATACCTCCGTAAATGTTGGGGAAAGTTTCATTCACTAGTAGGATTGATGATTGTTTCTCATTGAAATAGTTTATTATTTTTATCTTCTATGAAGGCAAAAGAAGGGAGCACTTATGTGGTATGACAAGTTAACTCAGTGTTGTAGCCTAAAACAGTGCTTGGGTCATGCAACTCTGATCAGACCTTGTTTGCTATTGCAAGCATTCTGCCACGAGTTCATTTTTTTACTCCTTATATCTCACTGGGATTAAACAAACTGTTTAATTCTAATGACAGCAAATTGCTCAAGTGAACCAAATCAATTTTAAGAGCTTTGGAATAAAAAAATCTGAATTACTAAGGGAACCTCATGCCATTTTTCCCCAGTCTACATCTTGTAATAAACTTCCAGTCAGTAATTTCTCACTTGCTGCTAATCATTTCAGGAAAAGGCAGATAAGTGACAAAGGACTACTGCAAAAATATGTCATTCCTTATTCTCACTTATCAAACTTTTATTATCTTTCTCTTAAGTAATAAAGTACTGGATTTTTTTTTTTTATCAGCTAACACCGTAGCCCAATGCCACATTAAAAAACATAAAAAGAAACTAGTACGTGTATGAAATAATAGGTTAATTCCAACACCAGAAGGACCTCTGGCAGATAGCGTGCATGAAATGTAATGCCAAAAAGTACTCTATAGCCCTTCCAGTAGGATAGATTTAATTTATTTGGTATCAGGCAGTTCGGGTAATAATTGAGGAGGAGAAAGAATATGTTTTGATGGCAGCTGTATGAATTCTGTTTACAAATACCACAAATCTATTTATCGATCTCAGGTATGTTCTAAGTCATACACCTGAGGAACCTGTTTGAGGCAAAACCAGCTCTGAATTTACTGGTCAGCAACCTGTTACGCATAATGCAAGTAGATGGAATAATTTTCCATTTATGGATGAGACCCTTCACATATCTTCTGGTTTTGGTCTGAGGTGGGGTTACAGACAGAGTTGGTTTTCAGCAGGCAGCATTAGGCTTAATATTCTCAGCTCAAGCTGAGGTATTTTTACAGCCTGAACACCTTCACTCTGAGTCCATTCATTTGATCATCCAGTGCTACTGCTTCTCTCATCTTTCCTTGGCCAAGAATTAAAATTATCTTGTGCTAATATGAGTCCTATTCTGACACACGTATACACTCTCTAGACTAAGAGGAACCCTGGTGTTTCTATAGCTAATATATCCCTTGGCAATTCCTGCACTGAAGGGATCTAGCCTTCTAGCCCTCCTTACTGTAGGAATAAATGACGTTGAACTCATTTAATTGCATTGCAATTGTGGTTAGAGACTCCAGGAAAAAAAAAAAAGTCAAGGCCTTATTGCGCTAGGCACTATACACTTACTTAATAAAAGACTCTACAGCAAGCAGCTTACAATCATTAGAGACAAGACAGTTACAAGATGGGAGAAAATATGCTCTTATCAAATTCCAGCTTTCAAATGCAATATCCGTTTGGAGTCACCAACTGAATGAGATTTAACATCTGAAAGGCTACCTTTATTACTTGTATCCATAAATATTTATGGCAATTTAACCTCAAAATTCCAATGGACTCAGGGCCTTAAATATGCATTCAGCACAAAGGGAATTCAGCATGCATATCTGAGGGAATAATGGCTTGAGTAATCACTTTGGTGTTCCCCTCAAAGAGCTTGAGCACTACTCATCTGAATTGTTTGCTCTGTAGCAAAATACTAGTAATGTATACAGGGACATATAGACAAGACATCTTGCTAGAGGCTGGTCATGCCCGTTTTAAACATACCAGTTGCAGCCTGTGCTTTCTTCCAGGCTCTAAAATATCACATACCATTCCAGACTTATAATAGCTGCAAGAGTCTTGATGGGATTTTAAAAAAATTATCCCATATTATTTTGAAATATATGCAATGCTATACATTAAGATGTAAATAAAACATGTTTGAGTCTTGCATTTCACATTCTGCTGCTTGACATATTACAGTTCATAGTCTCCAACACCTCTATTCTCCCTTCTCAAGGACTCAAAGTGTTCTATTTATCCATGATAGCTGTGAAGTTTGTGTAAAGTTATGACTCCAGGAACTGAGACTTTCAAGGACAAATGTAAATTATTAAGAAACTTAGAAGAAAATTTTTCTAACTCTATTATCCAGCAAGCTGCATCTGAAGGGCTTCTTTGCTGTTAGCAGTACAGTTATCATTTCACAGTATTGTTTTAGTTTTTTGAGACAGTTATTAATAACTGATCTTTCTTCTGAGTTTGTTCTATAATTCACACATTTTCAAAGACAGACCAGCTTGTACTAGTGAACTCTATTAAACCTTTAATGGAAATGTAAGCTCCCACTCTATGACATTTTCTGTGCCAAAGATACTACACGTAATTGGCTGGGGCAGTATAGCTTGTAAAAGTGCTATTCCTTGTTACTATTTTGTTGACTAAACCTTGTCTATATGTAGCCCTGGTTAAAAAAATATGGGGGTTCTGGCAACTTGCAGGAGCACAGCTTCTTGCCATATAACTTGTATTCTCTTGTATTAGATAAAAAGGGAAACCAACAATTTTCTTTACAGAGCAGTAGGCTAATGACAGTAGAATAAAGAAAATAAATTGCACCAATCTTGATAAATCATTCTTTTGCTTTAGGTATTGTTTTGTACATTTAAAAAATAAAAAAGCATGGACAAAAATACAGTGAACATACCATGGGTATCTGTTAGGTGTTTGTCAGAAGGGGGTTAGTTGTGTTTTATTTTATAGCGCTAGTGATTGCGTATCACTAGTGGGATCCAGGAGCAGAATTTGAATCACTGAAGTCAATCAAGTTCAGTAAGTGACAAACAAAGTAACCAAAGGAAGATTTTTCAGTACATTGACATCCTCAAAATGTGAAATCTGTGGGAGTGTGGCTTAAATGCTGATTGTGTTACATGATTTAGAAATGCAAAGGATAAACCATATATAAAAGAAATACAAGAATGATAGCTGTTTTCAGAATAGAATTCAATAACTATAACATTTCTACACTTAGTTCATTTGTTTCCCTTTCTGGAATAGACACTGAGGGCTCAAAATGCTAAACTTTCACACAGACTAGAATATTCCTAAGGCTTCTTCCAAAATTTTCAGCTGAAAAAGAGATTATTCAAACTATTCATACAGCAAAATAAATTTTTCCAGTCCAAATATATTGCTTAGAATTCCACAAATTTCTCTAAAAAGAAGAAAACCTTTTAATAAAAATGCCTGATAAACTGTTACAATCTGATTTTACATCACCAGAATACATGGTCATAAATTTTATTTAAACACAGGGTAAACAATTCATTATTTGGGAACACTATGATTCGGAAGCACTGAATTATCAGACATCTTCATCTCTCAGGGGCTAGGAATTCACTTGAGCTGAGCCAGAGGTGACATCTATAGCAAAGATTAAATATCTAGTGAGTATCAAAAGAGAGCATATACACAGAACCACCAACTCATCATTCAATAAGTCTGCTCTTGTTCTTTACTAGTTTGTTTTTGCTGAGTGCTGTGGATTTTATGTCTGAAGAAATACATCAGCAGCTGTAATGGGAAAACATATCTGCTCCTTCCACAGGGGAAAAAAGAAGAAAAGAAGGCAGGAAATGTAGGAAGGATGAATAGATGAACAGACAGGTATACCATCATCTTTTATTCTTTTTCTCTTAGTCTCTGATCCCCAGAGCTGAAGAGTTTAGGTGACTGATATCAATTGCTTTACTAGCTCCTAGCTATTTTTTAATAATAATAATCTAATTATAGGCAGAGCGTGAACTGTCTGCAAGGTACTAGGCACCTGGGGTGTGAAAATAAAATTAAGCTTCTGACTTAAGCACAAAAGGGAGCTCAGGGTAGATAAAAAAAAAAAGACCCTCATATCCAACCCATATTACTGATGTAAAATATTGGTCATCATGGTTTGCTACTAATAAAAGGTTTTATATCCTTTCAGGAGGTAGAGGCATGGAGTTGTTTAGAAGTAGGGCCTGGGTTGTTTCACTAAACTGTAGTAAGATGTGTGTTACTGAGAAAGCCATTTTACTTCTGTTATTGCCTCTTTTTCTTTCGCCTACTTCGTGTTTGCTTTGATTTTGCAGTCTGTGAGCTGTTTGCGGCAGGAGCAGATTATTTCTGTTTGTATTTGCAGTTTATAACACGAGGAATCATGAATTGGATTTTGGGACTCATCAGGTTCTTCAGAGACATAAATATAAGAGTTTAAAAGACAATTTTTTTGCTTCTGTGCAAGAGTGTTATCTTATCCTCCCTACCTGTCATCCTCATGGTCCCACGTCTATCTGTGGCACATTATTGTGACTTTAAATACTCACATAAACTCTTCAAACCGCAGAAAACTTATTAGCTGTTTGCCTGTACAACACTGAAGACATTACAAGCCCATTATTTGATTTGTGTGACTATGAGTGGCTGGGCAGGTATGAAACGAGCAGACAGAGTACAGCAAAGCACTTCACATTTGTTCCGGTGGAAGCCAAAGAGGCTGAACAGGATGAGATGTCACCTACCTAAATCCCTTCCCCTCTCAGATACATGGAGGACCATCTTTCCCCAAAAGCTCTGCAGCAAAATTAATGAGAGGGGCAGAGTGCAAGCATAGAGGACAATATAGTTTTCTCACAAATATAGGAAATTTTACAGCCCTGCTGGGCCACCACAATCAGGCCTTTTCAGGAAGAAATGTGATTTATAATAAATGATGTCCATAAACCCAATGAATTTGCTACTTCAAATGTTCCCACTGATTTACATTTGGAACCTCAGTGGTAGCTAGCATGGCTGGCAGGTTAACAAAGTGGCATATTTTGTGAAGAGCAGCAGTCACTCTCACAGTGCCTGTGGGAAGCATAGCTGTCATGGCAATAAAATGATCCATATACAGAGGAACTGAAGGGCACTTACTAGTCTGTTTTTAATCTTTTAAGTAATTCAAACTAGTGAAGGTTAAAGGCATTGGCAGCATGAGACACTAGAGCTTTTCAGACATCCGGTTCCCTTTCTTTCTCTGATTTTTGTTATTTGGTCTCCTAATAAAATCTTGGCAAAAGGTAATGAGAATCAGTTTCACTATAATTTCAGAAGGTCTGGTCATTTAGAAAGGCTACTCTTCATTATGAAGGGAAATGACAAGGCAAGACAGAGGTTCAAAGGCAGCCTTGATATTTCTGACCAAGGAGAGATAGTAGCAAACAAATGTATTCATTTGTACACTGCATCCAACTCATTGCTGAACCAAAGTCTGTGAGGACAAATTAAGTATATTTTTTAGTACAAATAAAGTCCTCTTTCTTAGGCAAAAGGAGGAGCTAGTCACAAAGTGGATTAAATTACAAAGTTAAAATTGGGTGGGGTGAGGAGAGTACCATGTAGTTGAATGAAGTATAAGCTTCATCTGCATCTTTTACTGAGATTTGTCTTTTTAAAATGGATTTCCTTTGCAAGAAAATACATTTTCATTGCAGATATAAGCCTTTCCAGAAGTGTCCCAATATACAGAGAATTAATATATTTCATAAAATGTAAGCCAGTCTCGAGACAAGAACTTTAAACCCTTTTGGTAACAAACATCTAAGGTCCACAGTTCCAGCCACTTTAGGTGTCTTTCAGCAGTGGGTTGTCATTGTTCTTGTATCTAGGACTAAAAAGATATCCAGAGTTGGATTCATCTGAATATTTACCTCTTAGCTGCTGACTCCAGGGTGCTGTTACAGCCAAAGCAGAGAAACAGACAATTCTAGGACAGAATTCATTTTGCTCTAAACAGAAATCTAAACTACATCACATAAATCATAACTGCTGCTTTTTCCCGTGGTATCTACAGGAATCTTGTGATGCCATCATAAAATCATTACTTTTGACATTCTCAAATCTAGAATGGGACCTCAAAACAAGGAATGAAATTCAGTGAAACTACATGTACCTGGAAAAAATGACAGTCATCTTAAAGTCTTTTTTTCAGATCTATTGTAATTTGGGGTTGAATTTTCCCAAAGATAAAAGGCAAAGACATCTGACTATTTTGAGATGGGCAGGCTATGTCCCTTTACCTCTTCCGTATAAAAGGTTCTACTTTCATCCTATAGTATCGATCAGAATGTCAGTGTTAGGAGTAAAGTTGAATTACGTTTGACACTAAAAGTGCTTCTTGATGAAATGCACAGAAGATTCATAGACGTTGGTAGGTTTTATCCATCAGTGAAATTAAACTGCCTCATGAGAAGACTATGACAACTGTTTAACAATCCTCAGCAACGTTCCAGAATAATGTAGAACAAGTCCTAATGAAGTGAATGTTTCAGTTACATAAATTTATCTCCCTGTATGTGATTCACTACATTCTTGGGTTTCTACTTTATGTCCTATGAAAAAAAACAGAGCTCTTTAGTTATAGTAAGTTATCTGTTACCTTCCAGTTCCACCGGATCCCTTAATACAGTTTTTTACCAGCCTTGCCTTTTTTCAGTCCTGACTCAGGGAGAAGACGTGTATGTAAAATGTGTAGATTTGAATGAAAAGCCCTTTTGTCTCAGTAAGCTTGGAAATGCATTTGTGAGGACAGCCTATAGTTTCAAACTCTGGTAATCCAGATGACTTATCAAGCAGCAACCTCAGACAGAAATTCAAATAGCAATGTTCAATTAACTAATGTCAATGAATCAATTTCATGAATAATTGTCAGAGGATCAAGATCATAAATTCTGGTTATTTAAGAAGGAATTTACCCAACACAAACCATTCATAAGCACTTTTCCTGTTTCTCCTCTTCAACCTTCTTTTTCTTTAACCAGCTATGAACTGGTCTCAGCAAGGAAAAACCTATATAAACACAGGTGTCTGGGAAGAATGAGACTGTGTTTTGATCGATAGAATGTAGCTACTCAAAGAAACTCAGTTCTGGAGACTTCCTTCAGTCAGCCCTGTTTTAATGATCTTGTCTTCAGTCCGTCTTGACCATGGCAACAAGTAACCCATGGGAGCCACACTGAAACTCCTGGAACCTCAGGCACTGTTTACATGCCCATGTGCAGACACACAGTCAATTTACCAGAACTGACTTAATTGGAAAGAGGCCTTATTACCATCCTGATTTGATTAATTTGGAAATGTGAAAATATACGTAAGGATGTTAGGCCTAATTTTCATTTACACTAATAGCTTTGGTACTGCTTTCCTTCTAAAAGGAAGCCTTAAAATTGGGTAAAGGGAATTTGCTGTATTTTTATATCAAGAAAGTGAAGGAAATTGGCCATAATGCAAATAAGAATTGAGACTATTAAGTACATGGAGTAGGTTCTTATTTTCACAGAAATGCCTTTCTATTGCTCTAGTGCTGTAAGGGGCTTTAAGGTGAGTATTAATGAAGTGTAATTGCACTTCACAACACTAGTCACACGAAGAGGTCTTAAAGGAATCTCAGAGTAAACGAGAACCTTGCCAATTATAGCTAAATTGTGTTGGCTTAATTTCAATGTGGTTATTCAGAAACATTTTACTCTTTTAAAAAAGGCAAAGAAATTTATAGCTAAAATAGAATTCTAAACTGTTCTTAACCGTAGGGTAGAAACAGTGTTAAATAAAGAGACCCTACACTGGAAGCTTCCATTTCTTGGGATCTGCAGCCCACCAGTGAGCATCAATTACTGAATCTTTTCCCTATTCTATTTTCAGCATTTGGGGAAGAAACAGGGTTCTAGCATTAGGTACTAAGCTCTGACTGTAATTGCTGCAACCTACTGCTTGAGGTCTCCAGTTTGATTCCAGGCCATTTGGATAGCTTTCACACTTATTGTGCATGAAATCCCTCACTCAGAGGCCAAACTGGAAAATATTATTCTGGTTTAAGGAAAAGACTTACCTGCTCTATCAAGCTGGAGAAATGTGCATGCGAGCAGGAAGCAGCCTCCCTGTCAAGGCTGTAGAAAAGCAGAGAATCATAAGGAATGATGGTGGTTTGTGTCAGCATAAGACCTGGAGTTGGTTGTTCTCTCTGAATCCACAAGAAAATATATTACTATTGTCTTATTTCTATATCCCTGTGATAGGGATTTCTTATCCAGACTTTGGACTGAGTCCAAAATTTGAATTGTATTATGCTAGTAGATTTTCTGGGAATTTACTTCCAAAAGATAAATTGCTTTTTTGCCTTTCTGTTTTCCCACAGAACTGAATATCCCTTGTTTCAAATGAGAGACCTGTTCCCTCATTCTGAGCCTTTTACTGCTCTGGCTGTTTGGTCTCTTTGCAAATAAACCTTCCTCTAACAGATCTAGTGCTATGACAGGATGAGGTTGGACATAAGGTGGCTTTGGTATCTGCTGGGAGTTGATTCAGGGCACGGAATGAAATTAAAATAAAAACAATTGAAATGTAAGTAGGCTGAAGTCTGATATTTTCAGTATTTTTTCCTCTATATAGTATGCTTTCTCCTAATGTTTCCAGCATCAATAGCTAGAGCAGGACATTTGCTTGCAAGGGTATGCAACCACAACTATAAATAGATACTACTCTTTTTTTTCTGTAAGGGTGGATTATACAAAGTGTACTGACTGATAATGGAAAAGGAGAAAAATAATCCACCAACTTCCACATAGATGAGGATCTCTTTGCTTCAAATTCAAAAACTCTAATTTAGTTGATTTTCTTGTTATATGGGTATGTATCCACCAACTTGGCTGGCTTCTGGATTTGACCCCATAGAAGAAAGTTAACAAAAACAGTGTGGAGCATTTATTGGCTAGCCCTAGAGAACCTTCATTCGCAGAAGTCAAAATAAATTCTAATTGTGCATCTGATTCTCAGCGATTCTTCAAATTTTTTAAACTCTAAAAAGCATGGGGGACATGTTCAAAGGTATAAAAACCAACCAGCTACCCAATTGCCATTAGGAGTCATCAAGAGTCAAATATCTAGCTACAATTCGTGCCTTTGAAATTCTCTTCCTTCTATTACACTTACTCCCACTACAGAGCTGCAGCACACAGCCAGAGCAGTATAAAATATCTTAAAGAAAATGAACACCAGCCTGAACAGGGAAAAGTAGAGCAACCTGCAATCCATATAACTCACACAAACAGAAAACTCCTAGCTAACCAGGCTGTAGTCTGGTAGTAAGTAGTAGATAACTGAACAGGAGAACACAACGTGCAGAGCTGGAAAGAAGGTAATGAAGAGAAAGCTGAACCAAGAAGCCTTTTGAGTTGCAAATTAATGTGAGTACCTAATGAGTGACAGTAGGGAAGAGTAAAGAGGTGATGGCAATGGGAAGAACAGATGGTTAATTCCAAATGGGTATGAAAATGCCAGGGAGAATCATAAAGCTCTGTTTCGAGATGGGGCACAGCAGGAAGGACTTGCTTGTAGACACACGTCATGAGAACCAAGTGCTGGACCCAATTCTCAGAAACGTAACCAGAAATAGCAACCCCAATCTCCCTCCTCTACTACTCCTCCCAGCAAGGGAACGAGGAGAGCTTACCACCATTACTGTGAGCTCCAGCTGCCAGAGACAGAGCATGGTGCTGAGCAAGGAAATGCTCCTCTATGTGAGGCATCCTTTCTTCTGAGCAAATAAATGCTCAAATAATCCCTTTCTTCTTCTTTCCTTCTCATTTATTCTAATATATTCTTTTTTTTCTTTATTGTGTTGCAACAGCAGCACTACAGAAACTGTAATTGAGTGTCTGTTGTTCCACAGAGCCTGACAAGTCTTACTTTGGTGCCAGAGGCACTTTGTTAAGTGTGAAGGCCCCAGAGGGCTGATGCCTTATCCAACTGTTAGAATGTTTACCTTAAAATATATATATACATAGGAATATAGAGAGGAAAAAGTCAAGGGCTTAGAAGAAGAGAGAAACAAAAATGAAAAGGACTAACAAGTGAAGAACAGAGAAAGAAGGAGGCTGTTCTCATCACTGTGAATTCCCAGAGTTTACTGCGTTACTTGCACCTCCATGCATGCAGCATTTTAATCACCTGCTCTTATTTGGCAATTCCAAAATCATTTTAAACTTACCAGTTTCTGAGAGAAAAAAAGGCATTTTCCAGAGATGCCAGTCCCAGGGATTCCATAGAAAGTCAATGTCCATGTCCTCAAAATGGTGATGCAACAAGAAACAGAAAAATACAACAAAAGATTTATTGTGAAGAGGGAGAAGCACATAGGGTAGATCTTCTATAAGCAGAGGATTTCTGTTATGCAAGGAGGATCTTCCCAAAGGTAAAGCCCACCCACTATATCAGTGTCTTTTTTACCCAGGAATCCATACGCTCCTGAAGCAATTTTTCCAGCATGCTAATATAAAACTGGGATGATTCAGATAATCAATCAAATGAAAACAAAAAAATTCTCTGAACTCAAAGCAGGCAAAATAATTGTGCCACATATCTCTTCTGGTGACGCTTTCTCTTTCAACAGAATGAAGCCCTATTTGTGTAGTAATACTTGTTTTATCACAATAACGCATACCTGTGGCAGAGTTCCAGCTGTGATCAGAGTCGAGCACAGAGAATGAAGCAGCCCCTGTATTTAGGCTGTCTGAATACATGAGAGTAAAAGAAAAATAATCTCCCATTCTGTGAGTATAATATCTTTCCCTATATCTATTGTACCTACACACAGAGAACTTCTATGATTTCACTGCCTTTGTATTTCTCCCATGAGGACTGCATCCTCAACCATTTAATCATACATAAGAGAGAAAGTGAAGATTTAAATCAAGGCAGAATGGTGCTCCATTTTCAGCTAACATTTGGAGAAAAAAGATATCTTAGGGATGACTTTTGATACATTTGTTACACAATTAAAAAAAAGTGTTATTGAGATAACAGGTAAGGGCTGCTGAGTAACAAGGCGGCTGTGTCAAAAAGGAGGCAGCACTCATGTCACTGGTGCTCAGATTGTGAGAATAGAGGAATGAGACAAGCAAAGACCTCACAACTTGTTATAGGTACAGTAGAATAACTAGTCCTGTGAGCAAGACCTCAGACTAAAGCCATCATCCCAAAATACATATACGGTTATTTTGCAAGCAAGACAAATAGATGTAGAAATGAAGGTCTAATGAAAGAAGTAATTCCTATACCACGGTGGAAAAAAGTTTTCAGTGAACATATTTTTCTGTGTGCTTTTGATACACCAGAAAGTGCAATTATATAGGCTGGATAAAGAAAGAGTGAAGCCTACGTACTGTCCAGTAAAATATCTGAAATTATTTGCTGAACTACCAGTCACAAAAAGCCATCTAAAAGGGCTTTCCAAATCTTATAAGTGCTTCAAGGTTGCACCATTGTATCGAATTGAGCTTAAATTAAAACATCTACTTCTAAAATGTTGCTAGACATCTGGTTAAACCATTCTCATGGTTTAACCCTCCTCCTGGTTTCGTTGGTGGATGGTTACTGGAGTAGGAGCCTATATGTCTCCTCTAACGATTAGAAGAAATCTTAAAATAATGTAACTGAAGTGCTCAAAACTGTACTGCTTCATGTGCTAGATAACAAGGGCTGCCTGTCTAACTGAAATGTGGCAGTATGCCTCTGCAATATTTTAAGGAAAACATCCACTCATTGCTAGGCCACCTAGTTGCTTAGTTAGCCTAAAATACCCTTATGTTTCCTTCTAGCACTAAGTAAACTTCAGATTATGTCTCCCAGTTACAACAAATCTACAGGACATTACAGATATTCTGGGGTTCTTACATATGAAGTACTTGAAACCACTGATTTCACACCTTTTCATGTAAGGCCGTATATAAACTCTTTTTTTATTTCAGGGCTTGGCTCAGATCTAATCAAAGCTTGCAACAACAGACAGCAAAACCAAGTGAACTACTCAAACTATAGGCACTGTGCGAGACAGAATAAAATGTCTTTTCATCTTTTTAGGTACTGTTGAAATTTTTAAATAAATAATTGGTATGGATTCCTTTCTCTCTTTTTCACTATATTTTGAAGATTTCAGGAAAGTGCATGGATTCCTAACTGGTCACTAGTGCATAATTCTTAAGGATTTGCAGAAACTATTTATGCAGGCCAGATGTCTAGCAATATTTTAGAAGTAGATGTTGTAATTTAAGCTCAATTCAATACAATGGTGCAACCTTCTGAGGTTATGTTTCCAAGCATATAGACGTTTTGGAAACTAAAATTACATTGTAAATCAGTTATATGGGTACTTCTAATAACATGAAGAGTGGAACACAAGAAAGAGGGACATATTTCATAAAGACTTTAATCTAATTTTATATTAGAGGTGCAAGAACGTAAAGTGAATAATCATCTATTTCTAACCCAGAAATGGTAGTGCATTGCTTACCATGCTATGAGACATAAGCCTGAATTGAACATTGTGTTTAAGGGCTCATTTTATTTTTTATTTATTTATTCATTCATTCATCCATTTATTGATTTATTTATTCATAGCAATAAGGCTGATAGGGATTGGTAAGAAAAATTGCAGCTGAAAAGGTCTAGGAATTTGGTTTTGAGATACCAGTCATAAATTAGAGGCTCTTAACATACTTAACTAAGATCTCTTTTTCACTCCCCCACCTGTCCCAATATGTTTTGTTACCAATTAAGCTGTATAATGTGCTGGAAATAAGCTGCATCCCTAAGATTACTCAGAAGTTGCTTATAGGCAGCATTTAAGTACCCCAGAAATAAGAGTGACACAATGACTGGTGATTTTTCAAATGTACACAAACGGTTATTTCCCTGGAGCAGCTATGACGGCTGATATAACTCCTCCATTACACAAAGTGAACTGGTCAGTGCTGGAAGGAATCCCACTTCTTTCATTTCAGCTGGCAGCCCTCACTGAAATCAGCCTTGACATATGCTCCTCACATGTCTTAGAAAGAGAGTAGCGCGCACGCACAGTGCGCACGCAAAAATGTTCCTCCATGCATGTAAATACCAGACCCAGAATTCACCTCCATCTGTCTGATAGCTTCTTGAGGAAGACTTTTACTCCTTCCACCCACTGTTAAATTTCTCCTTTCCCTCACAAGACTTCAAAAGACTGGGATGCTGTGACAAGCCTAATCTTCCAACAAAATTTTAAGATTTAAAAGGGAAACTCAAGGGGAATCCATCCTCTCTGTAGACTCCACCTAGGCTGTTTGCACAGCCACCTCAGTCTAATTATACACGAGTATGAGAAACAATGGATTGTCTCCACCACTAAATCAGTCTGATCAGCAAAGGCTTCACTTAGCTGTGAGTGACTGCTGTTACCTTAGCTCTACGAAATCATCATATGAGAGAGATATTCCCTACACCAGCATGACATCAACCCCATAGATAATATGATGAGACCTGTCAGCACCCCAGTACTCACCAGAAGATGACATTTGGTGGATTTCTGCTGCAAACAGAGAAGTAATCTTGAAGGGCTTGGCCAATACTGTCATCCCAAGAAGAAAACAGCTGTCTTAGAATAACTGTCCCATCTAAATCTCAAAAATCTACTCTATCACCTTAGGCATAGACTTTCTCCATATCTCTTCTCATATACCATGTAGGCATGAGAAAAAAGGATCAAGCCAGATTTAATCCTGAGCTATATTTACAGCACCTTAACATTCACTGCCATTTTCAGTTATTCACTTTAAACATTTCATATCCCACCCAGAGCTCCTGGGATCCAGGTAAGTGAGGAAGACAGTTAATCAACTAATCATGCTTAACAAAGAACAAGTGTGAGAAATTGAAGTGGCTTGATGTGTTCACCAAGTCCCTGACATAATCAATGCTGTTCTTCACTTCACCTTTGCCTGGCTATGCAAGTGCGCTAGTTGGGACACGGTCTGGATATCATGCACTTGAATATGTTGCAGCTAACATATGGAACACTCCAATAAAATGTCTTGTTCCATCAGGGTTATTTCAGACATATCCCAAGCATTTGATTTGGGCTTTCAATTCAGGTCCATTTCCAAAATCAGTTGACAGACATCTGAATAACTGCTTTCTCTCCCTCCACATAGACTCACTGAAGGCAATTAGAGAACAGTACTTGAAGCAAGCAAACAAGGAGAGTGGCTGAAGGTGCAGAACATAAGCTCTGAAATAGCAGCACTGTCCGGTGTTTTTATACACTCTGGGATGAGACAATGACCTTGCTTCAATCAAGCTACAAATCTTCTTTCAGAGGACAACTTTTCATTTTCTCATTCGTGTTCTGTGCCTCCTTGAATATGCATAAGCAGAATAATGCAAGGCACTGTACGCAAGATCCTAGCAGAGCAGTGGTAGACTAGTACTTGCTGATACCTATGGGAAATATTTTTCCTGGTACACATACGCTGTTTTGCAGCTGTACCACACTGGTATGATCTTGATTGCCATGATGTGAAATGAGTGTCTGTAACTGTGATTTATTTATTTTGTGCTTCAATAATGCATAACTTTTTTTTGTTGTTTTCTGGCCCTTTCTGATTTCTTTGCAGAAATTTTATTGTTTCCTTTGTCCATACTGTGAATGAGTCTGCATCGTGAAGTGAAGTTCCATTTCTATTACTCCAGCTTACCAGCTCACTTTCCTCTTTGTCCTAAAGTTTATTTGTACACTGGTTAACCAACTAGTCAAATATAGTTAACAAAAAACAACTTTTGGGGAAATAGTCTTTAAGATTGGTTCCAAGACAGATCTCTGGTGGGCTTTCTGCTAACTTCCTTCCAGCTTGACAGTTTTCTTTCATGGGTAACATACTGCTGCCTCCATTTTAACCAGTTCTTGCCAAGCTCAAGCTTTGTACTAAATTCTTATCTTCTCTAGTTTGCTTGTGTCTTCTTAACAAATGCTTTACTTTGATTCAGGTGAATTAGTTCTACAATATTTTCTTTCTTCAGAAAACCAGTTATGAGGTTAGTATGCCACAATCTGCTTTTCCGTACACTACATCATATTTTCTCCCATTTCCATGCTTTTACTCATATTTAATTATCTTTCCATTTACAAATTATTCTTAGAGCTTTTCATACTATTGAGTTCAGATTAACAGTCCATCATCCCTGGATCACTTTTATCCTTCTTAAATTAAAGCACCATGTTTTCTGTTCACCAAGAACATTTTACTTTCTGAGAATTGTTGTTAACTACAATCTTACTTGAAATTATTTCATTGCTCAAAATAAATTATCTAATATATTCCAACATGAGCTCCTAACAATATTTGAAGCATTCTGCTGTGTGAGCTGTGGGTATCTCCCATGGTGGCTTTGGAGACTTCTGTCTTAAAAGAAAGCAGCCCAAAGGAAGGAATGATTTCACTAGGAACTTCACATAAAACATGGCAAAGCCATTTCTGCGATATTTAATTTTTTTTTATGGAAAGCCCAACCTCTTCTTCATCCCACTGTGACTTTATAGGAGTTGATGAATATAAAGACTAACTGTTCAAATATTTCTTAATATAGATTTTGCAGGGAATTTATCCAATATCCCTGTGTTTCAACATTCATTCGTATTAGAGGAGTAAACAGACACTGCACATTTAGATAATTTGATAAAAATTAAATTAATATCATTCCTTTTAAGGATTATTTTAATTTTTTTTTCATTGGTTTTGGATGTTTTTTCCATGTGAAACACGTTCATCAGCTGCCCATTTATTCTTGATATTAGGGATATTGCTTACCCAGCTGCCACCTCTCATGGTTTGTAAGGCATACCAGTCTGGAAATGGGAGTACCTCTGGCCCTTACTATGTCCTTAAATAGGTCTGAATGACCTCTTTTCTATTCAGGTTACTGTGACCTGATTCCAAGTAGGTGGAACAGACCTCTAGCCCAGATTTCCTCTGTAAGATTGAGAGAGGTTCTTACCTCACCTTGTTCTCCCAAGTTCCTTGCCTTAACTGATAAGATATTGCTGTAATGTTCCCAGTGGTGTCTTCATTGTAATAAACAGGCTGGGTAAAGAAAAAAGATCTGTATAGTCTGAAAAGCATCAGTAGACTTTGATGAACTGTATAACTGTGTCAGCTATTATTATGCAGGTAGGTTGCTACTGCAAGGACACTGGTTATTTTAATGTTTCTCCTGAATTTGTTTAACTTCAGAGTTCCCCAAAAGACTGGAAAACAAGTAAATAAATATGAAAGGACAATACTTCTTGTCTTTAACTTTCTAGGAAATTCTTTTTCTGGAAAACATAAAAGTTTCTATACCATCAACGGCTTGCCAATGTAGAAAAAGTGTAACAATATAGATCGATACAGATACCACTATGACTGTCTTTGTAAACACTTTGATAATATGAGAATGTCTTCCTTCCTTCCTTCCTTCCTTCCTTCCTTCCTACCTTTCTAATGTAATCTAAAGCAAGAAAAGGAGAGAGAAATAACCTTTAATTCTGCAGTAAAAACCATCTGCAAGTATAACTGTTTATATATAAAATTTTCCTTAGTACACATACACTTGGATGATGATCTAAGCCAAACAGTAAATTCCTTTATTTACTTTTGAGGATCTGTACTGGCTGCCATGTGTATCTTTTCAGCTTCTTACCACATCTGCTTCTTCTTTCTGTGCTTGGGACATAGCCCTACACAACTAGTAGGAAAACTAGAGGAAGCTGACATAGCCTTCACCTTTAGGTGGGACTGTTTTGAGGGAAAACAGATTTTATTTACGAGGCTTTTTTTATTTATAAAGCAGCTTTGTGCAAAACAAATGCTGTTGGAGGAGATATAGCTAGAGGAAATGTGAGTACCCTCTCTTAAACTCTCATTCAGCATTGCAGTGGGGGCTTTCACTTGAAATAACAGCTCATGTACTTCAGCAAAGGTGGCTTGAGAGTTGCCTTAGAAATCAAAGGAGTGCCATTTCAGTTAAACTTGTGCTGAAGTTTCCTCTTGTCTGAGGGCAATCAACAAGGAGGTTCTGGCAACATTTGGGTCCTCTTCATTCAGGAGGAAAATGTAACCACCAAGATGCTGTATTTGTCTCTCAGGGCCCACATCCACTTACACAAAAAGAGATCAACTGCTTATTTGGATGAACAAGTAAACTCAATTTGGACAGCAACATAGTCAAGAAAAACCTGCAATAATATCCACACCCATGGTCATTAATTAATTATTGCTGCAAACTGTAGCCAAAGAGGTGCTAATCAAGTTCCTAGTTACAAAGAGAGGAATATTCTCTGGAAGAAAATACCATGTGCCAGTTATCCCATTGCCGGTGCTACAGGTTGCCAAAGCATGTATGTGTGCTAAAGAGAGTTTGCACTGCTTGCATTTCACACATTAGGAGAGATGCGCTGAAACTCCCTTCTACTTAAGTACCTGTCATACTTCTGGGGTAGACTATAATCTGTTTCTCACTTTGGCACTCTATGAGAGTTCTCTGACAGACCTCATTCTTGGCACAGTAGCAGAGCCAAAAGAAACAGATAGATCACACCATTACCTACGGCTGATTTCATCACAAGGACATCTTGAGTAGTTCCATCTTTAAACATGATTCAACTTGGACTTTTCAGTCTCAGGAAATTACTTATTGTTTAGTTTGGTACTAGCAAGTGCATTGCTTATAGGCTCATAGGAAAATATAAGAACGAAAAAATTTCATGTGCTAATAAGTCTCACAACTTACTATCTATTGTTCAATTACTGACTTCCCTGGGCATCCTGTTCCAATGCTTGGCAATCCTTTTGGTGAAGAACTTTTTCCTAATATCCAATCTAAACCTTCCCTGGTGCAATGTGAGGCCATTTTCTCTCATCCTCTTACTAGGCACTTCAGAGAAGAGACTAACAACTACATTGCTACAACCTCCTTTCACGTAGTTGTAGAGACCAATAAACTTTCCCCTCGGCCTCCTTTTCTCCAAGATAAATAACCCCATTTTCTTCAGCTTCGCCTCATAGGACTTGTGCTACAGAACCTTCACCAGCTTTGTTTCTTTTGTCTGGATGCACTCCAGCACTTTAATGTTTTTCTTGCAGTTAGGGGCCCAAAACTGAACACAGTGTTCACAGTGTGGCCTCAGCACAGTACAGGGGGACAATCTCTTCCTTACTGCTGCTGGCCATGCCATTTCTGATACAAGCCAGGGTGCTACTGGCCTTGTTAGCCACCTGGCCGCACTATTGGTTCATATTCAGTTGCCTATCAACCAGCTACCTCAGGTCCTGTTCCATCAGGCAGCTTTCCAGCCTTTAATCTATCTGCTAGCATGTAGTGTTGCAAGAGGTTTTTGTAACCCAAGCACAGGACCTGACACTTAGTCTTATAAACTCCATAGAACAGTCCTTGGCCCACCAGTGTAGCCTGTCCAGATCTACTTGCAGAGACTTTCTGCCTTCAAGCAGATCAACAACCTCTCCCAGCTTGGAATCATCTGCAAAGTTACTGAGGGTGCACTTGATCCCTTCATCCAGATCATTTATAAAGATATTAAACAGAATTGGCCTCAACACTGAGCCCTGAGAATACCACTTTTGACTGGTCACCAACTGAATTAAACACTATTCACCACAACTCTTTGGGCCAGATGCCAAGAACATCCTGAGTTTATAGGAGAATTTCCTCTTTGCCCCTGGCACTTTGCATTATTGGCCCATTTCAATTATTTCAGATCGCTGCTAATCTTTTTTCTTTTTTTGCCTTTCTGTGAAATTCCAGTCCTTTCCTGTACTGATGTTCAGCCATGTATCATCTGCACATACCATTATTATACAAGATTATTATAAAACTAATAATTAATGTGTGGTCACAAGATCAGTTCCCAGGGAAACCCACCGCAGACTGTCTCCAACTGAATACTTCCTTATCTAGTGCAGTCTATGTTCACAGTAGTACATGGGCTTAAATACGCATTTTAATGGCATGGTATCACCCAGTAGTCAGGTCTACTGTGTGGTCACAGTAAGTAGGACCTCTTGGATAAGAAGCATCTCTTTGTAGGCTACAGCACTCCACCCACAACTTTCAAAAGACAGGGAAATATATGGGTTGTGCAGCATCTCTTAGAAATACATCATTATCCCGTCTGTACCTGTAAGCATGGTAATATGCTTAATAGTCTGTATTAGCAAATACCAGGGCTGTGTCTGATGCAGCTTCATAGAATCACAGGATCACAGAATCATAGAATCATAGACTAGTTTGGGTTGGAGGGGACCTTAAAGATCATCTAGTTTCAACCCCCTGTAACATGGGCAGGGACAAGTCCCACTAGATCAGGCTGCCTAAGGACCCATCCAACCTGGCCTTGAACACTTCCAGGGATGAGACATTCACAACTTCCCTGGTCAAGCTCTTCCAGTGCCTCACCACTCTCATCATGAGAAAATTCCTCCTTATGTCTAGTCTATATCTGCCCCCTTCCAGTTTATACTCATTGCCTCTAGTCCTCTTACTACAAGCCCTTGTAAACAGCCCCTCCCCAGCTTTCTTGTAGCCCCCCTTCAGGTACTGGAAGACTGCTATATAGTCTCATCGGAACCTTCTGTTCTCCAGACTGAGCAACCCCAACTCTCTCAGCCTGTCCTCATATGGGAAGTACTCCAGCCCTCTGATTGTCCTTGTAGCCCTCCTCTAGACCCATTCCAACAGTTTTGTATCGTTGTTATGTTGAGGATTCCAGAACTGGACACAATACTCCAGGTGTGGTCTCACAAGAGAGGAACAGAGGGGCAGAATCACGTCCTTCAACCTACTAGACACGCTTCTTCTGATACAGCCCAGAATATGGTTAGCTTTCTGGGCTCCAAGTACACATTGCCAGCTCATGTTGAGCTTCTCATCCACAAGCACCCTCAAGTCCTTCTCTGCAAGGCTGCTCTCAGTCACATCCCGTACTGAAATCAAGGATTTCCCTAACCCTGGTGATTGCCCTGACCCAGGTGTAGGACCTTATACTTGGCCTTGTGGGATCTCATGAGGTTCGCACAGGCCCAATTCTCCAGCTTGTCCAGGTCCCTCTGGATGACATCCCATCCTTCCGGTGTGGTAACTGCACCACTCAGCTCGGTGTCATCTGCAAACTTGCTGAAAGTTCACTCAATTTCGCTGTCTATATCATTGATGAAGATATTAAACATCACTGGTCCCAATACGGACCCCTGAGGGACACCACTTGTCACAGATCTCCATCTGGACATCAAGCCATTTACCACTACTCTCTGAATATGACCATCAAAACAATTTCATATCCACCTAGGAGTCCGCCCATCAAATCCATATCTCTCCACTTCAGAGAGAAGGATGTTGGGGGGGACAGTGTCAAACACTTTACAGAAGTCCAGATAGATCACATCCATCGGTTTTCCTGTCTCCACTGCTCTGTGGTTACCCCAACATAGAAAGCTACTAAGCTGGCAATACAGGACTTACCCCTGGTGAAGCCATGCTGGCTGCCACTAATCACCTCCAGATCCTCCATGTGCTTTAGCATAGCTTTTAGGAGGATCTGTTCCATGATCTTTCCAGACACAGATGTGAGGCTGACAGGTTGTTAGTTTCCAGGGTCATCTTTTCTACCCTTTTTAAAAATGGCCACAATGTTACCCTTCTTCCAGTCACCTGGGACTTCTTCTAATTGCCATGACTTTTCAAATATCCTGGAGTGTGTCTTGGCAACCACATGGGCCAATTCCCTCAGGACTCTGGGATGCATCTCGACAGGTCTCACAGACTTATATATGTTCACATGGTCATGATCATGATCCTCCTCTACAGTGGGAGGTGCTCTGCTCCCATGGTCACAATCTTGTCCGTTGACTCAGGAGGGGTGAGGAGAGTCGTTGTTGGTGAAGACTAAGGCAAAAAAAGTCGTTAAGTACTGCAGCCTTCTCCTTGTCTGTAGATAGCAGGTCACCTTTTTCATGCATTAGTAGGGGCACGTTCTCTGTAACGTTCCTTTTCTGATTGATGTACCTGTAGAAGCCCTTCTTGTGAGTCTTCACTTCCTTTGCCCGTTCAGCTCCAGCTGCACCTGGACTTTCCTGACCCCATCCCTACACAATCAGTTCCTAGGTTTTCTGTCCCTGCTTGCAGTGCCCGTGCAGTTGCCTCTTGTTCTTCAGTTTGAGCAGCAAGTCTCAACTCAGCCACGCTGGTCTCTTCCCTTTCCTGCCTGATTACGTACATCTGGGAACTAGCGCTCTTGTGCTTTATGGAAAGCATCTTTAAATGGTTGTCAGCTCTGTTCTGCTCCCTTGTCCCCAAGGACCCTGTTCCAGGGGGTCCTACTGAATAAATCCTTGAAGAGCTGGACGTCCACTTTCCTGAAATGTAGGGTCCTAACTATACTCCTTGCTTGCCCCGTATCCCTTAGGACCTTGTGGTCCATCAGTTTGTGATCACTGCAACCCAGGCTGCCTTTGATCTTGATGTCACTGATGAGCTCACTTGTATTAGTGACCACCAGGTCCAGTATTGCATCCCGTTGTTTTGAGGTCTTTAGTAGCTGGACTAAGAAATTATCTTTAATGCACTCTAGGAATCTCCTGGATTACCTACAGTTTCCCTGCACTAGGTTGGATTCTGGCGTACACCCTCAGGCTAACATCCAAACCCTTCCTTGGCCAGTCCCAGTCCCTGAGGAGATGTCCAGTGCCCATAACTGGGGCTGCCCCTGTTCTCTCTGGCTGCCTTGCTCCTGGCTGGGATGGTGGGATGGGTCCTGCCCTGCTACCCCAGGGGACCCCTCAACCTATCCTGTCCTCCAATCCTCAGGAAATTTCTGTTCCACACAAGTGTTCTAGCAATAATTGGACTTAAGAGGTAGCTCTTTTTGATACTAACTGCTTTGCCTTTTTCTGTCACATGTATGGTGCCTGTCCATGCATGTTTTCCGTGGTTCTGATATGGCATAATCATTTTTGTTGCCCACATTTCTGCATCTCACTTAACCCAGTGTTGTGAATGGAACCATCTGCATTTCTACATGCTACATTTCATGCCAGCTGGGGCTTGGAAGTATAAATTGTATTTTCTTCAATTGATGTCTTTTACTCATTTTACTCATTTTATCTGTTCTATGCTCATACACATATGACTATGAATATACTATGAGCTTTTCCCATTAGTATTTGAAGCATCTTGAGCTATTTTGTTTGAAGTTCTACAGAAAGGTAACTGTGAAATCTCAGCAGGGAAAAATTAATGACAAAAAAAAATCAAACAGCAAATGGAATTGCTGCATTTAGGTTTGGATGCAAATCTGGTGAAATATCACCATGGTTCATGTGGTACAGTTAAAGGCATTGGAATATTTTCAGTCTAAGATCAGACAAAATAATGTATGCACAGGGAATGGTACGGTTTCAAGGCTCCTATGTTCTTATATTAATCTTACCAGCCACAGGACTGTTATGTCATCTGGTCACTGCACAGATACATGAACATCACATGCTGACAACTAAGAAAAAATCAGAATACTTCTGATAGGCCAACACTGAGGCCAAATTTAAATGTAAATACTGAGACAGCTGGGGTGTAGGATATTGTATTGCATGGAGCAGGCATCAAAATCTCTTAAAAGTGCATGATTGAATTGTAACATCAAGTCCTGTCTCCTTTTCATTGTTAAAGTGTGGAGGGAAAACTGAGATTATGGCTAGCCTTGGCTCCATGAGGCAGAGCAGCAAAATAACCCTTTTTTACCTCTGTGGAGGCAGTAAAGGAAAGATTATTTCAGAAACACTACACCAGTAAGTCTTAGTTTTTGGACTGCTTAGTATCCAGGTTCTCTACTCAAGTCTAGGACAGAGGAGTCCCACGTGCCACTTTCCCTCTTCTCCAAGGTTTGATTATGCCAGATCAAAAGTTAGAGCAATATTACTTCACTAGGCTGCTCCAGCCACAAAGGGAAGGACTTGGAGCCCAGTCCTAAGCCAGGAAAGTAATAACTGGGAGAAGCTGCAATGACAGGAGTCAAGGATGCCCAGTCCACCTGTATTCCCACCCACTATGTATGTTGGCAAGGCACAAAAGGAAAAAACATTCTGTCTTTATTTATGTTCTTGCTGTGTTTCAGTTCTAAAGGGCTGGCCAGCCAGCATAATTCACAAGTGAAGACCTCATTCAGGTTTATTTCCTTTGAGGTGGGAGTACAAACAACATATTCATATGTAAATACAAACTAAAATCTAATTGTTAAAATGCTTGATAGCATTTTAGGCAGCTCCTTCAGATATTATCCTTTCATTAATCAGCAGAAAAGGCGTAAAAAACACCTGAACAATGCTTTGTATTTATCATAGAATCATAGAACCACAGAACCACAGAATCATTTAAGTTGATAAAGAACTTTAAGATCATCAAGTCCAATCCTTAACCTAACACTGCTGAGCCTACCATTAAACTGCGTGCTGAAGCACCACAACAACATTTCTTTTAAATACCTCCAGCGATGGTGACTCAGCCACTTCCCTGGGCAGCCTCTTCCAATGTGTGGCAACCCTTTTGTCGAAGACATTTTCCTAATATCCAGTCTAAACCTCCTGATGACGCAACTTGAAGCCATTTCCTCTTGTCTTGTCACTAGGTACTTGGGAAAAGAGACCAACATCCACCTCTCTACAATCTCTTTTCAGGCAATTGTAGAAAGTGATGAGGTCTCCCTTCAGTCTCCTTTTTTTTCCAGAATAAACAGCCCCACTTCCTCCTCCTAAGACTTGTGCTCCAGGTCCTTCACCAGCTTTCTCACTCTTCTCTGGACATGCTCCAGCACCTCAATGTCCTTCTTGTAGTGAGGGGCCCAAAACTGAATACAGTATTCAAAATGCAAATCTGACAGAATAAGTGTGTGGCTATCAGTGTAAAAACCTTTCTTTGCATATCATGCAGCACACCCAACAAAAGCTGGTGGATCTGAAGCCAGGACACTCATCTCTTTCTCAAAAAATCCTTTTTTCTACACCACATATCACATACAGTAACCCTGACAAATCACTGATATGCAAGTATACTTTTGTGAGTATGCAGTAGGACGATGCTAAACTTCATCTCTAACTCATTAATTAAAACAAAATGGGCAATTCCTCCCATCAGGTTGCTTTACAGAGAGGTAGGGAGTCTATCTTGCTCTGTATGGCAGTTGAATTCAGGGATGTGCTCCAGTTGAAAACCAAGTTTCCAGTCTGCCTTTGATCACCCTTCAGAGGCTAGATCCCTTAAGCTTTGCAATGCCCTCTTGAAAAGGGGCAATAAGCTTAAAGTGTCACTAATGGCGTCCTGACTGTCACAGACATAGGGCTTTATCATAGTTCTCATTACTAATTTCCGAAAGATCTTAAGGTGTAAAGGTGAAATCAAAGTTCTTGCAGAACTAAATGCTTCTGCAGACAGTTTTACAAAAATAAGAGTGATCATACAATTGCTCAGTTCTTTTGCTTCTGTCACTTGAATAAAAATCTGGAAAACTTCAACCTCTTTTTTCCCCCCTTCTTTTTACTTACTTCTCCCTTGCCTTGCCATATAGTAGAGATGCAGTTGTTCTGGATACAGACTGTGGACTGGTTACCCGTTATGAATGAGGAAGCGTTATGCTAAAAATAATAAAAGTCTATGATACTGCTAGTGTCACCATTAAACTACTGCGGTAAATAAGGTACAATGGTACTTTTTTTATGGATGTCTTTATCTTAGGTATTTTTTTCCTCCTCATATTATTTATACCCCCATAGACATACTAGTTGCCTAGTATGAAAGAATCCATAAGGCTGTAGCTTTTATTATTGTTTAAATTGCTAGAAACATTAGGACGTCATGCTGAAAACAGTAACAACTAGCCAGAGCAGGAGTGAAATAGCATTTTTCCATTATGTTTCTTTTCATTTGAATTTTCTATCTGTCTTGAAATAAGCAAAGAACAGCTTTATTCTATTTTGAAAATATTTCACAATATTCACTTTTCAGCCTTGCTCCAAGACTTATTTAAGGTTGAAATTATAACATTACTTCATAATCCTATGTACTTGTTCATGCAATTAAGCCCTCATTGAAATATATGGAATAAAGCAATTGTATAAAGTCAATCTACCTATCTATATTCAGAATGAAATATTAAGTGAAAACTCTTATTACAGCTGAGTAAGTCAATCCCAGGAAAAAATCTTTCTGATTTATTTTGCTATTTTTTCCTGCCTGCACACTACACAGCCCATTCATCAAGCTTATTGTTGCTTGATACAGAATACAACCAGTGAACAATTCTTGAAAGCCAATTCTGCAGCTATTTAACTTCACACTTTTTGAGTGGGTTTCTGACAACTTATTAAGTTCAGCATCAGTATAAAACTTCAGAGTCCTAGTCTAGAGCTGCTGCTAAGTGACTCATTAAGAATATTTAACAGTCAGAATTTGAACTGTTCTTTAATATTGATTGATAGAAGTAATATGAATTTTTTTCACAAATGCATTCCTAAGTCTACAACTCATAATAGCAAAAATAAAATTTTCTTTCTGAATACATTTTATTTTGAACCAACCTTACACAATTCCTCTGAAGTACTGTCTTTGTAAATTCCCTCAGGTACAGCTTGCATGACATGGAAATCTTTGTCCAACTATGGAACAGTGTTTGGGAGAAAGAGCAGAAGAATGAATGACCTTATGTTGCAATTGCTAAGAAGCATCACGGTGACTCAAAGAAGAGTCAGCATAATGCCACCTCATAAAAAAAATAATATTTAATTTTGAACAGAAATATTTTGGCTCAGAAAAGTGTAACTCTTAGTTTTTTACTTTTCCAAATTTCAGGTTTTCTACGTATTATTTTTTTCTGAAATTATTTTCCTAGGCAATAAAAAGTAAAATAAATGGAGATGTTGATGAAACAGGGAGTAATACACAAGGGGAACTTCCCATGTAAGCAGGCATAAATGATGATGGTTTCTAAATTAGCTGTCATCATTCAGAAAATATTTGAATGCTTCTCTCAAAATGCTAGCACAGTGTTCTGCAATGATCATAAAGGCAAAAGTAATGTTAGAAGTTATTAGGAATTGTACAGGGAACAAACCAGAAAATATCTCTGCACTGCTTTATAAATCCACAACACGGTCTCATCTTGAACACAATGCAATTCAATCAATTTGGATTACAGTGTAGTTTTAAAGTCGTGGTAAGGATGATTAGAAATACAGAACAGATTCCACCTGAATGCCTCCAGCAGCTCTTCATTTTGGAAAAGGCAAGACTGAAGGTAGTCACCAAAGACATCTACACAATCTTAACTAGCAGGCAAGTAGTAATTACAAACTATTTTGAGTGAATATAAGAACCAGAGGTACCTCAATGCTTTTATTAGAAAGAGCAAACTAATAAAAACAGTTTTACACAACCTATAAGTAAATCGCAAACCTCAGTATTGCAACATGAAGAGATGATTGAAAATTTAAGAGTTAAATTGAAAAAATTTAACTGGCCTAGACAGGTCCTAGGGATAAGTCTGTTGGTGTAGTGTTAAATATGATGGAACTGATGCAACATCTAGCATTTGTCATTTCTAAAGATGATGTCTTAGGGTAGCAAGGAAAAACCACTCTCTCTATTCCCTTTTTCCATCATTCATTCTAACTGCTTGCAGCTGAACCCTGTAGGAAGGAATGTTTGGGACTGGGTAGTCCCAGAATGACATTTCAGAGACCCTGAAGAAATACAGGTAATTTCCTTGGGGTTGGGTATATTTGTTTGGTTGGGGTTTTTTTGAGAAAGAGAGAGTGAGCTTTACCAAATAAATATCTTGTCGATTAATATACTCATCATTCTAACTCAATGTTGTGATCTCTACTATTATGACGAAACAATAACACCTGATAAAAGTACCCCTTATTGCAAAGATATTGCAGTTATAAAAAAATAAAACAACTCAGAAACAAATCTGTAGAATGCTGTGTCCTTAAAACTGCTAATACAACAGACTTAAAAACTGCCATACGTGTTTTGCAAGAATCATAGATCATAGAATCATTAGGTTGGAAAAGACCTTTGAGATCAACTCAAACCATACCTGTTTACTAGTAAATCATGTCCCCAAGCACTTCATCTACCTGTCTTTTAAATACCTCCAGGGATGATGACTCACCAACCTCCCTGGGCAGCCAGTTCCAGTGCTTGATAACCCTTTCTGTGAAGAATCTTTTCCTAATGTCCAGTCTAAACATGCCCTGACACAGCTTGAGGCCATTCCCACTTGCTCTGTCACCAATCACTTGGGAGAAGAGACCAACATCCACCTATTTGAAACCTCCTTTTAGGTAGTTGTAGAGAGCTATAAGGTCTCCCCTCAGCCTCTTCTTCTCCAGGCTAAACAACCTCAGTTCCCTCAGCCACTCCTTCTAAGACTTGCTCTCCTGTTCCTTCACCAGCTTTGTCGCTTTTCTCTGGGCATGCTCCAGGACATCAGTGTTAGGTCCTGGAGCTAAGCTCAGCATACATCATTGCATGGGACATTTTTGATATATTAAATTGCTTTAGCAGAGAAGGTTTGAAAATATTCAGAACTCCATAGTTTTTTTTTTGACTGCAAATTTAAGCAACAGCTTATGTTATTTGCTTTCTATTAGGTCATCTTATAAGCCAGACTGCTGAAATCAGCATCTTCTGGATATTCTAGTGTACTATGAGATGATTTTCTCCTCTTATCCTTCACACAGTATATATGAATCAGATCATCAGATGGAGTAAACACTTTGTTGATAATAGCGATGCTACAATTTTACAAGTTTACACCACCTGAGAATCTGATCCTTCTAGTTAGGATGGGAGAAGGAGAGCAGAGAGCATTGTCCCTTATGCCTTTATAATGAGTATCTGAAATGTCAACATTGCTATTAACAGAATTTACAATAAGCTCGGTAAAGATGAGCTGCAGTCACATCAGTTTTTCTCAGTGCTTACACAGCTTCCTGGTGCAAATTTCATTCACACAGAGGCCAGGGAAGTGCAGACATAAGATGATTTTGAAACCCTTTTGAGTTTCTCCTGTCAAACTCAAAGAAGAAGAGAAAATTGGAAAAATCTCATAGAAGAAGATTTTAGTAGGATTTTGTTAGAGCCTTTTTTTGTTCAAGTTTCTTTAGATAAAGAGTTTCTTCGGAACAGGTTAGATGAAGCAGAAAATGTCCTGAAAGCTGGGATCCAAATCATTCATTTAATGCATGGGGATTTTATGGGCTTTTGCTGCTCCCCTATATATGAATAATTTGTAAGTCACCAAAACCAGCAAAAAAAATGAAAGCAAATCACTCCTTCCCTCCTTCTCCCTGCACCCTTCCTGCCTGCCTGCCACTCCCCCCCAAAAAAAACCAAAAACTAAAACCACCAAACAGACTAGAAACTTGTCCTTCCAAAATATTCAGTCTAGAAAGGTCTGCAGTCTGGAAATCTATATGTTTAAGCTTCCCCCAGTGGGAAACATTTTTGCTAAATGTTAAAGGCAGAAGTAAAGCAAATTGCAACTACCTCCTGTTCCCTCTTAGTCCTGAAAAGCATGGTTAAGTGGTTGGAGCAGTCTTCTGGAAAGCTGGAAACTGTCAGACTCTAAGACTTCCCCTGGAATTATTACCTATATGTTTCTCGTTTGAGGATTTCTATTGCTTTCACATTGAATTAAATATAGTGGGAGCTAAGGGCAGTCAACAACTCTCTGAAGAAATCCTTAATGGTTGGGAGCATTTATTATACAAAGGTCTCCAGTTGCTTTAACATGTTGATAGATGCCTGGTCAGAAGCAAGTAGGCACTCAGCTCCTCAGGATGTGCAGGAAACTCCTCACAGGGTGCCTGCATACAAGTTAAAAGACTAAAGATACAGATCTATTTCCTGCTACGGCATCACCCTAATTTATGTTTCCCTGTAACACAGAAATACTTACCCTATGGAGAGGAAACGACTGGAGGACCCTTCCTGTAAGTTACTGAGTACCCCTGCTTGCTGCTGAAATCTCCAAAACCAGGAAGAAAAAAAATCCACAGACAGGTTTCTCATTAGCAAATGCAAAATTCTGAAAGCAACAGTTAGGTTGTTCATGAAAAAAAGATTAATCATTAACTGCTTTATATATTTGAAGCACTATTCATTACAAGCTCTATTCACAACCGACAGTGAGAAATCATTACTGAGTAGAACAGAGTCATCTGGCAGCAGCTTTTATCTTTTCAGGTCTTTTTGGACCGAATATTGCCAGAATACCTCGTGCTTTGGCTTGATTGTTAGTGTTTGCAAAATGACAGTCAGGTATTTCATTAATTTTCTGCCTTTTCTTCTTCTAATATTCTTGTGCTCTGCTTTATGAGAAATTGTCCTAATTGTTTCTCAGATTAATCTCTTTCTTTTTCTAGATATCAGTGTTAGGTCCTGCGATTCTTCATGTAGAATTTTAAGACATTTTCCGTGCAACATTTTGCACACCCTTTGAGCTGGTATAAACAATGTGAGGAAGGGTAAGGAAAAGGGAAACTCTCAAATATCTCAAGTGATCTTTAAATACTTTTAGCAGGCTTTCCTGAAGAACAAGTGCATGTGAAGCAGTGAAGACTGTAAGACCTTAAAAGCTCTCCTTTGCAGAAATGTCTGACTTCCCATAAGTTTCAGGAGTTAGAGTCTATGTTCAGTATTTCACCAATCTTTTGTGAGAGGGAACCCAGATACCCTGTGGCAGGGACAACACAGTCTGTAGGCCATATAATGAGTGATGCTCACACAGTGAAATGCCCCTTAAAGATACACCCTTGCTCAAGCGCATACAATCTATCCCAGCTGGGAGTACAGCCATGTTTGAATATGCAGGGAGGAGATGTGTGCAGTTAAACAGAGCTTCTTTTTAAATTCTTCTATCTTCTAAAGTACTGAGACTCATATAAAGCCTACATATGCTACATGCTTCCTGGAATGAATCTCTTAAAAAAGATAGAAAATTACTTGACACATGTCCAGCTGGAACAAAATAGGAACACAACAGAACTATTTACAGAGAAAAATACATATCCAAGATATTCATTCGGTAAAGTAATCACTGGCTGTCCTGAAAAAGGAAAGGAACTTGTTGCAACTGCTGTTGTAAGGGGTATTTAAATACATAATTTTCATATAAGGACACAATTTTTATTGTTAGATTGCAGGCTACATATGTCTTTCACAATCCTTTCTTCCGTTCATTGACATTTTTATCTGGCTAATGTTTGTTTGAAATTAATACAGTATTTAGATTTTAATCTTAGTTGTTGATAGTCATCCTCTTATTCACAACTTGGGTGCTGAGAAGACAGTGGGAGCGATCTAAGAATGGTCCAGCCTGTGGAGCATACACTGTGTTGCAGTCAGGAGTGGAAAAGACCAGATCTAACTAGATGGTTTCAGTCCTTACAAATCTTTTTCTTTTTGTTTCTCCATCTTGTTCTCTCTAAACAATGCAAAGAAAGGCTAACTCAGACATAATCTCTTAAAATCCAAGGTGACCGATGTAAAGTTAAGATATGTCAGACAAGTAGGGAATGTAAAAGAGTCCATCGCACAAACTAGGAAGAAGGAACAAGCACAACTGAAAAATCTCCTTTTTGTTTTTGTCAAAATATTATTTTTAAAATGTTGTTTTCTAGGTTTTCTAAATACATTTGTTACAATTCTATATTCTATTCAAAGTCTTCTTTTCCCATTACAAAGGACAATCATATAGTGCAATATATATACACATGCAAAGATTGTGAGGTTAAAGCAGCCAATATGACAGAAAATACTGAGTAGAGTTCCCTGCACAATTTTAACAAGGAACACAGGTATGTATTAATTAGGGCATATTTCTAATTATGTTTCTACACATTATCCACAGTTTTACTAATTCAGTTTCTATATTCTCTTCTTTGCCTTCCTTTACTACTTCTACTTTTAATCTTTCCTTTTTTTTTTCTCTTAGCACATATTTAATATTTATCTCACCTGTATCTTGCTTTAGAGACACCATTAAAATCTTTGTCACCCTCTTATTATTCTGGCTTTAATCTTCCAAAGAACATGCACGTTTTCTTGTTTCTCAGTTATGTGAACATGTCTATAACTAATCCACCCAGGTAGCTGATAATAAAACCACAGAAAACAGGGAAAAAAACCAAACCAAACCAAAAAAACCCAAAGCCAGAAAGGGATATTCAGTTGCATTTTTACTGAGACTGTAAATTATTTTACTTAATTGAAGAAAACAAGGAAAAAGGAAAGAAAGAGGATGCTATTGACATTGATGCTAATGACTTTCAGGAAAGTTATGATTTGAATGAAGAAAGATTTAAGGACGGAAACAGAGGAATTAGTCAGCATTTTTTGACTAGCGTTTCCTTAATAAGGCATTGGTTTGAATATATCTCAAACTGATTTGAATATAGGAAGCTAGAGATCATCAATCAGGATGTTAGGATGTTTTGGAAGTGAATTTAAAATTCTGTGTGTCGTTTAGACACATTAATAATACAGTCTCTCTGTCTTGGGAAAATATCGTTCCATTCTGTTATAAAAAGATTCTTAACCCTCATAATATTATATTTGATTTCAAAGGTAACTCTTCCCACCCCTTTCAAATGAGACTGGTTTTGAGACCTAGGCTGTGTTAGTCCCTAACCATGCATTATATACCGGTAATATAATGGTGATATAGGCACCAGTGTTAAGAAATATGCCTCATGGGATCATCTCTACCTACTGTGAATAACCTTGTTTCAAATGTTGTGAGAAGTCTGTGGATTAGCCCCTCTAAGTGTCTTTTTCAAAAAAATCACTCACTTCCTTTAAAGATCTCATTTTCCAAGAGTGCTTTTTCTCTTTCAAGGAATAGACTGTTCAAATAGAAGGCCACACAAGTGAGAGGAGTGTTACTGGTGGATCTAGATACTGCCACTCTCTGTTCATCACTCAGACCTGGATAATCACATTTGAAGGATTCCTTGTACTGCATGTTCCAAGGCCTTATCAGAAGAGGCCAGTACCATGTGGGTCAGGAGGGAAGATGCTGACAGGCTGAGAGAGTTGGGAGAGGCTGAGAGAGTTGGGGAGGAACTGTTTACAAAGGCTTGTAGTTATAGGACATGGGGCAGTGAGTATAAACTGGAGAGGGGCACATTTAGACTAGGCATAAGGAAGAATTTCTTTACTATGAGAGTGGTGAGACACTGGAACAGGTTGCCCAGGGAAGTTGTGGATGCCCCATCCTTGGAAGTGTTCAAGGCCAGGTTGGATGGGGCCTTGGGCAGACTGATGTAGTAGGACGTGTCCCTGCCCATGGCAGAGGTGTTGGAACAAGAAGATCTTTAAGGTCGCTTCCAACACAAAATATTCTCTGATTCTGTGATTCTATGATTCAGTGCCCCACAGATTACTCTTCCCTTGGACTGTGAGGACATTCTGCTGAAGAACAAGCTAGAATTACAACAGATATTAGAATTAATTTTTTTTTTACTTATGTTTTTGGCTTATGGTAACACTTCGAAGCCTGAAATATGTACTTGAAGTTATACAAGTTCAAGAGAAGCCCATGCCTTGGAAAGGTTAAGTATATATGACAAAAATATGAAGAAAAGAAAAATGTTCCTACTTCATGGATGAGAAGCTGAGGCTCTAAAAAAATAAATTCAGATAACTAAGGGTCATTTGACATCAAAAAGAACAAGAGAACTTTTAGATTCAATTGTTCATCAAAAGCATTCAGGTCCTCTTCATCTTTAGGTGTCTGCATACTTTTACAACTTTTATCCACGTGTTTGGATTTATCTCCCTTAATTTTACACATCTAGAAATGAGTGTGCAAAAGAAACTCTCTGTCTGTGTTTCTGCTACAAGCTGTAAAGGCAGATAAATATCTTCAGTGGTCTATTCAGACAGTGCTGTGTTGGTTGGCAGAAAGGACTCATGGTTTCCACTACCTATAGAGATTTGTCAAACATAGAACAGCAGGTCACACCCGTAAGCCACAAATCCCAAGCCATTGACTCATTTCTTAATGAAAAGTTAGTAGCCAAGAAGTAGCCTTCCTACAAACACAGTATCATGGTGACTCCATGCTGTAAATCACACCGACAGGCAAAAATAATGAGTTATAACAGACTCCAAGCTTTACAAATCACTAGGCTTTGGGGACAAGAAACTTGTGGTGTCTAAGCTCATATGGAGATAAAAGTACTAACAAAGCAGAGGTTCAACTAACCCTTTAGCCACATGCAAGGAAAAAAACTCATGAAGCATTTGGCTTTAATCCCAGTAGCGACGCTGCCATGCATTTAGTTAGTAATCATATGTCTCAGCTGTACAATGTTCTAAGCAAGAGTGTTGGGGAGATACCAAATAATCTTTTCTGGATTTTTACATGATTCCTCAGAAAAAAAACAAACATGTCTTTTTCTGTGGGTTATGATTTAAAATTAATCTACATACAGCTGCTGAGTTGTTCCTGCTTGGGTTTGGATGTACCTCCCAGCTCAGATGCTGAGGCTTCTGCTGAGGGCTGGTTGCTCAATGATACAGCTTCCTCCAGCAGCAATCTCCCTGTGCAGAAACAGTGGCTGATTTTTATTGTCTTTGCTTCTGCATATTTATTTTGTTTGAAGAAGGAGGCATTTGTTTTAACCTGACTTAGTTGTAAAACACGTGCAGTTGAAAGTGCTTCATGCGAAAAGACTGGAATTCTTCATAGGCATTGCAGAAAAAGCTCCGCTCCTTAAAGATAACTTAAGGCATATCACCAATAACCAGGTTAAAGTCCTCTTAAAGGGAAGGTCACCACAATCCTTTTTGAACACAACAAACTGCTCCAGTGCCTTTTTCTTTCAGCTATAATTTTGTGCACTGACCTTTGGAAATTATAGTCAAATAGCCTTTAGCAGCAGTAGTAAAGTAAAAGATCATTGCATGGACACTGCTTTCATTAGGCAGCCCTGTATAAATTAGTATTACTTACTAATATGGGAGGCATGCAGCTAATGGCACAGAAATGAAGTGTAGTTTGTTCATTCTGTGTGCTATGCCTGTAAGTGAAGAGAAGCCTTCCTGCCTCTCTGCAGAGACAGCTTCTCTTCTGTGCTTTGCTGCAGATGTGAGATGTTGCATAGAGTAAGTCCCTGAGTGAGATAATTGTGTTTTTTTTCTAGCAGGGATTATGCTGGAGAGAAAGTAGTAGCCATACATTCCTATGAAGCTACTCTGATTTAGCCCAAGTAAAGATCTTATTCACTGTCAGATTTTACACCTTCAAGTAAAAAGCCTCAGGTCAGATTTAACCTTCCCTAGCGACTGAGCGTCTTCCAAGTAGAACGGAACAAGCGATAATAAAATCCCATGTAAACTCCCAGGAGCCTCCAGCATCTCTCCATTAGAGGGGAAATTTGCCTGGGGTTTGGCCCTTCTGGCTCTTTTTAAATCTTTTAGCTCACTAAGTTTAGGCAGAGAATGGGTTTCTATTCCAGCAAACAAAATTCTCATGCTGGCAACAATTTTTTAAGCAGAAGATTTGCTGGGTACATCCTAAAGATTTTCAGAGCTTAGATTCACCTGTTGTTTTTTCTGAGATTATTCCCCAGCTGAATCTCATCGACTGAGACTGAGAGTATTGTGTTCACAAAAATATCTTCTACACAGCTGAGCTCTGATCATTTAAATATCTCTAAACCTTTAAACACCTTGAAACTGGATAGCAGTTTCAGATTTGGTCTGTTTTAACAGATGGATTAGCATTCAGGGTAACTTTTAGGCTTATGGACCAGTTTGCTAATGTCCCATTAGGAAAGTTAGTTCTATCTGAACCTCAGGAAAGAGAATGAAGGGTTAACAATAAGAATAAAATTAATCAGAGAAAAAATTAGGTAATAAATTATAAACAACCTGCCAATTGTGCCAACTATACAATAGTTACTAAAATTATGGAAGAGAAAAAAGAACGGTTCTAATACAAGATCTAAATATTCCCATTTCAGTTGCAATCCTGACACTCAAACTTGTCTAACTCCTGTAAGAGATCCTCTAAGTCTCTCTGCTTCTAAATTTCAACAAAACAATGGGAACTAGCACATAGGAGAGGTGGACTCTCCTACACAGTCCCTTCCCTTGACCACTTTCAAGAAGCCAATGGCTGTCAGATTCCACAAAGAAAGTTTAAAAGGCTGAGGTCTGTGCTTTGTCTCCGATAATATTGACTTGAAACATGCACTATATACTTTCTCCAGCAGCTTGAAGTTTATCATTTGGAGCTTTGTTATCCATGCATGTAAAACTGATATTTCAAAAGGTATTTTGATGTATTTTCTGCTTCCAAAGAAGAGGCAATTTTCGTTCTCTGCTTTACTTTTTGCCCAATGGCAAACTTGAGCCATGATTTAAAGTAGTGTAATGGCAGCAGAATCATCTTCCTTACATATTTATGCATGCTTTTAGAAAGAACAGAAAAATGTTTGCTTCTGTACTTGGTCTTTCTCTTTCAATTCAGTTTTGATGTGGTGGTGACAGGTGAAGCAGGACTCTAACACAAAACCTGGGCATGTACAAACTCCAGACTGTGAGATCACTTATGCACCAAATCCATCTAAGGGAGAAACCTCTATTCTTCCTTCTTTCTGTGGATGGGGAAGCCGGAGCAGAAATGGCTGAAAGGGGGGAAAAATGCATGCAGGTAAAAGGGTGACCAAGGAAATCTGACTCATCCACCTTGCTGTAACAAATGCTGGCATCTCCTTATCTCTGTATTCTGTAGACTGCCTTCGTCTGGGCTTTTGTCAGTGTCTCCTTGCATTTTCATAAGCAAGCTAAAGAAATGCGGTCCAAATTATATTATTGTAAGAAGGGAATTAAATCAATCTTCTTGAACTTACGTTTCAGCAACTGAAATCTTTCCATTTAATTTCACTTTGAGATCCACAAAGCTGCCCAGACAGTTAAAGTTTTCTTCCACTTCAGGAACACATCAACAGTTCAAGTCAGATAAATTTGAGGCCAGTCAATGACTTCTTTAGCAATAGTTTTGTTTCAGATTAAGTTTGAGAAATAAATCATATTTCAGAGTTTCCTTGTGAGGTGGGTATACCACATACTCTGATTATTAAGCAAGGTTCATGCATGATTAGAGATATGTCCAACTAAATTCTGATTAGTAATCGCCTGTCATACTGGAGGACGTCTCAAGTGTGGTTTCAAAGAGCCTAGTACTATCTTGTTTCCTGTACTTCCATTCATAGACCCAGTGATGGAAGAGAGTGCATACAGTAAATTTTAAAATGACATGAAACTGAGGGGGCTGCTCAAAAACCAGTAACAGAATATAAAGTGATCTTTGCAAAACAGAAAACCAGTCTGGAATTAAAAAGATATCATTCAATAAGCTCAAGTACAAGATAGTTCAGTTAGGATACTCCAGTTTGACAGGACAGAACAAAACTGGAGACGTGTTCACCCCACAAAAAATATTCCTAAGACTGCAATGGGTCACATTGTGAAGTTTAGTTGATCATGGCAAATTATGGAAATGAACAAAGTTCCCAAACTATGTCATCCTTAGTTATATTAACAAGGATATGACTAAGACACTGAAAATAACCTTTCTATTCATAAGACCTAAACTGGGTGCTGAGACTGTTTTCAGGCATGGGATTGCATGAAAACTATGGATAATTTGTTCCAAGAAGACTGATGAGAATCAGAAGACCAGAGATGTAAATAATGTGACCAAGTTATGGATGGAGTGGAATAGTGGGAAGGTGGTGGGAGTGTGTTAGAGAAAAAATAAAGCAAAAGAGGAACTATCCAGTTTAGAGAAAAGATGTCAGGAAAACATAATGTGGAATGCAAAAGCATTTTGCAAAGAATAAGACATTAACCTATCTGTGCAGCTGGCAGATAACATGGGAATTAATGCACTATGTAGGGAAAATACGGGAAATTTTCTAACAGTAAGGTTAATGAAGGACTGGAGAAGTGTTTCTAGGAAACAGTGCTGAATTTTCTCTGAATTTCTTGAAGAACAGATAAAACAAAAGCGTGTCAGGGACGCTTTGGCTATAGCTGATTCTGCTTTGGAGTAAAAAGATGGGTTAAAATGACCTCTCGAGATGGCTTTCAGCTGCCTCTTAGCTTTAGTTTCTGTTCATTCCATCATTTCTGTGTTCCTACAGCAAGATATCTGAAGGCAGTTAAAACATTAAAAAGCACATTTCATATTTTTCCTCCTAAAACTAGCAAATTAATGATACTAATAAAAATAGTTTGCTAACCTAGCTCCCTTACTGTGCTCTAATTACAACACTCTCAAATATTTGTGCTTCATATGGGAGCTCTGCTTATCGTTGTGATCCAAACTCGTGTCATCTGCTTTTTTGTATCTAAATCTGCAGGCAGCAATAGGCACAGAACCCAGTCCAATCTTCATGAAACCAATGGCAAAGGAAATACAAATTCTGCCATTAGTTATCTTCGCATAAATAATTATATACCTTTCCCAGACTAGCAAAACCAGTCATGGATACATGATACACCATCACAGCTATTAGTCTGCCCATACCTAGCTTGCATTGCGCTTTACCAAGTGTCACTCAGAAAATTAGACAAAACTCATCTTTCCTGACATTTGCCAGTGCAGCTCTAACAGGTAATTTCCATGTTAAATCCTGTACTTTCACTGGAAATGTCTGCTGGATGCCTGAATTACAGCAGTCATAGAGTATCCCCAAGCCTGCTTGCTGGGACTCCAGCCCCTGCAGAGACTCAGCCAGCCCAGGCTGTTTGGCTGCAGAGAGCAGGTTTTGTCATCTCAGCTATGAAGCGACTGCTGCCACGTTGGCAGGATCTGACTCTAGCACACTTGCACAGACTTTTCCTGGTTATACTTTCAAACAAATCTTGGAATGATGTCTAGATAGAGTCAAGTTATTAATTCAGAGTACGGGCATAAATGTTATGCTATCCTGAGAAGCCCTCAGGACGTTCCCACAATGAGGGGTATCTTTGATCAAATGCAAAGCCTGATTGGCTCTGCTCTGACCTGTATTCTGTGCAAGCGAACATTCCTGGCTCCTTGTCTTCTGCTCATAGAGAAGCTTCATGCTGCTGTGTATTCTTGTGCATGAGTCTACATTTGGTCTCTCTTAGACAACAACCTTCCCAGAAGAGCAGCAGTTACATTGCCCTCATCATGTCACCTCGAGGCAGATGTTATTAATTGCCTTTTTGACAGAATAGGAGAGGAAGATGAGGGTCCCAAATATGATCAGGCAATGAATAGTCCCACTTACGTGGCCAGCTCACAGGATCATGGTCCTGGCACCCAGAGCCCTGCCTCTTTGATGTAGAATTTGCTTTGGCCTGTTTACTTAGGATAGTAGCAATAATTTTTCAGCCCAAATGAAGCTACTGCCTGTAGCATACTCACAATACTGAGTATTCCCACCAACTAGTATGGGACCATATAGAGTCATAGAATCATAGAATAACCAGGTAGGAAGAGACCCACTGGATCATCGAGTCCAACCATATGACAGCAGTCATTTACAGGAAATAAAAATACCTTTCTGGACTATTATTCTACAGTTTTACTCTATATCATGTACACTGTCTGACCAAGAATAACAAATAAAAAGAGAGGACATACTAATTTTTTATATCTGGAGGGCAAAAGTGAAGAAATAAAAAGAAAATAAAAGAAACTGTTAACTACCACAACCCTTCTGGCAGTGAAAATACAGAGTAAATTTTGGGAGGACACACCTCAGAAGTCTTTTATATGGAAATACAGAATGTGCTGGTAAGACTAAATTAACTGGTCTGAATTAATAAAATCAAAAACCTTTTATTCAAAAGTCAAGCCAAACTTCAAAATGCTTTGAGGTTCACAAGCAAAACCAAAAGTTTATACTACACCTTTTTACGTTATTTTTTTTTGTTTTCCTCAGCACTGAAATATTTCTGTCTAAATCAAACTCAGTCATGCTGGAATGCCACCAGAAGATCCTCACACATCCATCCAAATTTTGCACTCTTAGGAGATCCAGGTAAATGGAAGAAGCTTGCAGCTTCTTTCACCTTTCAGAAGCTTTCTTGTCTTCAGTAATTTTTCATATTCTGAATAATTCCTGAGTTCTGCACACAGATCAAATGCTAGGGATATGTCATACATATTAACCACTGGTGAAACTAGGTTGAGAGAGAGCTTTTATTGATTGAGTTGCAAGGGGCATTAAGAGAAGACAAATCCTTTTAATCAGGGGAAGGAAGGAAGATTGTCCTCTCTGTCTGAACATCAGTTTTTTAATACTGATGGTAAACCTCCCAAGATCACAGAGAATTATTAACCTATAGTGCTCATCAGCCAGTGGTATCTATCCTGGCCTAAAGAACAAAATAGGTTCATAGTAGTTTCTTTTTCCAAAAACTATTAGTAGAGTGTCTTATAGGGAACACATCAGGCTACTCAGTACTTACAAAGATATTTACTCTTTAAACATAATTTCTTTTTCTACATCCACTCTTTCATGAGAAAAAAAAGGCAAACTCATCTTTAACAAAGAGTCCATTCAAGAATTAGCAGCAGGAGATATGTATGAATACTAGGAGTGGGGGAACTAGGTAAGAGATATTGTATCAGAAAGAAGAAATCATAGATAATATTTCTTTTAATTTAAGTGAAATGCTACTATTTATGCATACTATATGTATACATTCTACATAATAACATATGCATTCACCAACATGGATTGCAATTAAAACACTGTTTTGGATAATTAACGATCATGTTTACTAATCTTCTTTTAAAAGTCTAATACATGGGAGTTCTGAGATAAATTGAAATCCGGAGAGTAAGAATTTAGAATGATGTTTTTGCTTTTCTAAATGAGGCAAGCAGTGGTTCACAAAAAGGAGACTTGTTACAGTAACTGACTCTGAAGAAAAGTTTCTGACTGCTGTATGAGAAAAGTTAAGTGTTATCTATTAAGTCATGACTTATCCTCAATGCTTTAAATTTAAGAGATACCACGAGATAAAGTAAACTGAAACATAAAACACCAGTTACTGTCTTTTTCTTATGTGGCAGAAAAGACAAATGTTTCATTTTGTTGGTGTTTTTAAGGATTTTCAGCAATGAATAGCTTTATCTCAGCTCCTATCACCTCCTCCACCCTTTTCTTTCACCTCCTAGAGTATCCTAGTGACTCTATTAATGTCAGAGTTCCTCTTGCATGTTGTCACTATGTGTCCAGGAAGCTATATTAATCAGCAGCCATCTTACATTTGCTACATTAAACTGTAAGATTGTCAGGAAGTCTCAAAGAAATTTCCAAGAATGGATGTTCTGAATATCTGTCACACACCATCCTCAAAAATCTCAGAGTCTTTTGGGGGTATATAAGTTTAACATCTCATTGTACAGACAGGTATCGGTGATTTACCCATAGTAATGCAGAATATCTTTAGGAGCTGGTCTAGACTTCAAGTGTCTCACAATCGTTTAGGGTTAAAGAAATCCTGAAGTCATCTCATTTTTATGAGAGGAAGGGTTAACATCTGAAGATGGATCAAATTAACAGTGACTGAAGTTTGTCAAATTGATGGCTCTTAATGCACATCTTCTGTCACTGTTGTCCTCTAAAACATCACTACAATTTTGATCAACAGAAAAGTGAAGTGAGAGCTGAAAGTTATGAGAACTGTACTGCACCAGCAACAGCAATGAATCACTCCAGAGGAGATGACAATAAAATACTCAGTTCTATAGACAGCAGGCTAGGTCTGCCCTAATGCCCAGCTTTGAGGCACACAAATGCAAACTTATCATCCTAATTTACAGGAAGCGATGTAATGTCCATAATATGATGTAGTAAGATAACCACATATGTAATTAATCTTGACCTGTGGTGCTGCTAACAAGACAACAAAATGAGGAACTGCAAGGGAAGTAATGTATGTGTAGGTGTCCCACCCTGATCTAGGCCATCACTATAACAGGGCAGCATAGGTAAAGCTATAGGACACTATATGCAACAACTAAGAGGTCCAAGCTTAGCGGAATTGATAACCAGTATGGGAATTATTAAGGTAACCTTATTGCTCTCTACAGCTACCTGAAAAGAGGTTGTAGAGAGGAGGGAGCTGGCCTCTTCTCCCAAGTGACAGGATGAGAGGGAATGACCTCAAGCTCTGCCAGGGGAGGTTCAGGCTGAACATTAGGAAAAATTTTTCATGGAAAGAGTCATTGGGCACTGGCAGAGGCTGCCCAGGGATGTGGTTGAGTCACCTTCCCTGGAGGTGTTTAAAGGATGGGTGGATGAGGTGCTGAGGGGCATGGTTTAGTGTTTGATAGGAATGGTCAGACTCGATGACCCGGTGGGTCTTTTCCAACCTAGAGATTCTATGATAAATACTAATTAAAGGTATATGGACAACAAAACTAGTGATAGAAGAGAAAGAGTAATAAAGGCTATGTTCATTGGGGAGGAAATAAGGGGAAAGACTTGGTGGCAAGCAACTGGAGGAAAAGTGAATAAAAAGTGAAACCATTCAAATGTTTGAGGCTCACCCTAATATTTACCAGGGAATCTCAAGGCATGGACAAAAAACCCTGAATTACCAGTTTGTTCCTTTCCTTATTCCACAGCTGCCAATGCACTGGCTTTTTAATGTATACTAAAAGGAATGGTAGATGCTGTGTTTTTGAAAGACAAGGACATTGTACCAAAGAAGCTGTGTTAAATCAATAAATTGTTTGCTCACCCTAAGAACTCTGCATAAAGTCACAAGACTCTTAGAGGCTGAAAGATGCAAGTAAATTGCAACAACAAATGATTAAGAGACAGATGGACTCCTGAAAAAAATAATATGAAAAGAACTGAATAGTTTGGATAAAAGGAGGTCACCCAAAGCACTGTAAATAACAAGAATAAAATAAATTATTGAAGACTGTAAAAGGAAATATAATCCACAGTCACTGAATAATACTGAGAAGAGGAAAATTGAGTCAGAAAATCTGGAAAAAAATGTTTCTTTTCTGGTCCAATAAGCTGAAGAATAGCCTCCCAAAGGACAAGATGGAACTGTATGGCCTGAAGAAATTTAAACTTAGAATCACAAAAATCTTGAAGAATAAATGACAGTAGGGGTGGAAAAATTAGTCTGGAAATAGATATGCTAACAGAATTTCATATTTCTCATTTCTCATTTTTATATATTTACTATGGTAAAAGTGGGGAAGATTATATATGTATGTTTTGTTGCTATTTGGTGTATGTGTTGAGGAGAACTTCCGTAACCTGCCAGCTAAATATTCAAAAATAAATTGTGTTTTCCTCAGAAACATTTGAATTTTACTGATATTGTTTCAAATGTTTTGAAGTTGGAGGTCACAAATATTTTGAAGTTGGAGATCATAAATATTTTGAAGTTTAGCCTGACTATCTTTGAAAAGTTAATAATTCATTTTCCTTGACTGGACATCTGCAATGTAAGTACTAATACGTGGGGATTTAAATTTCTTAATTTTGACAAAATATATGCATGTAGCTTTGAAATTTGCCTTTTAATTTCGTAACAGTTGCACAACAATCGGGTGGTAACATTAAGTGAATACACAAGAGACTTGCACTTAATCTTACTAGAAAAGAACTGATTAAGTGTATTTATTCACAGAAACCTTCTTGCAGTGTTTGCAATGCTCTAATTTAATTATATAGCAGTCCTAATCCTACAGAACAATAAAGATTGCTGCAGTTTTTCAATAGAAAGACAATGAACCAGGATGTTCAGCATTGATTATGGTGTAGATTCTAGAGTAGGACCTGTGCTCAGAAAGGTATTTAAATCCATGTTTTTTCAAGGAAGCAAAAATGAAATATTTTCTCAAAATGAGAGATACTTTTAATTGCCTCCTGAAAAATGGACTTAAGCTTGTAAATTGTTACATGTGGGCACATAAGTGCTATGAATGCTTGATCCCACCATCATTCTGTAATAGAACAATTACACTATTATATTTAATCATAGAATCATAGAATAACCAGGTTGGAAGAGACCCACCGGATCATCGAGTCCAACCATTCCTATCAAACACTAAACCATGCCCCTTAGCACCTCGTCCACCAGTGCCTTAAACACCTCCAGGGAAGGTGAATCAACCACTTCCCTGGGCAGCCTGTGCCAGTGCCCAATGACCCTTTCTGTGAAGAATTTTTTCCTAATGTCCAGCCTAAATCTCCCCTGGCGGAGCTTGAGGCCATTCCCTCTCATCCTGTCTCCTGTCACTTGGGAGAAGAGGCCAGCTCCCTCCTGTCCACAACCTCCCTTCAGGTAGTTATAGAGAGCAATGAGGTCTCTTCTCAGCCTCCTCTTCTCAAGGCTAAACACTCCCAGCTCTCTCAGCCGCTCCTCATAAGGCCTGTTCTCCAGCCCCTTCACCAGCTTCGTTGCTCTTCTCTGGACTCGCTCCAGAGCCTCAACATCCTTCTTGTGGTGAGGGGCCCAGAACTGAACACAGGATTCAAGGTGCGGTCTCACCAGTGCCGAGTACAGAGGGAGAAGAACCTCCCTGGACCTGCTGGTCACGCCGTTTCTGATACAAGCCAGGATGCCATTGGCCTTCTTGGCCACCTGGGCACTCTGCTGGCTCATGTTCAGTCGGCTCTCAACCAACACCCTGGGCCTGATCACCCAATTCTCTTGCATGTGCTTCATGATAGCACTCAAGATCACCTGTTCCATGACTTTCCCTGGCACTGAGGTCAGACTGACAGGCCTCTAGTTCCCTGGATCCTCCCCGCAACCCTTCTTGTAGATGGGTACAACATCAGGGACCTGAAAGGGACCTGAACAGGCTGGACTGCTGGGCTGAGACCAATGGCATGAGGTTTAACAAGGCCAAATGCCGGATCCTGCACTTGGGGCACAACAACCCTAAGCAGAGGTACAGACTAGGAGAAGCCTGGCTGGAAAGCTGCCACAAGGAGAAGGACCTGGGGGTGTTGGTTGACAGTGACTGAACATGAGCCAGCAGTGTGCCCAGGTGGCCAAGAAGGCCAATGGCATCTTGGCTTGTATCAGAAACAGCGTGACCAGCAGGTCCAGGGAGGTTCTTCTCCCTCTGTACTCGGCACTGGTGAGACCGCACCTCGAGTACTGTGTTCAGTTCTGGGCCCCTCACCACAAGAAGGATGTTGTGGCTCTGGAGCGAGTCCAGAGAAGAGCAACGAAGCTGGTGAAGGGGCTGGAGAACAGGCCTTATGAGGAGCGACTGAGAGAGCTGGGGGTGTTTAGCCTGGAGAAGAAGAGGCTGAGGGGAGACCTTATTACTCTCTACAACTACCTGAAGGGAGGTTGTAGAGAGGAGGGAGCTGGTCTCTTCTCCCAAGTGACAGGGGACAGGATGAGAGGGAATGGCCTCATGCTCCACCAGGGGAGATTTAGGCTTGAGATAAGGAAAAAACTCTTCACGGCGAGGGTGTTTAGGCATTGGAACAGGCTGCCCAGGGAGGTGGTTGAGTCACCGTCCCTGGAGGTTTTTAAGGTGCGGGTGGATGAGGTACTTAGGGGCATGATTTAGGGATTGGTAGGAATGGTTGGACTCGACGATCCGGTGGGTCTCTTCCAACCTGGTTATTCTGTGATTCTGTGATTATTCTGTGTGTTCAGCCAGCCTCCAGTCCAGTGGAATTTCCCCAGTCTCCCAGGACTGTAGGAAGAGGATTGAAAGGGCTTTGGCCAGCACATCCGCCAGCTCCTTCAGTAACCTCAGGTGAATCCCATCCGGCCCCATAGACTTGCAGGTGTCTAGCTGGGCAAGCAAGGCTCTGACCACCACCTCTTGGATGACGGGAGCCTTATTTTGCTCCTCTAGCTCCTGGGTTTGTACAGAAGGGGAACAACTTTCTTTACAATTAAAGACTGAGGCAAAGAAGGCATTAAGTACCTCAGCCTTTTCCTCATCCCCTGTCACTGTTGTTCCTTCTGCATCCAATAGGGACTGTATGGTCTCCCTAGTCCTCCTTTTATTATTTATATATTTATAGAAAGATTTTTTTGTTATCTTTCACAGACTTTGCCAATCTGATTCCTAGTTGAGCCTTTGCCCTTCTGATTTTTTCTCTACACAGTCTCACTTCCCTCCTGCAGTCCACCCAAGAGGCCTGTCCCCTCTTCCAGAGCCCACAAACATTCCTCTTCTTCTTGATATCACTCAAGATATCAAGATATATTAATAATACAATAACAATAATATTTTCTTAAAATCTTTTTTTATGGGAAAACCACTTCAGGAACATGCATCTCCTGAGGAAGCAGAACAAGAGTTTGTCACTGTTGACTTTGCACAAAATGTTTGGGAAGATGGTGGCAGGGGGTAATATCACACAGAACAGCTTCTCATCTTCATGACCACAAAGATGTTCCCTGTAATTTCTCATCTATAGCCCACAGTTCAAAATAACCCAGACACTTTGCTGAACAGTGTTACATGCCCACACTGGATGACAGCACACTCAACAGTAAAGGAAAAAAGATAAGGGAACAGTTTTCTATAAGAACTCCAAAGGTATAGTAGGATGTATATCAGCTAAAATGGGATGGAATGTCTGATGCTGGTCATTTTAAGTAAAGAGAGTTTAAAGGGAAAAATTAAAATCTTGTTTAAAAGAATTATTTTCTCAGCTTTGGCCTCGAGTACATTTTCCAGTTGTCACCCGTAATATTATTATATCCCACATGCCTGAGTTGTTTCACTGTTTTGGGATCGTATGTTTCATTTTAAGTCTAAAGTATTTTACTAGGTGTAATATAGAAATGACTTGTCAGCATTAGCCTGCCTGTTGCCTTAAATTAGCTTTTTAAAGTATTCCTTAACTTTCCACTTAGGCAGAAAAAAGCCATTTTCTATTCTCATTTGCCTTAGGTGAAGTCAGAATTACTCCAGCATCTTTAATAGAATTACTCCTGATTTCCATCTGTGAAACTAGAGGAAAGATTTGATTCTTAAGATTCAACTATTTTTTTCATACTACCTCTGCAACGCTAAGGCAGAAGAGAAATAATTTATACTATATGTCGTAACAATAACTCAAATATGAGGTCTATATAGCTCTATTTGCTATAAAAATCTTTCAATAAGAGTACCTCAAACACTACAGACTTAGATAAAGTACCTCTTCATCAGTCCTGGGGCAGGTAAGCAAAAAGATGGAAAACTGAAACTAAATGGCCTGCTTTTGTTTTCTTTTTTCAGGTGAATGCCCACAGTTAAGTCAATGAGGAACAGGACTCCATATCATCTCTACAAATCATCCCACACACTTAAATCTCTAATTTATATTGTTTCAGAATTCAGGATATGCCCCTTGCCTAGGGACATAGGAAGGGTGAAAACCCCAAGCAAGGAAGTTTCATTTTGGTTATACGCTAATTAGCTCTGTGTAAACTGTTGTATCTGAAGAGCCTTGAGCATCACAGCTCATGTTATTCCAGGCCTAGATATAGTACAATCTTTTCAGCATGACCCTCCATGAAGACAAAATCAGTCCAGCCGTTGTAATTGATTCACGTGTGGCTGACAACACAAGCAGGGTGGCACTATGTTCAAGACCCACAAGGAATCATTTGGAGACAGATCAAAAACCCATGCACAGCACCGTTGTGCTCAGCATAACCCATGTATAGTGCCTCATCTTGGGAACAAGGAAGCTGGGAACAGAACTCACCTGTCTTCAATCACAGATCAGCAGTTTAGGAGCAGACAGCTTAGTTATTTCTTTCTTTTGTTCAGTTCATTATTTTAAACAGCTAGCTTCTCTTTGCAAAGTTAGAAATGAGGATGGGTAATTTCAGCACTGCAAGACTGAAATGCTTATATCTTGATATGCAGCATACTCTCTGTGTCTATATGCGACTGTATGCACAGGCAGGGAAATGAGAAATGCATTCTGCAGGCACTATTTAATGGTCAAAGCAATATCATGTGCAAACAGCATAAAACCTCAATTTTTCTTACTGTGCCATGATATTAGGGCAGGGACTGACTGTCAAGGAAGAAAGCATCCAACTGATTCATGAGCAGCACTCTCTGCATGAGTCTCACGAAGGCTGGGCTTCCAAAGACAGAGCAGTATCCATGTCATCCATCTCAATCATGACTGTGACAGCTTTTCCCTTCATTGATTATAGTTAATGATGGCTGAGCAAATCAGAGGAAGAGAATAACTGTTTCACAGCAGGCAGAAGATTGACCTTGTTTGGAAGAGTAAAAGCAAAACTTGTGGACACAGAACAAGGTACCTGAAAAACACAGCGTCTCCTTTAATAAGGCAGGTACTATACACAGGCACAGGTCTCTCCAAAGGAAAATAACACATACACGTCTTGAGTGTCCCTCCCTGACATCATCAAGTTGATTTCTCCATCTCTTTCTTCTACTTAGCAACCAACATGCATGCACCCGCATTTGCTGCTAGTTTTTTTATGGATGGCAAAAAGGATTCTCCAAATGTTCACCTTCCTATAGTCTGTTAGATGATGAACTGACAGTCAGGGCATTTAGGACATTTGGGACACCAGCACTCTCATGTTAAAACCCTCAGGATGAACAGAGGAGATGACATCGCTGTAAAAGATTTATCCACTGCCTACTATTTACTGTTTGTGGGTAGGATAAGATGAGGGAAACAGTCAAGATAGTTAGCTTTTCTTCACAGCAGAAATGGATTAAATTGCCCATCTGGAAGAGCTATATCAGCATGTCATGTAAAGAAAAGACTCTGGGATTATTAGCTGAGTTTAAATACTGAAAAAGGATCTTTTTCATTAAAGGCCCCCATGATGCATTGACACCCTTGTTTCTCTGTGTATCCAGACATGTAGAGCTGTCTCAAACACTAAGAAGCCTGTCTTTGGGAAAATGTCCTGTGGCCTGTTATTCTAGTTTCTAAGTCATACCCCTGTCCAAAAAGAGCTATCCCTGTTTTGTACGGCAGTCAGGAACCCTGTTGCAAGAGGAATCAGTCATCTATATAACGAAGGAGTTGCTAGGGTGAGATGGCAGGAAAAGTGACACAGAGCTATGAGTGGCTGCATGTGGACAGCATTCATAAGTGAAACTCCTGTTGCCTTCAGCTTGGCTGAGCTTTCGTCTTGCTAATAACATGGTAGTTCCTCACTTTACCAGCCTTATGTGCTCAGCCCCTCCTTGATGTATTTCCCAGTGGGAAGATGAGAATTTTTGGCACTGAGCCACAAAAGTTGAAACCACTTCTGACACACAGAGGTTGAGATGGAAGTTGATGAAGGTGTCGATCAGGTTGGAAAGTTCAGTCTCATAGGGACATCTAGATAGCTTCAAATTTCAGATGAAATTATGTTATGCTTCTAAAAGCTAAGGATAAAACCATAAACAAATACTCTGCTTTGGAGGTGCAAGAAGTAGAGGAAAAAATAATCTAAAAATCCCTTCCTTGTTAAAGTGATTTTAGAATAAAATTAAAAAATAGCACTTACTTACAAGAAAGGAGTAAAAGAAGATCCAGTTTTCTGTACCTTTGAGAGACAATGGACTAAGAGAGGCGAAAGACAGAGTATCATTTGAAAAGCCGTGTTTTACTTGGTATTTTACTTAAAACTTTTTTTGGAGTGTGAAACATCTGTCTATAGAATCTCCTTTTGTATAAGGGCATGCCTATCTGCCAGATAAAGCAGCATGCAGGACAGAGAAAAATGGCTTGAGATCTCCTAGGAGAAAAAATTCTACCTTAATGAAGTCCATTATGGAGCTCTGCTTTCAGTATGGGAAGACATTTTCAAAACACATCTAGCAATGAAGATGAGACTCTCTCATGAAGTGTAAAAGTTGTGACAAGCCAGCTACAGATGAAAATGACAAGGTTTTACCTGTTACAGACAGCTCAGAAATTATCCCAAAGTGTACCGGAGGCACAAATAGTCACTGGTTTTCAATCAGGGCTCAGTGAAATCAAGTGCAACCAATTATGCATTAGTTGCATCATGCATGTATTTAAAACAAGATAAGAAATACATGACTATGCTGTTTTCCTGGTATTATCCCTTCAAATGTAAGGGATGAAAATACCTGACTGAAGCTGGAAGGTTATTTATTTAGTTAAGATGGAAGTATAAGACTCAGGAAACCAGCTTTGCTTCTCAGTCATATGTCATCCAATTCCTGCTTGACCTTTTGCACGTATGTTTTTTTGTATGCCTCAGATCCCTCTCTGTGAAGTGAAGACAAACCTGATGTATTTATTTATGTGCTTATTCTTGTATAGCATGGGTTTTCTTCTTGGTACAATGGAAAAATTGCTTTATCTTGAGGTTTTGAGTTTGATAAAGTGGAAAAAATAAAAAAAGTATAATGATGTTCTGAGTTAATTCAAGATGGTTCCTTTTTCTGACTTTATTACCCTTCCTGTTTTTTTGTAACAGAATGAAATTACTCTCAGCTGAGAGTTTTGCTTTCAACATTGAGGACACAGTTGTTGGAACTTGATATAAATAAAGGAAATCCAACCTGAACTAGCTTAAACAAGACATTCAAGACCTGATTCCTTTGGTAATACTAGATCACACTAGATTTGCAAAACTATCCATCGTATCTGTTATATCGATGGTATTTCTAGGTCCCCATGGGACTAGTAGGCAAGGAACTAAAATCTCCCATGATTTTCAGTCAGATACAGAGAGTACTGGCACTTTCTCACTTGGATGGCCATACTTATGAGATTCCAAATGAGTTGTTGCGTGTTTAATAGATTCGGAGCACGTTCAAATACCAAACACAAACTCCAGCCCCATTTTTCCACGATGATAGAACAAGCAGTGCGAACTCCCATGGAAATGGAGGGTCATCAGGTTCTTGCATCTGCCAGTATGACTCTGTACGTGAGTTGTAGTCTTTACCCTTCTGTAAAATGTGAGAAGATCTTCGTGTGCAGCTTAAATGAGTGTTCTGAGATCTCTTCTACTGTCACAAAATAATACTGCCTTACTTCCAGAAAAGGTGCAATGAGCCCTGTTAATCTGCTCTGAGGTTCATACAACATTGACCACAAATACCAATGCACAAAATGACTGTCACTTTTATCTGCTGCACAGGTCCTAGCATAAGGATTCCCCTGTGAGCCACTCCTGTATCCAAACACCAAAGGAAAACAAAAAATCCCATCATTTTACCAGCTACTGCAGACTGCTCTATTTTGTTTGTCCATAACTCTAACCCTAACAGTGCCAAGACTGACTGATTTGGGACATTATAATAGCAGTTCTACACTTTTAGAAATCCTTCACATGATAATTCATCTTTGTTTGTGCTGTCTTTGCAAGCAGACCTTAGCTTCATAATCTCTATGAATTCTTTCCTTCCCTCTCCAATACGTTATCTTCATATTCCAGACCTTTAAACCCAAGTCATTTTATTCTTGATGAATAGCATTTTTATTATGTTTGTCAAGAGATTTGATCTGACAGATCATAAACTTCATGTCATATTTTTTTCAGTCAGCATTGATATGCAGCTCTCTCCAGTGTGGAACAAAGGAGTGCACTGAAGATGCCTTGCAAAGTAGGGGTGAAAGAGCAGGTGCCTGAAACTGAAACTGACCATGAAAATTAGTGCTACCCAAAATAATTCTTTATTCAGACTCCCAGTTCAGGAATTTAACTATAACACTCTGAATTTTTAATAAAGTGGCAAGAACTTTTATCCAATTACAAAAAATGTAAAATTCTCATACTGCAAACCACACAGCAGAATTTTCCCACAGCACCCAAACAAGATACAGCACAGGCACACCTATCTCTATGAGGGTGGGGAACTCTCCTTGTCACGGCTCTTGTTCAGCCTGCAAGTCTTAACTCTAGAGCATCATTCCCACAGTTTCAGTGGAAGATTTGAACTGAGACAAATGCCTGAACATATCTAAACTTTCTGTGATTTTTGCCAGTTGACATTGAAAGACAATAGGGAATTTAATTGGGGTGGGAAGAGGACACTGTTCCTAAAGAGTCATTTCTTCGAGCCCACAACATTTGTTTCTGTCACTCAGGTCTCCTTGCCTGTCAAATCAACCAGCTATTGCACCTATTAGTGAGCTCTGAGGCAGATAATCCTATTAAGTAGCAGTCCCCCGATTTTTTTTGGCGGCAGCAAGTACACAAGCACTGATAAGACATCTTCCTACTGAGACTATCTAAATGTCTATAGCCAAATGTAAAGGGACTAAGGAGAATGCGCAGCTCTTATCTTGCCATGAATACACTCTCTGTAAGTGGTGCTCTGACATGGGTTTGGCCCACTTGCTCTCTCCAAAATGATGGTCAAGAGGCTAGCACACAGGCCAGGAGGAAGCATGAAACTCAGGTATCGGAGGTACTTTGGACTGTTTCCTTTGCTCACTATATGCAGTTGTGGCTCCTATTTGCCTACAAAATTTTCTGACACAATCCAAGTTGGTTTTGTCTCTTCCTGGGCCAATACTTTCTTCTACCCAGAGCCAGGTGCTATGAAATATAATCACAGGCAGTTTCTGCCACTGTCATTCAGAGAAAGAAATGGTCAGTTAAGATTTCACTTAGCAGTAAAAATGTAGACTCTGAATTTCAGCAAGATACAGTCTGACTGGCATGGCAGTGGAGGGACTGACAACATCTTTACATTAGATTTCTTTGAATCAAGAAAGAAGAGACTGAATTGATTTTTCTTCATTGTTGTCATATTTGGCAGATGATTTCAACTGATGTTGGATTGTCAGTTGGATTTAAGAGATTTAATTTTGTTGTGATAAAGGCATAGTCTCGCTTAAAGATTCTCTCTCTTGATTTACTGCTCATTCTCTTTACATAGCAAACAGAGAAAATAAAGACTAAATGTACAAGAAATTGGCAGTAGTAATAATAAAAGCATCAATGAACAAAAAATCCAGGGCAGAAGGGAAGTAAAATGGCTTATGTTTAATTTTGATCTTCTCATTGATAAGGAACAAAATAAACAAGATATTGTGGAGTTATCTTAAACTGTGCCTCCATGTGCAACAGAAGGGAAAAGTCATCCTGAAATCTCAGTTAGTCAGAAATATACTGTGTCAGGAAATATTACATCTAAGCCCTCGTGCCTATGTCAATCTTTTATTTTTTTTTCCCCCACATACACTGGAAAATATGTCTTTCCCAGTGTGCAATATTTAGTTAGGCCTCTGTGATATTTTAAAGTAGGCTCCAAGGATTCTCATAACTCCATCATCTTGCGAATTCGCAGACCAAATTTGCATAAATGGAGACAAAGAGATTAAAAAAGCAGGGAATGTAATGAAAAATGCTGTCATCTAAGACCTTAGGAGGAACAAAAAGGATAAGAGGAAAATATCCCTAAGAAAAAAAATATTAAAGAAGAGAATTAATAAAAGAAATGTGAATGAAGAAGATACTTAAAAAAGAACACATACCTTCTGAAAGGCTAACAAAAATAATGCATCTTTTAATCTGTAGACCTTGTACTTTAAAGAGCAAAGGAAAGTTCAGTATTGTAATTTTACTAAAGGGAGGAAGCTGTGGTATTAATGTTTTGTCGAACCAATGAGGGCTGTAATTTATCCAATGATAAAACAAGCATGTCAGTTGTACATAAAGAATGATCTGTCTGATCTCCCAAGTATCACCTCTGTTTCCTGTTGCTTTCACATTCAGACTGTCTACAGACTTCTGTCTCACTGAAACAGTTTTCAGTTGTTGATTATAAAGGACTCCCAATAATGTACTTTGCATAAATATAGATATGTATATATGAATATATGTATATATGCTATCAAAAAATGGTCTACCTTATATTCTTTTCATCCTAAAGTTAGTTTTTCTTTGAATTATAAGATCCTCCAGAGTTAAACTCCTCTTCAAGTCAAATCTGGGTCTGCCAAGAGGTGCCTTTTTATTTCCAACGTGGGCAGGTTTCTTACAAGTGACTTAGTGTATTTAGTCTTCAATACAAAACTCCACAGAGGCTGGAAATCCCTCTCCTTCTCCTTTAAATGGTCTCTAGCCCTGCCAGTGTGTAAACCATGAATAGTTTTAGGTAGACAATAAAGCAGAAGGTAAGCAGAAAAAAGATAAAACAAGACCTGAAGAGATTTGCCCACAACCAAACAGCTAGTCCCTCTTCAGGGACACTTGAAGGTAAAAGGGGGAGACATGGGTTCAACAGATGGTGACACTGTTATAGATGCATGATCTTCCTCCAATATGTCTCAGAGTCACCTTTCAGCACAATACCTGCAAAAGGGTGACTGCTTGTCTCCTATCTCCAGTATTTAATTCCCTTCCATTCTGAGTCAGCGTTCTCACTTATGGGTCATAAGGGAGACCCAAGAAGACTTCATCTTCTTATGTGGTCAGGGAGAAGGAGCAGTAAAAGGTGGAAACATTCTAGTGTGTTAACAACAACCTAGTGCCACAATATCAGAAAACATATTTTGCCTCGCTGCCTTATCCTTCCTCTTCCTGTTGCCAGCTGGTTCCCTCACTCTATTGCTTCTCTTCACAAATATAAGTTCTGATTCTCAGCTTCTCCAGAGGGGAGATCATCATTAAAATCTAATGTCCAACCAATGACATTCTCCATTGTCTTCAACATGGAACTTTCTTCAGGTCTACAGCTCAACTCGCATCTGGTGTACTACTAATGCAACAGCACATTAGGTGAGAGTCAAACTGCATCCACATTCCGCTCTTTGTCCCCAGAAAATATTTTAGACCATTTTCTCTCCCCCTTCTAAATATAAAAGGAGGCACGCATGGTGATTATGAAGCATAATACGATATTCTCCATGTTTTCCCTGACATATAAGGGCTTTTCCTCAACTTGAACAAAGAGGTTTTCTATGACTTTCTTAGTTCATGAACAGAGAAAAAACATGTTTCATTTGGCTCTCTACTCCCACTGGCTCATGCTGGGATAAAATATATATAAAGCCAAATCCAGCTCTTTCCAGAATGCTCTCACTGGGCTGTTCTTGAAAGTCATTTTATGCTTCTCTTCAGGGTGCTTTCAGCAACTGAGTCACCACTGAGGAAAAAGACAGGGGAAGCAAAGGAGAGAAACCTGAAAAGAGATTACAGAACATATATGGTTTTTGAAAAATAGATTTGAGGGATAATCCTTGTCATTATGTACAATGGAGGACAGAAGCTGAGTACATGAAACAAGGTGTGAAGCAATAAGTAAATAGTAGTCTTCAAGCAAGAAGAGGAGTAGATGAGAACTAGGATTTGAGCAGGACCATACTCTAAAGAGTCAGAAGATAAAATCTACGTGTATTGCAACCATAAATACACTGCAACACTCCAGCTCCCATTATCCCTTTCTCTTGGTGTTCAGCTGTCACAGGGACTTATGTCACTTGAAGTTGTTCACGCAGGAGGTTCAAGGAAAAATGAAGATGATATATTCACAGCAGCATGTTACTTTGCCTGACATGGACCAAGGCAAAATCAACAACAAAAATGACATCAGTAAAGGCAATAAGAGCTAAGAAGGCTGTTAATGTGTTAAAAAGATTTGCAGTAATGCAATAAGGAAAAGCAAGGCAATTTTGTGACAAATAATTGAAAAAGAAAATGAAATTACGTTGATGAGGGGGGAAAAGGTACTTAAAGACCTGTTCAACTAGGTAAGATATGTACTATAGGAAAGTAAAAATCACGGGTTTTTTTCAGCCTGAACTTGATTAAAACCACAGATAGCAGAGTGGAAGGAACATGTCTTCCCTGGCCTTCCCAAGGTGGGGAACTGGAAGCAGTGCCATCTTTCTTCCTTGGAGATAACGGACAACAGGCAAATTGCCTCTGCATTTCTTCCTATTTTGAGCAGATAATAAAGAACCATTGAGTTTCTCAGGCATCCTGGCACTTGTTTTGACCTCTGGTGAATGAAGAAAAGAAAGAGGGATTGATAGGATGGAAGGAGGATCCATCTGAACATAAGGAAAATCTTTTTAATGTGAGGGTGACTGAGCAGTTGCACAGGTTGTCCAGAGAGGCTGTGGAGTCTCCACCCCTGGAGATACTGAAAAGACATCTGGACATGGTCCTAAGCAGCCTGCTGTAGGTGGCCCTGTTTGAGCAGTGGGGCTGGGTCAGATTAGTCCCAGAGGTCCCTTCCAAACTCAGCCGCTTTGTGATTCTGTGATTCTATGATACAATGAAAAGTTTCATGAGTGCACAGAGAATTTTTACTTATGCTACAGATTTTTTTATGGCTTATTTTGCATTTGGACAAGTCATTCCAGCCCTTAATACTTCCTTTTTCTCATCTACAAATAGAATTTAATTATACCTGCTTCCCAGGGAGGCACACTTCATTAGGAATGCAATCCACCCACACACAGAAAATGTATGCACTATTTAAACCCCTAAGTGGAATGTAAGTGATGTCCAGACATTGTGGCTAGCCCAAGGAGCTGGGATAATGTCACTCTGTTTGTAAAGCCCGTGGGATTCTGAAAATGGAAGAAGTATTAACAGTGCAAAACATTCCCCTTTTTCTCAGTGTGGGCTGGGGAATGACACAGCTACCAATACTTTATGATTCCAAGACATTAAAATTTTCCTGTTGTCATAATCAGTACGCTTGGGTTGTTATTTTGTGTAGTTAAAATGCGAATATGCTTATCCACTGCAGCTAATTAGTAATATGCACATGGGACATGTTACAGCTCGTAGGCTAGTGTTTGCTGTGACAGAGTTGACAGTGATGGCAATTCAGTCTGTTCCAAAGAGGGGAAGGGGAAAATTGTTATCTAGAATTGATTTTTGCTTTCATTAACGTCTACACTTATTCACTATTTTCCCTTAAGCATACCTACTGCCCCGATTTATTTGGAAGTATAAAATTAACTTTCTACTGGTTCAGTTTATTGGAGGAGTTTTTATGTATTTTAATATACTTACCACTCAAACTGAAGATTTTATGAAAGCTAATCTTTTGATGCTGTCAGTGTAAACTCTACAGGAGTTTGGTATTTACTTCTGGATACCAAAAGGTAACATATTCTAAAAGACATGGGATCTCATCATGAGGAATATTTGGGTTACAGCACCTTAGGAGGACAGTTAAATCAAAAAGTTATAGAAATAGAAGTAATAGTTTTTGTAATTCAATAAAAATGGAGAGAGAAGGCATGACATTTTTTTTTTTTTGTAGTGATAATGCCATTATGCTGCTATGGATCTGCTCCAGCCTTCTAATCCAGTTCCATTTCTTTTCTCTTTCTTCCTAAACTATCAAAAACACAGCCTCATTCAGATCTTTCTTTAAGAATGAGGTAGTCAAACTACAAACTTCAAGATCTGTTCCTGACAGGAGGGTCAAATAGTCTCATGGAGAATACCTTTTCTTTTTCCATCTACAGGACTGTGCCTTCATGTTTCTGGAAGGATAAACGACAAATCAAAATGCATGTGGACACTTATGAATGTTCCGTGTGCCAAACAGTGAAGATTTTGCATGTATTTTTACTTTTGTTGACTACATTAGTCAAGGTTAACATTGTATGAAGTCTAGTATCTGTTATAAAAACGTCAGATACATTTAGTCTACAAAGATGATCAGAGGGCTGGAGCACCTCCCACATGAGGACAGGCTGAGAGAGTTGTGGTTGCTCAACCTGGAGAAGAGACAGCTCTGAGGAGACCTTATAGCAACCTTCCAGTACATGAAGGGGACCTACAAGAAAGCTGGGGAGGGACTGTTTACAAAGGCTTGTAGTGGTAGGACTAGGAGCAATGAGTATAAGCTGGAGAGGGGCAGATTTGGATTAGGCATGTGGAAGAATTTCTTCACTATGAGAGTGGTGAGGCATTGGCACAGATTGCCCAGGGAAGCTGTGTATGCCCCATCCCTGGAAGTGTTCAAGGCCAGGTTGGATGGGGCCTTGAGCAGCCTGATCTAGTGGGAGGAGTCCCTGCCCATGGCTAGGGGGTTGGAAAGAGATGATCTTTAAGGTCCCTTCCAACCCAAACTATTCTACAATGATTCTATGATTCTTTGATTCTAGAACGCTATGATTTAGTCAGAGAAGAATATTTTAATGGTCCATTCACATGCACTTTATGACCAGACAACCAGGTTCATTTTATCCCTTTGCTGCGGTATCTCCAGAAGTGATTACAATCCAAAAAATAATAATAAACTTGATATGCCCTCCAAGTGACTTGTTAAGCCACACTGAATGTTCCAATCCACAGAGCAAAAACGTAATTGCTGATTTTTTTACCCATTCAAGACGCACATCCTTTATTTCTAGGAAAATCTATAAATAGTGTCATACCAGTCCCCCACTCTTTCTGCAGCAGCTATACAGAAAAACTCTCCTTCTCCCAGTCGTCCAGATCTATGATGGTTCTTATAGCTTGTAATACACCATGTACTATACTCTGAAGATGAATAAAACCTTCTGTCCTCACTGCTTCTCCCTAGGAGCCGTGACAGCTTTTCTTTATGACTAGCATGATCCAGTTTTCAGTTCCTAGAAAGTCTGACTCCTGAATTTGCAGGCAAAAATATTGTTTCCCTTAAAAATTTAGTTTCAGGTCTTGGAATACTTGACAGCTGGTGTCCAGAGCCTTGACATTACACATTACACCACAGTAGTCATGACTTATCCGTAGTTTATAGCTGCAAATCATAGATGTGTGTCACATATGCTTGATGACTTCACAGAGAAGTATATTGCTCCTCACCTGTTTCCTTTCTTTTGTTTTCATTTTCATTGCACCCAAACTTTTCTGGCTAATTTTTATTCTTTCTGTAACTGTAACTCTATTGACAAAGATTTTTTTGCCACCCATTTATTCAAAAGTCATTGAAAAAACACTATCTACCTCCAAAAAACTTCTTCCATGCTCCATAAGGTCTTGGATAAATGATCAAAAAACACATCACTTGCTCTTATTTTTGCAGTATAGCTATGAACATGACTGAGAAAATGAGAAACTGCTGCCCTCTTAAGCTTCACAAAGTACTAACCAAAGCAATACTCTATCATTTCTTCATATTACCAGTGACATCTAGTCATGTGATATAATTAAAAGAGAAAAAAAAATGTTAAAGGGAAAAAAAAGTAATCCAAGGCATATGACCACTACTAGAAGAAATTATACATTTTATGCATGGGGCCCTGACCAATCTAATCTAGCTGAAAGTGTCCCTGAAAAAGGGTTGGACTAGATGATCTTTAAAGGTTTCTTTGAACCCAAAATATTCTATGATTCTATCATTTATTAATTGTAAATATTATCATCAGAATTTCAGAGGTTTCAGAATTTATTGCTAGAAGAAGTACGAAAAGTCAGCACAGGTGTAATAGCTGTGTAGACTTCTTTTACTTCTCGACAGGATTAGCTGAGCATTGTACATGACACTACAGTATAGGAACAGTGCTTCCACTAGAAAAATACCCTTTTCATGGAAAGGATTGACAAAGTGCATAATGGGATATATGGTACAAGTACAAATTCAGGGTGCTCAAAGACTGACATCAATTTTTATAGTTCTATGGCTTGGTCCATGTAGACATAGGCAACATGGTTGCTTAAAAATGGCACAGAAGACATACACCATTTTTCTTTCAAATCCAGGTTTTGGACTGCAGCCCCTATCTCCAGATGTTGAGAGATTACTTTTTTTCTGTAATCATTCTTTAGAAGAGTTTTGAGAAATAAATTTGCCTTTTGGGAAAAAAAAAGCCATCCTGAGGAGCCTGAGATACATATTGTGGGAATGGACAGCCACTAGAAGAGAGCAAAAGAGAAATATAGGGAAAAAAGAGATGTCAAACAATATGAGCAGAAAAATGGAAAAAATACAAAAAAATTATAGGCACACATGTAGAGAGAATATTTTTGTGTAAGGTTCATGCTCATCCTTTCATTCACGTAAAGATGTATTCTCACGAGACTTCTACACTTGTGTGGAGCCTTATATTTCAAGGGAGTGAAGCAAAGAGGGGACTCTAGTGTTTTCGTGGCACTGGGGTTTCTTATCTCCTGTTCTAGGGAAAAGGGATATTAGGCATGCAAAATGTCAGCTCAGAAGCAAAAGCATAGCCAACTGTCTCATGACCAGGCAGAAGTTCAGCCTTTGTCCACATGAAATTGTAACTCCCAGAATCACCAGGGTTGTTAAATGGAGAAATAATATTTGCACTTTGTGGAGGGGAGGGTGTGGGAAAAGCAGGGGACAAGACAAAAGTGAAAGCAAGTTTTATCATTTATTAGAGTCATAAAGGATGTCTGAGCATTTCACTGATTTCAAAGAAATAAAAAAATCCCTGTCCTGAAATTATGGGGAAAGTGGATGCTTCTCATTTCCCATTGCCTTAATATTTCCCTTTGAAATTTGTTCACACCTGTGCCATCAAAAACTTCATAAACACAGATCCAGGGAACAGTCATGAACTAGGTTTATAGTGAAGTTAGGTAGAAAACTGGTGAAGATAGCTTTTTCCCTAGTTCTTCCCAGCTTTGTAATGAAAGATTTTCAGAGGTCTAATTATAAATCAAAGCCCAAGTTTTTCTGTGAATGAGCCTTTGAAGGAACTGCAATTTTACCCTTTAAAGCATTTCCTCAGCCAGAGGGTTAGATGAGGGGGAAGGGGGATTTTCCATGTTTTATGAGATGGGCAGAGAAGGACAGCCAGCTGAATATAATAAAGCAGCGTGGGTGCTCTGCATTAAAGAGAGATATGAGCAAGTTTGTGAATAGCTCAGCCCGGAGGATATATTTTCCTCCACACCCAACAGTTGTGGTAGAACACAGAAGGCAAAAATAAGTTTCACTGCTGAAAAAAATGCTTTTTGGGTCCATGACATGAAAATGTTGTGTGGGGAAAGGACAGATATGTGTAGGAGATCGTTCATCTGACTCAATAAAAGGAATATGATCCAGTCAGCAAGTTGCTGTGTGATGTTAAGGACATTGTTCAGTCTTACATTGATTTTGTTTTTCTGGAGAGTAGGTAGCATAGACAATAAGAAGCCTAGCACTGGGATGCAGTGAAGATTAGATCCATGGAGGATAAGGAAGCATTGAAGAAGAAAGAGCAGAAACTTTTAGCTATGCAGAAAAGGAAGAGGATTAGCTCTACTCTTTTACCACTGGTTGCAAAGATTTGCTTGAAAAAAATCTCCAAGACACTCTCCAGATGACTCCATTTCTGGTACAAAACTCGATAACATCTGGTCAAAACCTGTCACAGTTATGTGGGACATTTGACAAGCTCTGCCACTTATGAAGGTCCTCTGTGTTTACAGAACCCACACATTGTGTTCTCACAATGCTATTTTCCTCTGCATTCACTGTTGCAAGGACTAAATCTTTCATATCACTGATTATGGGACAATTACAACTTCAATGATACCGGGAGTAAAGCTCCTTTGTCATTCAGCTTTTTTTTTTTTCTCCCCTGCTTACCAGAAACTTCTCATAACCATCTCTCTGGAAAAGAAGATTTCTGAGACCAGATTAACCTGTACCCCAGACAGAGTGTCAGTCTTAAAAAATGTGACAAAAATAAAGAAAGAAAACCAGTTCATATGAAATAGGAAAACAAACTCCATGCACTTATACTTTACAAGGTAGTAATTTGTGTGTATAGCCCTACATCAGCCATGATGGCTTAGATTCATATAAACATCAAGGGATTCTTCTGAGCTAACACAGCTGAGAAACCTTATGAGAAACAGAGTAGTGATTAATGTCTCTGCTTAACCTGACAATTGCACGTATTTTAACATTTTCACTAATTGCCTTCCTAGAACTAACAAGCTTTCCTCATCACAGGAACCTTGGGAAGAACTGTCCCACAGAGGTAGGTCTCTGCCCTCTGGGTGATGTGAATGCCTGTTCTCACAGCTGTGCCCAATTTTGGCAGACTGTCCTTACAGCAGGAACAAAAAAAAAGCTTACTTGTCGACATCATTCATAAGGTGCCCTCAGGAAACTGGGAAAAAATCCACATTGTCATTAGCACAATTTTAGGAGGAGAATGACTATATGGAAATCATATTCAGTCCTGCCATGGAGACAAGCTTTGGCAGGTTTAACAGCCTAGATTCTAATACGTTTCTCATCTGAAAATGATAATGTCATTCAAGGGGATAAGTCAATAAAAAAAACTGTTATAAATTTGATTAGAGGAAGGGTAATACATGTCTCTGCTTTTTCAGAGTTTATTTTTCTCTCAAAAAATTAAAAGAATACCAGAGCCTTCATTTAGAATTAATTACAAAGAGAGGAAAATTAAAAATGTGATGTAACAGTTAGAAAAACTAAAGAGGAAAATCACTTGATGTGTATTGCATATTGAGTGTTCCACCGTGAGAAAAGAAATAGGTACCACAAGCAATAGAGAACAGTGCAGTTCAGACGGCTTCAGGTGTTAGTTTCTAGCTAGTGCAGAAGTCCCTCTCTTACTTAGTGGCATAAACCACATTTTTTCCCAATATGCTAGGATCTAGTCAGCACCACTGGATCATGAGTGTTGCCCCATTGTGCTGGAGAATACAAGCAGGTCTGCGAAGAAGGTGCTTAAGGATCAGAAGCTCAACATGAGCTGTCAATATGTGCTCGCAGCCCAAAATGCCAACCTTATCTTGGAATGCATCAAAAGAAGTGTGGCCAGCAGGGTGGGGGAGGTGATTCTGCCCCTCTGTTCCTTTCTTGTGAAACCCCACCTAGAGTATTGTGTCCAGTTCTGGAAGCCTGAAGATAAGGAGGATATGAAACTGTTGGAACAGGTCCAGAGGAGGGCTACAAGGACTGTCAGAGGGCTGGAGCACCTCCCACATGAGGACAGGCTGAAAGAGTTGGGATTGTTCAGCTTGGAGATGAGAAGGCTCCAAGGAGACCTTATGGCGACCTTCCAGTACCTGAAGAGGGGCTACAAGAAAGCTGGGGAGGGCCTGTTTACAAAGGCTGGTAGTTATAGGGCTAGAGGCAATGGGTATAAACTGGAAAGGGGCAGATTTAGACTAGACTTAAGGAGGAATTTCTTCACTATGGGAGTGGTGAGGCATTGGAAGAGCTTGCCAAGGGAACTTGTGGATGCACCATCCCCAGAGATGTTCAAGGCCAGGTTGGATGGGTCCTGGGCAGCTTGGTCTAATGGGATGTGTCCCTGCCCATGGCAGGGGGGTTGGCAAGAGATGATCTTTAAGGTCCCTTCCAACACAAACTGTTCTATGATTCTATGATTTTATGATTCTAAGTTTATTCCATAACAACTATAGATAGTAAAATCAATCTCAATTAAAATTTCTTCAGATTCACAGAGATTTAGTTTTAAAATATGCTGTTCGCACTATACTTTTGCAGTAATTTAACACATGATTTACATGCACTTAATCTACCCTGTGGGCAGCATGACTTGTTACAATGTCTACTGACTCTTGCAGATGTGTGTCTGTGTGTACTGATGTCACATGCCACCTTAGGAAGGGTTTTAAGAAGAATGTAACACCTTTTAAACAGAGTGGTTGAGTGGACCTGCTCCTCGTCATTATAAGCTGTACTTAAAGCAGTAGGGCAGAAAAATAATATGTATCATCTTACAGACAGCAAATTATTCACAGCCTCCTTATGATAAGGATTGGCCCCTGACTTGAAGAGAAACAAAAAGGCACATTTTAGGAGGAGGTACATTTTAGGGTGAGGAAGAGAAGGACTAGCGATACCAGTATAACAGTAGCTATCAAGATTGGGAGCCTAATGTTTCTGTAAAAGCTGCTTCTTGGAGGAAGTCCATCTGAAATCTGCAGTTACCAGAACCTGTAATGACAGTGGCTTCCACAAATGCTTCATAGCACAGAAGATGTTTACGGTAGCATAAAAGTAGTGCTTATGCAAAGGGCATTCAGAGTCTAAAAGTGTAAACTGCGACTCTGTGAGGAGGAACGGCCAGAAGGGAAGATTTTGTCTTGAAACATTCATGTCATGCTGAGAAGCCCAGCTTATTCTGTTATGCACACAGGTTCCTCAGACTATGGTGCCCAAAGGAAAAAAAAAAAAAAAAGAATTCTCCTAATTGCAAGAATGACTTAATTATGGCTTCTCTTGCCCTTTTCTGAAGCACGGTGTACTGTCCTGTCATGTCTCCAAGGAACTGCTACAAGGACTCTTTTTGCTTTCAGTGTCCATCTACTGTTGTACAATCCACCGCAACAAGTAAAGTTCTCATCACACAGAAATGGAGGCAGCTACTTCTTTGTCATCACTTGATGTTGAACCAGGTTGGACCTGTGTGTCTCTACAGGAGTGTACTGCATCCCTAAGTGTTGTGAAACTCGCACTGGTTTCTTCACACTCACTCTTAAATGAATGATCCTTTGGTTTTACTCACTTAAAGTAATTTTTAAAATGCATTGTCCCTGTAAGTAGTTAATTCTCCTTTTTGTAATGACCTTATTATGTGGCAATAATTTGAAAAAATTACTTGCATTTGTTAAGGAAATTTTAATTTCCACTTTAGAAGAAAGTAAATTCACTTATTAAAATTAAGTGCCTGTAACTTTTACCCAGACAAACATTGGGCTTAGAGTCATTTATTGCCCTGGTACAACATAAGAGGGTAATTGTGGAAGTAATAATATAGTTTCTTACTCTTGAAAATAATCATTTTACCTGGAACAAATTGGGAGAAGAAACCTCTCTCCTAATTCCTTCAGTTCTGTAGACTTCAAGGTGTATCTCTGAAATGTGAATATCTCCTGTTCAATCTGTTTCCTTTGAAGAGGAATAATAAAATCCTAGATTTACATGACAACTTCTGTCTAAAAAATCTAAAAAAGCTTTGTATAATGATACAGTGCATGTTATGGCACTGTTGAGAGAGAGGCATGAAAATCTGTGTGGATGCCTATATGCAAGCATACATTTATAAATGTATCCACCTATATACATTATGCAATGTGATGCAAATGGTCATTTATATTTCTCATAGAGTGGACAAAGGCTTTTAGAATAAATCTATACAAAGAAGTAAAACAATCAAGTAATTTCTCTTCCTTTTGCAACACACATAGTCAATGCATATGTGTGAGTGTCCCCCATGTGGATGAATTTCAGTGGAGTTTAAAGGAATGAATAAAAGCATGCAGAAAATTACAATGAGAATGAACCTGTGCTATATACTCCTACTCTGAGAGTCTTTCTTCTCTCTGCCTTGTATCCTTTTCCTCAACCTTTTCTTTTACTTTGCTCTCTAGATTCTACTACAAAACTCTTTATGTCTTTCAGCACATGGCCCTTCGGGGAACGTGCCTTTGCTCTATAAGAAAGTATAGGACTATATTCTTAAAATGAACACCCAATAAGCTCTCCCCTGGAGCTAGACTCACTGTAATTGCATTAGGACATTCATACTGCTGTCAGTGCTGATATTTCTATATGGTGTTGCCATCATACACAGCAGACATGCCCATGTTTGCAAAGATTGCTCATGGTTCTCTATAAAAGCACAGAAAGAAGCATTTTTAAGCAGTCCCACCAGAAGACATGATTTTGGTCTCTGTCTCCCTGTGACCTGCAGGGATTCTGCTCTGTCTCCCCTTTTAGATGATGCATATTCCTCCCCAGGTCTCTGGCACACCAGGAGACTTCACTTTCAACTTTCCACATTTCTAACTCCTCCTCCAGCAAGCTTCCAATCTGCAAGTCTTTTAGACAATGCCAGCCAGAAATTTGAAAATTAACTGAAAATTGGAGATGATAAGAAGAAGCAGGAAGACTGACTGTGGAGAAAGAGAGCAAGCCTGGAAGCAAGTTGATTTATGCAAATCCATTGCAAAATGTTGCCTCAAAGCTGGACTAAAGTTGCCTACATAGAATCTCTCAGTCCTAGATAAAACTAGTTTTAGGGACCAGCCTCAAAAAAATAAAAGTAACAATAAAAATGAAAAAGGACAATTAGAATACAGTAGTGATTTGAAGTCTATGCTGATTATTTTTTCCTTTTCAATTGCCAGTTTGGTTTTCTGAGACAAAAGGAAGTTTCTTACAATACCAGCAATATATGTTTTCAATAAATGAAAGTTTTATTTGTGAGATACAGTGAAACCCATGACATATATCAGGCCCTTGTGTCACATGTTAAAGAAGCTAAGAGCAACAATAGCGGTAAGATATTCTACCAGTAAGTAAAAAATACATAGTCACTGTGTTTCAAATTTGTGATAGGTCTTTGCTGCTTATTTTCTTCAAGTTAAAAGTTTTGGGGGTTTGGTTTGGAGGTTAGATTTGCTTTGGTTTTATTTTTGTTCATTAAGTACAAACCTGCTTAGGATTTTTCTGACTTTTTTTTTTTAAATATAGTATGATCTAGGAACTATAAAATCCATTACATAAAATAAAAGCAAGTCAGAATCACAAAAGCAAGCTGAACCCAAACTTAATCAAGCTGAAAAAGCACTGGTTTTAGCAACAGATCCAGATCTAGTATAGAAACACAAGTAAGTCCTAATATCCTTGCCCTGTTAAATGGAAGCAGGTGTATTGCAAAAGCAAATCTCCAAAATTCAGAGAAGCCACCAACTCTCAAGTGAGTCTAAGGTCCTGTATTTTCTGTCCAATCAAAATCTTAGACAACTGGCAGTTCCCTGATGTTAGAAACCAGCCTCATGAGCAAACCATGGAAATGCCTTCTCAAATGAATGCAAAATTGCAGTTAAAATTGTTGACTCTTGCTCGAACTGGAGAGAATTTTTAAACATTATCCCAAAGGCATTTGGCTTGGCTGTGCTCCTATTAATTATTTCAATTGATCAGAATACAGATATTTACAAAAACTGTGTAAAAAACAAGCTGAACAAGATTGCAATTTCTTTGCAACATGGAATTGAAAATAAAAGTTATTGAGAAAGTGGAAAGTCACTCCGAAGTCCGTAAGATGAAATTGATTAGGCACAAGATGAAAGTAAGTCAAAAGAAAAAGTGACTAAACTGACCACACAGAAAAGAACCTGTAAATACAGCAGATCATAATCTCCATAGGATAAAATTAATAGCACTCCATCGCAGAAAAGGTAGGGCTCATACTGGAATATATTATGCAGGAATGCTCCGCAGGAGAAGCCACAGTCACTATTCCAGTTCAGTTCATGATGGTACCAGGGCACAAATGGTTATTGCCAGTTTTAAATTACACAATTTGAGAAAGATAAAAGGAAACTAGTGCAAAGAGAAAAGCAACAAGGAAGGCAAGAAGATGAAGAGACATAAACTATGAGGAAAGTTCATAGGAAACCAAACTGTTTAATCTAAGAAAAGGAAAATATGGTAACTTTCATCCATTTTACAATTAGTTACTATAAGAAGTTCAATCAATAAATCTCTAGAAACAATAAGGATGGAAAACAAATGATGCTAGAGCCTTTATTTGTTTTAAAAATCATAATTCTTCCAGTTATACACTAAAGATAATCTAAACCAGAGTAAAGCATGGGAATAGACTCTGTAGGGATTGCTGCGAGAGATATTTCCCTGGAGCTTTATAAGAATAGGTTAAACAAATATTCAGTATGTATATTCACAGTGTATTTAATATTGAGGTAAAGCAGAAACTTCTTTTGGTCTCTTGAGGTCATTTCCTATTCTCTGTTTCTGTGATTTGACAGGTATATGGAAGAATACTTTTAATGAACAAATTTCAGCTTGTGAATTTGTTAAAAATTATTCTTTTTTTCAAACAATATATATATTGGTCATCCGCTATTTTACACAAATCTCATGCTATTGTTTCCTGATAATTCAACATTCTCAAGTATTGTACAATGAGCTTCTGCTAGAAATATATTTCTGCTGTATGTTTGAAATTATTTCTTTCTGAGATTTGATCAAAATGATGAGTTATTTTATGGATATATTTCCATTAAGATTTTAAAATTCTGATAAATTATAAGCATCTCCATAAATTCTTTGAAAATTATTTTATCCATTTATCAAATTCTGATTTTTTTCATAAATATCTAGTGTGTTTTGAATGAAAAAATATAAAAATGGCCATACTATTCCTTTCAAATGAAAAAGCGTCAGGTATACTTCATGTAAACATAACATTTCTCATGCAAATTTTCATAAAGAGCAAATAAAAATTCCTATGGGCATGGCAAACCCAGAATGTTACTTGCTCCAGATACTTTTAATCCACTTTGCCCCGTATTAATCCAGCTCCTTCATAGCAGAAACAAAAGCAAAAAAAAAGTAGAAAGAGAAACAAACATAAAAATGCCACTGCCTGAAGAAATCAAGGTTTCCCTTACTTAGAGTTTTGTAATGGCATTTTAGTAAGCTGTATTGCTATTTCAAAGCCTACCCCAAGTGTATATTACTTTTAGCACACCAAAAAGTGCTCCCACAAAAGCGTATAGAACTTTGTAACAGCACAATTGCCTATTATGACAGAAAAAAATGCATAAGTTTGCTGAGATAGCTAGATCAACAGTAGGATGAATGTTTATACAACTAAATCTGCCTCAGATTTCTCTTTTTCCCAGCCCAGATCCACACTGCTGCTCTAGCATGAGCCTGAGGTGTTGATTTGGCTTCAGACATTCTGCAGTAGGCACATGACTAGCAATCTGGAAGTATCTATTTGTCCCAGTAGCCTCTAAAGGAAGCTCAGTATGACTGGATTGGACTCATATAGCAATCTTTTAGATGTACAAATGAAATTGCACTCTTTTCCCCAGTCTAAAATGGAATAGGAATTGCTGTCACTTTCTTAATAGCAAACCTCACAAAATGACTGTAAAATCAGAACAAAGCCTTGAGGACTTTTAGAAATGTTACCAGTGGAGTTGTGTTTCTTTGTGAAGACTGCAATCATTTACTTGATATAGTTAGAGTGAAATAAGAAAAGACACAGCTCCTTGAAATTGTTTACAAAGAAGATTCTGACTCTCTTTCTTAAAGAAACATCAGAAAAGGTCCTGAGGCCATGAAAAGTACCTGCAACAGTATGCCTAATGGACATGAAGTCTACGGACTACTGGTAAATCCTCTCTAGTTCTGCAACAGTGGACAGGATTGAGTGTAAACCCAACAATGCACATCTGTAGAGATAAATAAATGAAATATTGCACAAAGAAATGGTGTGTCCCATTTGTTTTCACTTTACAGTGTCTTAAATTAAACTCTGGTGAAACCAGATTAGGATCCTGGTTGCTGATGCAGAAGCCTCAATAAACCAAACTATCTTAATGAAGGTCCTTAATGTGAGCATGGAACGTGGTAGTCAGGTGCAATGAGTTATTTAACACAGATACTTGAGTACAATCAAAATGTATTTGTTCTAAAAGCAATATAAAAGAGCAAGTCAAATGTGGCCCTGGAGAGCATGGAAAAGCTGCTGCTACACACCTTTGCACCCTTCATTCCTCCGCACTGTAAACATCTGCTCCATTAAAATCCTGACCTGCCCAGTGTGCCTAGTGGCTTGCGTGCTTTGAGATCTCTGTCAGAAATGTTTGATCATGGGGATTTCAATCAGAAAGCCTGCCACATTGTGTGACAGGTGAAATTGACTTATTTTGAAGTCCGGTCAATTTATCAAGTTGTTGAAAGGCAAGATTGTCACTTACTATTATCGATGACATACAGTTCAGAGGAAAGCTGGCCATCAAGTTAGCTGCAGGCAAACTCACAGGGATGCCAGCTACGATACAAATGAAAATCACCACCCTATTAACTGAGGTATTGAAATGTAAGTGACTTGTGGCTGAAAACAGAAAAAAATAATGAATCTCAGGCAGCTGAGGAAGAGAAGGTGAAGGAAATCATGACGACTTAGTTTTAGCCAGTGTTTACTATCTCTATTACAACTTGATCAGAAAATATGAATTATGGCAGACGACATCAGCATTTGATAAGGTCGTGCATTACCTTTGCATTACTCCACCTATGTCTCTGCTGTACCAGAGATGTCATTGAATTTGAACCAGTGCTAGGCAGTGAAGAATCAGATCATGAAATTTCATCTGAGATTTATGTACTTAAAAGGCTCACACTTTAAAACCTTCAATGATAAAATCAGTATCATTTTCATCAGCTGTGTGTATTTACAAAATAAATAATGACCTGTGCAACCAGTACCTGTGTACAATGAGCATGAGGTTACATTCACCTTGGGGTTTGTTTTTCTGAGGGAAATACATAGCTGTGAATACTTCATCTATAAAGTATCTGAGTGAATGGAAAATTATCTCAAAATATCCCTGGTATTTTGAAAAGTAAGTTAAACTGTTATTTCAGTTGTCAAAGAACACAGTTGCTTTACCATTAGTCAATTCCAGTCCCAGGTGCTGGTGACTGGTTGTGACGACTAGGCTATGTATTGTCCCCTTGGGAAGAAAATGTGCTTTCAAATATGGCATGACTCTGCTTCACTTTTCACTGAAAGACACAAGAAATTACTCTTTTAAAATAGGCTAATGAAGTTTACCCATGAATGTTTTAAGGCACTTTCAATTTCTTGAGTAGAAAGAAAAATCTTTGTTATTGCTGAAATGAATGTAGGCATGTGAGAGCAGAAAATCAGCTACTTAAGCAGAGAACATGTCCCAGGTGAAAAAGCAAAAAGAGCAGCCCTCCTCAAAATACTCTCTTCAACTGAGGCCCCATTATAGCAAGTTTAATTATACTATACTGTTAGGACTTCATAACTTATCCTTCCCTTTATGTTAGAGATAGTATTATAAAGAATGAGGATTTCCTGAATTATACACATAATTTTCCAGGAAGACAGGGGAGCAGGGCTACAGCTGAGACAGATGCAAGACACGTTGCTTATTACAGCTTTACTGCAATGCAATAAATTGATGAGCACAGAAATAGTGTGTGATGTGTGAAAAGGGAATACTTAAAATTCTTGTATGTTGAACTCATCCCTCGGAAAATGTAAACTTGCCAAATGAGGAGATATATAGATGGTTGCACTTTTAAAAACTATAATAATAAAAACCAAAGGACAATATTTCTGTGCTGGAATCAAAATTAAGTCAGAATTGCTCATTATTCTTTGGGTTTTTTTCCCCTGTTTCTCTTTTTCCAAGTGTGACGTTATTGGAAATAAACCAGTAACTTGCTGCTATGTATTTTGGAGTTTCTCTTGGCTATGTTGTGTGAATTACATTGGAGAAAATAACTACTTCTTTTTAAGTCATCATTTTAAAGGCAAATGTATACCCAGAAGGCAGTTTGTTTAAGCATTTACTTCCCCGCTTCATTTCTGTTGCTACCTGTTATTCCCTGTCCTGTTGACATTCTCAACTTTTATTTTTGTTGGACATCTGTGTTAGTTTCTAAAGGCCATTACTCTTCTTCTGGACTCTAATCGGAGAGATATTGTCAAAGTGAGAATAAAAAGCATCAATTTCATCAAATGTGATAAAACACAACGTGGTTTCATGGTTTACTGTTTACAGGATTTTCCTGTACTAGTACTTCCTCTCTTTCTTTCTCCACCTAGTATAATAGCAAACTATTTTAGCTCAGCAAACAGGAATCAGTCTGAACCCAAACAAAAAAAAAAAAACAAAAAAACCACCCAGTAAAATTAAAAAAAATTACTCAGTTTACTTAGTTTCATTACTTTCATTTTTTCTTTTACAGGTTGCTGCTTCACATTAATTGCAAATGCCATCAAGATTCATTCCAATGTGTATTGTTCCCAGCCCCAGCTGTGCTGGACGCTGTGCTCATCTTCAGAAAAAGTCCTTGTGAAACACGAGAAGGTGGTGAGGAGAAGTTGTAACTCCTCCCAGTATGCTTCAGTTGGTTGTACTGTGAAGGCCTGAGGCTCAAACATGTTTCCCTCCCTTAGTCATTAAAATAGCATGTGTTTGCAGTTAGTCTGTCATGGAAATATTTCTGGCAATCCTTAGTTTACTTGTTGAGAAATCCTAGTCCCACTCTCCCTGCCCCTCCCTGCACTGATTTCTTTCCTTTCTGCGGGCAAAAATTTTAATGAGCTTTGGTGAAGACCTTACTCACAGCGCAGTTTTTCTGAACTGCCCAGGGCTCTCATCTTTGAGACTAAAGAGCAGAATTCCTCTCCTCTGCCTGAATATGGCTCACATTTAAACAAATATTAACTATCAATTTCAGAGGCTTTCTTCCTGTCACCATCCTTCAGATCATATTGAGAACTCATCTGTTTCAGGCTGCTGAAGATGCAAACATTATTCTGTGACTACATCCTGGCAAGGTGAGGAATTGTTTTTCCTCCCCTCCTGGTTGTGTAGAATTATTGTAAACTGTGTATATTGCTTATACTTGTCAGTGCAGCTGTATCATGCTTTTTAGCAAAAGGAGAAAATTTATAGCTGTTTATAGCACTTGGGCTTTATTCTCTAAAGAATGCAAAAATCTGTTTCATACCCAAGAGTCCAGAGAGTGATCATCAGTGAATTTAAATGTAAATTTTCAAAGGAAAATGCTTCTGTATTAGATAAGCATGATAGATAAAACACACACTGCTAAGGAGATCAACAGAACATTTTCTATTCATTATGAAAAAACAACAATCTCCATGGTTGGTTTGAGCACGTTTCACAGGTTGAGAGAAGCTCATTCTTGTATAGAGAGTGGTTTGATAGAACTGCTCAAACCCAATGGCAGCCACACCTGCTAGCACACTTGCTCTTCCTATAAGTAGAAGAAAACCTGCAAATTTTGGAATAATCCTTATTTCTTCCAAGTGGCTCCATCTTGAATTGCAGAGGACACTTTGGCAATATTAAGGTAACTGATTTTGTAACATAAGGGAGTACTGATTGTTAAGAGTTTTCTTGGGAAATAAAATGTCTTATATCAGTAGAAGCCAGATGAAAAGACAGGGAGAAATTATTTGAAACATGCCATTATGCTTCTAGTTGCTGTTCTCCTGAAACACCTGAGGTAGGGCTGAGCGGTGAACTGGATGTGGGTCAAGAATGACAGACACCCAGTGGAAAGACCATGTGGTACTTCTAGAAGATTCCTATGGATGTCTACCCAATTAATGTTTCCTCATTGAGTATAATCTCAGGTAATGATTCATATCAGGGCATTAAACAGTGGTCTAGCCTATATTCCCACTAACATGCCATAACAAGAAACCACCTCAAAACTTTTACTTTCTAGCCCATTAATACATCTGTAGTTTGGGATACAGAGACAAGAAGTTTTCCTTGAAGAGTGGTACATCTTTCTTTTTATTTTTTTCTCTTTCTTTCCAAAATTGGAATCCCTGGTTGGGTATTTCAAAGGATTTTATCTTTTGCCCTCCTTTCAGTTGATTTTTATACACACAACATATGGAAAGCTTCCCATAAAATTCCAAATCTGTGTATTAACTTCTTAACTGTATGAAAAACTGTCCGATTCAATTGGGTGGTTGTAACCACAATAGAATAGGTTTATAACAAATATCTAAGTTGCTTTGGTAGAATGCTCAAACAGTTTTCTTGTGTCATGACACTATTAGAAAAAAAAACAGCAACAAGGAAACATGTCAGGTATTGTACCTGAACTGTTCAAAATCCAGTTTTCTGGAGCAAAAAGGATTCTTTTGTAACTCATAAGATAGAGAGGTGTCAGGCCCATATCTGTATCAAGCTCCACTATTCAAATGAAAGAGCTGGGAAATAGTCCTTCACTTCACTGGGGCAGGACAAAGGGATCAGGATTAGATCCAAATGCACAGTGTGGAGGAAGAGGATGAAGAGAGAAATGTGAGGAAGGCAGGAGAACTGATTTCTGAGTATGAGGCTGGAGAAGTGGGGTCATGCAGTGAGCAAAGAAGAGGTTATGCAGGAGGAGAAGCAGGAGTTTGTGGAGACAGCTTGGTACAGCCAAACATGCTGAATTGCCTGAACTGCTTTAAGTGGAGTCAGGATGCCAGTACCCACTGATCTCCACCCTCACATCACAAATCTCATAACTCCTCCTTTAAGCAGGCTTTCCTTTTACTCATATCTGCATTGCATGAAAAAAGAGTGCAAATCAGAATCCCTAGCCTTTTTCTTGTAAAATGCCACAATATGTTAAGAAAGATCCCTCTCGGAGAGCAGCACACACTCACCTCTAGCCCACGGGGTTTGGTACTATGCCATTTTACTGACACTGCACTGCTGATCTTAACAAACATGCCATGCTCCTCGTTATGGCAAGACATATGAACCACTTAGTGCCAAGAAAGGCCTAAATGCATCAAAGTTTGTGTTTTCATATGCACGTTGAGTAGAAAGTTTGGTGGCAGCAGTTAGTCCTCCCTCAGGGTGGTACAGTAGCAAGCAGGATGAAACTCGGAGCAGATGCATCTCATTCCCCCTTTGTTTGTCCTTGCTGCTCAGATAGTCCCATCTCTGAGCAAATAATGCCTTTTTATACTAATGCGTGCATCTCTTTAAGATGTCTCCTGAATTATTAATACCTGCAACCTTCAAAGGAAATTAACAGTGGAATTTGCCTCTGTACTCAGGGTTAATCTCCAGCGAGCTCACACCTCCTGACCTTGTAAACCTCAGCTTTGAGCATCTAAAATAAAATGCCACCTAGCAGGCCATTTCAAATGGATTGTTAATCCAGGAGATCTCTCAGGTCAAAGGCTTAGATTTAGCCTAGGCTCTCCTGCAGCACAACTGAAACACTCTGACCAGGTAAAGAGCTTTTGACCTTCAAAAAAAGGTCAGAAGCAGAGTTCATACTACTATATTTTATCAAACCTTCTCCAGATGCCTCTAAGTAAAGTTCTATTGCAGCACTCTGCTACAACCAGCCAGGCCCAACTGTACATGAACTCATAACAAGTGCTGGTGTCAGTAAACTGTCAGCTCACCTAATGCACTGGCCTTTCCTCAGCCTGAGGATAATGCTTTTTTACCACCTTCTCATCTCAGCCTTCCCACGCTTTCTTCTCCTAAAAGAAACTCTTCTAATGGTTAGATTTGATCTTTAGGGGTTTTTTTATTCGGTATTTTTGTTGGTTTATGGTTCTTTTTTTTTTTTTCTTTGGATTTTTTTTCCAAAGGACATTCTTATTTAATCATCTTCCACTGTAAATTGCTGTATCTGTCATATTTTCTACATGGCTACAGCTCTTCTAAAGAAGTCCACCACTGCAGATGAAAAATTCAAACATCACCTCACATACACTGTTCTTCACTGACAGTAGGGAAAAAAAAAAGTTAGCAAATGTTAAACTTTCTTATTTCAGGATTATTGTCTTTTTTTATTGTTTAGGAGTCTACCGTAAAGCAAATAACACATTCTTTATTCCTTGCCTCAAATTCCGCACTGTATTTTTTCCCCCATTGCTTTTAATAGAAACAAGGTTACCATCTTGCTGGGTATGCTTCTAAATAAGCAAACTTTTGGCACTGCTATCCAGCTCTTGTAGAAGGAGTAGAGTTGCTAATTAATTCTCTGCATCTGATAGATATCAAATTTCTATCAACCACAGTAGGATTATGGCTGGGAATGGTGTTTTGTATTCTATCCTATACCTTATTTTTTCCTTTCTCTTAGTTGTTAAAACTCATACATTGATGGAACCTCAAATTTGAATGTTTGGGAGTTTGCTGTCATTAAAGTAAACTCTCTTTGTCCCCGTGTCTTAAGATATCACCTAAAATAGGGAGTGCTTCTTCAATAGGAAAAGAGACTGAAAGGCAAAAACAAATATAGTGCTACATAAAGTTATTCCTTTTGAAGGCTGGGCAAGCAACAACAGAACTTAGGCAGGTATCCATCCTACCAAGAAAATCATTGCAGAAGTTCCCTTTTGCGGCATATTCTGTCTTACAGCATTTTAGTGATTTTTATTAGTAGGCAATGGTTAAAGGTTTTCTGGTCATGAGTTGAAACTGAGAAGGTAACACCAAGGTACATAAACACATCTTACATTAGGAAGATCAGCTTATTCATGCAATGCAAAGGAAGTCCTCAATGGCATTTAAATGCCGCAGTTTTACAATGGACAAAAAGGGCATTATTTCCCAACATAGCAATCAGTAAAGTCAATCTGCTTATTAAGCAACTCTCAGTTCCACAGTGTTATTTCTCTCAATAAGGCAAAAAGCTTTGTAAATTTGAAGAAAGGATTTGGCAAGTATATGCATAAGATTAGCATTTGTTGACTATTATCCAGGAAAATATTGTAAGAGAAAATATCAGCATTCTCATGCTTCAGACAAGATTGTCTTTGGAGGTCAATTCCCTTTATACTATTACACCAATATGGTATTACTGCAGTGATTTTATATGATCATATATTTTCACAGTGTGCAATCTTTACAAAATATCCAAGTAAACTGTTAACTTCAGAAAAAAGCAAATATATTTGTGAAGACTGTTTTCTTTTCTTTGAACATTTGTCAAATTTATTGAGAAATACCTATACTTCAGATTTTAGAGGGTTTTATAACATTTCAGAATATCATCACAAAACCTGGAGCTATATTTATTATTTTCTGTATTTTGTTCTGGCTAGTGAATATTCCCACAAAGCTTTGGAGACAAGGTGACCATACAGAGAATCTTTCAGTTAGGCTTCCTTATTCTGTGTTTTTCAGGAGCGTGCCTCCCTGCCTGTAAAACTGTTCTCATAGAATCATAGAAACATAAAATGGTTTGGGTTGGAAAGGATCTCAAAAATCGTCTAGTTCCAACCCCTGCCATGGGCAGGGACGTCTCCCGCTAGATCAGGCCACCCAAGGCCCCATCCAGCCTGGCCTTGAGCAAGAAGGGAGGAAGGGAGGGGGGGAATCTATGTACTGTAGAATCATAGTCTATGTACCTCAAAATCTACTTGTATCTGCAGACTCTTCAGCAAACATAGCAGTGCAAGAACAAATCCAGGGTGTAACTTTCTGTGTATGGTTAAAGGCCTTTAACCTCAGCATCCTATTATCGTTACTGTTTATAGATCATTACTTTGTAGTAATAAAGTATATATTTTAAAGAACCTCAGAGAAAGCTGGAGAAGAGTAAAACACAGTTAAAAAAAAATCCAACTGCTATATGAGCACTTTTTTCTGTATTCTTCTCCTGTGATTATTTCTGGGTTTGGCTATATCAGTATTTGTAATTATTTCAGTTTCATATCTTGTTTGCACTGTATTTTGATACAGCTGGAAACAGAACATGTCAAAAAGTATAAACTGGTCAACTCATTAAAGGAAATCCTACGCACACTTTTAACAAACTTTGTTCTTAGTAGACATTTGCCTGAGTAGAGGACAGATAGAGGTCATATTCCTATAACTGATGAACTGTAGTGCATATAGCAGCATGTATCCAGACACTTTATTGTTAATTTCTGAACTTAGTATCTTCTGACTCACATATTCCCAACACAATTACTCGGACACTGAATGGCATGTGGGAGCATATCTCAAAGGATGAACTGCTTCTTGGCTTGATACATTTGATTTCTAGAGGCAGGAGACACTGAAATTTTGCTGTGAAGGAAAACTCAGCTTTTAATTCTTTTTTTCTCTTGACCTCAATCAAAAATGTCTTGTATCTATATTTCTGACAGCTACAGAAATTTCTAAGGCTTTTGCAAATGTCAAAAAGTTTCATTTTGGTAGTGTCAAATTGTTTTAGTTTGCTGATGCTGAAATGTTTCATTTAATTATGTCAAACTGCTTTATTCTGTTAATATGAAAACATTATAATCGTCAATCTTCAGTGCAATATAGCTTTTAAAATCTTGTATCAATTCAATATAAAAATGAATACATATATAACAAAAATCAATTAATCAAAATGGTGCAGTCAAAATGATATGTTTTTACTTCATCAAAACAAAATGTTTGGACATTACCAAAATAAAAAAAGACAGCTGAAGTGATGTGTTTCGGCCCCTTTCCAATGAAAATTTCATCAAAATTGACACATTCTCCAGGAACATTTTGACGCTGATGAAACAACATGTCACAATGAAACATGGTTCTATTTACAATGTTTTTCCACCCTTAATTTTAGGGAAGGGAAACAATAGATCCAAAGGACTGGACACAGTGACACAGCAGAATTTTCAGCCATGCATTTACAGGTGCCTGGAGATACTAGCAATTAAAGTATTTCTGGCCACTCACATCTTTAATTCTCAGTCCAAAAATAATCCAATAACTTTCCTAAATTGTCCCTTAGGTGAAGACGACTCTGAAAAGGTTTGTCATTCCCCATTCTTTGCTACAGCGAGAGCACAGGAATAGCTGTAAGCATTTTATGACATCTGTCTCTTCTTGTATTCTTTATTTTATGATTGGTGATAATTTTCCCTCCCATACTCTTACCCTTCATGCCCCTTCTTCTCCTCATTTCCATGGCACAAAGGCTTGGGCAAGCTCTCTCTTACTTTCTCTATGACTATTCATAGGTCTAATTAAGTTAAATTCAGCTTGTCTGATTTGAGAAGTCTTATCAGGCATACTTACCTGTGCAAATAATATGCATAGACTGAAGTATTCCTCCTGAATACTAATTAACTATCATACAAGATACAAGAATTCATACATAATCAAATATCCAAATGCATCAGAAACCTCACAGAGAAAGAAAAAAAAAGAAAGGGGTAGAAGGAGGGGGGGAGAGCCTTAGAAAAGGTAACAAACAATAATCCTACACTAGCAATCCAGAGTAGCCCAGTAACCCCATCCACATTTCCTAATTCATGCTGTGACACTGCCTTCTCATCTTAACTGGGAAAGCTTAACTATTCCTTCACCTGGGCTGCAGAGACAGAAAGACTGAGAAGAAGGGATAAAAAACCCTAGATGGGTGATTCAGCATTCTTCATTTTCCAAGAACATATGTATAAACTGTATCTTGCAGAAAGTAAGTGAGAATTAATTCTGACTAGCTCTTTTAGAGAGACTACATTCTATGTCTCCCCTTCAGTCCTTTCTGATTTATAGTTCTAGAGCTTCTTACCTTAGATTATGACTGTCTCAGGCCATAGATTTATCTTTTCATGGACTAGTCCTCCTAATATTCAAAGAGTAACCTATCCAGTAGGATACAGACACAAGTAGGAAACTACCTTGAACCTGATGATCATGAAACAGCAGCCCAGGACTTCTCAATCTGGACAGCCCATAGGGGCACTCTGACTCTGGCAGTGTTACTGATCTTACTGCACCTAAACATATATGATGTAAATTTCAGATCTGAGCCTCTTGGCCAGGTGCTGCCTACAACCAAAAAAACAGAAAGGAATTTGGGGATAGGAATCCATTTAGCCTGTTTCTAGTATCTGCATTTGGGTGAGGTGAGTTGTACTCTAGGACAACCTCTTTCTCTCCTTTGAATGTATGGGACCTTAGTGCAATAATGACATTAATAGACATCCATGGTGACGATATCTCAAATATGGAGAGATAATTTCTTCACCAAGTTATCTAGGTGCACTATGCTGGTCGTAGGGTACCAACTTCATCCATATCAAGACCTGACACAAGTATGCCAGGGTTCCCTGTGTCCCTATGCCTGAGATTTCCTTTGAAACCAGGATGACAGGATGACACATACAGATGAGATCTGTATGTGAAAGGGCTGGCACCCACTGGACCATGCCAAAATATGAAATCAGGAAGTTGTTGGTACAATGTGACAGCTTTTTTGGATCTTCACAGACTTCTGTATCCTGATGTATGAAAACCTGGAGCACCAACACCTACAAAGCACTCCAATCAGTGCACCTAAATTATCCCAAGCTTTCTTCCCACATGCTTTTCATTACCGCCTAATATTTTTACTGTTAAGTAGGTCAATTCTACCTCTCTCTTAACACTTCACCTAACTCCACTGGCTCTGTACAATGAGGATTCAATCTAAGAAGCTTTTGCTACTATGAACCTTAATTTTTCCCTTCCACAGTTTCAACTATTTCTTCTTATCTCTTCATCTTGTGACACAGTTCACTAAGTTTTCCTTCTGTCATTTACATTGCTATTATGAATGCATCAGGCTATGATCAAATCGTTCTCACCTATCAATCTTCTGATAATTTCTTTTGTCTATATTTGTATTTTCTCCATTTTTTCCCAATAATTTCTCCTTTCTTAAACCCAGTACAGAAAAAAATGTACTGTTCTGCAAGGCTACACAGAAGGTCACTGTTACCTCCGCAGTTTTGCATAAGATTCTATAAAATGTATAATCTGAACTATGTAGTCTAGCTAGACCTTCCTGTGCTCTGCTATGTCTCCCCATTCTCAGACTCACAGTATCCAGTTGTCTTTTTTGATCTTCTTACAATGACAGAAATTTATTTTATTGTAATCCTCCACTGCATAGTCATGGATGTTCATCATATCACTGGACAAAGGGACATGACAATTTTTATACTCATGTAAATTCTGCTTTTATTTTGCTCTTATACAAAGTGGTTTGTACAAAATCAAAATCCTAAAACTTCTGATAGGAACATAGTATGGGAAGACCTACAATTACACCTTGAGTAGAGAATGGTTGTCTTTTTGTCTAGTTCTCACTGCAATAATGATTTCTATTTTGACACTTAAAAACAGAAATCCTCCCTTCTGCCACCTTCCCTGCCCTTAAATAGGGGAATATTCTAATATCCAGTGCTGTTAATCATGGAGAAATGCACACAACTATAAGCAATGTGTAAAGATAAAAATGTTGCATAAATACCAGTATTTTAAGGACTGTGTTAACTGGATAAACATCCAGAAAAAGTTGACTGATAGAAACAATGATGGAAAGAATTTGCCTGATGGCCCAATGTGAGTGACTAGTACATGGATGTATTATATGGATGACCTAGGAGGATGGATGGATGAGATGAATCAGCAGACAGATGGATTAATGAATGGACTGTAGCTATATTGAAGGGAAAGACAGATAAAAGAGACAGAGAAATAGGTGTAAGTATCCTCACAGAATTTTTTCTGCCAGTATGAGTCCTGATATATCTTTTTGGCAATCAACTGGTTAAGTACAGCTACTTCTTAGATGCACAAATGGGTTCACCCCACAGAGATGCAAAGAAAATGAGAACAGCCTTTGAAAAGAGGGAATCAGAATTTAGAATTGACAGCACAGAAAAGTATTAATGAGAGGAACACTGGCACTAGATTAAATCTTAGCGGAAGACCTACTTACAGCTATAACAAGGAAATACTTAGAACAAAGTTTCAGGTAAAATGAAATCCCTTATATACTTTTCTTTGCAGTGAAACCCATAACTTAGATGTATCTCTTATTTCACTTAAGTTTTCCTAAAGCCCAGTCACACTTTTTAAAGATCAGGATTTCACATTTTGGACCTTAATGACATTGAAACTTAACAAGAACTGGATCTTCCAAGTACATATGTGATGCAGTTGATTCACCTGTACTAACACCAAGGATGCAATGTGGTGATATGCAGTTTCTCCCCCTAATGCTAGCATCGCTGCCAACAGTTTTCATTAACAGAACTAGGTTGTTCAAGAAGCCCAAATTTGAGCAGTCTCTGCTTTAAATGCCCCCAAGGTGGTAGTACTTTTGACAGCACATTTATTAATTCATCTCATTTTGATTTTCACTGCCCTTGTGCATGTTGCACAACTATTTGTGGGATTTTAGCCTCCTAAGTAGTAATCCTGAATACCTCCTACTCAAGTCAGCCATGTGAAATGATCAGAAGCTACCACCCCTTAAGTCCAGTAGCCTTCCCTGTATAACTCCATGCTAGCAGCTCTTTAGCGATACACTGTCATATTAATGCTAGAGATAAGACACAGCTTAAGCATTTAGTAGCCAGCTACTGGTTCAACTGTGTTTGCATATAACCTTTCAGAAGAGCTAAAAATAACTGATACAAGCCCACAACAGATTTTCACTTATTTGAATTAAAAATTCATTCTATTGAAGCACATGTATTCTTTGGCCAGTATTCCCCCCAAAAAATTATGTATTTTGAGTTGTCTGGGAAACTCAGACTGACAGAAGTGAGAGGACAAGATTCTTTCTACTTATATAAAGAAAGTCTTTGAGGGAATAAATATGGTAAAAATTGCATTTTTCAGTTGATTTTGATGACCCTGTTCTCAATTAAAGTCAAATATGATTTTTGAGGCTATTAATTTCTACATCATTTTAAAATCTTGCTGGATGTGAGAAGCAACATTTCAGAAATGAACCATGGTACTTCCCATTATATGCTCTCTGTATGTCTTCTGAGTCATTTCTGATTAGCTTTTGAAAACATATTGTTAACAATAAAGAGAAAGCCAGCTGTGTCATCTTTTTGTCTTCTGAGAAATGCAAAATTGATAATGACCAGTTGATTTCTGATTCCTTTCTATTTTTCACTGCAATTGTGAGGTGGTACATTTTTCATGCTTTTGGCAGGGTTACCTTTCTGGCAGGATGAAGAAATTAATTTTAGGTTGGAAGCCAAATATCAAGTTAACTGAGGAAGGATTCTGGCAAAATGCGAAGATGATTTTTTTTTTTTTATTATTTTATTTTGGCTTTAACCACACAGAAGGGGGAGGGGGAACACACACACACAAAAAAAAAACCCCAAATACAGAGACGGGAATTTTTGTTTTCTAAATTTACTTAAGCCATATATTAAATGTAATTTTTCTGATGATAAGAGATGTTGCAGTAACTGCTGTGACAATAGATGTCATTTTCTTTTTCTTCATAAAGCAGTTACATCAATGTTCCTTCCTTCATTTCCTTCTTTGAATATGACCTGTTCTTCTCTGTCTCAAAAATAAGACTTCATCTTCCAAATCCCCAGAATAATTGTCTTCTTTGCGTCTGTCTTGCCATAAATGGACTTCTGTTCATCCTGGGATAACAGCTGGATCCTCATGTGCCCATCTGTTTCTCTCAAACAACCATTTATTTCCAGTTATACGTCATAATACACATGAATACATACATGAATCAGGAAACACCCTGGGTATACCAAGCCCATATCTCAATTACAAATGGACAGCTATTAGATATTAGCAATTCCCTCCCTATGACTATCTGAAACAATACAAACTGAAACATTACTGCATATGGTAAAAAAAAAAAAAAGCTTTTATTTTGTGTAGAAACTTGGAAGTTTCTACTCTAAAACTCACAACCAAAATAATTTCATCTCAGGCTGTTGTTTCTGTTCCACATATGAAGAGTGGTTGAGAAGTCTTGAGATCCCTCATGTCACACAGTTGAACTCATTCTCCTTATTAGTGTGGTCTTTTTTGGCAGAGGAAGCTGCACATCACTTACTATATAATTTATTACACACTGATCTTAAATTTGAAGTAAAGTTTATAATAATTTCTGTCTTCCACCTCAATCTTCACTTTTTGACTTTTATAAAGTGCATTCTCTTCAGGGATCAAACAACACAGACATGCACATGCACACATTTATAAATAGCCTAAAAAAATTTACCTAATAAAAATCTAAATTCTCTAGTTGCTGAAAAACTATTTCTGATGGGAAAAATGTAGATAGTTTCTAATTTTTCAGTCTTCCTGTAAATGTCATTGCCTGCTCAGCCTGGATTAATCTGAATATTACTGTGACTTGAATGTCATCGAACTGATTGCTGAGGTTGGCAGAAGCAATGGTGGCACCTGGTCAGCTTCTGGTGTTAAAAACAAATGAGTACCAGAATAATTATGCTTTATTGTACCTGGTAATTCCTCCTGTAAAATACCTTAATAAATTGATTGCATGTTTCAAGCAAACCTTGATGAATATTTACAAAGGGCACATGGAAGTTGTTATTAAAAAGCAATTAGAAGGAGAGAGGAACAGTGGCAGGAAGGCTCAGTGGGGAAACCTTAATGGTGGGGGGTTTAAGATTTGGTTTGCCTTATCTTATTGACATTTTAATTACAATGTACTTATTTGATTTTCATTACAGTCTCACACTTTATCTGAATTAATTTTCACACTTGGTTAAGGAGAAGTCATTTTTGTTACACGCCACAATGAGGCAGTGCCACTTTCTTTGCTTTTATTCCTCAGACCTGAATATACAAAATCCTCATCTTCAGATCTGCTGGAGTTGGTCCTGAGTGTGCCGTCTAAGTGATTTTTCTGGTGGGGTCTTCAAACAGCAGGGTCCAGCAGAGAAGTGGCTCTATGGCTTGTCAAGTAGGTCCTGTGATTCTGCAGGAAATTGAGGCTTTAGCCAGGTCTTTGCAGACACAGTTAGTCTGTTAGTTGATATAAGATACGGATAGCATGGAGAAGCTGACAACATTTTTCAGCCTAGTACTGTTCTAAATGTTGGAAATGTCAAATCATAACTGAAATAAACTTCACAATAAACAAAACCGGTGTATAATGTAATGCCCAGTTACCCTCCCTTCCCCCTCCTCTAACTCGCAAATAGGTTTTAAAAACAAAAAATCAAAGTTAGGAAGCTGGAGGATTTGACTTATGAAAAAAGGACTAAAATAAAACAAGAAGTATAATTACTAATTAACAATTAGCATAAGTTTGCACAGCCCTCCAATAAACTCAAGCACTTTGTAATTCCTGTAGATACGGACAAGGAGATCTAAATGGTTAGGAAGACTGGGAGTGAGATACCAGTACCAGCATATGAAGAACATAAAATCTAAAGAGAGAGAAGAATTGGGCAGGATATGAGTAATTTTCATGGGATTAAACAGCAGAAGGGCTGGAGCCTGAATCCCACATGATGCCAGGCAGACTCAAAGCTGCTTCTTCAGGCAGTGTTCTCACTTCTTTTCCTTGCAATAATGCAGCCAGATGGGCAATGGCTGGTAGTTTACTCTGGGCCCAAATGTAGAACTAACAAAAAGGATTTTCTGAATTCTTCTCAGTTAGATTTTGTAGAACTCACTAAGGAATCTCTTACAAAATGTTTTTGGTTTTATTTCAGAATAGTTGCAGGGGGATAGGAAAGAAAGTGTCTTTCATGGAAATTCTTGTAAAAAAAACAGATGACCAGACCTAGAATGTTTTAACTGGGAAGCCATGTGGCAGTATCTCATGGAAGAGCTCATGCAGATTAGTTATGTCCTTTCTGTACATGCACGCAAGGTTTATAGGCCAGACATCTGCTCTGGCAGGACAGCAGAGCAATCACCACCTTTTTTCTCTAGAAGAGATTGCAGCACATCATAGGAAAGATGAACAACCACCCATCTCCATTCACAAGGCTGGAAGGGACCATGAAGACCACAGATAAATAATAAAAGCTTTTGTGTAGCATTCTCCACACCACACTCTTGTCTAAAATGATCTGGGATTTAAAATTGAGAGACAGCAGTGAATATAACATGCAGGTAACATTAAACCAGGCTAAAAAGTGAAAAATTAACAGTTTTCACTTGTGAGTCTAGTAAGAGACTTTAAAGAAAATTAAGAAAGAGACAAGCAAGGTGACAAGCATGATTCTAGCAGAGATGCAAGTTCTACTTAGGAAACTGTCAGCCTCTGGCCTGGACAGGCATACCCTCTCCTGAGTGGAAAACTGGTTGGATGGCCAGGCCCAGAGGGTGGTGGTGAATGGTGTTAAATCCAGCTAGAGGCAATTACAAGTGGGATTCCCCAAGGCTCAGTGCTGGGTCCAGCCCTGTTCAATGTCTTTATCAATGATCTGGATGAGATGATCGAATGCAACATAAATAAGTTTGCAGATGACACTAAGCTGGGTGGAAGTAGGCATCTTGACTCGTATCAGAAACTGCGTGACCAGCAGGTCCAGGGAGGTTACTCTCCCTCTGTACTCGGCACTGGTGAGACCGCACCTCAAATCCTGTGTTCAGATCTGGGCCCCTCATAACAAGAAGGATGTTGAGGCTCTGGATCGAGTCCAGAGAAGAGCGATGAAGCTGGTGAAGGGGCTGGAGAACAAGTGTTATGAGGAGCGGTTGATGGAACTGGGGTTGTTTAGCCTGGAGAAGAGGAGGCTGGGGGAAGACCTCATTGTTCTCTACAACTACCTGAAAGGAGGTTGTAGAGAGGAGGGAGCTGGCCTCTTCTCCCAAGTGACAGGGGACAGGACAAGGGGGAATGGCCTCAGGCTCCACCAGGGGAGGTTTAGGCTGGACATCAGAAAAAGCATTTTTCACAGTAAGGGTCATTGGGCACTGGAAGAGGCTGCCCAGGGAGGTGGTTGAGTCACCTTCCCTGGAGGTGTTTAAAAGACAGGTGGATAAGGTGCTCAGGGATGTGGTTCAGTGGTTGATAGTGGTCGATGATCCTGGAGGTCTTTTCCAACCTAGTGATTCTGTGACACAGTGATACGAAGCAAGGCAGGACCTTCTTCTAGGCAGCAAGAATTCCAGAGAAGCTCACATGAAGAGCAGTAAGCCATGAACAGACAGCAACACAAGCCACAGTAAAAATGGGAGAGAAACCGGGAAGGTCAGTGTAGATCTTTGGAGGACAGTTTGGTACCAGGATTATGAGCAGACAATGGCAGTGCTTCCCTAGCCCAAGTTCTTTCTAGGCTATAGCAGCAGACCTGTCAGATACTCAGAACAAAAGAAGGATCAAAATAATCTGCGGTATTTTAGCAACTGTTTGACAGAGTCCTGATGAGGAAAGCCTGGAGAATGTTGGTAATAAAATCAGCCCAGAGCTTGAACAGATGTCCAGCTCTGGCTCCTTTGGTGCAACTTTTCCCTCCAGTAGAGCCATGAGCATATGTTTGTTACTTTCCTACTTTTCTGTTATTATTTTTCTTTAAGGTGAAAAAAAGTTTTACTCCAAGGCAAACGTCACTCCCATGTGTATGAGTTCCGTCCTCATCCAAAGCACTTTTTCCCAACAACCTATAAATCCTCAGAAAAGCTAAACGTAACAAAACCTTATGGCACTTTTCATATAAAATGCACAGGCTTCTGGCAACTAATATAGTAGAAAATTATCATCACTGTAACACTGCTTAGTTTTATGGTATGTTAAACTACTGATGTACTGATTCAAGAAAAATGCCCTCAGCACACAACTCCATGCCAAGGCATTCTTTGATATATGGAAAAGCTGGCTTTACCAAGGATCTGCAGTACCATACAATAAGGTCTAATCTTTACTCATATTAGAATCTGTCCATCTTCTTTACTATGGTATCTAGGGATCTTTTATGATACCAAATGTGTAACAGTTTTTCAAATAAGCATGACCCCTAACACTCTGCACATAAAGTTGTATGTAAGTCTATAAACTACTGTCCAACATCCCTGCCCCCAAAAGCTGAGAGGAATGCATTGCAGGATATTAATCCAAATTATTGTAAATCCAAACCACTGCCTGACACTTCAACTGAAAATCCATTTAGTGGTCAGTGCAGTTAACTGAACACTGATATAATCTGCTGGTCATAGAAAATGTTATTTTGATTTCTGCAGAGTTTCATTCCAGGATAGAGGTTTCCAGGTATTTTCAGGAGCACAAGAAATGTGATGAATTGGCATTTGAGTTGACAAAGCTTTGGTTATTTGGATCTAGTTTCCTAGAGGGAAAATGTTGCCCTAGTTGATTTTTGAATACTAAACAGAAACACAGTTCTGACCAATTCCTGCCTTACAAACAGCAAATGAACTGGCATGGTTATGAAATGGATTAGTAAATGCAAGGGAACATGCAAGTATGTCACTTTTCTAGATGTATTTCCTATTGCAACTGGTGAATGAGCCAACTAGGGAAGGTGCCCTACTGGACCTGTTTGTGAACAGGGAAGGACTTGTGGGTGATGTGATGGTTTGAGTCTGTCTCGGACATAGTGATCATGAAATGATAGAGTTTTTGATTCTTGGGAGAACTGAGGAGGGGGGGTCAGCAGAACCACTACCTTGGACTTCTGGACGATGGACTTTGGCCTGTTTAGGAGACTGGTTGACAGAGTCCCCTAGGAGGAAGGACAAAAGAGTCTAGGAAGTCTGGACATTGTTCAAGGAGAGAGTATTAAAGGCACAGGAGCCATCTCTACATGCCAAAAGATGAGCCAGCTGGGAAGAATGCTGGCCTTGCTGAACAAATAGCTTTGACTGGAACTCAGAAAAAAGGGAGAGTTTATGACCTTTGGAAGAAGAAGCAGGTAACTCATGAGGATTACAAAGATGTTTTGAAGTTATGCAGGGAGAAAATTAGAAAGGTTAAAGCCCAACTAGAACTTAATCTTGCTACTGCTGTAAAAGACAATTAAAAATGTTACTATAAATAAATTAGCAACAAAAGGAGGGCTAAGGGCAATCTCCGTTTATTGGACACAGGGAGAAACGTAAAGTCAAAGAGTGAGGAAAATGCTGAGGTACATAATGCCTTCTTTGTTTCAGTCTTTAATATTAAGACCAGTTGTTCTCCAGAAACCCAGAACCCTGAGCTGGAAGACTGGACAGAGAGCTGGAACCTGGATTGAGAGCAGAATGGAGCACTCATAATACAAGAAGAAATTGTTAGTGACCTGCTACGTCATTTAGGCACACACAAGTCTATGGTACCAGATGAGATCCCCCCAGAGATACTGAGGGAGCTGGCAGAAGTGCTCACCAAGCCACTTTCAATCATTTATCAGTAGTCTCGGCTAAATAAGGTGGTCCAACTTGGGTAAGAGATAGCAAATACAATGCAAATCTACAAGAAAGACTGAAAGGAGGATCCTGGGAACTACAAGACTGTCTGTTTGATCTCAGTGCCGGGGAAGGTTATAAAGTGGATCATCTTCAGCATCAGCATGTGCCGTGAACAGGATTTCCAGGTGATCAGGCTTAGTCAACATGGGTTTAGAAAACGGAGGTCCTGACTAACCTGATATTCTTCTATGACAAGGAGACCCACTAGTAAATGAGGGAAAGCCTGTGGTTACTGTCTCCTTGGATTTTAGTAAAGTCTTTTCCTTTATTTTAGTAAAACCATTTCCCACAGCATTCTCCTGGAGAAACTGGATGTACATGGCTTGGACAAGTATACTCTTCACTGGGTAATAAACTGACTGCATAGTTTGGCTCAAAGCGTTGTGGTGAACAGAGTTAAAATCCAGTTGGTGACCAGTCACAAGCGATGTTCCCCAGGTCTGAGTGTTGGGGCCAGTTCTGTTCAATATATTTATGATGAATGGCTGCAAAACTTCCCAGCAGGAAATGACTTGGGGACATCAGTTGACAACCAGCTGAACATGAGTCAAAAGTGTGCCCAGGTGGACAAGCACAGCAGCATCCTGGCTTGTATAAAATAGTGGCCAGCAGGTCTAGGGAAGCACCTAAAATACCCTGTTCACTTTTGGACCCCTCAGTACAAGAAAGACATTGAGTTGATGGAATGTGTCCAGAGGAAGGCAAGGAATCTGGTGAAGGATCTGGAGCACAGGTCTTATGAGGAGCAGCTGAGGGCATTGAGGATGTTTAGTCTGGAGAAAAGAAGGCTGAAGGGAAACCATATTGCTTGCTACAACTACCTAAAAGAAACTTGTAGTGAGGTCAGTCTATTCTCCCAAAGGTCTAGTGATAAGTCAAGAGAAAATGACCTCAAGTTGCACCAGGGAAGGTTTAGATTGGATATTAAGGAAAAAATTTGACCAGAAGGGTTGTCAAGAATTGGCACAGGCTGACCAGAGAGATGGTTGGGTTACTATCCCTGAAGGAGTTTACAAAATGTGTAGATGTGATCCTTAGGGACATGGTTTAGTGGTGGACTTGGTTAAGGTTTGGACTTGGTGATCTCAAATGCCTTTTCCAACCTAAACTATTTTATCATTCTAGGGTATACTCCAGGGTCAATACTGGGTCTTATCCTGTTTAACATCTTTTATAATGATCTGGATGTTGGGGCAGAGTGTAACATCAGTAAATTTGCTGATGGCACAGAATTACATGGCAAGTGTCTCCAATCAGATGAGTAATTGCCTAATATTCCCTCTGATAAGGTCTTCATCATCCAGAAATTTTATCAGCCTTTTAAGTTTCTCTTTCCAGCTGTTGAATAAGGTAAAACTTTCCACTAAACTGAGCTTGTAAAGTTATTTACTAGGAATCACATAAGGATTGTGAATCAACAAGCCTGTATTGATCCAGTCCACTCAGTTAAGTTCTTAGAAAATGAGGAAATGAGAATAAGTCTAAATTTTATAGTCTTCCTTGGGACGAATATTGTACTTTTGGAGAAGTCACAGTTGGTACAAGGAATTATTACATATTTTGTATATGCTTCCATGAATAGAAGTGACTCATTAGAAGTAGAATTATGCCATCCATTCACCCAAAAAAAATCAGATACTGTAGGGTTTTTCAAAGATAATCCTACCATTCCCCAAGTAAACATCATTTACATCATACATCCGGTGATGCCTCACTCCTTCATCTTTTTTAATATAAATCAGTGCAGCTCTGCAAATCATTTCAATTTATTTCCTGTGTCCAAATATAGTTATTCTATTGTCTTACTTGTCCCTTTGCTACAGTATGGCAATCTTTAAATATTTCCTTACACATTCATAACTAGTAAATACACTCAAATATCCACCTTCTCTCTTCTCAGTATTTAGACCTTACCAACCAATCTTAAATCCTACTAGGTACATATATATTGTATATTGTGTTATGTCTTTGATTCCAGGTGTAACAAAGCATGTGTGAGTGCATTGCATATTTCTTTGTTAAATAAAGATCAGTGCACACTTCCAAATATACATACAGATACCCATATGTGAATGTGTTCATATATTTTTTTATACCTTACATATATAAATACATGTCTAAGTGGGAATGTGTCTGTCTGTGAAGTCCAGATTACCAAAGTGGCAAAGAACATGAGGTTACCTTATTTTTAACCCTGTTTGAAGTACCTGGAATTTACAGTCAACAGCCCTTTGAATATCTGCCCCTTTTCTGATTTTTCAGTGTTGGCATTCAGACAGATATAATTGGGAGAAATAGGTGTTTTGCCCAATGAATGCCTATTCAAACACACACATACAGAGCACAATGATGTTTATGTGTATGTGTCCCTATGCCTGCATATAAATATATGAATACTATTCAAATATGTGTGTGTATAATAGCAATCATGTAGTCGCTCAATCTTTTAACTGGAATCTTGAAAGCTCTGGAGGAAAATTAATGCATTCTATTTCAATATAATTCATTTTCCCCATTTCAATACTAAACCAGTCATGACTTAAAGGTCATATAGCAAGACAGGGAAAGACTTTGACATACTGCTCAGATCTCCAATATTAAAGCTGTATGTGACTTTCCAGCACAATTAGACAGACATAAAAGTAGAATGATCAATAATTACAGTTGCAGATTTACATCAGTAGAGAAAGCAACATACAAAAAGCCCACGAACTGAAATGCACAGGGAGCCAACTTTCTATAAGTTGGCAACTTGCTGTAGCATCACCGCATCCCAACAGCCACAGCTACCCATAGGAAGATGCCACTGCACCACTAAGGAGCTGGTTTGTTCTGGCTTTTTATTCTCTTTCCATTTACCTGTATTCAAAGTTGCTTCTTTAGAGACACCTGCAACTTCTGTCTTTTGTGATAATGCATGAACACGCATGGCTTTGAGAGCTATTTATGTAATATTTCCATTAACAAGCTGTAATTAAAACATCTAATTAAAAAAGCAGTAATCTATTTAACTGGTTTGTTTTTTTTTTAAAGAAAGCCTAACGGAACTGTGATTAAGTTCCTCTGTTAGATGAGCATTATGGCTTTTCATACAGCTCTTAATTACTCAACCCAAAATGTTAAATAAATTAAATTAAGGACATAATTTTATTTTTCTGAAAAGAAATAAAATAACACATGCTAGAGTAAAAAGCTGTTCCAAAATATCCATTAATATAGCAGGGATTATTTTTAATGAATTGTGCACTACAACCTAGACAAAAGCTGACTAATGATGTAAAATATAATGAATAAAGTCTTTCACTTATTAGACAAGTAAATTATTGTACTTTTAATTCCTAGCATGTGCCTATTCTTAGAACACAGGAACAGCCCTTTAGGGTCACAGCAGTGGTCCCCCTAAACCAGCACTCTGGTCCCAGCTGGGGTAAGGTGAGAGAACAACCAGGGAGAGCTCACAGGCCTGGACACTACTGTTGCGTTTCCTCAGTGCTCACTTTTGTTGGGTTGGGGTATTACAGAACAAATCCCTGCTTGTGCCTTTAGTTCCATTCATGGATCTATTGTCTGGAAATTTGTGCAGTCTCACTTTTAGCCTGCTGATCCTGTCTGCATCTGGGCCAGCTGGGCCAGGAGCTTCAAGAAGTTCCCTGTCCACTGAGTCAAGAGATGCTTTTTTACCTGTTTTAAGCTGTTACCCTATTAACTTCAGTCAAATGTACTTTAGTGCCATTTTTGCAAGATTTAATGAATAACAATTCTGCATTTACCTTGACTGTGATCTGTATCTTACTATAACCTTATCAGAAATATTATTTTTACTTTGCCTCTGAAATGAAATTCTGTTATAAACTATTATCAGTCATACAATTCTAGCATTCATGGCTTGTATATTGAATTGAAAGACATCAAGAAATGATGAAACTACAGTACATAATAGAAAGTTACATCTTTAACGTATTTACCCCAGTAGAAAGCTGTAGGAACCATGATCAGACCATCAGATTCCATCTCTTCACTCAAGTGAATATACTATGAAGTGGTAATGCACAGAAATGGAGGCACTAGTGTCACATAATTACACACACACAGAAAAATACCAACTACATGTGACATCTTCAAGTAACAGAAACCAAATTCTTAATGGGTTTTAGGATTTGCCAGCGATTCTGGAGCAAACATTGCTATCTCCCCACACATTCCCCCCCCCTAAAAAAAAAAACAAAAACCAAACCGAGAAATATTTAATGTGAATTTAACACAAAGGACTCATATTTACTTCTGAGCATTATTAATAGAGCTTTTAACACTGCCTAGGTTGAAGAAAGTGAAATTCCTCCCATTAGAAATTTGTGTTAAAATAGACCCTATTTTAAGTTTCCAGTTACTTCTCCTAAACATAATCATTCTTATCAACATTTCCAAGGTCTGTTGCCTGCCTTCATTTTCACTAAGACAAACATTTTTGAAGGCAAAGGTCGATCAGCAAAAAGAGGGTGTAGTTTCCAAGAATGAAATAATGACTTCTTCTCAGGCTAAAAAAATACACTTGTACTCTACTGAGACACTTTGGTACCTCTGTTCTTTACAAAATCTGAGAGGAATTAGCCACTTTGTAGGAAAGATACTAGACACCAGTCTAAAACTCCCAATCTGGTCATGCTCAGTCCTGATATGGTGGAGCACAGTGCACAAATTTGCCTCGACTGTTAAAGTTGCTGCAAATGCAAGAGGGGCTCCTCGGGCAGCAACCTCCCAAGAGAACCAAGCACACACTATCCTGGAGCTCTGGGCATTGTGATAAGGTTTGGGGGTTTTGGCTGCTAAAAGGCACAGTATCACAGCAGACACAAGGGCTGAGGGCGACAAATATACTGCATTGCTCAGTATGTCCCTGCTACTCACACACAGGCAGCATGATGGGAAGGGAAAGGTCACTAAACTGAATGCAAATGCTTGAGGAAGAAGAGAAAATCAAGGGGAGGTAAAAAGGGGAGATTTGTGGAAACCAAACACAACCCTGCAGTTCAAGCTTATTTGCAGACCTGGTTGGTTTGTACCCATATTTTTTACCACTTTAGGGTTTGCTTCACTGCCAAGCCCAACAAGAATAAACAAATTAGGCCAAGGGAGAATGTTGTTGCATAGTTTGAGCACAGACCAGCGATATGTGAAATGAATTTGTGTATACTTAATCTTAGCCAAATGAGGCTGTCAGATGCTTGCTTCTCCAACCTGCCTCAGCACTTTATACCAAGAGGAAAATGTTCCCTTAGTGTAAAGCACAAACAAGTGAAACGAAAAACCATGAATGCAAATATTTATCATTTTCTTTCTCATTAGCATTCCTTGCTCAAAAGCCAGAACGTGCTGCCTGTGCCTCCTCCTTCTTTGTAAGTGGCTTGACTCCCTTTTGCTCTTCCCAGAGGCAGCAACTAATAGCTACCTGTCGTTTGAAGTTGTCATGTGCAAGTGCTCTAGAGGAGAGTAGGAACGGGTTTGAGGATTTCCCTGTGACACGCACCCAAACTTCCAGGAGCTGTTGCCCATATCTCACCCTGGGAGTTTGAAGCTGGGTTGTGAGTGAAACCACCAGCTCTGCAGTGATTTCAGTGATCTTAGGCTGACCTTCAAGGGTCTGGAAGTACCGCTGATTCCTGAGTGGGCCCTGACCACCACTCAAGGCAAAGGAGACAAATCACGGTTAGATACAGCTCAAACTGAGGAAGTCAGGAATTAGATTTTGATGCTGAGCTTTGAATTGCAGGAATTTGGGATTGAGATTGCAAAAGAAAATCTTGACAGATTCCTATTCTCATTTACAAGACAACAGAATCCTTTAAACAGAGCTGATATTCTTACTTGGATGTAAAATCCTAGACACGTTCATCCAGTATGGGCTTCCTGAGGAGTGTTGGATTAATATATGGTTCAGCCTGGTTTTTGATCCATGTTGTTTCCTTTCAAAAGAGCCCTTCTGCAAATCTCCCACACAGAACGCCTGCAGTTCTCCCATATCAATTGAACCAGGGAAGATATATCCAAAATTTCATAACCATGCTCTCTGGTCCAGCACCATCTGGTGCTCCCAGAAAACACTGAAGCAGTCGGAGCAGGGAGTGGCAGCCATGTGCTGCACGTTTGGATCCACTTATTGTGTGCTACCTCTAATGGAGTCTGTTCAGAAGTGACTAATGTTCCAAAGGTAAGGACATTTCTGCAGGCAGAGACACCTTATTTGAAAAAAGGAAGAGCATTTGCTTGGATACCTAGGTCATGATCTCAAGTTTCTAGGGTTATCTTCCTAACAAAGGAAAAGAAGAAATACTATTTGGTGGTGAAAGAAAGAGAAATAATTAGAAATTTATTTCATACATTCCTTGCCTTTTTTGTGTGTGTGTGTGTGTGTGTGTGTGTGTGTAAGAGAGGGCAAGCTTATTCTGTTTTTCTAGGAAATAACAAGCTCTAAAAAGTCCATTGTAGGCCAGCAACTCATAATACAAGAGCATCAGCTAATCTGAATATTGCTGGATATCTCAAAGGTAGGAGTACATGGTATTTGCTCATGCTAGAGAAGGGCTCACACAGCTCGTGTACTTAAGCTGCTCTCAGAAATTCCTTGCAGAAGCAGTTCCCTGTCTGTTACCAGCCTTGTCCAAGTCCCATCATGTGTTTACTGTGGTAGCACCTCCTTTAGGACTACCGAGAGGATCTTAATGGATCACAGAATCACAGAATCGGAAAAGGATCACAGGTTGGAAAAGACCCACAGGATCATCCACTCCGACCATTCCTATCAACCACTAAACCATGCCCCAGTTCACCTCGTCCACCCATCTTTTAAATACCTCCATGGATGGTGACTCAACCACCTCCCTGGGCAGCCTGTTCCAGTGTCCAATGACCCTTACTGTGAAAACCTTTTTTCTGATGTCCAGCTCAAACTTCCCTGGCAGAGCTTGAGACCAGTCCTTCTTGTCCTGTCCCCTGTCACTTGGAAGAAGAGGCCTGCTCCTTCCTATCTACAACCTCCTATCAGGTAGCTGTAGAGAGCAATGAGATCTTCCCTCAGCCTCCTCTTTTCAAGGCTAAAATGACCTACTAATGACCTACTTCTCACCTTGCGCTGATCTCCCACTCTTGATGTCAATTAAGTCATTGTGGTTTGAACTGATGAGCTCTGAGGTCAGAACTATTTTCTTACAAGGAATTTTAAACATAATACAATGAAAGAAATGGAGGCTAAACACCAGGAAATAGCATTATAACAATAAAAACATTGTTCAGGAACAGATTGTCTGGTGAAGATGTGGAATATTCAACAGTGGAGACTTTGAAGCATGGTTTAGGTAAGAATTTGCCATGCATATAGTATAGTCCTTTCCAGCGCTATTTTCTGTGATTACTCACTTCTTGTTAATCATATTTAACTAAGCTGTATAACAATTTTGGCAGTACTTCAAACATCATATTTGACATATGAAATTTGATTTATTGCACACATAGGCTGCTTCACTCTCCTTAATTCTTTTTGCACTATTTACTGGACCTAAATTTCACAGACCTGTTTACCCATCTATTAATTAAATTTTTCCCAGGATCCCAAGGAGCTATCATTTTAAGACCCAGCAGTACAACATTTGATTTACTCCATGAAACTTGGTAGCAGGCAATGAAAATATGTCAACAGAGTCTCAAAACAAAGATCATATCAAGGGAAAATATGGCCATGAAGCCAGCTGGTCCTTTGCAAAGTTCATCACATTCTCTGTATAAGTATGCCTGGGGGAAAGAGAAAGAGCAAGGAAGTAAGATTTTTGTGGGAGCCAAAAGTTTCATTAATCTCAAGGAAAAATGAGAAATAATGAAGCTCTTCATCCTTCCAGACAAAATCAGGAACCTTCATATAAAGTAGAGACAAATTTGGAAGTACTAATTATATTGCTATATTGCTAAATGTAATTTTTTTCCTTTCAAAATATAATGATATTAAACACACAGGAAACAGGAAATCTAACAAGTTGCATATAGAAGTTGAAATGGATTTGTTAAGTTACATTGTGCAAACAAAGAAACACAAAATGAGAAAAGATGAGAACAACGACAGGCAGAGGGGAGGGGAGGGGAGGGGAGGGAGAAAATCTCAATTTTGCTATCTGTTTCATCTGTGATTCTCTCTTTGTTCTTTTTCGTTGTTAAGAAACTATAGTTTCCCACATTAGTAGTTCACAATGTGTATTATATAGGAGTTCTGACCATTACTTTACAACAGCATTATTTTTAAAGACAAATTTTAAGCTATCTTATTAAATGCATGTGTCTCTTCAAAGGAAATTAAACCTTATATCTGAATTTCAGGTACTTCTTTACAAAAGGATAAAAACCAATCCAATTTTGCTTCTAGAGACTCTGACCAAATCTAAATGCATTTTGCCATCACTGACTGAAAGTTCTTGAGGTGAGATGGTAAGAAAAATCATTTGGTTTCCACTAGGTATTGGGGAACAAGACATTTGTTCATTACAAGATGTTTTTAATCCTTCCTAAAACCTTGACAGAAAGGTGCACTGAACACCGAGAATTCTGGTTGCCTAGTTTAAGGAATGGAGGGAAGAAAAGTAAGAGGAAAAGACAAGGACTTTTCTGGAAAAGAAAGGGGTTAAACTGTCAAGCTTGAATATTCTTTTTTTTTTTTTTAAAGTACTGCATTTACAAAGCATTGGATGTATAGCACCAGGGAGAGTGTACAAAGATGCAAGAATCAGAGAAGCATCTTCTTCCCTCTTATTTTCTCTGAGCCACCACAATAGAGTTTCATATCTAGACTTTACTAAATGAAAAATCCATTTCCCCTCTGATTAATGACACAGAAAACACTGGAATGTAAAACCTAAATTCCGGCTGGACTAAGGAAGTAAGAATAAATGTGTCAGGAGCAGCAAAGGTAACATCAGCCTGACCACATTGATGCCTCTGTCTATAGTGATTCTACTCCTATTTCTTTTCTGGGATGTGGGGTGCTTCAGAGAATTTCCAAAGTATCTTTATTTGGTTATGTTGGAGGTGCTACATACTTGTGATGTCTGCAGGAAGGAAGCTTTACAGGGCAAGAATGATTCTTCTGTAATGTCTTGTACAGGATCTACCCTAGTGGGTCCAAAACCCAATTAGATTGCTTGGAGCTATAGGAATACTGCACAAAGCAATATGTAGGATGTGTGAGTGACACCCACAATATTCTGCAAATGTAGATTGATCTCTAAATTTCACTTTTGTTAAAGGTTGCTACCTACAGAGAACAATTTATACCCCAAAGTAAAATATTTTTTTATCATCTTTGAAAAATATTAATGAAGAAAAGAGCTGAAGTAAAATACAACAGCAAGTATGTGGCTTATGTGTGTTTTCTGTCTCAAACTGCCTAAGCTTTTCCACACAAAATGACAGTTGTCTCTGAAGATGATAAATTTTTAAAAATGAAAAAGTCTGGTATGCAGAAAGAGAAAATAAAACTACTTGCCTTGCTTCCTACCTAAAAAACACATCATGGTGCATTCCAATATTCCTCCTATGTCCATAGACGAACATTTTTTTCTACATTCATCTACCACAGCTGTTGCAGAAAGAAGCCTGTATTTAAAATTGGGCATTGCCATAGAAGAGAAATTTAGAGCCAACCATCCATCTACTTAATCATTTACATGATTGGCAGCCAAAGGGTCAATATATTCTTTTCTATTACCTGGCCAAAACATTGCCACACATAAATAAATGTAATTCATTTTACTCATTTGAGTACAGACAAGTGGAAAAGATGTCCATTAAAAACATTCCTTGAAATCTTAATGAAGAGAGTGAGATAACAAAGCCTGCACCCTTATCAGAGTAACACAATTGAGGAAATTTAGCTTGGAGTAATATATTATTTTGCATTTTAAATTACTTTTTAAACAAGATCCTCTCTTGCCTGAGGTGATGTTAGTTGATAAGTAAATGGTCATTTCATGTGTATAGAATGAGAATAACAACACGAAGTGTATTGGAAAGGTTTCGACACATTTTTTTGTGCCAGAAAATTGCTGCATATCTTTGACAACCTAGTGGCCCAGGAGATATGTATTTTCCGCAGTTGACCAAAATATCTACTACAAATCTTCAGCTCTTTAGAATGTTATGTTCAGTAAACATGAAATATTCTTCTGAAAGGACTTTATCTGATTTTTTACTGCATTAGAGCTGAAGTGACTCTTTGCTTGTAAATTGTTGAGCAGCCTCGCTTTTTAATGATAGACATAAATGCATCTCTCCTGATTTTCTGTTATAAGAATTACTTAGGGAAAGTAGTTACATGAAAGTTAGTTACATGATACTAGTATAAATCTGGAACATAAGCATGTCCCTGCATAAATTTACAAGCACCAACTCCAAAAGGTTAACAATATGGCAGATGGATATCACGATGTGTGAACTCAGAAAAGCTGAGAATTCAAGGTTTGGTTCCAAAAACAGTTAAAAGTCTGAGCATTTCCCCAGTCCTCTTGAGCAGGCTTCGCTGACTGATGTAAACCACCTGCTGCTTCTGTTTAAGCCAAAAATAGTCCAAGAACAGCATTTATGTGCCTTTTGCATTCCTTCTGCTCTTCATTTCATTGAGAATCTGAAAGCATGGGCATAGAGGCTAAAATGCACAAGTATCAGCAAGCCCATTTAAACAAATAAATGTCAGCTTCTGGAAGAAGTTAATCTCATGTCCAATTTTGGGTTATGCTCAAATGTTTTCACTGCTGAGATTCAAATGGAGAAACATTTTTTGTAATACCAGGAAAAGTGTATTTTCTCTTTGTGCAAAAGCTGCTCCTGCATCTTTATGCATCTGATTTCACACTGTGCAACTTGTCTTCCTGTGGGTGCCCTCCTTTCATATCTACAGCCCAAAGCAAGTGCAGAGAAGCAGAAAAATCTTAATCTAAAGAAAAACATGTATATTTTTCTCACCTTTCTGCCCTTTTTTTGCGTTATGTTGCTGTGGTTTTGTTTACTCATCAGGAAAAGCAAGGACAATCTCCTATGACCTCGGGTAAGTAAATATTGAAAATATGGGTACATAGCATAAAGTAGAACTAAGAAGATGCCAAACTATGTCTAAGTACATGGAACTGAATGGTGTAACTATACCCTGTACCTCCATTTGTCTTAGTCTCTGGTGGTGCACAAATCTGAACAAGATTAACTCCTCTGGCCCCATGCAGAAGGGAAGTCCTCCTGGTCAAAAGAGCTAATCCTTCTCGGGCAGATTCATCTCCACAGAATAGGTCTGCCGATACATTTAAGGTTTTCTACTTTAAGAAAGCCATCTTCCTCCTCCTCCTCAGCATGGTGCTGTGTCTCCCTCTGATGGCATCTGGGCCACATATCCAGGCTGATGAACATGCAAAAGTCTTGTGTAACAGATAATGTCTTTTTATCTCAGCCAAAGGATATATTTAGATCAGAGGTTCTAGGTTTAAAACCTGCTATTCCATCAAAATGTGATTTGCTCTCCAACCCTCTAATGAATCTAATCATAGAGATACATTTTCAGAAAGGACCAGTTCTCAGCCACAACTGAACTGAATTCACATTTGCAGCTCCACAATGATAAGGGCACAAGGGGAGATTTAACAATCAGTACTTAGTATTAAAACAATAAAGACTTTAGGCATTTCAAAGTTAACTCCACCAAGATACTCTGAACATCCAATTTATCTTAAGGCTGTAAAACAGCTACAAGAATATAATTTCCATAAATTCCTCAGAACTTCTCAGTAGACTTGAGGTTTGAAAGCCTTCCCAGTTACCTACAGCTTGTGATTTTCACTCTGAGGACCCCAAGTGAGCTTTGCAGCTACTGCATGCTTCTTTATAGTCCTGCACACACTGCGTCTTACTGACTTCATTTTGAATCGCCATTTCATTCTCAAATGGTTGCAAAATATTTGTCCCATACTAGCAATTGCAGAAACTCTCTAACAATAATCTCAAGACTATTACTTTGTTTGAAAGTATTTACACACTCTGTCGTTCCTCAGCCAAGCCTGGTGATGGACTGCTGAACTGCATTAGTTTATTAAGAAAATTTAACTGTGTGCATTTGCTGCTGGAGAACTTCACCATAAAGTGTCAGACTTTAGATAAAGGGCCAACTTAAGGTCTCCTTGAATATTTTTCCGTGATTAATAGTTCAAAGCAGGATATAATAGGAAATTCCCACAAGTACCTCAATACACACGTTCAGTTGGTTTGGCTATGCTGAGGACCAGATTCCTTTCTTCTGCTTACATAAGCAGAAATTACCTGTCTATATAGCATTAAAAATGCTGTCCTCTTGTTGCCCTGCTATACAGCATTTTAACAAAACGTCTCAAGTCATTAAAACCAATGAAACAATAATAACCCACCTGTAATGAAAACACTCAGTGATCTAGGATCTGGGAAGCAAACATTTCTTGTTATAGGCCTCATCATCTGTATGTCCCAGAAAAATAATAATACAAAAATACAGCAAAACTGTGTGATTAAACTCAGCATTACTGCAACTGATTTCAGAAAAGTCACTCTGTTTTCAATATTTTAGGGCATACTACTGAGCTTCAGAAAGAACAGCTGTATTTTAGACTTGCTTCCTCTAGGTCTGAAACCTTTCCATCATATCTGAATCCATTTTACTTATCAGAAACAAAATAACCAAAATTAATTTTATAACACAAAATATTTATATTGGTAAGAGGAGACTGGAATGCTAGAGTTGTCTCTGCTGGAGCCAAGACTAATGCCCTTTGATTCTGCTGGGGGAGATTGATACAGACATTCACATGAAACTGCTTAATAGAAGAAAGTGCTCTTTCTGCAGATCCTATTTTCCCTAAGCCATGTGTTAATGGAAGGGTGACTGCAAGGTACTAATGATTAAACCTGAGGCAGGGGGGTGTCAACGTCTTCATTTGTCCACCCATACAAATTTCCCAGAGAATGTGGGGACTCCTTTAAAAAGTTCACAGGCACAGCATGTGTTAATCTACTATTCTTTATCATTTTACACACATCCCATAGAATTAGTTCATTGATCACCTCATTGGAAAGCACTCATGTGGCAGATGTTTTAATATTTTGCAGGTGACACAGCTTGTTTTGCCTCTACCATGTGGGAAAGGAACTCCCTTGACCTATATGCAAACCTGTCTGGCAGCTCTGAAACTGCAGCAAGCACAGAGCTGAGCACCAGCTTGGAAACCCCATTGAGTATCTGTGAATCTCAGGCATGCCTAGCATTGTGTTCAGACATGGATTTAAAACATGGACAGACCAAGGCAATGTCTGCCTGCAGAATACTACATCCATAAATTTCATTCATCACACTCTTCACTATCTGCCTTCCAATTTGGCTTCAGCGAGTACTATTTCCACCTGCTTGACAGTTAAGTCCTGTGATTAGATGCTCACAGCGGCTTAATCACCACTATGTTCCTGGTATGTGGCACTGGTCTCTACACAGCACTGGAGGTGTCTTCAGAAGGAGTTTTTTTCCAATTGAAGTAAGATTTATCACTTCGCTTGAGATTTTTTTTTATCAACACTGTGAATTCTTAACAGGAGAAACTCCTTCCTTGGCAGGGGTTATTCCAATGGATCCTCACCTAAGACAGTGAGTTTAATGGGCCACCAGTTCTCCAAAGATATCCAAAAATCAGTTAATGATGGCATTACTTATGCTGCAAAGTTTGGGTTACTTTGAGGGGAAAGGAGGGGAAAGGAGGGGAAAGGGAAGAAAGCCCTAGAAATGTAATGTGAAAACTTCCTATTAGTCCTTCAGGTGGCATAGCCCAGGAGCCCATGGTTGCTATGGTGTAAAATGGCATTGCCACTTTCACAGGTAACGATTAAACGAGCTCCAATGTAGATATGAACCCTTGAATTACTGTGTATTGTCACAGAATCAGTGCCTTAACCAGTCCTCCCACTCATACTTTATAGATTGTACAAGGATGGGATTGCATTGGTCTGTTTCAAATCCCTGAACAGTTAATCTAACTGAGGTTTTTAAGGTTTTAGCAAGTCCTTCTAATAGCTGCCATGGTAGTGTGCTGTTAACCTTCACTGCCATGGGGGCCTTATTAAGAATGAGTTATGTTCATCCTCTTTGAGGAAGGAAGGATTATGCTTCCATATGTGTTGATACACTTGACATATGCCCTGTGATTGCAGGGACTCTCAGGCACCAAAAGAGTGCTGTTTTTACAAAGCTGTGATTTTTGTTTATACAATATATATACATGCTTGCAATGGTAATTTCTGTATGGCACTCAGAAGCTAAGTAAGGAAAGTACGCAGAGAGAGAAATTGAGTGAGGCAGTAAGACTGCACTATACATAACATTGTGTACTGAAAACCCATTCATACAGTCACAGTCTATGTAAAACTAGTTTCCTTTTGGTTGTTTCGATTAGAATATCCATAAACATTTTCAGTTGTTGCTGTCATCGCATCGGTTTGAACACATAGAATAACTTGATTTGTACGTGCATGCAATTATATTTGTGAATGAAGGCATTTAATTTGGTTCATTTAGACTAGTGGATGTGCATTGCGTCTTGTTGTTCACCATTCAAAAAGCAGCAAGGCAATTGCATGACCGTTGGTGTTGCAGTTGTTACCACTAATAATTACTCATCCAGAAATGCACAACCAGGCCAAGGGACTTTTTACTCTCCTCTTTTTTAAAAAACTTTGCCATCCTCTGCTCTGTAGGTAGAAGAGATACAATGGCTACATCTACATTGCACACTGAGTATAGGAAAGATCTTAAACCCAGAGTACTGACAGGTCATTTCCATTTTTCTTATAAAAACAGGAAACATGAATAAAATAGTGTAAGGGGATATGTCTGAAAGACTATGTTTACTTTTCTGCTTTACATCCCATCTCCTAACCCTAGCATTTTTGTCTTGCTGTATAATTTGGGTGGATATTCACATGACAATGCAAAATCTGTGGTTGTAGCATAGGATAAAAATCCACTGCTTTCTGTGCCTAAGTTAACAACCCCCGACAAGCAAACTGGAGAAGGCTGAATAACATAATCCACAGACAGCAAGTCCTTATTATTGTACAGACATAAAATGTCGTTCAAAATGAATGCAAGTCTCATAAATATAAAGTCTCTGTCTTGCATGAGGTATAGATGTTCATGCAATAAGAAAATGAGCTTGACAGGAAAAGTACCATCCAGCTTAGATGTTAAGTCAATAAGAGAAAACCAAAGCTATTTAATAATTAAAATCACCTCTGAAATCAATGCAAAAAAGCCGTTATAGTTCAATTTGTTTCAAAGTAGATCAGACTTGGGGGATTACAGCAGTTCTGTCATCTTCCAGACATACACAGACACGTGTCAGGGTTATGTACCTCTGCCAGCCATTCCACATTTCTCAGAGGCGTGTAAGACCACAGTCATTCCAGTAGAGGACTGGAATACCTTGAAGATTCCAAGGAAACATTCAGACAAAGTGTTAATCAAAGGTTAAAGGGACCTATTGTGATAGGACAAAGGTTAATGGTTGTAAACTAAAAGACTAGGTATAAAGAAGAAATTTTTTACAATGAGAGTGACGAAACACTGGGACAGGTTCCCAGACAGGTGCTAGATGCCCCATCTCTGGAAACATTCAAGTTCAGGTTGGACCAGGCTCTGAGCAACCTGATCTAGTCAAAGATGTCCCTGCTTATTGCAGGGAGGGTGGACTAGATGGCATTGAAACGCCCCTTCCAAACAAAACTGTTCTATGATTCTATGAATCTGCAATAATCCAATGGGAAATTCACTGATATTTGACTATTTTATGACTGCTTGATCAACAGATTACATATACTGATTGCAAATGATCAGTATACGTCTAAGGAATCTCTCTGCTGATTACAAGACAGCTGCAAATATTGCAGAAAAGTATTAGAGAACATGAGCTCACAAATGCTATTTTTGCTTATACTCTACCCTAGCTCCACTTGGGATGACAGGACTGAGTCATATCCTTTGCTTCATTTGAAAATTTGTGACATTTGTGTGGTTTTTCTTATATTCTGATCTACGGAGGACAAGATCTGCAAAAATAAAAACCCCAGCAGTCAGATCCTTAATAGGTTGTCAAATAGGAAAACACCATGTTTGCTCAAAAATTCCCTGAGACAGCAGAGCTGCGGCCCTATTCACCCTTTTGTACATCTGCCCCAGTAGATAAAACTGCCTACTGATGTCAATATCTAGCTGAAGAAACTTTTTGTTGCTGGTGAGAGTTCTTGTTTGCTCATTTTCTCTGAAATCCTAGAAGTGTATTTAAGTCTTATTGAAAAGATTTTTGATCCTGATTTTAAGAATGTGACCATTCTGATCTGTAGTTCCTCCACTGTTTCATCCCTGAATAGTGTTCACAAGGCTTCTTCCATGATGTCTTCCAGAAAGAATGGGTTAAATATGCATGCTGATAGAAGACTTGTTCTAAAACAATACACATATGAATGTATATATTCTCCACATTTGTCTTTAGTTGTTCCTTTTTTACCACTTACTCTTTGTTTTAAGTCCTAGGTCAAAGATTAACAGTCCTATATACTTGCAGCGTGTGTAGCTGAGCACATCAGCTACACATTAGTGACCTAATCCTGAGAGAGAACCCTTGAAAAAAAAAAAAACCAGCACAAATATAAAATAGATATGAACATTAATCATTTGATTAAATTTCACTCTTAATCTTCAGCAAGCCCTGAACTGTTTAGTAAATAATTTGCTGAATAGAAATGGGATAACTGCATATATCCTAACATACTGCCAAGTAATGACCGTCACAAATATTCTAGATTAGACAAAAGGATATTTTTTCCCCAGTTTCATTCTAAGCAAAGGAAAAAGAAGAAAATTCAATCAAATTAGGAAATTTCTCTGGGGTTTGGGTTAATTTAAAGTATAACTCTCAGAGTTTTAATTTGAATACACTACAAATACCTTGTTCACTTCAATGCAAAACACTTTGTTTTGTTTTTTGTTAAATTTCTTTTTCCAATATTTTTTATCTATATTAGACTTCTGCTTAAAATTAAAGATGACAATAAAAGTAAAATTGAAATAAAATCATTTAGAAAATGGCAAAACAATGTGCATTTACATTTCTATACTTACTTTTCAATCACTAAATTTGACCCACACGAGCAAAGCATTTTGGTCTTCCCGAAATCTATCTGTGATTATTTTGGCAAATTTACTAAACAACAAAGCTCTTCAACTATTCTTTTTATGATCTGTACTTCTCAAATACTAACACAAGAGCACTTGTACTCATAAGAAAACTGGAGTGTCATATGAGTGTGCTACTTCTGTGAGAGCTGGCATCACAAACACTGCTTGGGAATGAAACAAGTAGCATGCGGTAAAAATGCAATATGACTGCAGTGATCATTCACCAAACAGGGGCTAGCTGGTGAGAAATATGCTGCTGAAACATCTGCACACCGACCATTGATTTGATCATCTCAAACAATGAGAAAAGCAGGTCTGTAAACACACACTAAACAGAGTGCCTAATCCATCAAATAAATTGTTTGCTGCAGATGGTTCCCTCAGCTCTATCTATAGGTGAGCAAACAAAAACAGATGATCATATGATATGACACGGAGACCTATTGGGTTATCTCATCTACCAGTTTATTTCCAGTCAGGAAGCCCTGGAATCCACAAATGAGCCAGAGATTCTTATAAGCATCTGATTGTTTCTGGAGACATCTAACATTTATGGTTTTGGCAGGAATTTTTCTTATCCTGAGGGGTCTAGTACTTACTTTGCAGCCTCAGGATCTGCAGCAGGAAATGATAACGAGCCAGGAAAAACAAAAAGAAAGGCTTGTTTGGTTTTCTTTTTAATTGTGATTTCAAAGAAACAAAACAAAAAAGCAGGCTCTGGAAAAGACAGTATATCAGTTGCTGACAGTGAACCATCAAACAGTACCATCCAGTCATAATCTTAAGAGACGGAGAGCTAAAGAATCTGATCCAATCAACTGCTTCAGGAAGCCATTACACACATTGCTTCATATTACCTGTAAGAACAAACCCCATGCAGGTGACAACAGAATATAAATCAAGCAATAAACCTTACAAGGTCTTTTGTGCTAATCCACTTGCAATTTTGTGCACCTCCTCATACTGAAGTCAAAGAGAAGGTGGACAAAAAAAGAAAAGAGAAAGGAATAATGAATATAGTGAAAAGACTTAAAAGCTGTCTGGTTTTGTGCTGTAACCACCAGTATATCACCATGTCTCATACCAAATTCAGTACGAAATTCTCAAGTACTGAATCCAGTACTGAATTCTCAAGGCCCCACTGTGCTACCTATGCTGTGAACACTCTGAAGCCACCAAAGAAATGGCTCCAGACATCAAAAATTTTAGATCTGGTCTCACTATGCATGAGGGGTAAAGCCCAAAGCCCTCGCTAAGTCACTAATGGGTGATATGTATGGCCACAGGATGCTTCAGCATACCTAAGGTCTGAAGCGCATGTCAGAGTTTCCCTTGTTTCTATGTATACAGTCCACCAGAGCAACTAGATTCCCAGCTTAGGAATTCCATGAAGGAGAAAAGCTACATGCAGTTTGGAAAAGGCTTACTTCATCCAGAGCACAACGTACCCCCTGCCTTGCCGCCATGGGAGGAGGGTCCAGACAGGCTGGCTGTAACTGACTGGATGAAAAAGACCTGGAGAGAACCAACTGGTGCAACGCATCCGCCAGTGAAACAAGTGTGCAGGCTGGGGACACTGTTCAGTGCAGGGGCTGGTCCTCAGCGCCAAACAGTCACTGTGAACAAGGGTTCCTATTTCCATCTACACCCAGCACAATTTAGGCACCTTTCCCTACCTGCTATAACGATGCAACAATTATTCAGGACAGAGGATCAGATTACTTTAATGCTTTCTCCACACAACTACAACTCCAAAATATTCAGCTTGAAGCTGGCACAGCATGCTGCAGCCTGACAGGCTGCACACTGGGAGTAATTTAGACCTTGCTCTGTGCATTTCTCTGACCACTACTAAGCTCCCAGGTGGAATTCAAGGTGATGGTTTTAACCTACAAAGCCATCACAGCTTTGAGATCATTTTAGCTCAGAAATCCCTCCTTCTCTCTCTACCAGTATCTAATGCTGTCTCTCAGGGAACATGTACCCACGTGGTGTGTCAAACCCCTAGGTTTGGGTTTTTTTATCATTCTGTGCAAGCCATCAATTTTATTCTTTCTCTACAGTTACACTGAGCAGCACTGGCTCTATTCACAAGTACACCCCTTATTTAGCCTGTGACTTGTAACTGATTGTTAAGGTGCCTGAGGCACAGAATGAGTACCTACAAACACATTATAAAAAGAGAAAAAAATTAATAACAAAACAGTTGTCTGCTGCATTTGCAGCTAGTATCCGCAAGCTTACTTTCTTCTCCCCTTCCCCAACATCTACTCAAGTACTGAACTCACATGTCTGATGCTGTGCATTTGTGCACAATGTGGTACTTAGGTTCAGCAACACGTGTTCACCACTTGACTGTACTCCCTTCATCTACCACTCATCACGGTCAAAATTTCAACATTAATCATCTAATGCGGCAGAGAGATATTGACTCCTTCAACCATCTTCTTAAATATCCCCCAGCACGCTCTTTCTGTTCATCTCCTCTCTGCATGGTTTTCTGTCACTAGATCCCTCCTCAACACTTGCTTAGAGGTCTCTTAGGGGCTATACCAATTCCATTTTGTTGCCAGAGATTTTTCCAGTACCTCTGTCCCAGCGAGCCCCTGCTCTCTCTCTGTGTGAGCAAAATGACTGCCAAGGGGCTGAAGGTTACAAAGAGAAACCCACAAACCAAATTGTTTGTATGCACCTTGATTTGCGGTGCTGTGCTAAGACTGAACTGCTTCAGCTTACATGAACTGATGCCTTTTGGAAGAATAAGGAGTGGATTTAAGCCAGTAATTTAAATACTAAACTGACAAGTGCTTCAGAAATGAGAAATAGAGAGAATGCTCTCATTTATAGCTGTTGTGAAGCCCAGCTTTCTGGATATTTTTGATTCAGAAGAATGACAGTTCAATAGCTACCTTTCCATGTATTCAGAAATGTGGGCAGAGCTGGCAAATGCCTTGCTTGTACATTAGGATACACTGACTTTCCTGTAGATCTTACCAGAGCAACCAGTAGCCTGGAGACCTCCAACCAGCTGGCTAAGCAGCTGTCTAATAACTGTCATATGGCTTCCTGCTAGATGAGAAAGGGAGCTGAGGAAGACAGAGTGAGACTAATTAAAATGGAAAACTTCAAATATCATGTTTTTAACTTCCCTCAGTCTGGTAATACAACTACTTAAATTAGTGCAAGATAATGGAAAAAGTCAGAAAATGGCTGGGGGCAATCAGTGAAATGGCATCATATGTCTATTCACTGTCCATCTCTTCCATATCTTTCATTTGAGTCATCAGTATTGTTATGGCATTTGCAATCCTTCATGAAGTCCATTCTCCAAAGTTGGTGAGTGGCAGTAAAAAGAAATAAATAGAAAGAGCTGTTGTCCTCTTAAAGTTCCCTAAAATGTTACATACAGTATAAAGCAAGATTACATTAGAATGGAGAGTGCATTGGAGTGAAGAGAGGAGAACTTTATTACAACTTTAGATTTGGAAGGGGAGGGATTACATTTGAGGATGTGTAGGGGTGCCATGTTTTGGTGTATGGCTGAAGCACCAAACATCTAATAGTAACCACACTCTTTTGAAGGCTGTAATTAAATGCACATTTGGGGTTCAATAGTAAGTTTTATTCAAACTGAAAGGAAGCAATTTGAAACACATTTAATTAAACAGGGAAGTAGATCCAGAAAGTGAATGAAAAGGAGGGAGTGCAGTTCAGCATGGCTGCTATGCCACTAGAATGAGGTCGAGGAATCCTTAACAATGTTCAAACCAACAATTTTAACCAAAGTCTCCTACTTATAGGAGCTTATTTTAACCACTGAACCGAACAATAGTTCAAGACACACCTATCTCACTCTTGTCTTTTGAAGCAGATGTAGCAGTTCTTAAAATATTCACTGGCAGAGACCATATAAATAACTCTAACCTCCTGGCTAAAGTCAGTTTTTCACTTTGTGTCTGGGGATATTTAAGGTGGATACAAAATTGTCCTACTTTGAGCTTCAAAAGGACTGCTCAATTCAGAATACACAATAGCTAGCAGCTGAACCACTCTCCTGAGGGACAGAAGACTTACATGAAGTCCATATATTCTCTCAGAGAAGGAGAGGGACAGGTGTGAACAACTTTTACAACCCCAACAGCCTACCCACATATTCTGTAAAAGGACAAAAGAACAGTCCCTCTTACCTTATTTTTGTGAGTGCGCATTAATCTACAAAATGTTAATTTGTCCAAAATTATATTGTGAAATCTGTCTGGCTTGTTAATAATTTTAAATAGATTTAAAAACCTTTTTTTAAAAAAAAAACCCTATCAGTGTGTGTGTGCGCTTTCATGTGTGTTTATGTGCATGCACCCACACATGGTTTTCCACCTATGATTACACTGAAATCCTCAGATCCAAATTAATTCATAGAGATACAGATTGCATTCAAAAGTGGGAAAGTCAATTCAGGCATAGTTACATGTCAGGATAATATCTGCTGCCAGGGTATTTCAGACCATGAGGTAAGAAACAGAAACTTAAAAACTATAGCAATAAGTGGCGAGAGGGGGAAGGTATAGGAGAGAGAAAGAAAATGCAGTTGACTTCTTTCAAGGTCAATTGATCTCAGAAAACATCTCGCAAACTCACTTCTTTTGATAATTCAGCAGACTGCAGTCCAGCCCAAACCTTTGGTCTACTGCAGTCTCAAACTTCATCTTAAGCAGAAACACCAGTCACAACTGAACTCTATGTAAATCCTCTTCTACACAAGAGAACAGAACATGCAGATAGCTTGCTAGGTCGTCACGTTAATACAGCTCATTTGCCAGTTATTTGACAAGTGGAAACAAGGGCTAGTGAGAAAGTATGGAGTGTAGAAAAATGACAAATAGCCATATTTCCTTTTGAAAAGGTAAAGTGACTTTGTAAGTGTATTACGGCATTTTGTGACAAAAAGAGAGGCGCTGAATTTACTTATCTATGGTGAAGCATGCACATAAAAACCATGAGTGTAACGTTTTCTTCATCCTCCCAGACCTTTGAAGTAACTCTCTTTACAGTCCCTCTACTTCAAGGTAAATAGCACTGAGCAAACCCATTGCAACACTGCTAAGAGCCAAATAGGCTTCACAAAGGTCTGTGCTCAAAACCACAGTAAAACATAAAAGAGAAGGACATGAAAAAAAGACCTACCAGCAGTGCAGGGAAGAGCTCTCTTTTGGTGACTCTAAGGTCTTCAGGGATGCCAGGAGGAAAAAAGATGTCTGGAGAAAAGGTACAGGAGTAAAAGAAGGAAATTGGCTGGTATGAAGCCATCTTTGCTTACATTCTTCTTTTCAGGCCTCAGCGGATGAAAATACTTGCAGGACTTGAATGTATAGGAGTTACTGCTGCTTGAAGCTTTGGAAAGTCGAGTTTAAAATACCAACTTTTCAGCCCTGAACAATTGGCCATCATGAGTTAGAACACAAAATTATAATGATAAGGTTTCTAATATTTTCTTAAATAGGCTTTTTTCCTGATTTTTTTCACTACATTTGAGATGTACAAACTTGGATTACATTTTCCAGTTTTCCTCTACAAATGTGAACCCTAAGGAGTCATTTATTGAATTATTTATTCTTAACTGAGAACTGATATTTATGAAGCAGCCTCAGCTCCACTCCCTACCTCCCTTCTCCCCATTACTAAGTCACAAAATATCATGACTTCAAAACTTGCTTTTAATTTTCCAGGAGACCATTCATGCTTCCTCAACATCAAGCCAGTGGCATTTGTTCTTCTCTGTGGCTTTGCTCCAGAATGTCTGTGCTCCTTTTCCTACGTATGATTGACTTCCTATTGCCTCCTTTACTTCAAAGACTAAATCATGACACTAGGGTTAGATGTGTGACTATTAATAGAAAATAAAAAGAAATCCAGAGCAATCATCACTTTTTGGATTATTATTTTTCTTGCTGAGCAAGAGATTCATGGGTTTTATTTTTTTTCTGCTGATATAAATACAAAAGACAAGCACTGAGAAGGAATAATAATGAAAGGTTGCTGCCTGAGAGGGGTATAAATTGTCCAGACCCTCTGTTCTTCATATTTTCTTCCCTACTACCACTTTAACACCTGATTTTGGGCTGGAAATCAAAAGAATTCTCCTTTATGGCTCCAGTACTTCTTCCTTGTTGTTGTTTTACTTATTCTTTACCTACTCCTGTTGCAGGAATTTCCTGCTCCTTTTAGGACATGTGGCATGGAAGCACACCCAAAAATCTGACGTAAGAGAACCTCAGGAGAAATTGAAACAGAGAAAAACAGACAGTGCAGAATGATCAGTAAATGCCTGGGTATTGAATATTTGATGAGGCTGCCTGTTCAAAAGTATCAGCTCTGCTTAGTTCAGCTTATAGAAGTATTTTAATGGGTAGAGAATAATTTGTGCTGAGATTCTCACTCTGTGACAATACACCACTGGGAAGAGATCTGCAGTTTCTCTCTCTTCTTGTGCACCCCCTCACACACTACAAGGTCTGACACAAAAACCCAAGACTAAACCTATGGCTCAGGTTCCAAAAGTGGGAGGAGAGAGACAGAAATATGGTTACAGAACGTGCTCTAACCTGTCACAGTGAGGAAAAGCTCAATTGATCACATCACTAAGTCTGACTGGTGTGCTCAAATATAGATATTTTCTTACCATTGCTTAGAAAACGTTAGTATACAAGACTGAACAGTGAGGTAAGTGCCTTGTGAAACTGAAGAAATCCAGGACAGAAACTTTTATTTAATGATTGCAGATTACAGTGAAGAGATCCCAAAGATCAAGTCAGTGCTCAAAGCAACCCATGTGAAAGCAAAAATTAGAGATCTTCAACAGCCTTTCAGAAAATGATCTGTGAAATTGCTTTGAACATCAGCGGCATCATATGCAGCTGAGTATCAACTCAGGAGGGAACTATTTTGAAGGTGATTATAGCTGATATTCTTAATTTGTTAAATAAAAAGTGTTACAGGCACAGTCTCATTTATTTTGTCAGACATCATACACCTGTATAATAGCTATCATTCCCTATCAAAGTACTGCTGGATGACTTCCTTACGTGGAGTTTTAGGACAGAATAAATAATTAAAAAGATGTTAAAAGAAGCAAGGAGTGGCTAAAGTATTTCTTTCTATTGAATAAGGAAATACCTACTATGTAATTTCTTCTTGAAAGCAAGATAGTGACCCTCATTAACCCTATCACTGTTGGCTTCTCTATAATCTCTGGTTTTCCTAAAGTTGCCAGAATGTAAAAATACCCTTTGTATGTTCATTAGCAAAATCTAGTGGGGAATGCATGTTATCTGTTTACATCTGATAGATGTAACACTGTAGGGGGAACAGCGAGTTACAGTAGAACAAAGTAGTTTTTCATCTGTATGTTAAATTTAAGTTTCAGGTTTTGTTTTAAGTGTTATGGAATAGACTCTAAGGCTACTGGAGAATTTTCAAGTTCAACATTTTTGTACGTTTTCTACAAGTGTTATGCCTATTGAACATTTTTTTTTCAGTTGGAAATATTTCATAGAATCATAGAATCATAGAATCATAGAATCACTAGGTTGGAAGAGACCCACCAGATCATAGAGTCCAACCATTCCCACCAATCTCTAAACCATGCCCCTAAGCACCTCATCCATCCTCACCATAAACACCTCCAGGGAAGGCGAGTCAATCACCTCCCTGGGCAGCCTGTTCCAATGCCTAATGACCCTTTCTGTGAAGAATTTTTTCCTTATCTCAAGCCTGAATCTCCCCTGGCGGAGCTTGAGGCCATTCCCTCTCGTCCTGTCCCCTGTCACTTGGCAGAAGAGGCCAGCTCCCTCCTCTCCACAACCTCCCTTCAGGTAGTTATAGAGAGCAATGAGGTCTCCCCTCAGCCTCCTCTTCTCCAGGCTAAACGACCCCAGCTCTCTCAGCCGTTCCTCATAAGGCCTGTTCTCCAGCCCCTTCACCAGCTTTGTCACTTTTCTCTGGACTCGCTCCAGAGCCCCAATATCCTTCTTGTGGTGAGGGGCCCAGAAGTGAACACAGTACTCGAGGTGCGGTCTCACCAGTGCCGAGTAGAGGGAGAATAACCTCCCTGGACCTGCTGGTCACACCATTTCTGATACAAGCCAGGATGCCATTGGCCTTCTTGGCCACCTGGGCACACTGCTGGCTCATGTTCAGTCGCTGTCGACCAACACCCCCAGGTCCTTCTCCTCCTGGCAGCTTTCTACACAGACTTCTCCTAGTCTGTAGCACTGCACAGGGTTGTTGTGCCCCAAGTGCACGACCCGGCATTTGGCCTTGTTAAACCTCATGCCGTTGGTCTCAGCCCAGCAGTCCAGCCTGTTCAGGTCCCTTTGCAGAGCCTCCCGACCCTCCAGCAGATCCACACTTCCTCCCAGCTTGGTGTCATCCACAAACTTGCTAAGGGTGCACTCGATGCCTTCATCCAGGTCATTGATGAAGACATTGAACAGGGCTAGACCCAGCACTGAGCCCTGGGGAACCCCACTTGTCACTGGCCTCCAGCTGGATTTAACTCCATTTACCATCACTCTCTGGGCCCGGCCATCCAGCCAGTTTTCCACCCAGGAGATTGTGCGCCTATTTGTACAGGTTCATCGTTTCAGTGAATCTCAGTATTGTGAAAGGAAACCCCAGTTGCTTTGTCTTCTTGTCTGATGGTGTAGGAAATTTCTGTCTAAAGAAAACCCTAATATTCTTCTGAAATATTTCGTGACATGATCCGAAGAGGAAGAAAGAATATATTCTGAGAAAAATGGAAAGTTGAGTTCCCAGTGGTTTATAGTCATATCCTAAATCTTGTCACTGACAAATTTCACTTACTTTTCCTCCCAGTATCTCAGAGCCAATCCATATATGAGAGAAAGAAGTGGAAAACTACCTGACTTATGTATCATCAGTGGAATTATTACCTGAGATTCAGCTGTAATGCCAAATTTCACTCTAAGTCAGACCTGTGAAAATCAACACTGATAGGGGACAGAGGACAGAACTTCATGCTGGGGTATTAAAACAAAGCAAAATTAGTCTCAAAGAGTTCATATTACTAGTGAGGAAAGTAAGCAGAAAAGCTGCTTTTTCAGCAGTGAAACAGGCAGATTTGAGGTGAGTATCTTTGCAGGAGGCTGACCATGGAACCTCTGAATATTTTATACAGGTTGATACTTAAAACAAGCATCATCTTTTCCTTTCTCTGTGGTGAATAAATGCAACAACACTGTGATCTAATTGGGCCCTCTTGTCAGGAATATTAGTGGTGGCACTGAGTGATCCTTTCATTAGTACAGATGTCTCAGCTTTCCAGGAAACAAATGACAAAAAGCCCTAGCAGAACATATGTTTTACTCCATATTTCTCCTACTCAAAATAATTCTATCTTTCTGTTCTTTAACTCACATAATTAATAGTAATAGTTGTGCAGTATTTATTGTTGTTGAAATAGTACTATAAATAGCTTCTTGGTAAAGGTCTCGTTGTACTTTCTTTAAACAAGCAGTTGCAGAAGAGAGGAAAAATTTGACAACATAAATTTGAAGACAAGCACATTCTGCAAGATTACTGCTAGAATTAAGAGGACTTTAGTGCATTTTTATACATATGGCCTTCATACACTATTTCTCCTACGCAATATAAAAGTAAGATCCTCTAAGCTGATTTCTCAGTTGCATATTTTCATTAAAAAAATCACAACAAAAAACTCCTGCATAAACAGAAAGATATTTAGACTGATCTGAAAGACCTTGACTCCTGCCTACAGCAGAAACTGTTAAAGAATGCCAAAGGAAACAGGGTAATACCAGCTTTGAGAGTGCTGCTAAACATGAGAGGTGGTAGATGCCCAGAGAGGTGGTAAATATCCCATCCCTGCAAACATTCAAGATTTTTATGGATGAGCTCTGAACAAGCTAATCTAGTTGAAGATGTCCTTGATCACTGCAGGGAGGTTGGACTAGGTCACTTTAAAGGTCCCTTCTAGCCCAAACCATTCTATGAATCTATCTATGATTCATAGATTCTGTGAAGAGTCAAAACACATCAGTTTGCCATAAAAAAAATCTGGGTTTTGGTAAAAGGCATAATTTGGGTCATTAAGCCTCTAGGAGACAATACACCAGTTTTCTGACTGAAACAAATACAGTTTAGGTATGCCCTGAAGAGTAGATGTTGAGAGGGGAGAAGATAAAAGCAGAAAATTGATCAGCACAGATCCTGCTTTGAAAGAGTTACGTAAGACTGAGAATTCAAGTCAATGGGAAGGCCTGGCAGGGAAGTACCTGGACCTCAAGCAGATGCAGGCATGCAAGGAATGAGATGTATTGGCCAGAGCTCTGAAAGGATGGACTGTGTAACATTTGACAGTGAGACAGTAGGATCATGTGCAACATTTTTATAAACAGAAGGAACCATTAAAAGCTATATCTTTCTATAAGAATTGTCCTGACTCTTGTATCTACCGTCTGGTACCTTCTGTTTTGCAGCTTGTATCCTGGGCTTAATGAGGAAATCACCCTAGTGTGAGATACTACTTAACCAGTCAATATAGTCAGTATAGTAATGAGAGTAATTAAAACACCTTATGGTATGTACGTTTCTCAAACAAAAGCCATGGATGAGATACAGAGGCTGCTGGAGAGGCAGAGGAACAAACCTGCCTCTTTGAGAAATGGATCTGATGGAGAACAGCATGTAGAGATAAAAAGAGCTCTGATAAACAGATCTGATTATCTTATGCACTTGGAAAGCGTGAGACTGCCAAAAACGTTAAGGAGTTTGCATGTTGCTGCCACAACCCATACTGACACTTTGTGAGACACACTCCTTGGACTTAGTGACCTCCCATTCTAACCAATGACATTCTTGTTTTATGTATCTTGATTTCACATTTAAGCACGTTGTTATTTGTCTCTTACACTTATTTGGCTGCGATTATTATTTACATGTGTCATCTTTGTTGACAGGAACTGTCTTCTCCATTTTTGGTTCCAGATGGATTTATGGTATCACCATGGCAGGCTGCCCAGCCTGGCCAGGAAGTTTAGCAGGCAAGATAGCACTCACAAGAAACAACAACCTCCCCAAAACCCACTGGGGTGGGGGGTGGAGAAGAAAAAGGAAAAAGAAAAAGTACTACTGACAAGCCCTCTAAATCTACACTGAGTCCAATTACATGAAAATCAGCTAGGGACTAGGGGGCATATGAAGTGGGTAATGACTTACAGAATCCTCTTCTGCAGGGGTTTGGGTTCAAGGAATAAGAACATGATTCACCCTGGCTTCTACTTCAAAGTACATGCAGAAGTCACAAATACAAGTCAGGATGGAAAACAGCCATCTCATGTGAAGCTGTTTTTCTCAGTAGGAGCACAGCAGGGAATAAAAAGACATCATCCAACCCTAAAGTCTGAAAACCCATGATCATTCCCTAGACTTTAACTCCATCCTTGCCAGCCAGGGAGGGATACAAAGAGTAAATGCAGTAAAGAAAACAAAATGTAAGAATACTGTGTGTTGCACTACAAGGTTACAAGCCATTATATTTACAAATCTTCCCTCGGGACATTAAAAAGGCTGTTGATAAACCTTGCTGCCTGCATCCATCGCTGGAAGACTAAATAACAGAGGTATTTCAGACTTTCTGCCATGCCTTAGAGACAAAAGTTCAGGTTGCCCAAACAACCTATTTGTTTCTTGGAGAGGGGTTTTCTTTGCTTTTTATATTTGCAATGTACTGAGGTGTTCCTAGGATGGTGACAATAAGGCAGCCTTTCTGCACTTTGAAGAAGTGCTCACTGGATGTCAGGCATGGTGCAGGCTCAGCACTTCATAAAAAACCACTAGCTCTGAGGTAGCTGGTGAGAAAGTGGGAGGAATATGTACTTCTTGCTGCCATGATCCAAAAAGCAATTTATTAGCAGCCTGTTTGAACAAAATGACAAGCATTTCTTGAAGATCATACTCCCTTCAGGACCTCAGGCATAATCAAAGGAGAGCTCCTTAGGAGCAATGAACTGCTTTCCCTGCATTGTTAAGTTCACAAAACATTCAAGAAACACATCAGTCCTAAATTTTCAAACTCATTTCAAATAACACAGGAGAAGCAGTTTTCCGTGCTACAAGAGTGCAACATACATGTGAGCACATTTATGTATTTTACCAAGGCAAGACACATTAATGTTATGAAAACAGTATTTTTTACCATTAGGTAAAAAATAAGCATACGTGAGGTTGTAAAGTATATATCCATGTTTTAAGGTAAATGTGTTTTAAAGATGGGCTAGAGAGAGTGCTGGGAACCATGCAAATATTAGTCCAGTAATTATTTTTCATCTATTGAATACATTTGGTCTTTCAGTATAGTAAACAAGAAGAAAGGACAGTGTTTGGGGAACAATGTAGTAGGTAAATGAATGCTTGAGCTGCAGAAAAAAATGCACTTACTATAGCAATGATCATTCATGTGAGTGTGCTGAACAAGGAATAATTATCTATACACCATACAAATAACTTTAGTGGTCTATACCACTGCAGAATCGAAGACAGTGATAAAAGCAGAGTAAAAGTGCTAAAAGCCTCTAACTATGCAACAGCTTTTAGAAGTACATTCCTGCACAGCACAGTCAGCAGATGAAATTTCACCTTCCCTGTCAGAGTGCTTTACCTCACTTAAGTAGAAGGGAGAATGAGCTCTTTTCATGTCAAAATTTGAAAAAAAAAAAAAAAATTTGTTAAGTTTAAGCCTTTGTTGTTATTGGTGGGAACTATGATGGGGCTCTGACACAGGCATTATTCAGAACGATTCTACCAAGGTTTCCTGCAGAAATAATTCATCATATGGGCTATGTGAGTGTTATCCACTGTGCTATAGGCAAACACTACCAGTAGACTGTTACTCACATTGGGTGAACACACAGAGTGTACCATTGTTTCTGACCTCCAGCTGGCCAATGTATGTCACTGAAGAGGTGGAAAGCTTTACTAAATCATACCTGAGATACGTGTTAGCCAAGTGTAAAAATATCTCCTGTATCTAACTTGAATACTCATAGAGATATTAAGACCATAAATGGTCTATATCTCACTATGACTCCTGCATACCACGGGCCATTCAATTTCACCCTGTTACTCTGTGTTAAGCCAAATAACTCATAATGACAGAAGCATATCTTTCAGGAGGGCATCAAGTCTAGAGCTGAATATATTGGTAGAAAGTAAGCACATATTTCCTTTTACACTTTTCTCCCTTGATTAATTACAATACTTTCACACTTTCCCAAATTTCTCATTTTTATTTGTCTAGTTTCTTTTTCCAGCCATTGGTTCTTGCGATACTTTGCCCTGCTAAGCTAAGTACCCTCTCAGATCCAGACTTCTCTTCATGAAGACACATTATTTTATAACCTCATCTCTCTTTCTGCTTCTTGACAAGATAAATAGGTCCAGTTCTTCCCTCACAGTATTTTCTCCAGCCCTCAAGTAGCATTTCCATCTCATCTATATGCTCTTCTAAATATGCTAGTGTGCTTGTGATTCTACCATTCATCTCATCAAGGTCGCATTTGGGAGTTAATCCTCCTCCTACTTTCTCTTTCATACACTCAAGATTGCATCACTCTTCTCCACAGGATCGTGCTGTGAGATGGTGTTGGTCACCCTGTTCAGCACTGCTTCAGCATCTTTTCCAGAGTGGCTGTTGTGTAAGGTGCTGCTCCCGCTTCCTCTCCACATATGTAAGTGACTTTGTGTCTCCGGTTAGGAACGTTCCCATCTGAACCAATCAAAGTTGATCTCCCTGTACAGCTACCATGTCATCATTTTTAAAACTCCACACAATGCTATCTCTTGTGATTTTTTTAAAAAAAATATTAATATTTACTCTCATATAGTTGATGAAAATGTTGAATAGGGTTGGCTTTAATATTGATCCTTCTTGTAACCCACTAAGAAACATCCTCATTCAATTATGTTTCCTTTCTGACAGCTAGCATTTTAAATTGTCAGAGAGCCAGCTTTTATCAATTCAATGCTAACTTTATGATATTGCTTAGCACTCTTCGTTAAAGTAATTTCATGTGGTACTGAGTCAAATGCCACATAAAAATCTGTTATGTCTGTGCGGTTTCTCTCATTGACTAAACTTATAATCTTGTCAAAGAATGAAATCAGCTTTCCTTGACAAGATCTATTTCCCGAGGAAAAAATATTGACTGATATTAATTCTATAACCACACTGAATCTTACATCAACTGATTCCTGTATCAATTTCTTCTTTTTTTTTCTTTTGCCAAAGGACCTTATCAGGCTAATTGTGTTATGCTTATCTTAGTTATCACACTCAACCTTTCTGAACACTGGAATGGTGTTAACAAACATTCACACTTTGGGGATTATAGTGACATTCTTAAGTTCAGGGGGTGTGGGAGTGGGGAAGACCCAGAAAGCTCTTTGGCCTATTTGTCTAGGATTATTTGGTAGACGATATTACCAATGCTGATTCTGAAATTGCCGTCATGCATACTGTTTTCACCTCTCCTTAGATATCCACACAAGAAGATGTGATTTTTTTATACCACAGTGACAATCTGGCTCACTCTCAGTAGCATCTTGTATTGCAAGCTGACCCCAGAAAATCAGCTTGGCTATTTCATAGAATCACAGAATCACTAGATTGGAAAAGACCCACTGGATCATCCAATCCAACCATTCCCATCAATCACTAAACTATGCCCGTCAGCACCTCATCCACTAGTCCTTTAAACACCTCCAGGGATGGTGACTCAATCACCTCCCTGGGCAGCCTGTTCCAGTGTCCAGTGACCCTTTCTGTGATTTTTTTTTCCTGATGTTAAGTCTGAACCTCCCCTGGTGGAGCTTGAGGCCATTCCCTCTTTTCCTGTCCCCTGTCACTTGGGAGAAGAGACCAGATCCCTCCTCTCTACAACCTCCTTTCAGGTAGTTATAGAGAGCAATAAGATCTCCTCTCAGTCCCCTCTTCTCAAGGCTAAAAAACCCCAACTCTCTCAGCTGCTCCTTGCAAGACTTGTTCTCCAGCCCCCTTAAGAGCTTCGTTCTTCTCTGGACTCGCTCCAGAGCTTCAACATCCTTCTTGTGGTGAGGGGCCCAGAACTGAGCACAGTATTCAAGGTGCAGTCTCACCAGTGTCAAGTACAGAGGGAGAATAACACAAGACATATATGTTCTTCTTCTGTCCTTCTGCAGATCCTCTGCAAACTAGGAAAACTGTGACCATGCAAGCAGATAACCATGTCCACATCAGTCCTTCTGAGGAATTAGATCTAATGATTATATTTAAGCTTTTCTGAAGAGAGGAACTACTTGTTAAATTCAGGTGTGTATCCAACTTGTAGTTTCAATTATCAAGGACATTTTTTCCTGAGAGTTAGAGGACAAATAATTCAAACCACATGATGAGGCAACTGTGCCTTCACCCTAAAAAAACACAATCAGAACTCAAAAGTGAGGTTGTAACTGAAATGAAGGCTGATCTATTTCTGTTCATAAAATTTCCAGTGGATCTAGCTTCTTCTCCTCAACACGACAGCAGAGCTGAGCATCTAACTGATCAGGAAGGGATATATTTGTTTCTTCACCTATTCCCTCAGACTGCCAGAAAACAACAGGCCCAGGATGCAAGTCAGTTGGGTTTTTTCTGCAATCTTTCAACTGGTTCACACTGAGCACTGAACAAACCTGAGAACATTTATTTGTCAGACACTTGGTTTAAGCCCTTCCTTATGACCAGCACCTGCATGCCCTTCATCTCAGTAGCTTCCTTTTCTGCCTTTGTGATCCAAGCACTGTATTATAAAAGACTGTTGTTTTGTTTTCTGTTGTTTTTAAAGTTAGTGGAAGATGATGTGTCAGTTTCTGCTGTAAAATGTTTTTTGGGCAGCAAGGGAGAAAAGGTTTGTAGCATCTTTATTAAAATATATTAAATAAATTGAAGATGTTATCCAGCGAGTTGATTGAGGCAGAGACTCCCTGTAGATATTTTGGTTGCGCATTAAGAAAATTGTCACAAGTAATTTGGACTGAGGCGTGGAGTTATAGACTGCCAAATGTTGATTAATTAGACCCATGTTTGGATTAATTCTGTTAGATTTTTTCATTAGGGAAAATGACTGAAAATATAGAATAAAGGAACCAAGGGGAATCCAGGAAGAATTCACATGTAAGTGAGGCCTCTAGCAAAGAGCAGGGTCTGGAAATGAACTGTCCTATAATGTTGTATGGTGTTCCTTGCTCCCTCATGACTGGTGCAGAAACAGGCACCAGGAAAACTGTCCTGTGTTTGTTGTGTTGGTGACTGATTTCACTGGAGTCATTCCTGGGAGCTGAGGAATGGTGACATTTCACTGTTGTGTGATGTTTCAACTTTAAGGCAAACTTATGCCTTATTTCAATGCATAATAGCAGACTAAAGGTGAGAAGAAATATATAGTAATAAAATTAATGATTTCACAATTGTTGTTTATTTTAATTTGCCTCCATATCCTTTTTATCTCAGAGTGCTGTGGAAGAAAATGCCTTGACAAGAAGACCTTTGTATTGGTAAATCCTTTTCTTATTTACTTAGGCTCCTGTGATTGGCTTGCAAATGGACTGCTATGAGACTAAACTGAATTTTGCTGCATTCCAAAAGTAGTGAGAAAGCAGACTGGAAAAAAAAAATCTAGCTTGCTAAATTAATTAAAAAGAAAAAAACTGTGAGTTTTGGAGCTAAAAAACCCCGTCACCTATCTGAAGTAAGTAAAGCCTCATTCTCTGAGCAGCGCATTAAGATAAAAGCATCTTCCTCCAACCATTTATATTTAAGTAGAGAGAGAGATGGGGACCTGGATTGTCACAGTCAGAAGTCTTGACAGCTCTGTGGCAGGCAGCGAGGACACCTACCAGAGGACAGAGACCAAACACAGATTTCAGGGAAGAAGAAAAGCAAGTGAATCTGTGCTTGAGTGTTTGTCTCAGCTGGAGAAGGAAACACTGCAGATGCCCAGCACACTGCCCACAGAGCTGTAAGATTTTGAAACAGAGCATCACATTGCTTAGCTACTAGCACTGTAGTAGGACACTGGTGCTTGTACCACATAAGTGATGTTATAATTCAGAAACTGAACTCATCACGCTTGTCATGATTCATAACATAAATCATTCTGCCTCCTTCTAAGTACATTTCACAGCCATCATGCTCCTGCTCAGCCATGAGAGACACAGCCACAGCTGAAAGGAGGGTGCTGGATATACTCCAGTATCACTGCCACGCAATCAGAAGAAGGCAGGGCACCCACACTCTGATTGGCCTCATAGTGTTGTCTAAAGTTTTAACAATGTGAGAAATCAAGATAAATCAATGGGCTATTTGGCTATTTTTCATTAAAAATATGGAAAATAAGTAAGAATTTAAAAAAAAAACCCACCCAACAAAAACCAAAACCAACTCTTTTCAGGTAGCTAATTCAGATAGCCAAAGTCCTTAGTCATCATGGAGAATATAGGTCTCATTAGGGACCTATCTAATATAGAAGGAAGGGACTATTGGAATATAGATCCCTTCCATGCCTTTTTTTTGCTGCAGTTTAGAAGATATGGACATTGAAAAATTAGATTCTTTTTAACCCTAGTCTTACATAGTGTCATCTCTTTATATCAAAATCCCCACTTAGACTACAATAGGCTAATAGGACATTTGCTTCATTAAGTCCATTGTCAGGTACATTGTCATCCATGAGTCTTGTATGCAGAAGAACCACAGAGAGCTCAGGAGTATTCACAGAAGATAGAAAAAGAAAAAAAAACACTGGCATTCTCACCTCTGAAAAGAGAAACATGAGACTGAAATCAGCAAAACAAACCAACAAACAGTTGCTTTTTTTCTTGGCTAACGCAATTCCTTCCATTTAGCAGATGTGGAAAATCTAAGTGAATGGACAGAGAAATTCTTCAATACAATCATTTGCTCTGCTCACATACGTCACACTGCTCCTGTACTGGGCTCTGATGGTATTCTTGTACAAATTTGTCAAAAAGATTCACATTTATGTCTGAGGTTACTCCAGGAGAACTACTCTAGTCATAAAATTATCCTAGCAATTAACTAGGCTAAATGAGCTCAGGCCTTAGGTGGAAAACAATGTAATATTTCAGATGTAACAAAGTATTGCATGTCTTTATTAATTGCCCATTCCCCCGTCACATCCATCCCACTTATATGAGTGTCTCTGTTCCCATTTCTCCTTCTCCCAGCTTTCTACTCTACACCACCTCATCTCCTCCATCTCCCCTCAGCCTGGATTCTTCTCAGTTAATTTTCATTGTGGCAAGTCAGCAGAAATGGATTAAGGTCTGTTACAGGAGGTGATCTTACACGTCAGGGGATTTAACTGGTCAAGCTTTCTGATTTCATTTAGCACTAGGTAGCATCATGAAGTCTTTTCGACAGTTTCAATTTTATATTATTAGAAGTCTATCTTCCTTTACATTAAGCTGATCTACTTCCACAAATTTTGTCTTCTTACATATAAGGGTTAAAACTTGCAGTACTGAGTATCATAAATCCTGTGTCTCTATTTTTTCTTCTTCATAAAGCCATTCTGTGCCATGTGTGTGAAGGATGCTATTTATATAACTAAGTTATACTGCTTTTATCTATCCTCTAAATTATAATTTTAAAAGCCAGTGAAAATTACCAAATATCTGTATTTTTATAATGATGTCACTATTTTTTTTTCATAATATGTGCTTTCACAGGTAAAATCATCTGCAGTTACATACTTATAACCTGTTCCCGATAAATACTGAAATTCTGTAATTATCACTCATGCTACTCAACAGAATTTGAAAACAGATAAAACAACAAAAAAGAGCAAAAACTTAATACTTAAACCTACCCATATCAAAATATTCACCAACTGCTGCTCTTAGAATGTACCCAACCACTCTGTAAGGTGATCAGTTGCCACAAAGCTACTATATTTACAATCAACAACAGAAATATACTAGGAAGCATGTTATATTTAGCCAGAAACCTAACCTGAGTGCAGGCAACTTATTCTGAATATAGATGGTAAGCTATATATCAGAAGAATTTGAATTATTCTGAATAATTTTATAAGATATGTCCAAAGACGTAATGCATCTTCTGTTAACTTGTGTAACATTTCATGTTGCCTAACATATCATAAATTTGGCCTACTCATCTCCTTACTGGTCAAATTTGATTTACAGCAGGAAGGATAATCTCTGAGAAAATAAGCAGAAAATGTGAAGGGCATAGCAAGGAGAAACTACTACTGACTGCAAAAGAGAGAACAGCACTTCCCAAGTGAATTCCCTTCTCCCATCACAAAGAGTGGTATACCCACACGCCAGGCATATGCTTTGGGGCATGGAAAATTGCAGTCTACATCTGAAATTATAGCTCACTTCTCACCAGGGGTAGATTCAGCAAAGTCTTTAAACACTGTCAGTACAACTATTTTTCCAGCAGATATTAGCCAAAGGTCTTTTGTTGTCCAACCTTGTTGCATTTACATCAACCATTCAATCACAGAAATTCTAAAGTCCCAAATAGTCATATAGACATAGTTACGAGCTAATATTTTTCTGGGCTAGTCCTAGTCAAGGCAACAGTGCAGATCTCCAGTCCCATCTGCAAAACTCAGAATTGTCTCATGGAAAAAAAATCTCAATAGATCATCTAATGTATGGTTGGGAAAAACAGGGGAAATAGTTATCTGAAATGCCAGAGCACTGTATCAGAATTTACCTATTCTTGTCAGGCAATATCAAAAAGCAATGTGAAATCAAACTCATACTGGCCTCAGGACCAATTATTATTATTATGGCATTATTACCACAGACTGATCTGAAAGTTTGACCCTGTGACATGTTCAGGACTTAGTCAATACAGGACTTGGCTGACCTACACGGGACTAGAAAAAGGTAGCTAGTAATTTCCTTACAGATGTTCATCCAGGTATCTCAAAAGGCCTGGCTGGTTTTTTTTCATACAGAAAGATGTTCAGTTCACCTTTTCAAGGCACGTACAAGAACTCGAAAGAAACATGACTCCTAAAGCCTTACGGGTCTGCAGTCTCTTTATCTCTTCTTTTTGCCCATGCTAGTGTTTTATTAACTGCAGAGATAAAAACTGCTTAGAAGGACAGAGAATGGTCATAAACATTGCTTTCTCCCTCCCTCTTAGTGTTACCTCAGGGACCCACTCCAGTGGCGTTTCAGCAAGCAACATTGCCGTGTAATGATGGAGAGTAGGGGGAGAGGGGTAAAAGAAAGAACCAAGGGAGGCAAGAATTGCTTCTAGTGCTTGTGATGTACAGAAAAAGGCACAGAGAAACCGAAGCTGGACATCTGTGCATGTCGTAATGGTGAGCAGTGAGAGTTCATGTGCCCGGTGTTATTCAGGAGAACTTATCTGCAGGGCTTGCAGTCCCTGGCATAGTAAGCAGTCCATTAAAATGTCTGAGTTCAGACTGGCTCTTAGGGAGAGTGATGAAAGGCCTGTTACTGGGATCCTTAAAAACAGAATGAACCAAACAGTGAAAACAGTTCCGTGGGGTCCCTGTCCTGCTCTAGCCCAGGTCAAAGTAGTATTGATAAAAAACAGGGAATCTTTTATTCTACCTCTAGATTCCAAACAAGAACAATAAGACATAAACATAAATTTACGTTATTTCCACATTAAAGAGCTATGTAACCATAAACTGCATGTTACAGCTATATTTCTATGGATTGGAAGTGTCCTGTCCCTGAAACAAGTGCCAGCAGCAGTCAAAGGCAATGTTAGACAAAGCCAAAATACAGCATGTAACCACAGTAAAACAAACTATTGAGAATGAACGTAAAATGAGGAAATGACAAATAATTTATGCTTCTAGCCAGAATATGTTGCATTCCTGGGTGTAATTAGAAGGGAATGAGCAGCTTTTTGTCAATCATAAGATTATGTTTCCCAACTATGTATAGTTGAGAGGTGTTTTATATATGAAATGAATCAGGCGATGTGAGGGACATGGGAGATTTTCATCCAATCAAATTAGGTTTCATTATAAGTAATTTAAGGCTTCACAGTTGGGTTGTCCACTCACTCAGTATCAAGTATCATGAATTCTTAATACTCCAAAAGTCTGGGATGGAAATATTGTGTAGAAAACTGCATAAGCCACCTAATCATTATTTTGATTTCTGATACTGTTGTGTGGATTCTTGCTTTTTTTCTGTTTTCTTTAAGTCCCGAGGTATCAGAGGTATCAGTGTTTTGCTAAGTCTGAGATTTTTTCAGTGAACAGAAAAGTTGATTTAAGAAACTAATTAAAGGCTGAACCAAGTCAATGTTTTAATTTGTTTTGGAGAATCTTTTAAATGTTAAAAGTAAAAATGTAGGGGAGAATATTAGCAGTCATTCTAAATGCAAATATCAGAAATTTTAAAATGTAAAACCAGAATAAAGTATTTTGATTTTTTCAGAAAAGGAAAGCAAATATTTATATTTTTACAACAAAAAATAAGTAAAGCAAGTGGGCAAAGTCTTGTATTAAAATAAATTTATTTGTCTGGGGAAAAAAAATCCCACCAAAATACATCACCTTGCATCCATTTGATTCTCTAGCAACAGTCAAGACTCAAAATGACAGAAATGCTGTTCATTCAGCCTGCCACTTTTTTTGTCTCAAAAGCTGCAAATTCTACTGCTAAAGATAGACTGAATGTTAGACTGACACTGTCTGCCTCTGAAATTTCAGAATAAGTTACTTCAGACTTAGAAGGACAAACCCTTGCCCTGGTGCTCTACTCTCTCAGTATTTATAACATGAGTAACACACTGGATCTGGTGAAGTCTGAGCAGCAGAAACAGGAAAGCTGTACAGTAGCAGTAATTTTGTCTCGAACAATGTAATTGTTATTATCATTATTACTAAACATACCTTGTGTCAAGGATACAGATGTGTGTAATTTGGCTGCCTTGAGTGTCTTTGCTAGGGTTCAGAAACTCATAAATGGCATTCCTTTCCAGTCTTGCCCTCACATGTTTAAGGTCACCACTTACATTATCAAACTCATTTTAAGGGGCTGAATTTACCACAGGAGATGGCAAAGCACTGTGCTGCATAATATGTTGTGGTCCCAAGCTGGCAGGTACAGGGGCACAACATTGGCCATACCCTCTGACTTTTGGCTTGTGTACAAAAGGTGGCAGCAGTCACACTGACCTCCAGGGGACGTCCCTGGGTGTGGGCTGTTGTTTCACTGCATAAACCCACCTGGGAAAGGCTTGGCGCTCTCTCTCTCCTTCTTTACTTATGACAGACATTTTGTCTGACTGCTGCACAGTCACATCAACAAACCCCAGAGGGGCAGTAGGCTTTGGCCTGGAGGATTACTGAGGTGAAGGCTCCTGCCAGATGGGATTTACAGCAGTACATTTGCTACTGCTGTTCTCTTGCCTCAGCTAAAAACACAGCAAGTTGTGGCCAGAACTCTGGCTTCTTATTCCCACAGTAAAAACTATTCTTTGCAGTTCTGTCTGTAACCATCTTAATTTTAGTGTAATTACCTCCCAACCCCTTGAATTCCTGTGTGCTTTCAATAGAGGTTTTCTTTTCTTTCTGTAATGGTTTTGTTGCTTCATTATGCCCCAGAGATGATGATACGCCATTGGTGGCTGAGTGATTCTATTATAGACAATCTGCAAAGAGATTAGAGTACCTTCAAGATGAAAGATGCCATGTAAATATAAGCTATATATTTTAGTTATACATATGAAAGTATAAGTTCTGCTTTGCAAGGCACACTTAAGGTCTCTGGCAAGCCACACGGAGTTAATAAATTGACAACCAGCAGTGGCAATCTCACACCATGGTTATTTCAGAGCCTCTAACTTCTTCCAGGAAACTGCACTTTATCAGACAAAAAGCCTTGCCTGCTGCAGTGCCTCACTGTTATTGTAAAGCTATTGACATCTTACGTCTCCTGTTGCACTCAAATCTTATTATCTTCAGCATAGTTCTAACATCCCCCAACCGCAGCAGAGAAAATTAGCCCTTGTTTGTCAATCGATCATTCCATCAGAGGTGGACACCATCACTGCCACCATGCTGGTCTGTGGGATAGAGGCTGCCAAGCAGAAGCCTTTATAATATGTTTAACTGCTTGTAGTAATCTGAACAGTGAGCTTTTGTTTCTTTGCTTCATGGGCTCTTTCTCAGCATTTGGAAGCAAAACAACTCCTGACCTGACAAGAAGCTCAAGGGGTTTCTGCTATTAATCCCATGGTGATGCAGCATCTCTGAGGATCCCTGAGTTTCTTCATTCTCCTTCTTCCTCTGCCTCTCGTTTGTCTGTGCCTTACCTTTGCTCTCCTCTTCAAAGACCTGGGCTCCTTCCAAAGCCTGTTTAGAAGTATGATCCACACCAGCTGGATAAAAGCTGGCTGCTGCCAGTCCTTGGATAGTAAAACGCTCTCCATTCTCTGTGGAGGAAAACATAAAACCACTCTGTCCTCGCAAGCCAGACAGCTGCTTGGTCAGCATATGTGGAGGTGGCTTCTTGCTTGAGTAGAGAACTTAATATCTCAGTTCCCAAACATTACAGAGCAGAAGAAATCCTAGCGGTGGTGGCAGAAAGGAAGTTCTATTCTAATCTCATGTGGTGACGTGGAGGTAGCTGTTAGTGCCTGATACTGTGTCGAGGCAAAGGCACTGGGCAGACAGTGAGTTCATTTAAGGCACAGAGTTCCTGGAGAACTCAATGTGAAGCTGTGCTCTGCACTTGAAAGTTAGCAGAAAGTTAGGACACTGTATGGTCTTTTAAAATAATAATAATAATAATCATCATCATCATCATGTGTAAAGTATTTAATCCTCACTTGAGACTCACACCTTCCTCAATGTGGTTCATGTCAGGCAATAATTTTTGATGATTTTTTTTATCTTTTAACAGGGATTTTCAGAGCACAGGGAGAAGACAGCTCATTTTGCTTTCTCTGCTTGTATTTTAACACATATTTCTCAACATCACTGCAAGCTCATTGCTCCCTGCTGCACATGTACACACATCTCATAACTTCACATCAGTTTCTGTGTATGTTTGGGCTGAAATGTGTCTGTGTCTGAGGTATAGAAGCCTTCTTTTTGTCAACCAGCAGTAGGACGACTGCAACACATGTGGCTGAGCAGCATCATTTCCTCAAGTAAGGGTCCTTGCAGCCACAGCACTAATAGACACCATCCATTGCCCTGGGCATCTTGTGATGCAAAATAACACAGACTACAAGTAAAATGAAACCTTCCTGGTAAACACAGATAATGGTCAGTTTTCAGACTAAGGGTACTCTTAGCCAAAATATATGTATGTCTTACTTGAAACTCTTCCAGCAGCACCATGAATGCTTAACATGCTTATCTGGGCTGCTGAGAAGCTGATCAAAAGCTAATTGATATTAGTGTCAGTGACTTCACTAGTTTCTGTGCCTTGGGACTAAGCCCTTGCTTGATACTACCTCCTGTAGTGGGTCACTTGGTTAGCTTCACACTGCATCGATACCACTGAAACCCTCAGTGTATGACTATCCTAATTGCTTCATGGGAATTACGTCTGGAAAGATCCATAATTGGCCAGAGAAGGGAAACAGTGTAAATGCTAGAGCAGCCTATTCCAGCTGAAATAGTCCTGAAACTGTGACTGTTTGCCACCTTGTGGTGAATGATTTCTCTGCTCTTATTTAGTTTTCCCCTGAAATGCTGCACTAGTATTAAAGTATCAAGTAAGTTTTCCTCATATCATCCTCCTCTTCCTTCTTTTATGAAATCCCCATCTGTTCTCAGCCCTTTGTTCTAGGGCCCTATTTTTCCTCAGTGATTTAATAACGTCCTTTAACATTTCCCAAAGTCCAAGCTTAATGAGAAAGGCCACCTGTTCATTTACCAGTGTTAGCTAACAGGCCTTTCATCCAAGTGCGTGGTCAGCAATACGAAGTGCAGTGGTGCATCTGTTACTGCCTCAGCATAGGGTCATTTAAACTGTTTGCAAAATAAATTTCCTCCTCAAATCTTATTTTCCTCTTGAACAACTAAAGATATTGTGCAAGGGCACTAAGGATACCTGCCCTAATTCAGATTGCTGAAAATGCAGAGGAAAAAAATCAAGGCCTCTCTCCTGAGTGAAGAAATTCCTCTAATGTTTTGCTGGACTGCTTTCTTTTAATATCTGTTCTGAATCTTTGCTTTCTACATTGCTACACTGCTAGACCAGTGTTGGTCTTCTAGCAGCAGTGTAACAGAGATGTTTGCAGTCACAACCTGACACTTATTATTACAGCTGACATTTTTATTATTACTTTTATTATTTTCCCTTTATAGTTTAACTGTCAAGCCCAGACCCAGATGTACCTTGCATGCAGCTGCTGATAATATGGATGCATGAATATAAGCATGTGTGTGTGTAAGTTTCCTTCATCTCTGAGCTAATGGAGTCATGCAACCATTGTTTTCTTTCTGAAATAACTTAGAGACTAATCTTTCTTCTGCACAGGAAAGAAGGGGAAGCAGATAAATATATCAGAAGAAAAGGAAGTTAATCTTCCTCTTGTATTTCCAAAGTTTGGACCTCAATTTAAGGCAGTTCATACTGCTAAATAAAGCACTCCTGTGGCCGAATAACATAGACTGGCTGTGTGCATGTGTCCACACTTCCTGGCTCTCAACCCTGGGTCCCCTAGTACCAGACGGCATCACCTGTGACCAATAAGACCAATTATTGCCTAACTTCCTATTTGCCCAGTACAAAGTGTCTGAAATAGAGGGAAATCTCTGTGGCAGGCACACAGAAAAATTGAGAATAAAGATAATTCTTGTAGCAGAAATTAAGAGGTATGTTTTACATGCTCAGGTGGTGGCATGAGGGCATGAGAAAGGGTCTGAAGGCACAGAGGCTTGGTTTGGGGCACAAGAACCCTATGCAGTGCTACAGACTAGGAGAAGTCCGGCTAAAAAGCTGCCCAGAGAAGGACCTGGGGATGTTGGTCGACAGCCGACTGAACATGAGCCAGCAGTGTGCCCAGGTGGCCAAGAAGGCCAATGGCATCTTGGCTTGTATCAGAAACGGTGTAACCAGCAGGTCCAGGGAGGTTATTCTCCCTCTGGACTCGGCACTGGTGAGACCGCACCTCAAATACTGTGTTCAGTTCTGGGCCCCTCACCACAAGAAGGATGTTGAGGCCACCACTGGTTTTACGTCTCCAGAGTCTTTTCCACTTAAAATTAAAATTAATTAGAGAATGAATACGCATCCTACCACATTTCATATACATTTGGGTTTTGTGCTGCCCTACTCAGTGTTGTTTTCATCTGTTCCTTATAGGATTTGTATTGTGCCTCCTCTTCCCCTTCTTCCTGTCCTAGTACTTCACCCTCTGGCAAATACAGTCTAAGACCAGTTATTTCAGCTGCAGACTGTTTAACAGCATTTGTAATTAAACAGTGAAAAAACTTGTCCAGCATTAATTACTTATCAAATGCAGAAATAAACAGCTGGAGTGGAGTTCATTCAACACACCTGAAGCAAAGTTCCTCAAGTAGAAGTAGAACAAAGCTGTGTTTAAAAAAAAAAAAAGAAATAAAGCTGGAGGACTGATACAAAGGAAGATAAAAATCTATCATCAAAGAAGGGATTCAAAGTACCATTTTAGTGACTAAGACACTAAACAATTAATTCCATTTCAAAGGGTGGAACATGAAGCAAGATATCACTGATGGAGGTTACATTTTCTTATGCAATTCAAGAAGATCAATGTTCTATTAAAAAATGACGTCATGTATAAATAAATAAAGATATAGACCTCCTAAATTAAGAAATTTTATTATACCCTAAGAGAATCTGTAAGTTTATATTAAAGGGCTAAACCCATGCAAATTGTCAGTCCACTTATGGGCACAGAGCCAGCTTCTCCTCTGAATTTACACTAATTTAAAATAAAGTAATTTGAGAAGCATTTAATCTTGTCTTTTAAAAAGGCGTTGCCTCCTCAAAGAGGAGAGAGGTGAAATTTTGTGTTAACTGAAATTTATGTCACTTCATTGCAACCTGTGGTGCTATGCTGATCTATATCATCTGAAAATTTGGCATGAATTATCCTCCTTAGATCATTAGAGTTTTTATTCTAAAATAAATTCAATATACGTATTAAAAACAAATGAACAAAAAAGCAGACAACAACTAAACCATCTGTCAGCTTCCTGATACTGCAAGTGACAACAGTGATTTATCTTGTTCACTAAGATCGATTACTGTCCCTGATATATAAGCATCCAAGGGCAGAGACCATCTCTTTCTCCATAGGCAAAGCCATCCACTGCAACACAGTCTCAGTCTGTTCTCTGCGTACAGATATACCTTGCAGGTTTGCATACAGAAAAGCAACCAGAAAGGACAGGGAGACAAAGCTTCTAGATTTTATAGGTAACATGTCTAGGTAAAGTGTAACTAATGTGTGTAGGTAACAGAGGCCCCAAAAGACCAAGTGACAGAAACTGCAGTAAAGAAAACCATTCTGCCTTTATTCCTTTGGCTCTTAGGTTAATTTAACAACATAATTGTGTCTCGCTTGTTTGTGAAGTAGGGTTTTTTTGGTTTTCATTCTAAGGGCCACAACGAATCTGAAGTCCTAAAAACTAGTTAGGATATATTTCTTGAGAAAAACAATCATTCAAACATAGGTTATAATCTTTTTCTTCATTTATTCTGTGTAACCTGTGGTAAATATGCCAGACAGATCTCATTCTGTGCCTCAGATGCATGAATCTGTAAGTTCAGCAAGATGGCCTAAAAAACATTGTCAGTATCTGTCTGGCTACCTGACATGCACTAAAGAACACCCCTAGATCTGTCTAATGAAAAGGAAAATCTCTGCCTAACACTATTAGGATGAAAGGCTGCTGGTTCTGAAGGTGTTAACATGCTATTCATGCCTGCCTTTGCTCCAGTAACATTTAACACTTAAGCATGGTTCAAAGTTTGTGTGATGGGACACAGGTCTGCTTTTACCATAGCAACCACATTATAGAAATCCTTTCTGAGATTATTAAGGACAGAAAAAAAGCAAAACAGAAACATTGAAATACTTAGAATTCAAAAGTGATTTTTTTTTCCCCTAGTTTGGAAAGGCTCCTTTTTCTTTCATTTGCTTCCAGTAAAGTCCTTCAGAGAGAATAATGCTTAAAAAGTCTCTGCATGGTACCACAACTATTTCTTGTTAAAAATAAAATAAAATAAAATATCCTTATCTACAAGGAAACCTTTTTTTGCTGCTTCATAGGTAGTGGAGGCCTTCGTAAGGCACAAAATGCCTGAAGTCCTTTCTAAGGCCCAGTTAAATTACTTCATTTCTTAAAAGTCTTCAAATGTACTTATTTCTCAGGTGAAAACAGTTTATTAGTTATTGGATTTTGTCTCAGGAATAGTGTTCAATAAAGTAACTGTTGTTTTTGAAGCATGTAAGAAAATACATGTAATGTAAAGTGTGATGGGTCCTATCCCACTGAGATGATCAACATGTGCCTTTGGCATGCACAGGCACAAACTAGTGGCAGATGAGCCCCTCGTCTTTCACTATAGCTTGTGCTTTTTCAACATGAGATCACATTTTCTGAGCATGAGTACCTAAGTCCTTTAGATCTGGCGAAGCCCCAGACCTCCCTGGAGTTTCACAGCATGCTGCTCATGGAGCTCAGCTGACTCCAAACATGCCTCTTCTTGCAATCCATGATGTAGAAACCAACAGAAAGACTTGGAAAGGAGGCACTCACAAACATGGATTATTTAAAAACTCAAAAGTAATTATCAATTGGTTTATCCAGGAGAGAAACAGCTTGCTATACCCATGGGTACATCTGTAGCTTCAGCATTCAGCAGAAGGTTGCTGCACAGGAAGAGGTGGAGGCGCTGATGGCTGTAAGACCCGGACACCTACGCTTTTTTACCTAAAATGTTGTAGAAGATTTGTAATTCCCAGTCAACCTCCTATTAACCTAACTCCTAAAGAGCCTCAGAAATAAACCGTTTCTTTTCTGTTCCATTCAAGGCTGAGACAGCATTTATGACAATCTCTGACCTGAGAAGGCTCTGGGAACAACATTTTGGACTTCAGTTCATTCAGCCCCTGTGAATGCGATTTCATACACCAAACTTAAAGTTCTAGAGCTGCCTTTAGGATTCTGTAGTTTGAGTTATGTAAACAATATAATTTTATCAAGTGATTCTTCTACAAAGCTTATACCTTTTACTTAATTGCATGTATTTTAGAAAGCTTTTCATGTAAAGATTTCAAGGGATACTGATTGCATAATAGAAAATTATAAATTCTTCGAGTGGTTAATTAAATTCTTCGCAAAATAAAAACAAAAAAAACCAGTTTGTAATTTGAATTGTATTAATTTTATCTTTTAGGTGGTAAATATCCACACAACTCTCTATGTTAGATTAAAATAGTCCTCTACTGCTTTATGCAGGCCACCCTCTAAACTTATGTTAACCACCTTAATTCAACAAAAGGTAGCGAAATGAAGGCCTCACTTCAGGTACTCTACTACATACAGATATCTTACTTATGCTTTGTAACTTGCCAGCTAATCACCCAGCTAGTTGTGTGCTATGATCAGGTTTTCTAAATCAGTCAAATCAGTCTTATCAAAACTGTTCTTGATTTTTTTTTTTTTCATGGAGAAAGCTAGATCATGTTATTGTTCATAAGATTCTTGTTTTTCACTCAAACCACAAGCCAACAAATCGAGATATACACAGTAAAAAGCATCTTTTTTTCCATTTTGTTTTTCTGGAACAAAATATTAACAATGGTAGCTCAGAGCCCTTTCTAAACTACTGGCATATGCTATGACTTTAAGCATAATGTTTCCAGTTCTTCCCTACCCAAAAGAAAACCGACAAGGGAGAGAAAGATGCAGATTGCAAGCAGAACTCTTCACAAAATACAGTCTGTTCTTAGCTCTTGATGAACTGCAAAACTTGTCAGTCATTAGCATAAACTAAGCCAAAGGTTTATGGGCCAGAAGATGAGAATATCAATCTATTTAAAAATAAATGTACAAGTGGCCATGTAAAGCTAAGAAACACCTCACCAAAAGGCCTTTGTCTTCTTTAACTGTCCAATTGCAGTTTGATAGAGGAAAAGCTTGAAGTGGGGGAAACTGCTCCTGATAAAATCAGATAGGAAAAAGCAGAGCCATAGCATCTGTTATTACTAAATGAAGGTCAATACACTTACATTATAGATAGTCTACGTGCATCTCAGGAATATCAGTTAGCAATGGTGTTTCTGTGAGTCTTAAGCTGTAGTTACTTAAATGGCTTAAACCAGTCACTGATGCTTAAAGACATAGTCCTATGGTTCCCGCCCCTGCCCAGCCCTTGCTCTACCAGGAGCACTCCTTTGGTCACACAGCCAGCCATGTCTTGGAACTAAAGCTGCTGAAAACATGCTTCAGTTAAACTATTTTCCTGTGGAATCTGTGTGATGACTTGGTTACCTCTTAGCTGCGCAATTCCAGGGTGTTGGCACAAGGGTTATTAGAGCAGCATAAGCAGGCAATGAAGTCATAATCTCATTGTGAACAGAGGAAAGAGGAAGCTAGAATCTTACATGGATAATCCAACAAAAACTATCTTCCAGACAAGGAACATGAGTTGCAAGGAAGAGGGGTCTTGTGTGGAGCCTTAAATGCCCTCTATTCTTTCAGATTGTTTACAAGAAAGAGAATAAGAATATGTGATGGCAGGTAAAAATGTTCAGGGAGAAAATAAATGCTGCTTTAGCCAGTAATCCAAGAGGTACAGAGAAAGTAAGCAAATTAGCTTTAAGGCTAATGCTATTTTGCTTGCTCTAAGTAGAGTCTTTGCTGGATATAAGATGAGTGACTTTCTGTGATGTATACAGCCTTTTTCAATTTCTGAAAGACTGAGTAGGAAGCTGCTTTTTTGTACAAAGCAGAGAGAACGTGTATTCTGACAGAAGACACTGAATATATATGACCAACTGCTGTAAAAAAACTGATAAATTGACTGGGGACTCGTTCACCACTTACACTTTCTGTGGCCATCACCCTAAATAGATGCATTGTTTATTCCTGAATCAATTGCATTTCAGCTCCATTTCATTCTAATCAGATAGTCAATAACCCCTGGACAGTATTCAGCATTTGGCAGCTAGGAAACCACTAGTTCTTCTTTTTTTTCCTTCTTAATTGGTGTTTGGAAACTTGTGTGTTTGGATTTCCTTAGTACAGCTTTGCAGATTTTTTTCCCCCTTTCTTCTTCTAATACAGCATGCGATTGCCACATCAATTGCAATAAACACAGTTCATACGACAGTCTTACATTTCAATCTTCCTAAAATTTGTGTAAATTGCAAAATAGGCTATTCTGACATACTTTAATGTTTACTGTAACAAGAATAGATAAGGACAAAGTACCACAGGGATCTAGGTCCTGCATGTCTGTCTTCCATGATGACAGACAGTCAGTTAAGAAGGATGGCTACAAATTTATTTTGAGTGCTGCTGCTAGACATATGCATTGACAAATGACATAGGCAGAAACAACGGACGTTGAAAGAATGAGCCAGCAGAACACAGGCAAAAGCTAAAATTATTTATCTCCATATTTCGGTCCACTGCTGGTTTTAATTCACAGAGAGGCCCTTCTTAATTAGGGATGACTTTTATTACCTTTGTTCCCATAAGCAGTGCTTACTTAGATGAGCAACCACAATGATGCATGAGAGTCAGCTCTCCTCATGCTGCTCCAGCAGCAGAAAAGTCTGACAGAGCAAGAATCACTAAATAGATGTAGAAGCTGCATTCATGCAGGGAAATCCCTGCAGAGCACACTGCCAATTCCCTGTTTTGAAAGAAAGAGTGAGGTAAAAATGCCACAAACAGCTGCCTACATCCCAGATTTGCAAGGCCAATGGCTACGCAACCACATAAAATGTCCTGATTTGCATTAGAGGTCTAATCTCACTGCAATCAATTAGATTTCAGCAGAGTTGTTATACACTAGGTCAAGGGATAGGAGAATAAGCCCATAAGGATTGTTATTTTCCACACAAATGTTGACTCATATTCAATGGTCTGCCCATTGTAGGAGGGCTGGAACTGGGCAAGTTAGAGTAGAAAAGAGATCAATGCCAAGAGGAAGTTTCTGTTGAGAATCAGAGGCAGGGGTCTGCCTTAGCTTAAGCCAGAGACACGAATTAGGGTTAGTGTTGAGCAGAAGACAGAACCTAGCAAAGCAATAGCTGTCCTAGGGAGATGGGCAGTTGTGTATCTCAGCTGCCCAGGTTCTGCTCTCTTTATCCCAGGCGATCACTTCTGCCTCTTTTACAACCAAGTCTAAGGCAGCTGATTTCATCTCCCTTTGGCGTAGCTTAAAGTCACAGTCTTTGAGAGGTGTTCATATTTCTCCTCAGACCATACAGGAAAACTAAATGCCTAAATTTTATTGCCATTGGGAAAAGGAGTCTTGAAACCGCTGAAAACCTTAGAACATAAATCAGTTCATGACCTAGGCTTTAACCATCATTTGAGATGCTACAAGATTTTCTTTTGGCTAGTTACAGACTGGAATTCCAAACAGATAAAAAATTGTCACATATTGTAGTCCAGCATGGCAAATGTTTACACAGATGAAGTTAAATGCATGAAGACTCAGAATTCAGGGATGTTTACTTGCAGGGTCTGCATTAGCATCATGAGGACAAGGGTGTCAATTGCCACTTCACAGTCAAGGCTGACTACAGTTTTGCATGTTAACAGAGGTTCAGCATCTGTGCCCTGTATCCTGTCCCAAAGTGCAGCGCTTACACTTGGAATTTAAAATCAATAGAGGCAGAGCCCAGCTGTCAAATTAATATCTTGTCTCAGCTTGTATTGGAGCATAAAGCTCAGCTAATTTCTTGTGACTGCTCACTTAAGTTTCAAAAGGAATTTGCAAGAAAATAATAATGAAACTTTCTGATTAGAGCGTAGTCCACAAGAGACCTATATTTGAAGAGACTGCTGAGGTGGGGAACAGGTCCAAGGACTCTGCCAACAGCCACAGGCTCATGTCCCTGCCCTCCTCACCATAGCCATCCCCGCAGGCTGTCATTTCCCCACACTCTGGCCATCCCCACCAACCGTTGTTCCCCTCCCTATAAGTCAGGGTGTACAGGCTCCCTGTGCAGTGATGACTCAAGAGTTGCATACGAGTCATTTCACGTATCGGTACCGTTTATTACTCTGCAGTGTGTGAGAGCCTGTTATCCCACCACTTCCATCTCCATTTGGAATCAGAGCCTCAGAGCCCACGGGAAGAATAGCACTAATGCTATCTCATCACACTTTACTTAAAGTGCCACTTGTGACAAAGCGATTATCATGACATAATCATTTTGCATTTTTACAAACATCAGCTGTAAAGTGTATCATATTACTTATGATCATAAAATGTCCATCTTTGTACGAGATAGCCGGTAAAAATTAGCATATGAGAATGCAAGAAGAGTGCCTGTGAAAAAGAACCAACATATAAAGATGTTTTGCTATCCCAACCCTTCCCCAGTGGAAGGGTTTTCTGTGCAATATATATATATAATGTGTACATCAATGAAGATATTTACATGCTCTTTTATTTAGCCAGCCTAAACAGCATGAAATAATCCATAGCAGAAGAGTAGATGTGTACTGGTACTTATTCCCCAGATGCACTTAACTTCATCTATTTTAATTTTAAATTAAGCTATATTTCCTTTGAAAGTAAAATTCAAAAGCTGGTTCAAAAAAATTACTCTGGATATAATAAAACAACATCATCACATTAGGTGTTGCAGTTTAATCTTCATGCTGTCTAAAACCCACCTGCCCACAGAGACTATATAGGAGTCTCTGAGTTGTTGTTTTACTTCCTGGCATATTTCACTAAATGGAGAACCTCCTCCAGGGCACACATTTAGAAATCGACTAAACACTTCCAATTTGAATTCTCATTTTTCAACTGGGTGAATAATAGTCTAAATACAAACTTGCAGCTTGCAAAGAAGAATGTAGTTGTCTGCAAAATATCACATGGAAGGGAAAGATTTTCTGCTTTTTAGACAGGAGAGGATGGGTGTTAGGGCCCGCCCCTAGTACCAGCAATGTTCGCGCATCCACCCCGACCTGCACAGTTGAAGAGGGAGGGTCTTTTGGTGTCTGCACAGCAAATCAAAGACCAACTAATCTCCCAGGGTAAATTCAAATGCAGTATTTATTTTGCACGTAGCCAAAATAACAGACCAAATATTCATGTGCACTCCGAGTTCTTCTTGAAGTTGCAAAAACAGGTCCCAATCTGTTCAGATCACAGTCTGATATTCTGAATACAGCCAAGGTTGCTAAACAAACTAAAACTCAGATTTGATCCAATGCACCGTGGTGCCAAGGGAAAAGTAGACAAGTCAGAGAAGGAGAGAAAAAGAAGTAGTGGGGGAAAAAAAGGAAAATAGTCATCACTCCAATGGGGCACAGTGGTTCCGCTGGAAAACATGATCCAGCCAGCCAGCAGCAACTCTTTTGGAACATATTGTCTGGTCCTTCCTCAGGCCAATTCCATTGTGGTGGTGCACGCACACCATGCCTTCTTGTTAGGCTTTATTTATAGGGCAATTCCATGCCTCATTAGCATGTGACGGGTGGTCTTGCTGTGAAATTTCTTGAATTGCAGCATGTGCAGAAGCTCCTTCAGAAAGGTTCTCAAATTGGGGCTGGGGGCTCCAGGATCACTAGCAGTAAAACAAACCCTTGCCAGAACAACCTCTGCCTGAATCCTTTGGGTACACACGTGCAGTCATTGGTTTGGGGTGGGGCAGCACCTGATGCTGCACCTCCTTACCCCTACGTTGCAGCAGCCCACCCAGGATAGTGAGAACATCCACATGTTGGGGTGGAGGGGAGGAGTGGTGCCTGCTCCTACACTTCCCCATCTCTTTGTTAGCCAGGAGCCACAGAAAAAACCCTCAGGTGCAGGCAGCCCTGTACTCAATATTTAAGACACAACAGACAAGTAAAAACTCAGTCTTTGCAATGGGCCCCAGAGTCTGCTGAAGCGTGTCAGTTGACCTATGTACAAGGGAAGAGAGAAAGAGAATGTTCTAACAGTCCAGATGAACTGAAATGTTATTGAAGGCTCTAAATATCTGCAATAAATTCACATGAAGGAGCAAGGTGATTTGTTCAGTCTTTCCCAGGAGAAGAGCTGTTTATTCCATTATGAAGAATCTCAGAGTGGGGCTAAGATTTGTCTGAGGCATGGAATAAGTTTGGCAGAAGCTGCTCATCCCATTATTCCTTGAGTTGTGCCTACAGTGTCAGCATTCCTGGCATCTTATCTTCAGAGCTGTATTGCTATAGGCCCCTGAAATCACGTGTCCCCACCCACTACTATTTTTCTCTAAAAAGAACAAAATGGAAATTACAGTTCAGGTTATCTCCATGTATAAAGTCTACCCAGAAACGTATTACATGGTGTTTTTAAACAGGAAAACAAAATCCTCTGTACCTATCTGGCTAGACTTGCACAAAGCATTTGACACCATCCCGTGTGACATCCTTGTTTCTAAATTGGAGAGATGTGGGTTTGATGGGTGGGCCACTCAGTGGATAAGGAATTGGTTGGATGGTGATGCTCAGAGTTTTGGTCAATACCTCAATATCCAAATGGAGACCAGTGATGTTCCTCAGGGCTTAGTACTGGGACTGGCGCTGTTTATTATCTTTGTCAGCAACATGAACAGTGGGACTGAGTGCACCCTCAGTAAGTTTGTCAGTGACACCAAGCTGTGTGGTGTGGCCAAAACACTGGAGATACAGGATGCCAACTTTTACAGGCTTCAGAGGTGGGCCAGAGCAAACCTCATGAAGTTCAACAAGGCCAAGAGCAAGGTCCCAACCATGGGTAAGGGCAATCCCAAGCACAATTAAAGTTTGGCTGGAGAAAGGATTGAAAGCAGACAGAGAAGTAGAATTTGGAGGTGTTGGTTGATAAGAAGCTCAATATGATATAGCAATGTGTGCTTGAAACACAGAAAGCCAACTGTATCTGACCGTGGCCAGTAGCCTGAGGGAGCTTACTTTCTCCCTCTAATCCACTCTTGTGAGACCCCACCTGGAGTATTGCATCCAGCTGGGGGGCCTCCAGCATAAGAAGGACATGGATCTGTTGGAGAGCATCCAGAAGAGGGCCATGAAAATAATCAGAGTACTGGAGCACCTTTCCCAGGAAGACAGGCTGAGAGAGTTGTGACTGGTCAACCTGGAGAAGAGAAGGCTCTGGAAAGACCTTATAGCAGCCTTTCTATACCTAAAGGGGTCCTGCAAGAAAGCTGGAGATGGACATTTCACAAGGGCATGTGGTGATAGGATTAAGAGGAATTAGGTGGAAAGAGGGTGGATTTAGATTAGATATAAGGAAGAAATTCAACACTATTCGGGTGGTGAGGCACTGGAACAGGCTGCCTGGAGAAGTTGTGGATGCCCCATACCTGGCATTGTTCAAGGTCAGGTTGGATGGGACTTTAAGTTACCTTATCTAGTGGAAAGTAAACCTATTGCAGGGAAGTTGGAGCTAGATGATCTTCAAGGTGTCTTCTAAGCCTAATCATTTTATGATTCTGTTATATCCAGGTTTAAACCAGAGATAGACAAGCATTTCAGTGGTGTAATTCTGATAAAGTATTGCAAAGCTGTGGTGTTGATTCATGTCTCTTGAGACAGGAGATCAGGCATGTTACAGCAACTTTTCTTTCAATGAATGTCGGATTTATCTTGAATTTCTGTGTGTCAAAAAAATACCTAACCTTGCATTTTCTTCTTGATATTTCAAACTGGGTGAAATCAGGATACAACCTGCTTCAAAACTAACGAGACTTAAATTCAGTTTTAGGACTTTAGAAGCATTTCATGTTCACCCAGAGAAATGACCAAATTGCTGCTTGCTGTGTCTCATGTTGTCTACCTGTGGCAAATAACCTTAAAAAGACATGAATATTTCAAGTTATTGGAAGACTTTACTGAATATGCAAAAAATGACCACCCTTATCATTTGTCTGGCTATAAACAGAGCTACAGACTTTAGGAACTTTCAGTCTCATGCCTTCCTGTAGGGCACAGGTACAACCACCATGCGCCTGCCTGGGATCTCATCCAGCACCAGGGCTCTGCCCCTCCTGCTAGCCAACAGAGATGAACACCAAAGTGATTGTAAATTACTGCAGCTCCTAGTAAGTTTGACATCAAGTAATGCAAAAAGATGTCTTTTCACATCTGTCCCACTTTGCCTTCTACTCTGACAGACCATATTCACTTGCACAGAGTGGGCTTAAAACACTGCCCATGAACATTGCTACATGCCCTTTTCAATTAGTGGCTTCCACCATCAAAGGCCTAATATGACCAAGATTTCATGCAATCCACATATATTGCACTGCATAAATCAGACCATCCTAGCTTCACATGTACTGAGTCCAACATCCAGCACAAGTCCTAGTGATGCTCCGTATGAGCATTTCTCCCAACACCACACACCTGTTCCCACAGACGAGTGAGAGAGGGATTATGAGCCAAATTATACTCCCATGATATTGTGCTGAATCATCCTTAAAGAGTGTAATTGCTTTGTGGTGCACAGGATGCACAATAGCTGTAAGAGGTCGATTTTGGGATACCTAATGACAGAGAAAATGAATATGGCACTATTTCATACATACCACCTCTTTCTGATACTGGTCACCTCCCATTTCTCTTTCTAGCCACATGGTTATGGGAAAGACCATTTCTCTATTCCCATGGCTTCCACCAGGTATCATAACTCAAGACAAGCAACAGCCAAGGACTGTAAGTTTTATCTTCTTATAGAATGATGAAAATAACTGAGAAGTTACAGTGTGAGTTGATCTGGCATAATGCATCACAGCCAGCAGGTGTCTGAAATATGAGGCACAGTATCTAAACTGCATGATAATATTATAAAATATAAAAAGATATTACAAAATTGTACAGTTTAGATGGCAGATAAAATATATGATTCGACACACCATATATTTTCATCTTTCCTCTCCAGGAAATTTGTAATCAGAACGCATTACTTGTAAGAGGTAGTTGAAATATTCTGCTGTAGAGTCGTACAGTATAGGGACAGCACAGGGAAACAAAGGGAAAGGAAAAAAATCAAATTAAGGCACAATTTTGATTTCACAAGTGAGAGAGTTTCATTGTAGCAAAATGAGTTAATTTTTTCCCACTCTAATTAATGAGCGCTATATCTGATCCAGGCATCTTTCTAACTGCTTATCAGATCCTTTGCATCCTGTTGGTACAATACAGAAATGCAGCTATTAAACACACAGGTAAGTGCAGACTGCTGGTTTTGCAGGCGTATAAGCACATGAAACTCAGAATCACAGGCTCTGGGGCACAAAGGACTAAAAGTACAGTCAGATGGATGGAATATAAGCCCCATTTCCTTCTTAATTTTTCAGCTGATGTTATCTAACTAATAAACTAGAAAAGTAAATATTTGATATTTTATTATTTAGACTCTAGGCTTGAAAGTACTTGGCAAACCACATCATCAATACATACTGGAAAAAGGACCAGAAATCAAAAATCTTGTATTTGCCAAAAGAAGAGCAACATCAGTGCATTCTCCAATGAAGAAATCTTGTCATGCTTCAAATTCCTTTAAATGAGTCTTTAGTGACATAGCACTAAGAGGGATCTTGTTTTGTACTGGAAACTCAGGCTTTGAAAAGAAGTTTGCACACAGTCAAAGGTTCAGAAACAGAAACAGTAAGAGGCGGCAATGTATCATTCTTCTTAAGTATTTTGTTACTGCCTTCATTTCCACCCTTCATTGAAATGACAAGACTCTGAAAAGAGTGGCAGAGTTCTGTGGCATATTTAAGGCACCTAAAGTCTCAGAGGGGCATCAGACATGACAACATAGTGCCTCTGGGAAGCCAGAGCCATCACATCAAGGAGTTTTCTGTTCTCTCAAAGTTTGACTGCAAAAATAAAATGGATGAAATAACATTTCGAAGAGTCTTTCCAAGAGAAATGCATGAGGCTCATCTATGAACTCATGTAAGTTCATACTGAGTCTGTAAGACGTAGCCCATCTTGAAGGACAGCAGTCACCAGGAGCACTGACAGGATTAAGCAATGGCTCAAGAGAATTACTTTCTCTGTTTACAGGTGCTTACATTGGTACATCCTGATTATAGTGTCTTAGCTCTCATAATAGATGTCTTTAAGAGTCAAACCCTCTTCATCGAGCCTACTCTGGGTAAAGCACAGGTTTTTACCTTTCCTAAACACCAACCATGCCCACGCGGACAAATAGATAATAGCTATTATGACCTTTCTTTGGTAGACGAGAGCATAATATTCATGGTAGTGTCCAAGAGGGTGTTGTGAGGGTGCATTACTACTCCAAAAAAGCATAGGTGATGAATGCCAGATGGAGCCAGAACCTACTCAGCTTAGACTGACCCCAGCTAATGTGTAGTATTTGAGTACAGAGGACAGTCCTCTGGTATCATTCCCTCTGTCTGTAGCAACTAGAGAGACAGATGAAGTTTTCATGGCATGACCTGCACCTCAGTGGTGCTGAATATTCTCTGGAGATCCTTCTGTTTGCTTTGAATCTTGAGGGAGTTTGGGCCATGAAATGCCTCAGATAACTCCTTATATTTAAGTGAAATGCATCTTTGCTGCACTCTTCTGTTTCAGAGGGGGCATCTGTCTTCACTGAAATGTGCCTAATGGCTTATATGTTACCATGGAAATAAAGTTTTATTATTAACACTTATTAAGCACCAGCTTTCCTTTTTTTCTGTCATGGGTGAATGAGCAGAACAGAGTTACTTCACACAATTTTCAAAGGCTCAGGAGCAGGGAAGATTGATTTGGTTAAAAACTGAAGCTCTCTCTGGGAAGCACCTGCATAGCAGGAGCCAGAGGTTGTAAGGGAAACTCAACTCATCCTTTTCTCTCACACAGCCAGCCCCTGCCTGAGAGAACCCACTGAAGTGACTATAGAACCACACAATTCCCACCACTTTAGCTACCAGAACTGACTCCTCGTGCTGCTTCAGTTGCTGTAAGCCTTCCTTCACTATCTCCCTTCCCTTTTGCATGCTGCAATAGCATATGTGTGAGTGAATTTCCTGAAGTGTGAACAGGCGACTTTGCTCCTCTGTTATTTTCTTCTCCATTTATACCAAGGAGATATGTGTATCTTAATAACATGGGTATTGTGATAGAGTTCAACATTTAGAAGATGCTTTTAATTCTTTGTGAGGGACTGCAACTGTTTCCATACCAAATGAGGAATTCCCAGTAATGTTGTGAGGGAAAATTATCCGCAGAGCTTAAAAATGCAGTTAAGACAGGACAATAGATGCAGTAGACTGACTCACAGTAGGCAAGATTAGAAGCAGTAAAGACAGAGAAGGTAAAGGGGAAAAAGGGCAAAGAACAGAACGATGTATCTTCTAAGCACTTCCCAGTCCTGCCAGAAGAGAAGACTAGCTTCTAATGAGAGGTTCTGGAGAGTCCTTTGAGTGTGGCCATTCAAGGAAATTTATCCTTTTATGTGTCTGATCAACCTCACAGTTGCAGGATGAATCCTCATTGGTGCTTGCTTCCCAAGCACATAAAAATCATCCTTATACTCTTGCTACATAAATTGAACAGTGCCAAAAAAGATCCTAAATCCCAGTTTTGATTTCCAGTTAAACATTACGTATGAAAATGTAGATGCCAAATACTGACAGTCATGCCAAAATGCAGGGTTCTTCCTACCTACCATCCTTTCTGTCTCCGCTCCTCCTTACAACTCATACCCCTTTCCTTCATCTGTGAGTGTCCTTTATGCACACACAGCTCACTTCCTCCCTATAGAACCCTTCAGTCTCAGGTATCCTTCATATATTATTCTTTCCCTAAAAAAAAAAACATTGTAGTATATCCCTAATTTTTTCTGCCCAGGTGTCTTTATTATGGCCTCAAGCTGCACTAGGTGAGGTTCAGACTGGACATTAGGAAAAAATTCTTAACCAAAATGGTTATAAAGCACTAAAACAGGCTGCCCAAGGAGGTGGTCGAGTCACCATCCCTGGAGGTATTTAAAAGATGGCTAGATTAAGATCTTAGGGATATGATTTAGTAGTGGACAGGTATAATTGGACTTGATGATCTCAAAGGTCCTTTCCAACCTAGTGATTCTATGATCCTATGATTCTGTGATTCTCCCATCCACCACTGCTAGATGCCCAGAGTCCCCTTTGTGTTGACTTCTTTCAGCCTAAATAATTGTGCATGTTTCCCTTTTCCACTTTGCTTTTAACGTGAGTTGTTTGGGACACAAGGAAGAAGAAGCTGAGACACTCCGCAGGAAAACTGTGGGGAAAACAGGTCTTCCCAAAAGTACATGCTTTGCTGTCTTTACAGGCATGCAAATCTCTATGGGGAGTACTGTAAGGTGGAGGTGTCTTGCCTATCAAGATGTCCAGTCACCTGTAAGACAGAGAAGTCTGGCAAGAGCCAGCCTTGCTATGCTGCCATGATCTGACTGGCAGTTCTGCTGCCTGTGGATAGATGCTGAAATGCATCCCTCCCCTGTGCCTTCCCAGTCAGCCTGGACTGTGCTGTCTGGCGAAGACCCACAGAGGACATAACACAGACAGCCCTTTGCATTTTCTTCCTGCACATTCAATAATGACCTGGAAATACCAGCAATAAGCAGTTAAGCCACAGGTTTCCCAAAGAAGAACTGAATGTCTTTCTCTCCATGTCTTTCATCACAGTTATTGAGCACAGCCATTGTTAGCCTGGGCCAGGACAAAGATGTTTGCTAAGCAAAGCAAGAGGAAAACATAGAAATATCCATAAAGCATACACAGCAGGCAGTTAGCTGACAGGAGGAATATGAAGGAGATGGGTATTTGCAGACAATGCAAAAGTTATTGTGACAGCTGCAGATTGCAAGCCTTCTGTGGCAAATTCAGAGCCCAGCCGAAAGCTTAGGAAAGGGAGAGAAAAGGAAAGCCTTAGGAGAACTCTGCCAGGCCCAAAATAATCCTCTGCAGAAAGGTGCTGAAAAATATTTATGGTGCAGCTATAATGTGCTAAACAACACAAGAACTCATAGACATCAGAATGCAGATACAGAAAATTACTTCTTGTGCCTTGTGTCCATCAAACAACACGGGTAAAACAACAGTTTTTCCTTTCCATGCCTTTTTTGTCTTTCCTAATGGCAAAAATGAACTTTTTCAGGGTGGGATTTCCCGCATGTAAGCAGGGCACCAAGCAGAGAATTTCTAATGGAGACATGCCCAGCAAGGTCATAGCTGGCCCGAGCAGACACAAGGCCCTACACCTTAGTTGTGCAGTACTCTCTTAGCTCAGAAAGAAACAATTTTTGCTGTTGTAAGTTCAGGCTTCTATTTTTGTTGATGACCTACAATACCCATGGGTACACTGACTTAGCTTGTCACAGTGAAAGCTGACAGTGGCCACTAACACAGAGGGTACTGCACAGCTCTGGTTATATGGGACACGGAGATTTGGTGAAGTGTTACCTTTTTCTTTATTTCAGCTATTATTTTCACAAATGCTGTAAGAATCCTGACTACAAAACCTTCAATAGCTTTGCCAGCAAGAACTCCAAAGGCTGCACACTGATGATTGTTCAAATGCCACAGAGGAATCCTCCACCCCTCCAATAGCTCTGCTAGATATACTGGATTAGCAGTTGCAATGGTTTGGCTTTAATAGTAAAATCATACTTGGAGCAGATGCACTGAGTTTTATCACATGGCTGAAAACAGTCCCACTTCACCACAGCACTTTCAAGGCCTCGTAAGGGCATGAAAAACTCAGCAGTGACAATCTTTTTTTTCCACCTGATGGCTTTAATTTGTTACCATCACAATTGCACTTATATCAGCTTCTTCAGCTTAGACAATGCATCAATCAGTGCAAATGCTCAGCTTCGAAGCAGCCAGATCACTCCGTCACAGAGAGCCCACTGTGATCTGGAAATGAAGCAGAAAAGCGTTGCCCCCAGGACTGCCAATCAGCAGCCATGCATTTAATCAACTGCATCTCCAAAGTACCTATAGGAGAGTATTTAGTCAGCAGTTTATTTCTTATAATAATTAATACCTATAATGTCAACTTAGTCTTGGAAACTAACAGGCTGCAAATACTCATCCAGATGACACGGATGTGCAGCCAGCAAAGGCAGATGGTTGCCCCTGTCCATTTCTTGCTTGGTGTATGCTGTTTATGGTTCTTACTGCTCAAATAAGAAGCTTCTGAAGTGCTATAGGGCTTCAAAATGAAACAACAAAAAGCACATGCATGCACTACAGCACCATCAGGCTCTCTCTAACGAGCAGGGAAGCTCATGCAGACCAGCATCTTCTCTGCTCTGACACATTCATCTTCAGTGTTGCAGGCAGCTTGTGACTCCAGGAGGTAGTAAGGAAACACCATAGAGTCCTGGAAACCTTCAAAGCAGCAGCAGCTTTATGCTGGGTGCATCCTGCCTCATTGTGCTAATTTGGAGCAGGTGAAATGTAGTGTAGATAATAAAACTCAAACCCAACTTCAGTGCCTAAAGCTTTGTTTTCAGAGATACCTGCCCTCTAATCTAGACTGCCTGTGTCCCTGAGCTCGGTTTGCCCATCTCTGAGAAATCAGTGAGAGAACAGCTTTTCTATTTCTCCTAACTTCGTTGATTCCTTCCTCTTGCTGCAAATCCCAGCTAACAACATCCCTTGTGTTCTTGGCTACAACTTCTTTAGTGTTCTTTTCCTTCCAATACCATACATTCCTTTAATTCTGCCAGTACTTCAAAGGAGGAAGAGCTTTGAAAGGAGGAGGAACGTTCTATAAGATGAAGAAGCTATGTTAGGTCGTATCATTGTAACAAACAGTTCCCTGCACTCACGAGTATCGTGATCCATGTTTGTTAGTTAGTGAAGAAGAGTGGGAGAAGATCTGGGAGTACTTTTTCTCTCTTCTGTTTTTTTTTTTTTTTTTCAGTTTCTAAGGAAGATATATGGTTCTGTAACTAAGGTGTCAGTGTCAGCTGCAGGAGATCTGAATGCCATTCCTTGCTTTCTTAAGATTCTTCTGCAGGTGTTTTAGCTGTTTATGAGCCTTGGACTGGAAAGAGCAAAGCAAATATGACAACCTTCCTACTTTTGCAGTGTAAGACCATTAGTCCCATTCTTTTCAGGAAGTTCAGAGCTGTGTCTGAATAAGAATATACCTCACCTGCTGCAGGCAAAGACTACTTTTGGGACCTTAAGGTCCATGCAGGTGCTACTACTATTTCAAAGGAAAGGCTTTTAACCAAATCTTGAGGTCAAGAATTTGAGAGGTGAGAAAAGGTGCAAGAAATTGCAAAAAACAGGAAAAATTAAATCATAAAATAAAGATTCATGTTATGTTGAACTCCAGTTTCTGAGAAGATAATTTCTCAGTAAATCTGGCTGAATAATTGCTAGTAAATAATTTGCCTGATGGTCTTCTCTCTGTGTTTTGTAGAGAGAGACACTAGCAGATTGTGATTGCTTCAGAACAGTTTGTTATTCGAATTTATTTGATGAGATTTTTGCAAGACTGCTTTTACCAGCAGCTCTCTATTCAAAAGAAAGCCATGAAGTTACACCATGATTAGTAGTATTTCTATTCCCTAGTTGCAGAAGTGTAAGCCTTAGTTATCTACTTCCAGAAGGTGAATTTAAAATTCACCAATTGCAAGAGCACACAGCCTTCAAACCTGTTTTCTGTGAGTGAATATACAACATGCTACTTTATTGCAGTTTGCTGACAACCCTGAAAAGGCAGCGCACGCAGCCTGTATCAATCCACTTGGAAGTAAGATAAAAAAAAAAAAAAACTATAGAATTTCTGTTGGTGGAATTCAAACAACTCTGGTGTCTGCTATTCACACCCTTCTCTGTACAGAGGGATGTCAGTCCTTTGTAGAGAATCTCCAGTCACAAGAGTAGAAAAATACTGCTCTGTTCAAATGTCACCATTGTCATAAATCATCATCATTATTACAAAGGACAATCCTACTTCATAGGAGGAAGTAGAGGCACCCGGAGGTTAGGTGATCAAGAGCTCTTGAAGTCTATGACACAACCAATGATGAAGCAGAGTTCTCTGAATGGGCAATGAACTTAGCTGAGAGCAGCTCCCTGCTCTATGTTGCTCTTCTTTTGGGGGTTGTTCAGCTCTGTAGGGCTTTTTCTGCCTCTTACTGTGTCTCTGCTGACATCTCAGTAATAAACCTTCAGAAGGAAGGAACAAAACCTGAAAGACATCCTAGCCTCTCTGATATGATGAGGATGAGGGAAAAGGTGATCAGCTGAGTGTGCTATATGGTTAAGCATAATCCCAGCAGGTGATTGCTGTATTCTTGAACTTAAAAAAGGGCTATTATATATAGTCATAGGTAAGGAAAAGAAATTTAAACCTATAGAAAGCTCTTGACAGCAATGCTTTTAACATCACTATTGATGCCTTCCAACCCTGCTAGATTTCACTAATCTTAGGGAGTTATGGCCACCAATTCCTGAAATAAAAACTGACTTTGGATATATAATTTGGCTTTAGCTTTCTTTTTCAAGGCAGCTTTATATTCACATATTTAAATTATGCAACTCTGAAGTCCTTAATAAGTTCATTTCCAAGACCTCTTTTCTATGAACACTGTAATATTAGATTATGTTATAAATCACTATGGTTTGGGGTTCTTTTAATTCAAACTATTCTTCTTCCTCTCTGTTTCTTCTTGCTTTCATTTTCAGGTCCAAACTTTTATGCTACACCATATTCATCTGTCAGGACACAGAAAAATGAGAGACTGTCTGTCTGATATAACATAGACTATTCTTCGTGTGAAGATTTGTGTTGTCCTCCAGGTGATTTTCGCTTGAACTTTTAGTATTTTCATTGTGAGCCTGAAGGGTAAAAAATGTGTGTACCATGAGTATATGTGTATGGAAGAAAGTTGGGAGTGAAGTGTAAAAGGAAGTCTTTCTTTCCTTTTTGCTGAAAGTAGAATGCAGACAGATACTCATATGACTGTATGTTAAATTTTTCTAGTTATACAGGACAATAACGTAGTCTGACAGAGTTAACATTGAACTAAAATAGTTGCAGCATCAATGTGCACAGCTTTTCATCTTTCTCTTTCCCCCTTATCAATACAGTTAATGACATTTAGCCTTCCAGTAAATAGTGTTTAGGTGCTAAAGTGTAATAGAAAGTTCCAGGTGCCAGTAAGGGTGCTTGATTCCTACTGTCTGATTAAAGACGTTCTACAGTGAAGGTTGAAAGTCATAAAATTGTTAGACAAAGCATGACATAATCTTCTGAATGGAAAGCATGCCACTGAAGCAGGCTCCATCAAAGCCTTCAGAGAGACTTCTATCCCCAAATTTGAGCTATCAGAACATTGTACATCTCATCTAATCTGAAAATTTTCCCTACGGTCAACAGGTAAAGATGGGTGCCTCCAAATGCACATCCATCCTGATAAAATGTGTAACAGAGTGAAGACGACTTGTGGTTGGTTAAGTTCTCTCTCTTTGTGAGCCTGAAAACTACTGTACTCAAATTACCTCAGTTTCAGAGGGTGGAAGATAAGTGAGGTGAATCCAACCTGAACTAGGAATTTGCTCCCAGCAGTGTTCTGAAATAGTCTGTTCCTTTCTCCTGCTCAGTGTTCCACTCATGAAGTAATGAGATGACCCAAATGGCCATAGGAGAGGTAAACGGCTTTCAATGTGTTAAAATGAATTTTCCAGAGCCTATTACCAACAATTATGTTAGATCCAGAAAGAAAGGGTGTAGCTTGCCAGTTAGGGTGAGATTTCAGTCTATTTATTGATTACTTCAGTGCTACTAATAAACAGAACGCATTTGAAAGAAAAATCACCAAAGGACAATAAACCTGGCATCCCGTAAACACTGACTCTAACAACATTATGTTTATGGAACCCTTCTTGTAACAATTCTGTGTTACTTCAATGTGCTTAACAAAGATTATTCCTATCACTCATTTATGCATAAGAGTAGAGAAATTTTGATTCTGCGGTTACCTACTTCCATTGCCTCCCTCCTAAAAATGTTAGGATTCCAGAGGTGCTGTTATTGTACAAGTTGTATTTTAGGACCTCTTTCACCACCAAGCAGAGAGTTTTACACTCAGGGCATCATCACTGACTGTCAGAGTTAAATTTTGTCAGTGCAGAAATGTAGTGTCCCACTTTACCAGGTACATGTTAACTATTTCCAAAACATTAAAATATGAGAGTGGTTAGAACATCTGAAGAGAGACATGATCCATTCTGTCTTCAGATTTTACTGGCACACAGTAACTGAAAGGCTAACCTTACCCATTCAGCCACAAGGAGAAAGGGAGGGTGTTGACTAGTAGCTCAGCAAAAAAACAGACTGCCCGGCATGGTAACTAAAACAGAGTCTTGGAAACTAAAAATTAAATGACCATATAATTAAAAGACTATAATGTATATTCATAAGCAGGACAAATTAAGATTAGATAAGCATTTCTGATGCTGATGTTTTCTGATCGCTCAGCACTTGACTTGGCATCTTTCCTTTTGTTCCCTAATCATAGTTCTCTGTTTACTTCTGTCTATCTATATATAAGGATGTTTCATGATGATGAAGTCTCTCATCTCTCCTTTTCCCTCTCAAGAGTACACAGGGAGAGAAGGAGAGAAAATCCAGTTCTTATTCTGCAGATGGATGGTAGTACATGCAGACTTGGTGTCCAGCACATACCTGTGAAAACAAGTGGGACAGAACCGAACTGCCACACCATGGATATCAAGGCAGTGCATTAAAAGGGATGAATATTAAAAGGAAGAATAAAACTGCTGAAGACACAAGAAGTGCAAAGACTGCTAAGTCCAACCAGGATGCCACCTGTCAATTACCACTGACAGTTATCTCCAGTACGGAGTGCAGAGATTGTCCAGAAAAGCAGCATGTGGATGTGCCTCTTCATTTATTTTTTCCTTTGTCACTGATACTCCTCACAGACAGGTTCTACGTGACATGTTTCCAGCAGAGACTGGTGACTGGTTGTAGTGATAAAAAGTCTACTCTGGACCAGAAAATAGACACAGTTTCTTCAAAGAAGCTACTCCTGTCAGGGTGAATGACACACTCCAGGTACTTCTAAGAGGGGTGCAGGCAACTGGCTAAGTCTGTGGACCCTATTTCTGTCTTTTTGTAGTGCATGAAAATAATTTTTCTTCCATGGATATGTAGGGACTTTCCTAATATTCACAAGATTTCATGAGGTCTCCATTGTCAGATCCATCGTGTTCACCCCAATTCATTATTTTAAAGGACACGCTGTTGAAGGTAGAGACAGAATGAAGGAGGGAAATAGCCTGGCACAACCTGGGATCATGGCCATGGGACCACAGAAGTCAGTCCATGGACTGTGTAACTGAGCATCCAAGTAGAGAAGCACATGGTGAAATATGGTAAAACTAAGGATCCAGGTAGACAAACACAAAATGAAATATTAATTTCTTACCTACTGCTGATCATAGGTAATTCTGGGTCAAATCTTTGAGTTCACAGACATTAAAATGAGCATGGTGCAGTGACAGAAACATATGCAGTCTTAATTCCTAGATAGCTTGACTTTTCAGCAGTTATGCTCTGCTTCCTATATTCCCCCTAACATGGGAAGATTAAACCACATGAGGATCTCTAACTTCTTACCTTTGCACTTCACTGAGCATGGGCAACACAGGAAGCATTGTAGCTCCTAACACTATGCTATATATATTTTTTTTTAATTAAAATCACAGGAGTATGTGAAAATCCAGCCTTTTGTTGAGCTTGCAATTACACTTTCAAAACCAGCTACTGGTTAACTACTAATCTATCCATCCACTGATCTAAAGGCAAAATGTGCAGCTGGCTAGAGCTCTGAAGTCCCTCTGATCTGTATAAATATACACCAAGTCAGCAAATAAGAAAATGCCACTAAAAATTGTTACTTTTTGAATTTGGACTATTTGCTGCTGTAGTGTTGAGTTCCATCTCAGCTCCACATGGCAGAATTGTTCCACTGTACAAGGATTTGTATGGGTCAATTTTAAAATGATTCTGCCTTCATGTGATGTGACATTTCAGGGATGATACCACCATTCCTCTATTCTTTGCCTTTAGAGTAGATGTTTCTTATGATGCAACTTTGTTAACCCATGTTGAAGAATTTGATACACCATAGTATGAAGCAGAAAGACTTTAGTATTAGTGCCAGGCTTGTACTCCAGCTGTTCCTAACAATGGTAACTCTTTGACCTTCAAGACATTACATTTAAGTCAAACCAGGTCAGGATCTGAGTTTTCATTCCTTACTCAGTTTGTTCCACAAATATAAACCACTGGAGTGACATGACAACAGCTGTATGAATAATACACCACAACAAACAGAAGCAAAAAGTCTACTATTTCTGTTTCTCAGGATGGAAGTAAAGGCTTACTTATTCCCTGCAAATACAGAAACTAAAGTGCAATTAAGATTTTCCTGGCCAGAATATGAAGACAGATTGACACAAGAGGAAAAAAAATGGAAAAGAGAGAAAGAAAGAAAAATACTCTTATGCTCTTCTGGTAGTAAAAATGCTCACCAGAAAACATTTCCAAAACCTTTTAAACAACTGTGCCATCTAAATCTGCACTTCAGAAGTGACCTAGCTTTGAGAAGCCTGTATTTTCTTTACTTTCATATTATCTATTTTCCCAACTGATTTAGACATCACCTATTGTGAATACAGCCACTCTGGTACCAACTGATCCTATAAACTTCCTAAAGTTAGACAGGCTTAATAGTCACCTCACTATCACTGAAGCTTTATCGCAAGCTGCAATATTCAGAGTGAATGAAGATCTAGCAATGAGGTCAGGAAAAGCTCTGTGCTGCTGCTGCTTATGCTGGTGAAAATGACCAACCACTAGCTCAGGTATGAGTCTCCAATATCCCTTTCGCACAGAATTTCATCTTATAAACCTCTCACATCATGGAGGGAGGGACTCCTGAAACACACACATCTGAGGAGACATCTGCACAATGCAGCATATAGGAGGTCAGGTCCTGAGAGCAGCCTAATCGCACTGGTGAACTGCTGCCAGATGACTCATGAACTTGGCTTCCCATTCCCTTAGTATTTCAGCAAATTTACTTGCTGCTGTGACTCAACTGCCACAACTCCAAGAATCCCTATTGTTCCTTTGTACTAGAGGTGCAACCCTCTGCATGTTTAGGAGGCTCTGTCCATTCACATTGCATCACTACTGTGGCCACTGAATGCACTCCTCCTTGGCACAGGGGCAGGACTGCTTAGTTCCAATAAAAGGTCACATCTCCACAGACTTCATCTAAGCTGTAACTTTTCAGAAAGACTCAAACAGCAAGCCTTCCTGTGCTACAGCAAACTCTGGAGTGGAGCAGACCTGCAATACTGTCCTACAGAGATGCAATTTCAGTTGCATTTGCTGAGTGTTTAAATAATCTGCATGTATTGCCCAGCAGCTAGTTTAGTGGGAAGTTACTGATTTCAAAATATTCTTTGTTTTCTTATGTGGTCAAACATTTTCTGACTTTAATCCTACTGTATGTTCTTCTGTTTCTAAGATGATAACATACTTTGTTATTCATTAGGTAATAGCATTGACAAATTTCTTACTGGTCTTGGCTTAGTGCTTTCAGGAAACTCCATTCTTTTTTTTTTTTTTAAATCAATGCCTTTCTTTAATTTTCCTCCATGAAATGCCACAACTAATTAAATTCATTGTTTGCATCTGCAGCCATGAAACATATGTAGAATATGTCCACATTTTGTCCTTCATTCTAAGTTTTTTAGCAATTAGCGGAGTGATTTATGTTTACCTGACTTTTAACCCATTTCAGTAAATACTAAGACTAATATATATCAGTGTGTGGATCAGGATGTGATCTTTTCTCACTTATCAGGTCCTCTAAGACTTATATCTACATGCGTTTCCCATTTTCCCTCTCCTCTTTCTTCCAGTTTTCCCTCTCAAAGAGCTCTGCCTGCTTTTCAAGTTGTTTTCTATAACTTTTTGAGATTAGCTGGTTCTTTCCTGAAACTGTTGCTAGGCAAAGCAGGAAAAGGAGGAAGGTGTCTTGGCAGAAAACTCCAAATATCTGAGTTATGTGGATTAGAAAGAAACTGATGCCTTACATTCAGCATCTGCAAAGGGTGAAACGAGGTGAATATGAGATATGTAATCCTTGTAATTCCCTTTGAAGGGTTTACTGTGTATGTCTGCTGTTCAATTACCTATAGGCCAGCAAGAAGATTATTAAGTGAAAGAATTTTCTCTGTGACATACAAAGGGACTTAAACCTGAAGCGCAAGTGAGAAGATTTTGCAGGCTGAGCACTATGTTTTTTCTTAAAGGAGGAAAGATGGACTTTCGCCCTATAGATCCACAGATTTTATTTTAATTCATTCCTCTACATTTTCAAAGTCTTATATGAAGTGGGAAGTAGCCATCCCACTCCTATCCTCTCTCCTCTTTCATATGAATCATACAGCATAAACCACTGCAAAGACAGATATGTGTTTTTTCATTTGCTCAGGGCTTGAGATTCATAGAATCATAGAATGGTTTGGGTTGGAAAGGACCTTAAAGATCACCTGGTTCCACCTCCCCTGCCATGGGTAGAACACTTCCTACTAGATCAGGCTGCTCAAGGCCCCATCAAACTTGGCTTTGAACACTTCCAGAGAGGGGGCATGCACAACTTCCCTGCACAATCTATTCTAGTGCATCATCACCCTCATCATGAAGAATTTCTTCCTAATATCTACTCTAAATCTTCCCCTCTCCAATTTATAGCCATTCTCCCTAGCCCTATCACTACATACCCTTGCTAAAAGTCCCTCCCCAACTTCCCTGTAGACCCCTTCTTATACTAGAAGGTCACTATAAGGTCTCCTAGGAGCCTTCTCTTGTCCAGGCTGAACAACCCCAAGTGTCACCCTGTTCTCATAGCAGAGGTGCTCCATTCCTCCAATCATCTTCATATCTCTCCTCTGGACCCATTCCAACAGTTCTGTAATGTTCTTATGTTGGGGACTCCAGAACTGGACACAGTGCTCCACATGGAATCTCACAAGAGCAAAGCAGATGGGGAGAATCACCTCCCTCAGCCTGCTGGCCATGCTTCTTCTGATGCACCCCAAGATACAGTTGGCCTTCTGGACTTGCAAACACGCATTGCTGGCTCATGTGGAGGTTCTCATCAATCAGCACCCCAAGTCCTTCTCTGTAAGATCTTCTCCTTAATCTCCCAATCTGTATTGAAATCATGGATTGCCCTGACCCAGGTGTAGGACCTTGAACCTGACCTTGTGGACCCTCACGAGGTTCTCACAGGCCCACTTCTCCAGCTTGTCCAGGTCCCTCTGGATAACATCCCATCCTTCCAGTGTGGCAACTGCACAACTCAGCTTGGTGTCATCTGCAAACTCCCTGAAAGTTCACTCAGTCTCACTGTCTGTATCATTGATGAAGGTATTAAACAGCACCTGTCCCAGTACAGAACCCTGAGGGACACCATTTGTCACAGATCTCCATCTGTACATTGAGCCATTGACCACTACTCTCTGAATGCAACCATCCAATCAATTCTTTATCCACCAGCAGCCCACACATCAAATCCATATCTCTCCAACTTAGAGAGAAGGATGTTGTAGGGGACCATGTCAAAGGCTTTGCAGAACTCCAGATAGATCACACCCATTACCTTTTCTGTGTCCATTGATGTGGTCACTCCATCACAGAAAACCACTAGGTTGGCCTGGCAGGACTTGCACTTGGCGAAGCTGAGCTGGCTGCCACTAATCACCTCCCAATCCTCCATGTGCTTTAGCATAGCTTTCTAGGAGGATCTGTTCAATGATCTTCCCAGAAATACAGGTGAGGCTGACAGAACGTTAGTTCCCAGCATTATCTTTTCTATCCTTTTTAAAAAAGGGCATTATGTTGCCCTTCTTCGGGTCACCAGGGACTTCCCACTGACTGCCATTTTCAAATATCCTGGAGAGTGTCTTGGCAACTACGACAGCCAATTGCCTCAGGACTCTGGGATGCATCTCATCGGGTCCCATAGACTTACATATGTCCAGGTTCCTCAGGTGGTAACAAACCTGATCTTTTCCTACAGTGGGAGGAGCTATACCCTCCTGGTCCCCATCTTATTGTCCATTGACCCAGGAAAGGTGAGGAGAGTGGTTGTGAGTGAAGACTGAGGCAAAAATGTTGTTGAGTACCTCAGCCTTCTCCTTGTCTGTTGATACAAGGCCATCATTTTCGTTTATCGGTGGAGGTATATTTTCATTAACCTTCCTTTACTGGCTGACATAGCTATAGAAGATCTTCTTATTTGTTGCATCCCTTGCCAGCTTGTGATCAAAGTGCAGGACGTGGAACTTGGCCTTGTTAAACCTCACACAATTTATCTAGGCCCATCAATCCAGATTGTCCAGATGCCTCTGCAGAGACTTTCTGCTCTCAAGCAGATTGACACCCTTGCCCTGTTTGGTGTCATCTTCAAACCTGCTGAGGGAGCACTTGATTCCCTTCTTGTCCAGATTGTTGATCCACAGCTTTTACCTCACCCAGACAGGCCACCCAGAGATCAGGTTGGTGAACAATCTCACACTGAACTGCTCCATAATCTTCCCCAGAACCAAGGTCAGGCTGAGAAGCCTGTAGTTCCCTGGATCCTCCTTCCAGTCATTCTTGATAGTCGTCACACTGGCAAGCTCCCAGTTGTCTGAGACCTCCCTTGTTAATTGATGCTGCTGATAAATGAAGGAGAGTGGCTTGGTAAGGTCCTGTGTCATCTTCCTCAGTACTCCTGGGTGGATCTCATCTGAACCCATAGATTTGTGAGTGTCCAAGTAGCCTAGCAGGTTGCTAACCGCTACCTCCTGAATTGTGGGGGATTGATTCTGCTCTCTATCCCCATCTTCCAGCTCGAGGGTGACTGGAGATAGCTGCACTGACTATTAAACAATGTTTTTCCCTGAATCCAATAAGGGGTGGAGATTTTCCTTGGGTCTTTTTTTGTTTTTAATGTATTTGTAAAAACATTTTAGTTATCTCTTACACTAGTGGCTAGTTGGAGTTCTAGCTAGGCTTTCACCTTTACAACTTTCTCTCTGCATGACCTAACAAGATCTCTGTACTATTCTTGAGTTGCCTGCCCCTTCTAACAAAAGTGGTAAACTCTCCCTTTTTTCCTGAGTCCCAGCTAAACTCCCTGAAGGGCCACTTACCATCTGCATCAAGAAGCTATCTTCCACACATGCCAGGAACCTTCTAAATTGTTTCCTCTCTGCTGTGTTGTATTTCCAGCAGACATCTGGTAGATCGAAATCCCCCACGAGGACAGGGGCTAGCAACTGTGAGACTTCTGCCAGTCATTTGTAGACTGCTTCATCTCCCTCTTCATCCTAGTTGGGTGGTCTCTAACAGACTTCCAACAGGATATTAGCCTTGTTGACCTTCCCCCTCATTCTTAACCATAAGCACTCAACCTTATCATTACAATCTTTGATTTCTATACAATCAAACCCCTCCTTGACATAGAGAGCCACCCCACCACTTTTCCTTCCTTGCCTTTCCCTTCTGAAGAGCTTATAGCCATCTACTGCAGCACTCCAGTTATGAGAGTTATCCTACCACATTTCTGTGACAGCAACTAAGTCATAGCTACCCTGCTGCACACGGGCCTCCAGCTCCTCTGGTTTGCTGTCCACACTGCATTCAGTGGTGTAGATGCGCTTGAGCTAGGCTATCAATTTCACCCCCAACACTGGCATGCCACCATGGAGGAGGGCAATGCTCCAGCCCTGTCTCTTCAACTGACTCCAGTTCTCTCTCTTACGCTTGGCTTCCTTTGGGTTTGTTTCAATAACTCAGCTGTTTGATCATCATTAAAATGGCTGTGACTGAAGCCTGTGATATGATAGCAATCAGCACATGAACCCAAGTGACTCACTCCACAAATGATGTTTGCCACAAATGTTATGAGAATAATGAAGCCACTACTGTAAGGCTCCTAGGAGCCAGGTAACAAAGAGAGAGTGGAAGGAGAGGGATTTGTTGTGAGTCGTCCTAGAAAGGTGGATAGAAAGGGCTTTTACAGGACTGGCAGTTTAATACAGTATCTTGCTTCTTTGGCAGTTTTTGATACTGATATGCATTGCATGCTTCAAATGTTGTATTGGGTTGCAATTCCCCTAAAGGAAAGTCAAACTCAGCATATATTTGCACTAGCAGTGGGTGTGTCTGAGTTTTTTTGAAGCTTCTGATGCACACAAATCTGCATAGCAAATCACCAAATTGCATATCATTCTCTCCTAAGAGGCTGGATCTTAGCATATTTTTGGAAAACAAAATGTAGATAGCCCATTTCTCCAGTTTAAGGATGTTTCTTTAGCAAGACAAAAAGTCCCTGTTCACAAATTCTCCAGCATTCCTGACTTTCTATATTTCCAAATAACACAGCATGTGGTACTTACAGTTGCATGAAACTGTTGCTTGCTTTGAACTGAAAATATTGCTGCTGACCCAAGGCATAATTCAACTGCATGGGAGATGAGGGCAGGTCATATCAACATATGCTTCTGCAGGGCAGGGCCCAGCATTTGCTTGTATTGATTCTGGCTATACCCATTGCTCCTTTTAAGAATGCCAAATGTAAATGTAAGAGAAGAGATGAAATAGCAAAGACATACGCTCCTGCTCTGCTTGCAAAGGAATGTCTTAGAACATCTTCATTTCAATGGTGCAGATACAATTAGTCAATCAGTGATAGGAAGGGGAATCTTCCTTGTTAATAAGGTGTGCCGTCAGAAGCTCTCCTAGGCTTTTAAGAAGCCACTTCTCCTAATCTTGTCACAAACTGCAAAGAAATAGGAGTGTTTCCTTCCTTCTGACAGTCTCCTGCCTCCTCACTGCTAATTGTTCCTTATCAATTGCTCAGGAATTTTATAAGCAGAGTTCAGCAAAATACTATCCTGACAGCATTTCAACAGAAAAAAACAGGTTTTGTCTATAGAGATTTTTTTACATACTCCTCTTGCCCCTCTTACCCTCCTATTCCCAAATGATGATCATTGTTTTTAAAATTCTCTGCAGATGAATAATTGAATATGCGGACACTACCTGACAACCTCCAGTGGTGATGCTGCTGAGTCTGTGCTTGCTGATCCTGGACTTTTTAGTATTCTGGGCGGAGCCCTCAGCCCTCTCTGGCCTGTTTGTCTTTTCACAGCACCATAGTGCCAGGGGCACTGATGCTGTATGGTTCTTGCTTTTGACTGAGGGGGACAATTACCTTTTATACATTTCTGCCTCCAAGATAGAATTTATCTCAATTCCTTTCCCTAGCAAAAATTGTAGTTCCCTTGCAGCTTGGTATTGCCAATGGCTTCAGTTCATTCTGTCTCCTTACTTGTTCTTACTTAGGAAGGGCGCTGCAGTAATATCAAAAATATTCCACAGATCCAAGTAACTGGTCTGCAGCATAGGATACATAGAACCAATTCCCTTTTCCCTGTGTGACCTTGATAAATTAATTCTGCTCAGATTTAAAAAGGAAGCTAAGCACTTTAAGTGGGACATAGGAAGATTCTGCAGTGCCCAAATCTGTTGCTTGTCCAATGCTTCATGTTGAGAGTTTCCTCAGTTTCAATAAATCCCCTTCTGCCTCCAAGTCCTGTGTCTGATCATGGCCAGAGATGACGTAGTCTTGACAGGACTTACGCTGACATTCCAACAGGATCCAAAAGCTTGACTGTCTTCTGTATTCCTGGCCAAAGCAGCTGAAGCCAAGGATGCACTGTGAAAACATTTGCAGTCATCACAAAAAGAAAAACAATTAACTTTATTTCAGATGACAGTGGGGAAGCTCTGTGGTGAACAGTCACCTAGCAAGGGGAGACTGTGCATGGCATCAGAGACACCTCTTACTAGCTCTAGAGCAATACCAAAAACACAGACCAAGGGAGCATCTAAGCTCTCTATAACCTCTTTATTGAAGCTGTTCCTTCTGGCATGAATAAATAAAAGATTCACTGATCCAGAAAAGAAAGTAGCAATGAGACTGCCTTTCCAGCTCATGGTTTTCATGGGAAGGGAGAATCCTGTGTTTGAGTCCTTCTTCCAAGGACAGTTTCTGTGTTTCTGTTTGTGACAAACCCATAGAACTGGTATGAAGCGCAGCTTGGACATTCCTCCATAAATATGCTGACAAGTAGGCTATAAGCTCCGCAAAGGAGAGGAAAATAAAAGTGCTTCCTGTTCTCCAAGTTTCTTAATTGCCCAACTTGGCTTCCTGCTGAGGCTGGAAGTTATCTCCAGTCTCTTCCAGACACTTTGTGCTCCTCTGTGGTGGTTTAACCGTGGCCAGTAGCTAGACACCTAGCCAGATGCTCTCTCACTCCTCCTCTCAACAGGATGCATAGAAATACCTGCCCAATTGGTCCTCTCCATGGTTTGCAAGGGAATCTCTGCTCTGGCACCTGGAGCACCAGAAGCTTCAACAACCCTAGCCCTGTGGAGCCAGTAACGCCTTCACAGACAGCCAACAAGCACAGTGTGGGCACAGTTTGTGGGCTTCATGCTTTAAAACAGCAATTAAAATTCTCCTCTCTATTTAGTGGCACCACTTTAAATAACTTAGTTACTTCATGCAAAGTGTTTAGTAGGACTTGCCTCCTACTGTGTGCATGGATAATACCTAACTTTGCGAATTCGTGAATTATGTTGGAGTCCTAAAGTGCACTGTAATATAAATAACAAGAATGACTAAGTGAATTAACCTCATTTTCTTACCCAGCTGTTGTTCATAAGCGACTTCAGAGACAAAATCACTGAAGCAAGCAAAGAAATGTGCATGCATGTCAGAAGATCATGGCACAGCAATGTATGACACCTATCCACCTGAAAGGAGCATTTACCTGAAATTTTGCATCCTCCTAGCAAACTGATCAAAGAATGATGTAGACTAAGGGCTATGTACAGAAATTACTCACCAGCAAGAAAACCAAGAAAAAACCTACTGTTTGTGGTCTCTTCAGGAACAGGAAAAGAAAAAAAAAAATAAAAATCAAATCCTAGGTGTTCATCTAATGAACTATTCACTGTGAACTAACTAAACACCAGTTTGTATTTATACAGCATTTAGTAACAGAAAGTGATGTGTGAGAATTATCTTTGTCTACAGAAAATACTGGATGGGTTAAATTAAATCAGATCACAAAGATATGAACAAAATGCATTAGCTGACCCACATAAAATTGTAGTTGTTTCTAAAAATATACAATTTTCTTATTTTTCATTTCAAACTGAATGCTGAACATTTCTGAAACTTGCATTAATATACAGTTTTCCTACCCATGTCTAGTGCCAATATAAAAGGAAGTTTTGAGGTAGAGTTCATGTATCCTTTGTAGGCTGTTATTACAGTTCCCTTTGCTCCTGACTGTGCAGCTTTATTCATACTGCCCAGGTAATGGGTACTATCAGAGGCAAGTTCAACAGTATGTATTACTGAAATGCATAATACCTCAATTACAACTCAGAGATAGCACAGGAGCAGCAGGAATAAAAAATTTGAGATAGCACAGGAGCAGCAAGAATAAAAATTCTGGGACTCTTCTCCCAGACTTGTGGACCATACTTCTGATAATACAGGTGAGAAAGAAATATGAGTAATGAGACGTTATCATTTATTTTATTTGTTCATCTAACAGTTGCATAGTTTTATTCCTCAGACTTTGCAATCAAAAAATCTTTTTCAGCTGCTTGACATATTCCTGAAAGTACAGTACAATGCTTGCCAGCACCCTGGTAAACAGTTACAGTATGCAGCTGCGAGATGAGGGCGGTCATTACACAAGCAACCATATTTTGTAATGTATGCTAGAGTCTGTAACTCTTCAGGAGTTTTTTGAGCTAGAAGTTAGAAAATACTAGAAACAGAAATGTCCTTTCCCTTTTCTTTTAAGATCCAGAGTGGAACTGAGGTTGTTTCTCAGTTCCATTTCTCTTTGCTTCGTCTCACTGAGCTTCCAACCAGATCCCGATGCTGTCTCAAGGTAGTGACTAACCTCTATCTTATCATGCTCATCAGCACAGCAGCATGGTAGAAAATACCATCTGCTCAAGAGAGAAAGTTTTCCCAGGAAAAAGACTCTGACAGAGTCAAACAGCAGTTTATATTTAATAAGTTATTTAATTTTCACTTCCAGGGCTAAAAAAAAAAAAGGGCAGTTGAGGGTGTGGTAATAAAGAAATGGCCCCTGAATGAAGCCAACAATCCCAGCAAGCTAAAATTCATACAGCTCCCGAACACAGGGAAACACTTTCCAACCAAGCTGTCTGTCACTCCTCCTTAGTCTTCAGTATTTTCTTATTCCCATCCTTAGTTGTCCCCGAGGTGCTGCATTTGTCTTACTTTTGTAATTGCTAAATTCTGCCCACAGACGCAGAGTACAAGTCCTTGATTACAACCAAGTGCAAATGAGGCACGGGCACAGATTGAGCCTATCCCAGGAGAAAATGGATAAAATGTGAACAGGCACTCAGAGCTGAAAGTCTCAGCTGCCACAAAGTTTCAGAGATGAAACTCTTCGCTGCCACAAGCTAAGGGACCAGGGAAGTGATTGTGACCCTATACTTGGCATCGGCAAGGCAGCACCTCAAATACTGTGTTCACTTCTGGGCCCTTTACTACAAGAAAGACATTTTGGTGCTGGAGCTCATTCAGAGAAGGGCAGCTATGATGGATGTATTTAAAATACAGGTAGATGAAGTGGATATGGTTTAGTAGTGGACAGGTATGGTTGGACTCAATGATCTCAAAGAACTTTTCCATCCTAGCGGTTCTATGTTTCTATGATCCTAAGCCCTGAGGCACTGTATTGAGACTCTGGAGAGTGTAAGTGAGCTTTTGCATTTTGCTTGTTGTGCAACTAAGTAGAGGATCAGAGGACGGCATCCAACTAAACAAGCATAGATCTCTGCAGCTAAGTGAACTGTCAGACATAGATGCTATCAGACTATCCTTCTCATCCTGAAGAAGGAACGTGAAATAGGTGAAGCAGGGCTAACAGTGTCCAGTTCATAGAATCATTGAATCACTAGGTTGGAAGAGACCCACCAGATCGTGAAGTCCAACCATTCCCACCAATCTCTAAACCATGCCCCTAAGCACCTCATCCACCCTCACCTTAAACACCTCCAGGGAAGGCGAGTCAACCACCTCCCTGGGCAGACTGTTCTCATGCCTAACCACCCTTTCCGTGAAGAATTTTTTCCTAATGTCCAGCCTAAACCTCCCCGGGCAGAGTTTGAGGCCATTCCCTCTCATCCTGTCTCCTGTAACTTGGGAGAAGAGGCCAGCTCCCTCCTCTCCACAACCTCCCTTCAGGTAGTTGTAGAGAGTAATAAGGTCTCCCCTCAGCCTCCTCTTCTCCAGGCTAAACATCCCCAGCTCTCTCAGTCGGTCCTCATAAGACTTGTTCTCCAGCCCCTTCACCAGCTTCGTTGCTCTTCTCTGGACTCACTCCAGAGCCACAACATCCTTCTTGTGGTGAGTGGCCCAGAACTGAACACAGTACTCGAGGTGCAGTCTCACCAGTGCCGAGTACAGAGGAAGAATAACCTCCCTGGGCCTGCTGGTCACGCCATTTCTGATACAGGCCAAGATGCCATTGGCCTTCTTGGCCACCTGGGCACACTGCTGGCTCATGTTCAGTCAGCTGTCAACCAACACCCCCAGGTCTTTCTCCTCCTGGCAGCTTTCTACACAGACTTCTCCTAGTCTGTAGCTCTGCTTAGGGTTGTTGTGCCCCAAGTGCACGACCCGGCATTTGGCCGTGTTAAACCTCATGCCATTGGTCTCAGCCCAGCAGTCCAGCCTGTTCAGATCCCTTTGCAGAGCCTCCCGACCCTCCAGCGGATCCACACTTCCACCCAGCTTAGTGTCACCTGAAAATTTGCTAAGGGAGCACTTGATGCCTTCATCCAGGTCATTGATAAAGACATTGAACAGGGCTGGACCCAGCATTGAGCCCTCGGGAAGCCCACTTGGAACTGGCCTCCAGCTGGATTTAACACCATTAAGCACCACTCTCTGGGCCCGGCCATCCAACCAGTTTTCCACCCAGGAGAGCGTGCGGCCGTCCAAGCCAGAGGCTGACAGTTTCCGTAGCAGAATGCTGTGAGAAACTGTGCCAAAGGCTTTACTGAGGTCCAAGAAGACCACATCCACAGCTTTTCCCTTGTCCAGCATCCGAGTCACTTGGTCATAGAAGGCGATCAGGTTAGTTTGGCAAGACCTGCTTTTTGTAAACCTGTGTTGACTGGGCCTGATCACCCAATTCTTTTGCATGTGCTTCATGATAGCACTCAAGATCACCTCTTCCATGACTTTCCCTGGCACTGAGGTCAGACTGACAGGCTTGTAGTTCCCTGGATCCTGCGAACCTTCTTGTAGACGGGCACAACATCAGCCAGCCTCCAGTCCAGTGGAACTTCCCCAGTTTTCCAGGACTGTTGGAAGATGACAGCTACTCATGCAGATATAGTTGTCTACACAGCAGAAACACCTAGAGTTCATAAGATAAATCCAGCCCCTGTGCTCTGACTGCACCAGGGCTAGGCACCCATCCTCATTAGGAACTTGTACCAGGCAATAGAAATATAGCTCCCTCTCCATCCCTGGGAAGCTGCTGCTTAGTGAGGCTGTGTAGGTGCTCCCAGATGATAACACAGTGGTGGAGAGAAGGTGGAGTGAAGCATTTGGCATTGCCCTGAACTCAGGAAGAAGGGGAGTGGCCAGGGGAGAAGGGCTATAGAAAGTACCTAGGAACGTGCTTTGGTTAAACAAGTGACCTAAGTTGGGTTCTGAGGTGTTTGTTCAGATTATAGAAGAAGCAACTGTCAGAGACAGATAAAACCTCCTCCAGTCACACAGAATAATCATTTCCCATTAGTTAACATGAAGAAAAATTGTGTCTTTCCTGTAATTGTTTGGTCTGTCTATGTAGACACTGAACATTTTGGGATAAAGTGTTTTTAATATGTTCAGCATTCAGTGCAAGTAGAGAAGTGGAGAGAGAAAAGGAAATTCCAGGCAGGGTCAACTGGTGCTTTGGTGCTACTTCATTTTAGAAATGAACCAATACAAGCATCTAAATCAGCATGCTACAGAAATGTTTGAAAGCTAAATCTACATCTTGTCATTTGAGTATCACATGACAACACAGATATCTAAAGGGCCAGTGGACTATCTCCACCGGAGATAGTCCACAACAAACAACAGAGACTGACAGCCTATTGGCATTGTGAGTTTCATTGAGTTAATCAGATTCCTCACAATGAGAAAAAATGCCAGTACACCCAGAAAGAGGAACATCACTGTCCTGCAGGCAGCGTTAAGGAGGATTTAGTTATGTGTTTCAATGAGACATTTAAAATTGCACTCATCAGTTTTCAGAAATCTCACTCATTAAAGTTGTCACAGCTCAGTAGCCTTGGGATTTAAAAGTAGAAAAGGGTAAGACTCACCAGCAAAACTCCTTACTAATTTATCAGAGAAGGAAGAGAAAGCAAATTTTCAGTGAAAGAAATAACAAGAGGAACCTGACTATGTTTTCTCTTCTAGCAACTGGCTGCCAAGCAAAGAGACACACCAATGTGGCTGCTGCTAAATTTGGCTGGCTGACAGAAAGAAGCCAAATTATCTACTGTTGACTTCTTGGGCAGGTGAAGTCAGTGGAAGACAGTTAGGTAAAAGAAAAAAAGGGTAGTTCACAGGGAAAGACGCAAATTGGCTTCGATCCAGGCTGCCTTGGTCAGCTGTAGCCCGGATCCTGCACTGGAGCACATCTGGGAGGTCAATAATGGCTTTGGGAGCAAATCTTTATGAAAAGCCCACTGTATAGATATTTCTTCTTGACTCTGTGATTTCAACCCTGTGTTAAGAGATAAACTAAGCTTTGTGGACACTGCTGTCTCTGGCAGGCAACAATTGTACATCTCATTAGTTTTCTGCAGACAAGATTTCCTCCCTGCACTAGCTGTCAGCCATTTCACAAGCAGCTATACCCCACCTTGCCCATCCTGCACTTCAGTCTTAAAGACCTCACATTGTTATATCCAGAGGCTGGAAAATATCACCAGGACAGCCCACCCCCAGGCTTTGCTATGTGAATGTGCTTCTCGTATGACTAAATTCAAATTATAGTCTTATTAGAAACCTTAGGTGTATGTCAACTTGTCTTCTTACTTTCCCTTGTCTGAAAGGTAATGGTAGGTGACAAGAAAAGGTGTCATTTCTCTGGATGGGAGGCAGGAGTGAAGAGAGGAGAAATAAATGAGAACGAAAAAAAAGAAAATCCCTGCTGCAAGAGTCTTAAGAATTCAGCAGGTAAAGAAGAACCCTGCAGTGCAGCATTTTAGATCACCTGTGCCCAAACTTCTGGGATGTATCACAAGTACATATGAAGAGAGAAAAGGTATTCCTTTACTCCCTATACTCAGGGAATTGCCATTGCATCAATAACCATGATAAGGCACAGAGATACATTGGGCAGTGAATGAAAGCTAACAGAGCCATCTCTCTGGTTTCCAGTAGGCAGAAGTTAGCTACTATATGGAAATAGGCACCTTTTTGCCAGTGTAAGGAGAAAACAGGCAGAAAGTGAGTTAGCCCTGCCAGAACAGGCTGTAGAGAGCAGATTAGCAGCTGTCAGGGCAGGAATTGGTATTGCCACAGCCCTGCTACACCAGTCCTGTGGATAAGTATGAACTGACTTCTGGTTTTCTCAGAAGTGATAGTCTAACATCTTGTAAAAGAGCAAAATGCACTTACAAGGAGGAAGGCTGGAAGCAGAATGCAAATGCCTAATGCTGGTAAGGCAGATAAGTATTAAGCTGCAGAAGCACCCCTGGGCAGTAGTGTAGCTCGTGGCCACCATCCACCCCACAAGCACTGGCAGAAATGACTCCTAGCCATACAGCTGGAAAGGATGGGAAAGCTGTTAGTGTCCCCTCCCTGGAAGTGGACAAGGCCAGGTTTGATAGGTCCTTGAGCAGCCTGATCTAGTGGGAGATGTCCCTGCCCATGGAAACTAGATGATCTTTAAGGTGCCTTCTAACCCAAACCATTCTATGATTCTGTGACTGCCAAGGAAGGGATCCATACAAATAGGAGGGCGTCTTCTATCCCTGTCATTCACATTCTCATTCCTCTGGATATAGTGTGCAGCTATGTACAACTCAAAATGCGTACCCATAAATAGGCTCCTGCACATCACACTCCTGCCAGTCCCACAGACCCTGAGAAACCACAGCCATGTCCATATAGGGTGGTTCTTTAATTCCAGCCTGAAACGGCTAGTGGGTTTTTGTGCTCTATAAGCCTCTGATTTAGTTTCCAGTCAGTAGCATTTTTAGGAATGAAGAACAAGTCATGGTGTCCCTGCCTGCCTGTATTCTGCTGTTCATGATTTACATCCCCTGAACATGTTACCTCACAGGTAGACAGACTGTCTAGACTTAGCATGACCAACGTAATCTGTGAGAACAGTTTCATGCTGCTACAGCCTTAACCATAAATATGTTTCAAATTCATACAAGCCTTTACAGCTTTGCCAGACAGAAACTAGGCAAAATATTTACAGAGTAAGTGAAATAACCAAGTAGGTATTAGTAAAAATTCAAGTAGGTTGTAGTAAGAATGTATAAGGGACCAAAAAATGTGGAAGACATGCAGAGGAAACAGAGCACATCTCCAAGACAAGGGAAACACCTGTCTTGTTCTTTTCCAGCATTTCTCAGATGCAAGCAGTAAGACTTTCCTTCTGTGTCACTTGCTTGTTAAGCAAGGCAGTAATACCCTTCACAAATTAATAGAAATATAAAGAAAGAAAAAGCAAGGCCACCTGCATTCATGACTAAACCTCCTTATTTAAATTCAAACTCCTCTTCCCTTTGTGTGAAGTGAAAGCTCAGCGGTCCGATTCACAACTTCATTACCTCAGACATGTGGCTGTGGCTGTGCTGCACAACACAAAAGCAGGTGATAATTGCCTCACTCTGAGCAAAGCTGATTCAAATATTCAAGTTTCCCTGACTATTTCTAACCAGTCCTGTAATCTGGATAGCATTATTGCAACACTAGAACGCCAGTGATTCTGACTCTTGGCTGTGTAGTCCAAGCCTGATATATCAGTATCAGGAGTGAGTTCAGTCTTTGAGATGTTACTGAAGTTACACGGTGCAATAAAACGCACTGCAGCAGTCAGATCATCTGGATACGTGGTTTTGGGGTTTGACCCTGTAAAGTTTGTTTTATAAAATAATTCAAAGTTTTCCCAAAATCTGCCAAATGAACCTTCACCAGTCTTTCCCCAATCATACCTCTGTCTAACAAATACCACAACAATAGCTCTTTGGAAAAACAGTAGGAAATGAGTTTTGCTGCTAACAGTAGTCTCAGAATTTAGACGCCTGCATGGTGCCTGACAGTGTGCAAGCTCTTAACTGAAAGTAATTTTGCATATTAATTTTGTTATCTTTGGGCTCACAAAACCAGAAAAATAAGTTTTCTGAGAAGCAAAATAACAAGGTCATTATAGTGGCTCAGCAATGCAGGCAAGGTAGGAAAACTTCTAAGTCACTATGTTCTTTGTGTTACTGCAGACCAGCTGTAACCAAAACTGAGATGAGCTCTGATTCCAACATTCAGAAAGCAAACTAAGCCTCTGAATTTATACTGAAGTATTGCTTTCTGAGCACCCCTCTAACCTTCCACAGATGTTCCCACAGACCATGGAAACCTTTCTGTTCAGATGAGATTTTGCAGGATCATTTCTTTTTATGCAGCTTAAGTTGTTTAGAAGTCCTTTCACTGTTTCTTTTCAAAGTCAGTTCTCTTCTCCCTGTCCTCATAAACAATTTTTTCAGTGTCCTCTCATCAAACCTAATCTCCTATAAGCAGGATGCTCTTTTTCTCATATTCACAGTTATAGAGAAGCATGTATCTATGATTTTCTGGGTAAGACACTTGGAGACTGACTTTCATTTACAGAAGGGCTCCTTATTATCCTGTTCTGATATGTGAAAAAGGACAGGTGTTTCTACCAGTTTCAGAGGGAGGAGATGTTATTGGTAGTAAACCACAGGTTCTCAGTTGAACTGAAACGGTCCCTGTAAGACTATTTTCACTGCAAGATTGCACAGAGGCCTCAATAAGATACTGTGGTGTTCACAATATGTATGGTCTTATAACGGGAGTCTCATGGCTGGATGTTTGTCTGCACTGAATCCCAGTGAAGTAAGTTAAAAACACATGGCCACTCAGCTCCAGTTAATGGAAGCTGAGAATGAGTTAAAAATGCCATTTGAAAACAGAGAATCTGGAAAAGAGATACTACAGCATCAGAAGAGGATTTTCAGATTGTATTCAGACCTGAACATTATAGTCTAAATTGAGTAAATCCTCCAATAGCCCTGTGTATTAGCCAAGCAAATATTTTTAAAGTTATGTAAGAAAAAAGGATCTGTTTGACTAGGTTATTGAAGTATACAGGAGATTTATGAATTAAATATTCTTTTTAGTAGTATCAATATTTCAAGAAAGGCAAGGAAACCATTGGCAGGAATCAATATGTTTGCCAGACTTTGATTTAGAAACATAAAGATCTCCACTGAAGGAGTAGTTAACATTTGTTAGTTTGTCTTCAGTTAGTGCTGCTGATATATCTTTTTTGTTTGGCCTTCATGTCTTGCAGTCATGTTTAAACTGGGCTTTGATAATGCAAAATTTTCTGCAGTGATTAAAAAAAACCCTCATTCAGTAAACTGCTGCAGTAAAAGATCACCTTTTCTGCCAATTCCAGAAAGCTATATAGGTCCTTTTGTGGAAATATCTCATCATTTGAAGGTTTTCAGTGCATTATCCCCATAATAACTTTGAAAGTCAGGAAAGCTCTGTAATTTCCATTTCACAGCTGAAGACAGAGAAGTGAAAACAGGACTCATGACCAGCTGGTCTCTCCTTCACACAAAATGAGATACATCAAAGGGAGATTACCAGATCCGAGAATTAAAAGAGATGCCTAGAGAGAAGGCTAGATGTAGATCAGATGCAGTCAGTACAAGTGAAGAGATATAAAGAATTTTCTTTGGAAATAAAAGCAGAAACTTAGATGATGAATTCAAACAAGTGATACAAAATGCCATCCACCAGCCTAATCCTGGAAACATCTGCACAATATCCACTTTTGGGACTATAAAAGGTATCTTTAGAGTTCCTAATGCATTGAGTAAGAAATTCAGTGCAGAGAACAAACATTTCCGTGTATCTGTACTCTGTTTCTACCTATAGGCCAGTTATAAAAGCAAACCCTGGGAAGCAAGGTATGTGTGGGATCACAGCCCATGAAGGTACCAAACACAAGAGTCCCATATTTTGCCAGTACCTAGTTCAGAAAGGATGGGACTGATCTGAGGAGGGCTTTAGTTTCATTCATCCAAATGAATATCCCTTGTAAATCTATCTACCTCAGGAAGAAATTCAGACAGGTCCTGTGCCCAGGGTTTCATACTGACTGCTAAGCGCAGAGTTACCTGACTCTCCTAAGTGAATGTCTATGCATTTAATGGCCCTCATCTTCTTCAGCCTTTACAGAACTTGCCCAGGATTACAAAGGAGGTTCATAGAATAGTTTGGAAGTTCAGTTATCCAAACCCCAAACTACCCTCCTTCATATATAAACCTTCCTTTCCCTACATATAGAAACAGGTTCTAAAGCATCCAACACACAACAAGTTTGGGCTTAAGTACTTTCAGCTAGACAGGGACTTATCTAGTTCACATCAATTTTAATGTGCCTGAATACACCAGGACTTCAGAATATCTTGCTCTGATTTTTCCTTAGTACTAAACTGGCCATTCTTGATTGAGGATGAAAAAAATCCCAAAATGAACAAACTGTTCTAACCTTCATTTGATACACATATATATGAAGATCTTATACGTCTTTTTCCTTTCTGTAACATATTTCCTTTTCTCTCTCCCCTCTCCACCTTTTTAAATATACCTACTTTTTGCATAGTCTGGGCTAGCTGGTAGGCTTTTAAGATAATAAGAGTGAGAAATCCAATGGTGCTTTGAATGATTGATTTTTTGCTGAAATGGAAGCAGATTTGTTAGTGGAACTTGAGATCAATATTGTATTTATTTATTTATTTCTGTCTTTGGTTGAGTATTATCTTATAGTCCTTGGCACTTAGACTCAGATCATTTGTTAAGAAGGCTGTTGAAGATGTTACAGTGGAATTTATTAAGAACTTTTACAGATTTATTTCCTGTTAGATAATTTGGTGGATGTTTCATGTGCTGCATACTGGATAATAATATAAAAGGACACCATGCTTGTAAAATTGAACAGAGTCTTTATTAGTAGAATAATTTACGGAGACATTGCAGCTGCAGTTGGCAATCTCACCCTGCATATCCGTACTACCTTCTCTAAACTGTTCTCAAGACTCTTTCCACCATATTTCACACATTGCCCATTCACCTCTTCCTCTTTTATGTACGAGAGGTTTCCTGGGGACAAGAGAGACCTCTGCTTGCATCAGTGTCCAGGGTTGTTAATTACATGGATTGGTGACACGTAGTAGATAGAAAACAGTGGCAGTGAGGCAATTAGAGGCATAGGGCCAAATGGAGTCAGTTACAGCTCTCTCTCACCCCAGCACATAATAAAAGATGCACAGGAACAACACAAGACAATGGCAATGGAGAAAATAAATGCAACAGCAGTCCCTTCTGCAGGACTTACTTCTTCCCCTACTCTCTTACATCCCTCTTCCCTCTTCCTTTCTGAGTCTGTGTGACAGCTGGAGCTGAAGGTAGCACAGCTGTTTGCCAACTATCTGCTGATGGAGTGGTGGTAAATGGGTTATACCCAGTCAGTGGAAAGTCACCTTGCCTTGCTCACATGGGAACTTTAGGAGATCTTGGAAGTCCAACATCTCCTCCTTGTCACCCCAACACCAGTCAGGAGTGATTACAAGCCAGTGCCAACAATACCAAGAGGAGTATATCAGGGTCACTACCACAGCTAAGAGCAAGCCTGGCATATCCTAGAAGTGTATTTAGGATGAAAAGAGTGGATGACTTCAGTAAAAAATGAATGCTGAGAGTCAGTCAAATTGTTTTTCCCTCTGCCTGACAGTTTCAGAAAGAGGCTTCTCTTATGGGTTGCTAGCAGTATATTCTTGCTTTGCCACATCTGAATGACTACACAGTGCATAAAACAGAGGAATCCCAACAAGCGCGATCCTCCACGCTTCAGGGGTATTCTCCCTACACCCTGCACTGAGCCCTGCCAGGATCCCTGGGGCTTTTTGCAGTAATATTCACCTGGCAGAACAAAAGAGATCAGAAACAGCCAGATGACTTGGAGCTGCTATCCACACTGTGTTTACCACTAAGCATATTGTCAGAGACTTTGGAGCAAGGCCTGATTAGCTTCAAAATGCAGCCTACTTCTTCTCTTATAGGACTTCAGTGGAGCGTAGAGTCTTAAGCCAGATTTGAATGATTGAGTAATGTCCCCAGGAGCAGTCTAAGCACCATGGCATAGCACACAGGGTGAGCTTCTCAGCACAGCCCAGGCTGACAAAGAGGTCCTTACCAATATGAATTTCCTTGGAGTCCAGTGAGATTTATACTTTAGTGAGGGACTAACAGACTTTTACGTAACTATGGTGTATGGGACAATGCCTGTAAAATTGCAACTCAAATCTTACCTTTCCAGGTTTAAGCATGGCCCAGATTTTTCGTTAAGATCTAGTTCATGTCACAGAGCATGGAGAACATGAGGCACACTTTTACTGAGGGAAGAGCACAGATGGAGAAAGGGTATGTGCCTAACACAACTTATGAAGTATCAACTGGTGGACTGCAGAACATCCAAGGAGCACTTGGGTGTCTGAAAGAACCAACTGGTGTTCCAAGACAGTGCCTGCCCATATCAATACCTGTACCAGGTCCTCCTTTGTGAAAGCAAGCAAGCAGTAAGCTGCCCACAGCAAAAGGGTCTGGGCTCATGTGGGAAACTACTAGAAATCCTGAGGACATACAGCTGCAGGAAGTGGTCTAAGTGAGGGGAATGTGTGCGTTCAAGTGGTTAGGAGGTATTAGTGCCTGCAGGGTTATCTGCAGGAACTGTGAAGAAGAAGCTGATGGTGACCTTTTAGATTGGTCTTGCTAGGCAACGTGCCTCCATGGATATAACCTGCCTAAATTCAGCATATTTCAGACCATCAGGAAAGGTTCACTATCTTCTCTATTCAAATCTCTCTTCTTCTAGTCTTATGATCACTGTAGCATACCGGTACTGTTGCTGAAGGGTTACAGTATTGCTTCAGCCTGCATACCCTGACTTCTCCCCAAGCCTTACTGAGTTCCCAGTGTTACAGCGGGCTTCATCCTGGACTTTGCAGAGCTACTGCTGCTCCTCATAGCAACAGTGTTTGGCAGGATCTGGCCCTGCATCGCTTTCATCAAAGTGCAAATTTCTTTCCATTTTCCCTCAGTAATTCTTCAGATCTTCTCCCTCCCTCCACAGTGTGACTCTTTTCTTTTTCCTGGCACACATACGGTAAGGTAGGCACACAACAGATAAAGCAAAAGCTAATTGGAAGGCATGTAAAACACAACAGATGTGCTGGGAATCTTTATATCAATACCGACGGGCTTCCTTATGCACAGTGCATAGCCAAGCACCTCTGATAAGAGGCTAGACTGGGAATACTTTGCAAAGACAGTAATGGATTACTAGCTACAACCCCCAAACTAACTAAACAAAGGAGACAGACTTCTGAGTTTGCTCATTATTCTTATAATCCTAAATTAACAAAAACTCAGGGTTGTGGTGGGGATAAGACATTCTCCCACTGCCCCCTACTACCTTCCAATTATAGTTTTGGATTAGTGCAATAAGCTGACTAGGGTGGTTTGGCCAGGACCCAGGCGCCAAAGTCACTCATCCCTGACAACTTCTGAAGTCTGAACTGCAGCAGATGGGAAATCTTGGGGCTGGGCTGGAAGTCCTCCTAGAAAGCAGAGGCAGTTTCTATGTCTACATCCCACTCTTATGAGAGTCAAGGGCTCTGCCTTCTTCTGTCCTCCTGCACTGCCATGTGCCCACAAGCAATAGAAGCAATTAAGACTGAGGAAAAAAAATAGACTAGCAAGTGACTATGTGGAAAGCCACCATGGAGAGCTGTAAGATATCTACATCCCTATATCTCCAGGCTTAAAATATCATCCAGCAGTATATGGACACAAAGACACAAACTGAGCAGCCTCTTGATATTCAGTCAAGATGAAAATAGGAAAACAAGAAACAAAAAAACAAGAATCTTACAGTAAGAGCACGGTGTGTGCACTTGTATGCCTCTACACTGTAGTTGTAGCTAAACATAAAGTGACAGCTACTCTTAAAGACAATCTTGATTTTACATTCAGATATTGCTGGAATAGCTGCATCACTCAAGATATTCACCGAATCACCAGGTTGGAAGAGACCCACCAGATCATCCAGTCCAACCATTCCTATCAAATGCTAAACCATGCCCCTCAGCACCTCGTCCACCCATGCCTTAAATACCCCCAGGGAAGGTGACTCAATCACCTACCTGGGCAGCCTTTTCCAGTGCCCAATGACCCTTTCCATGATTTTTTTTTTTCCTAATGTCAAGCCTTTACCTCCCCTGGTGGAGCTTGAGGCCATTCCCTCTCGTCCTGTCCCCTGTCACTTGGGAGAAGAGGCCAGCACCTTCCTCTCCATCCACAACTTCCTTTATCAATAAGTTACATACAACATGTGGTATCTAATCATATCCTCAAACACCATTTAGAAGGAATTGAACATTGATTAAACAGCTTTGATCTGTCTCATACAGCAGGAAAATCACAGACTGTCCTATTTCTTAGCAGCTGAAGAAGCAGCAAATTCTAAAGGGCATTTTTAACAGTTTGTTATTGATCCTCTTGATCTTCTCCCACCAGTCTCACCATCACATACAGCCACATCTTTTGAGTAGTCATCAGGCTAAGATGCCCAGGCTGACAAGTACAATAAAGCTGTCATAGAGAAGCTAAATATAAAAGCAGACCCCAGACTTAAGAGGAAAGGCTGTGAAACTCCTATACTTACATCCAGTACAGACACAGTCTTTGCTTTTATGAGCCAAGTTGTATCCCTCCCTCTCACAGAACTAACTCAACATGATCACTGCTGGAATATCGTTAGTCAGGCTCTGAATGCAGGGATCTATGGATCCCAGGTATGTATGAAAAGCAAGTCATCTAGGGGCCCGTCCCTCTAAGATAAGAGCGCTGGGACGGGGAGGAGGAGCAGGGAAGAAAATACCCTAAAGCTCTGCCACTTCAGACATCCTGAAGGTATCAACACATGGATCTTTCCACCAACACTTCTCTGAGTAGAAGCTTAGAAGAAGATTTCAGCATAGGAATCTTATGAGGCCACATGTGTACATAAAGAGCTGACTTATTTGAAAAGCACAAGGGACTGGATTAAAAAGGAGAGGAATTTGGAACCCTGGAGGAAGACAGGATTATAAAAAGGGCAGGGATTAGCACAACAAATCAGAAATAGAGGAGCAGGAAGGGGGACTATCAAGATACAGAATGAAACGAAAAACTAGAATAGCACTAGCAAGCAATACAAAGGAACAGAGAGAGAGAGAGTGATGGAAAAAGAGAAAGGAAAGCAAGGCACTTGCAGGCAAAAGAAACTGCAGGGAAAAAAGAGAGGGATGCCGACTGGAATAGAGATGGAAAAGGAAAAAAGAACTGTGGGTGCAAGACAGAGACCCAAGACTGAAAAAAAAAAAAAGGAAAAAAAGAACGGAACAGAAAACTTAAAGAAGAGGGGTATAGGGAAACCAAGGAAAAGAAAATTGTACGGCAGCATGGCAAATGAAAGGAACTAAAAAGTCCAGCCCTAAAATGCTTGATACCTGGTTACATCAATGGATCAACAAGAAATGCTATAAGGAAACAGCACATACCATTATTTCTAGTAAAGGTCCTTCTGTACGTGCAGTGTTCTTCTTTCTGTGACTGCAAGGCAGAGCTAATAAAACACAGCTGCTCCCCAGGCCCTGTTTATGCCTTTAAGGGTTTCACCCCGCCCTGTTCCCAGGTGGTGGGTGGGGAGCCCCAGGGATATATAAGCCACAGGCCTTGCCACAGGAGGGCTGTTAGCTTCTTGTGTTTCTTGGGGTCAGTGCTCTGTTATTCTTTCAATTTGTTGCAGCTTTAAATAGGCTACGCTTTTTTAGTAAGCTTTTAGTTTTGTTTTTCAGAGAAGCAGAGGCACCTCTTGGAGGTAAGAATTTTGGAGGAGTCCAGGTGAAGCAGTACATGCAGCTCCAACTAATTTTTTTTTTTCCTGTGTGTGTTTATTTTTATGTCAGTAAATTTTTTTGGGTGTTGGGGTGGTAGTATGTTTTAACAGTTTGTTTTGTGTCTGTTTCATTTTGGATACTTTACCTAGGATTCCTGGTTATGGAGTAATTCGTAGCTGTTTCTCATTCTGTGTGGGATGATGCCTACTCCCTAGAGCCTCTGCAGTTTGTAACAGGCACCTTGTAGGTTATAATAACCTGGAATTCAGTTTGCTGGCCTGTAGCAGGAATTTGAGTCTGAGGGATGGCAGAAGGTAGAAGGGGCCAGGAGAATCCAGGGAAGGGTTCAGAAGCACAGCTCGCAAGGAACAACAACAACATAGAAGGGTCAGGGGGTTCAAATATAGGGCAGGTCCTGTTAGGAAGGAGCAGGGCTTAAAACCCCATACTATTCTACAAGGTTGGTGATGTTTGGTTTTTTTCTCACTATGCTCAACAACACATTTTCCAGGGAACAGAGAGAGAAGATGGTAACTAGAAGGAGAAGATATAAAGTGGATAATTAACAGACTGTTTTGCTGTACTGTTCCTTAGCTGGCCATGATGATCCATGGCATTCCCCATGGCATTCCCCATCAGAAAGGAAACTCAGCCTTCCTAGGGTGGCACACCCAGTGCAGGCACTGATCCTAGCTAGAGCTCCCAAGTCATTCAGCATGGTCACTGCCACTTTGGTTTGCAGCTCTTCCCCATTTTGGTTAAGACTGTTCTTTCCTGGAGCTCAGACAGTCTGGTTTCTGCTATACAGTTGCTTGAAATATACTTTAATGAGAGAAGAGATAGTTGTCCTTAATGGGCTGCTTGAATAGCCCTTTCAGAATGTCCCAGCTTTACAGCTAGCTAAAAGATAGTGACACTGTTGAGAAGGGGCTATTATCTGGTTTAGTTTCTTTCTTTTTATTTTCTAGTCCTGTGGCTCTTGATGTGATCTGTCAGCTAATTGATGTACCAGTAATGAAGAAAGTTTTCCCCATACTGACTTTGGGTAAATCAGACAGGAAACTAATGGCTGTCTTTCCAGATCTATACATGCTGCCCTTTGCACTGAAATGAACAGAAAATGCTTTGAGTATGTGTGCAAGATAGATGTTTGGAAAAACAGTGATAAAGACATCACATATAACAAGCCAGAATGACCTCAGACTTTAGATACTCTATTTTTATTGGGAGCTACAGCTGCTTTGCATCTCCAGTGGTCAGGTATCAAACACCTAGCATTTTGGTAATCATGTCAGGAGCTTAAATTAAAGCAGAATGGTAGTATAAATATATCTCTGTGATAGTGTGGGTACCATAATCATCCTGAAAAAGTTTATTTTTATAATCTGACAGCACATTGACTGAACAATTGTGGAGCAGAATTTAACTGGGAAGGGGCTTATCCAAATTACACAGCTTATGTGCTGCTTCTTATAGGCCCGTTATTACCATCGATAAGCTCACAGTCATAAATTTATTCTACCTTTACAGCAAAGCAGAGGATGTAGTGGAGGGATATTCTAGTCTCCTCTGTATCCACTGTTTTATCCTTCTTTATCTCACTGCTAGCACCTGCTAGCCCTCCACTGTAGTGGGGCTTCATAAAACAGGTTCTTCTGAGAGTAAGGGACTAAAGCCTCCCCCTGTCTGCAGATGGACCAGCACTCATTATGTTTCCCAACACATGGTGAAAGAGAACAGCCCTGCGGGGCCTCCTTCCTCCACCTCAATTTACATCACGCTTAGTCTCCATTTTGGAAGATAAGTAGGCCAAACTCAGGACAAAATAGGTCTACAGGGATCTGAGACACAAGGCAAACTGAGTAACTTATATGGACAAACCATGTGGGAATGCACTTGAGGGAAGCTCTATCATTGTCTCTGCTCTGCTACTGTATATATGTATACATTTCCAGGCAATGCTTTGCTAGAATACGAGGAGAAATGTTCCAAAGGTGATTATCAATAGCATTTTTCCACTAAATAAGTTCATTGGGAAACCCAAGATAGACAGCCAATGTACTTCATCATTTTGCCTGCTGAGGTTACCATATTCAAAAGTTAATGCTAATTCTCCAAGCTTTGTTTTCTCCTGTCCTACCAGATGGCATAGCTTTTGTCATATCTCCATGGCACTGTCCAAGAAACACTTTGCTTCCATAGGAACTGGCATTGCAGCCAAGTCCTGCCCAGTCAGTTCCATTGAGATGTGCACTGAACTGTGCCTCTGGAGGACCACAACCATACTTTCTGGCTTATTTCATAAGAAGGAACACATTTCCCTTCTCCTTCCCTTTACATGGAAATTGGCAGCACTTAAGAAAAATAAAAGAGATATTATATACCACTGGAGGGCATCCAGCTTTGAACTCCTGTCTCCCTTTACTATTTGATTAGCTTAGTGGGCTCAGACACATCACTCCTGGCCATAATGTCAAGGACAACATCCCATGGAAGCAGCACACAGTAACTGCTTCTGAATACAAGGACACTCATTTCTTCAGACCTGAGTTTCACCTTCAGAAAATGAAAGTAACGCCTGCAAGTCACACAAGAAAGAGCAAGATTTTGTCCGCACTTGTAACAGTACTTGGAAGAGCCCTGCATGAAAGAGACCATGCAGCTATATTCTTGTCCAGGAATAAAAAGAGTGAGGAAGAGGGGAAGGCAAATCAGGAATTTATTTTGCTAATATAATGTCAAAACAAAAAAATAATCTCTGTGAATGGACTGTACAGGGGCTTCTATCTGACAAGCCAAATGAAATATGAGAAGGTTCAAAGCAGGATGGCAAGCTTTATCTAGGAGGAAATGAGCAGAGTGTATATCTGGCTGTCACCAGGAGAGGAGGAAGGTGCCAAGCCCATATCTCCCAGCACAAGAAGCTGATGAGCTGCCCTGAATGACAATAGCTCTCATCAGAGAAGGATACAAAGTGCCTGAGAAATGATAAAAAAGCAGCCAAGCTTTTCATTTTCCTAAGTGCATCCTCTCATTATATTTTCTTTTAAAAACATCTTTGGACCAATTTTAATGCAGATGAGGATTTCTCAGATTGACAGCACTGGAGACTAAAGACCTTCCTCATTATCTGTAGCCTAGACAAGGGCAATAAAGCATCCCCAAGCTGTCTCTGCTCTAGCAATGTGCTTTCTGGCCAGCAGGATACAGTATGGAGGGAAGTGAGCCCTTTCTAAACACACGCTCAAATCCTGACCCCTGCATGGAGCTACCTGATAGCCAGCTCAGATTTTAGGCTGTAAGATGTGTGGAACAGGAATCTATGGAGGATAATATTTTAATTTTATATAAGTCCTCAAGCAACCTGCAGTATGTGTTGGACTGCGTTTCACAAAAGTGTGCCAAGCGAATAAATACTGTATAACCCAACATGTCACACAGTGATCTGGATTCTTGCCATCAGACTAGGAGAAGTTTAGCAGGAAAACCAGATCCCTGCCATGGGGTTACACAGTGCCAAGCAGGAGCTGACAGGTGACATCTTGACTCTGAATGGAGCAGCAACCACCTGTCTTGTGTGTGCTCCAGGGAAGGGGCTGACTGTATGTAAGACAAAGATTGTCTCTTTACAGAAACAGAATTGTACCTTTCATACAAGACACTCTTCTAGCTCCTGATGTGTTTAGAACCTGCATGAAAGTAAGAGACAGTTTGCCCATTTTCTTCAGCGGGGAATCCAGCAGAAGCTGGGAAGTGGTGCTTGCTAGCAAGACACCTCCCATCAGCCCTGATCAGAGGGGTCACACCATTGTGCAAAGCAGCAGCTGCAGATCCTGTTGAGTTAGGGACCAAGAGTGCTTTTGTCTCACATCAAGTGCTGAAAAAGACCTACCCCCCCCACCATGTATTAATATAATAATCAAGCTTCCAGTTCAAAGACCTGCATATTCAAGTTGGAATAATCAGGGATCTGACTTCAATGACCTTTCTCTGCTAAAAAATTACACCACTTTTTCAGGGTTAACTTAGAAGACGAGGGAAAGGGGATATTGCCTGCATTAGAATCACTAAGCCACCACTTTCTGTGGCAGTAATGGGTATTATTATTATTATATCTGTGCCATAGACATTATTAATGCTATTATAATAGTAGTTACTATTAAGGTAAAAGTAATAGTATTATAGTAATGCTATTATATACTATAGTAGTATTATAGTAGTAATTAATATCATAGTAGCAGGAGCTGCTGAGGTCCTAGTCATCATTGTTCAACATAGCTGGCTGTATCTGCATCTGTGCATTCTGAGACATCTGAGACTAATACTAGCTCAAAAAGTAAACTATTTTTAAAATAATAAAATGTCTGGAGTAGACTTTAAGTGCCATCTACTTTGACTAGATGGCAAATTGAAAAAAAAACCATAAAACCTACAAAATGAGTGCAAGATGGTGACAGCAACATAAGTCAGATTATAAGTTGCTGTTTGTGTCACCTCCCCTCTAAGTGTGGTATAAACAGCTGATCTTGTTGTGTAACTTGTTTCAACATGACTTGGAGATCTTGATCTTTGGAGAGAGGCTCTGATCTCAATGGAATAGCACAATCCCTTCTTCCTCTGTAGGACGGTTATCTTGCCTGCTCTGAGCCTCTACCAGGAGATCTGATGCGTTTTTAATGCCTTCTTCTAAATGTGTTGAGTAAAAGGTAAGCCAGAAATTTTCTCTGGGCAAAGTTTTTCACCAGGAAGTATGATTTCCATTAAATTGAATAATTTTCCTGGTCATTATTGTTTTTATGGTCATCTACTACAGGTTTATGAACAAAATATATTTCCCTAGATCAGGAGATAATTCAGAAGTTTTTCAATTCAGTGAGTTTATGCAAAACATTTTGTCTGCGTTTGTTCAGAGCTTAAGTACATTCTGTCTATCATCCCAGATACCTCTTTGCTTTCTCTCCTTTCCTGGCTCAGCCAGGTGGCAACTCTATTTAAATCTGTTCTGCTGAAGGCTCAGGTGCAGACTGCTGAGCAGTTGCAGCTTTCTTCACGCTTTCACGCACAAGACAGGCTGTTCTGCTGTAGGACAATGTTGGAAGCCAACATTGCTACATATTCTCAAATTCTTCTTTTCCATCCCAAGCATATGAAAAATTACTTTAAAAGTTAAAGATTATTTTAAAAGTTAATATTCTGGAGTATGCAGATCTGACATGGCTAATCAAGTCTCAGGTGCATAATCTATAGCTGGTTATTTTGTTTTAACCCCAGCATCCATGCTGAGCTCTGCGGTAGTGCTTCCAGTTATGGAAGGAATCCTATTGACTCAACCAGCCTTTCCCCCTGGCCTGGGGCCCTAGAGAAAGCTCCAGTGACTCCAAAGGCCCTCAGGTGCTGTGAGGGAAGTAGCCAGGAAGCAATGAGAAGAACAGCTCCCTCTACCAGTCACACTTTCTGACTTTCCACAAATGGACAAGCTTAAACAGATGGGTGAGGGTTTTTTGGTCGTTGTTTTATCTGTGTGATTAAGCATTTTTGGACCCTGTCTGTAACCTGTGAATGATGTGAGAAATGAAGAAGGTCAAGGTTTAAGCAACTGTAGCAGGAACAAAAGATCCTACATGAACTCTGAAGTTTAGCTTTGCCACTGCTTGATTCTTTGTATTTTGTGCTTATTGGTTTTTTTCTTTATACCTTCAAATCTAGCTATCATTTCTTCCATATGCAGAAAAATTATGGTTATTCACTTTGGGAAAAGATGCAGAAGGGATCTCAACGTCTTTTTAGTAGTGATGGTACTCCTTTGACTCAGTAAGCCAGATTTCATGTCTATTTAAACTGCTTTAAATCTAGTTTTGAAGCAGAATAAATTAGAGTGAATTGTCTATGTCTGCATCCAGAAGCTAGGTAAGTGCTTTTATGTTCAGCACAAACTACTCAAAAAGTGGCATTATGAAGAAAAAGTTTCTCTGACAAATTCTTTTTACATCATCAAGAATCTGTTAAAGGAAATGCTTTCAAGGTTGTGGATGTTTCTAGGAAAAATAGCTTCTAAGGTTTAAAGGTTTTTAGGATAATACCTGAATTTATTTTTCCTACTCCCCAGCCACAAACTATCACCAAGTCATTGAAGTTCTACATAATGTGTTTTGTCCCCTGAAGATACAAGGGGCATATTTGATGGAAGATGGATGCTGTTCTGTTTTTTAATAACTTGTACTTTTACACAAATCAGGCCTCATATCTACCTTTTTTAACAAAAAAAGTCTCCTCATTAGTTTTTCAGCCCACATCTACTTTGTATGCCTGCTATATATTTGCATTCAATAAGATCGCAAGATGCTATTTTCTGATGTGGAGGTAGTTTATCTCCCTTGCTAGTTGTCATGGCATTTTTAAAAGTTGTAACAAAACATTTGACTTCCACTTGAGATCTCAGAGGGCTGGGGCAAGATAAAACAGGTTACACTTCATTAACCTGCTAAAATGTTATGTCTGTAAATGCTGATACAATGCCAATTCTTTACATAAAGCAAAAATGAAGTATAAAGTCTTTGTGGCACTGTTAGTATTAACCAAGAATGAGTATATAACTTCTGGTCATTTTGACTCAATTTCCATTTCTCACTTGGGGCCTTTGAGCCTGGAGGTTGTTTCCGGAGTGACAGAATAGCCCTTAGCTGTACAAACAGATGAAGTTTAGTTAGGAAATGGGTACTTAATTGTGATCCCACAGCAAGCCTCCTGGGAATCTCTGAAAACGGGAGCCCTTGTTAGCATCTCATTATCTAGCATCTTGTCTTTATCCATTTTTCTTTGCCACGGCTTTGATACAGATGATGACAGGAGGCACTTTAGGAGGGCTGTTTAAAGCTTGCTGGGGACATATGTCCAGGCATTGAGTCAGATCCTCAAGCTGGTAAATTACGGTGTGCCTCTATCAGCATTAGTAGAAGCAAACTAATTCATACACAGCATTGGTCCTCGAAATGCTATGGCAAATCCAGACGTGACTTCTACCTGTCCTCTGAAATTCTGTGGCTATACTGCATCTTTTTCTGTCTCTTCCAGCAACTCCTTGCTCTGTTCTGAGTCGTCCCCTTCAGCAGCCTCCCTTGTTTGCATTTATTGAGTCCATTTGCTTGTACTCATGGTTTTCCTTTTTAAAATCTTTCACTGAGCAGTTTGTGCTAATGCACTGTCCAAGATACTTTCTTTGCTATCTACCCAATTACCTGTGCCCAGTCTTTCACGATTTATGGCATTTTGTGTGTTTATAACTGCAGATGCCAAGTGAGCCCTTTCATTTACTGCAATGAAAACATCATTGCCTTAAATTTCTCCTCTAAACTGGCTGCACATTTTCAACTCATTGCTTGTCTCAAGACATCCTGTGCTTGATAGTTCTTTTCTTAGCCTTACTCAGTCCAAGGTCTGCTTTTGCAAACTGCTTCTTTTGTCGATTATGTATGAATAGGACCCAGAAACAAATCTGTCCTATCGAGGCATCTCTAAAAACTGTCAGCACTGGAAGCACACTCCCATTTTTCTTAGCTACAGAAGACTACCCCTGAGATTTTTTTTTCCTCCCAATTAAATGGAAACATTTCCAGCTAATTTATTAGCTGCTGTAAATCAACATCATTGAAAATAGTGGAGCTGTACTGATTTATGCTCATTGGGAATTTAGCCCATGAGAAAAGTTTAGTAGCTTCTCCATCAAATGCTTACATTGTAACTCTCTCTAGCTAAGTCGTGCTTGATGATAGAAAATTTGGACCTACGACTTCTCTAACAACAGAACAGCATCTTTTTTATTCTTTGCTCTGTCTAGTGTCATTGTTTAGCTTAGTAAAAAACATCACCGTCAAATTATATCACGCTTCAGTCTGACAGCTTTTTATGCTGAATTTGCAATGGCATAACTCATCTTGCAACTTGCAAGGTTACAGAAAATAAGGCATCCAAGGCCAGAATTTCTCAGACTCATCCTCCCTGCAGTGTCCCTCTAGTGCAAATACCTGGGGATTCAACTGCCATAAGAAAACATTCTTCTCCCTGTGTACATAACGTTTGCACTGGGGCAGAGTCTGTCTGATCTTAGCAATGGGTACACAGGTAAGCCACAAAGATTTAGGGTTGCAGCCGATCATAATTTGTACTGTCTTCACAACATGAGAAGTCCTTCTAGCTTCTGGCTCAGGGACACCTGGGCTAAGTCCCATCTCTGTTCTAGGGCATATGCACAGTGTCATACACTGTCCAATAAAGTGAACATTTGAATTCAAGACCAATGGCAGGAAAGGCCTGGATGGGAAAGGTGAGAGAAAGGAGTTCTGAGCAGTTTTAACTAACTCCTACAGATCCCTGCTTGGCTGGAGACTTGGCCTGGCTTTGCCTGTACACACAGACAAAATCCTACTGTTCTGATTCATAGCTGTATTACTATTAACTTTATGCCATTACAATTTGAATCTGATTCCTTTTCATATGCTTTCCTGACGTTACTTACAAAAAGTGCTTCAGTTCACTTTCCCCATCCCACCTCAGCCTAATAGTTCTGTATTATCTCTTTCTACATATGCTGTGATTTTCCATTGTGGGAAACAGCAACTAATACTTCTCTACTTTTTCTTCTTTTTCTTTGCTATTTAGTAGACATTCAGCTAGACTTTTTCTTTGGAATATTTCTTTCTTAGAAAACAGAAAGCAGTCATTTATTGAGTAACTCATCCAAACTGTTCAAAGTTTTCTTTTCTTCCCCCACTCCTCTTTCTAGTCTGAGATTTTAGCTGAGGAAGTAGCATTACTAGCAAGGCAACATCTCTGCTTCTCTAAGGATTTCTGTTAAGTCTGTCATAACAACCTCACCTTCTAGCACTTGCTTTCTGGCCTGTTGATTGTTCCCTGACTAAATGAAAAGGGATGGAGAGATGACTTATGTCTACAAATTCCCTAGGGCTGACCCCTGTATTTTTACAGGTTTCATAGGTTTGTAAGCAGCATGCATCTTCCCAGATGAGATTCCAACCTCAAGATTATAGAATCATCAGGTTGAGAAAGACCTCTTGGATCATCAAGTCCAACCATTCCTATTGACTACTGAACCATGTTCCTGAGCACCTCGTCTACCCGTCTTTTAAATACCTCCAGGGACGATGACTCAACCACCTCCCTGAGCAGATGGTTCCAGTGCACAATGACCCTTTCTATGAAGAATTTTTTCCTGATATCCAGTCTGAACCTCCCCTGGTGCAGCTTGAGGCCATTCCCCCTTGTCCTATCACTTGTCACTTGGGAGAAGAGGCCATTGCCCTCCTTTATCCAACCTCCTTTCATGTAGTTATAGAGAGCAATAAGGTCTCCCCTCAACCTCCTCTTCTCAAGGCTAAACAACCCCAGTTCCCTCAGCTGCTCCTTGTAAGACTTGTTCTCCAGCCTCTTCACTGACTTTGCTGCTCTTCTCTGGACAGGCTCCAGAGCCTCAACATCCTTGAGGGAGATCCAAAGAGGTTTTCTGAGTCTTGCTAATACCTGCAGTTCAGTTGAGCAATAAAAGACAGGCACTGAGAGCTGCCACTCTAGGCCAGCTGGATGTATAGGAATTTTTATGCTGTATCTCTTCTAGAGATGAAATCCTCTTCTAGCAGAAGGCTGTTGGTCACTTTTCTCCATCAATTCTGCCAGCTGCATACTTTTTGGTTTTATCTAGAAAGCAAGTGAAAATTTTACTGCAGATTAAAAGTTTTGGAATGACGTTATTCTGTGCTGTGCATTCTTAGCATTCATATTTACTCTGTTTGTACTGATAACACTGCACAACAAGAAATCACAGAGAGTCAGCACTGCTGCTCTTGCCTGAGTTGTGGTACAGCAGTGTTCTCTAACAGACAAGATCTGTTGCCAGTGCATGCTAGTTAGGTCTGCTTAGAGATTTGTTTGGGCATCTGTTGCTAATTTTGCAGGACCACAGTGATCCCTCATTCCTAGTCCATGCGCAAACTAATGATCTGTGCTGCAGTTTGTCTTTTAATTAACTTCCAGAGGGCCTGCTCACTGAGATGCAGATTATGAACTGAATTATTCACAGAGGCAGAGAATTGAGGAAGGGCATACTCGCCTCCAGTGGCAGGGTGCAGTGAACACTGTGCCACTGAGTTTGAGAAACTGAGAAGGATGTTATATGGATGAACTTGCAAACACAGTGAAGCTTGGCAACCATTACTTTACCTCACTGTCATCAGAAGCTGCACAGACACTTGAGGAGAAGAATTCCTTTGGACTTTCTTGTGTAGCATGTTATGAGCTGAAAGCCCCACAAAAATCAATTCAGTTAAATAATCAATGCCATTCAACTTGCAAGAACCAGACAGGTGATTTACGGACCTGACATGGGAAGAATCCATGAGCTACCATCACAGTCCTCATCCTAGTACTGTGCTGATGGTAGCAGAAACAGTCAGAAAGTACACTCTGTCTGGGAAACCACCACCTTCACCACAGGACTTTACTGCTCCATTTTTGTTGTTGGAGATCCCAGAATGGGCTCATGGGTGGGCTTCATCTCACCTCAACCTCTTAAGTGTGAGATACACAAGCTGACAGATCTGTTGTTGTTCCTGTGCAGCCAAGATGGCAGGGAGATAGTGGCATTTACAAAGAGAAGGCTGAAGCAAGTGGGATGAGTTGTTCTTCAAAGGTGCTTGTCTTTCTCTACTGAGTGCTGAAGGAGCTTAGACACCCACTCTAGACTGAGCCCCTCACTGAGGCTAGGGGAGATTAAACCCTAGGTTAGATTGGTAGTTTCCACAAAGGAGGTGAAAAATATTTGTTCTTCAGCGTACTTTTAATCTCCTAAACTGCATATTAATTCCACCAAAAGGATGCATCAGTCTGAGCTTGACAGAAAAAAGAAGCGTGCTTGCTAAGTCTTAAGCTAACTGTAGCTTTTTAGCCTTCCACCAGCTCCTCATTGGACAGGTTGTTACCTGCCATCAGATGAAGGTAGCCATTATTCCTAATTTTAACTGAGAGAAATTGGAGCAGAATACAGACCTGAGCTAGACAAAGGGAAGGAGAGAAAGGTGATGAAGAGGAAATATGAAAAGCAGAAAAAGAGGATACAAGAAGTGGCAAATGGGAGAATGAGGTATAGCAGTACTGCAGGGATATTTCAGATTCTAGGAAAACTATAGGCTCCTATACTTTGGGGTAAAGACTCCTCGCTGATGAAACAACAAGTCCACGAGAAAGGAGGGCCCTCAGAAAGACAAGATGGTGTTTTTCAAATGTATGCTGGAACATGAGTAGCCCTGGGAGGCTGCTTAAACCTGAAGTGAGCAGTCCTGGGCTCCTGTTGCTGCAAACCCTATTCATTAGCAAGACACTATATTTAGGTCTTTCTTGACAGATGGAAGGACCAGATATTAGCAAGCAAGTTACAGTGAAATCAGAAATGACTACAATTTTCTTGTTGCACAAAGTGAGCTTGAGCTGAAATTTGATGAGAATTCAAGACAATTATTGCTTTTTTTTAAAAAGGTTTTTATGCAGTCCTAACAAAGAAGATAATGTTGTGGGTAACACCACAATTTTAAAATATGCACGCAAAACAGCATAAGCCTCAGCTGCTTTACTTGGGAACGAAATCACCTTGTAGCAGTTCTTACATTTACATCCTCAGAGTAGGACCTCAGTATCTACAAGGCATTGCTTTCACTAGTTCTTGCTCTTTTTTTGCCAGAAGAGGATATGTTAATTTAGAACGGGCAAAAATCTCCTAGCCTTGCACAGAACTATGTTTTATCCCCGCATCTTTGAACCTCCACACTTGATACAGAAGATTTAGTCCCATCCGATGAATATTACTCAGATCTCTAGGAAAAAGGAGTTTTTCTTTCTTTAGACCCTCTGCCAGATTGATATTACAATGCTGCTTGTTTGTTTTCTTAATTTATGTGGTAAGATAGACTTTAAGTAGTAGAGATCAAAATTATGTTAAGCTACCAAAACAATTTGGAAGATATGACAACTTTGACTAAGACCATAAGAAAACCTGACATTCCTTACATGATGGTGCCCTGCACATGCTTTAAGACAGATCTAAAATACACAAAAGAATGTTTTTCCCAAAGTGTGTGGTACAAATGTGGAACTCATTGCCACAGGACTCTTGTGGAGATCAAAGGTTTAAAAGAGTTGAAAAAAGGCTAGATGAATACACAGAAGACTGATATACCAAACGGCTACTGAAATTAATGCTCCATATCCTCTGGATATGCAGCACATGAGATGAAGGTCTATGTTTAGGTCTAAAGAATTTATGTTTTCCTCCCTTCCCTTTATATTCTTTTTTTCTCCTATTTTTTTTTAGCATCCTTATTGTTGATTTTTGCCAATACTTGAACAGATTTCTTTTGCATATGTAATTTTGCCCAAGTCAACAGAGCAATACTCCTGTCATCCCAACCAATGTTATTTAAGGAGGCAATAAGGCTAGATAAAAACAGTTCTAGAAGCAGGTATAGCATGTACAGAACCTTAGAAAAGGTTACTCTGTATTCCTGATTAAAAAGCCTTCTTCCTTGATGCTGCATTGAAAAGAATAATGAGAGTTCTTTATGCAGTTTCAAGTAATGATCATCATGGTAAGACTTATGAGAAGGTATGGTAGTTGCAAATTCAATACTATATAAATGTAAACAAATCAAATCCCAGGTGAAAAGCATTGGCTGTTTTTTAGCTCCTGGGAGCAAAGTATTTATCAATGTGAGGTATGTGTGGTTCTTCACTCTCACGAAGCCTGAATTAAATCTGGAAAGAATCAAGATAAAGTCAAACACTTTGATTAATCCTATCATGCCTTATTTGAATGCAAACTTCATTATAAAATGGAAATGGAAATTTCCATTACTTTTCTTTTCCATGCAGAATACATTTAGTGATTCCTGTTCAAAACTGACATGGATCTTATATGACACTTAGGTGTGGAGTCTCAGTGGGATGAGTTGAATTTTAGCTGTAGATAAATGGAAGGAGAACTCAGATTTACATCTATATATATTAGTTTTATGGACAGTTTAACCCACTCAATTTTGAGCTCAACAACAGATACTCAGGAGCATATACCCCCCTAGGCAACAGAGCTCTGTCACTGAGGAAAATACCTAGGGGAGCTCTGGATTTAGTGCTTGAGTCAGGACAACCCACAACAGTCTTCACCTTACAGACTGATGAGGAAAGGACAAGATGATTATTTGCTTTTCAGGTTCTCTGCTTTGCCTGAGAGAAGGCCCTCATAGGAAAATATTTCCAGATGGGAGTATTTCCAGTATCATTAAAAATAATGCTCCTGGATATACTATGAAAAACTGCAAAAAACATTGAGTTTATGGAATGAAGATCTCATCCTCCTGAGTTTAAATTATGTAAGCAGGAGGTCATAGGCTAGCTCATAAACTTTATGTTGAATTTCTGCTTAAGGGTGAGTTTTACCCATTGCACACAGGTAGCTTTATCCTGTTGAAAATTTCCAGAAATTTTTTTTGGTAGTTGCTGAGCCTTGATCCTGAGGAAGAAGATCTCCTTATTGACCTTTTCCATTTCTTTATTCTACTGTTCTGTGAACAAAATTGCTTGTTTTGCTTTAATAACTTCAGTAAAAAGCTATCTCTCTTGACTTTTTTTTTAACATCTTTAGCAATTAAGATAATTTTTTTCTTTCTTCTTCTCTCTCAAATTAAATCAGTTTGATAAGAAAACCATAGACTAGTGGTACCAAGTGCACAGATTTTAATAGGAGATCCTGCTGGGAAAATATTCTTGTTTTATTGAATTTAGAAACAATACCTTTAAAATAAAGGACTGTTTTAAAACTTTGGCAGTTCAAAAGACAAAAGCAAACAAATCAATGAGGAGGCATAGTTTGTACGTTGTTTTGGAATATCTTTTCTTGCAACAGAAGATGTAAAAGCAAATATTGATTTACCCTGGTTGGATTTTAACGGTTACAAGGAGCCATCAAGGAACTATCAAAAGTTTGAAAGTCATGTACAATACAAGTAGTAATTAACTAATGGGTTAGAGAACATGCTGCGAAACAGAAAGAAACCAAACAATAGAGAAGACATATAGCCTGCTGTCCTCATCTTAGTCTGAAGCATGCTAGACTCTCTTAGTGGATTTCATGTGCCCAAAGCATCTCTGAAAGCAAGACTCTGCTCTTCCCTTCTGACGTCACCACATCACTCACTAAGTACTATTCTTTGCTTAGTCACTGAGCAGAGGCACTGACTTGGAATTAGAACACAACTTCAGTCTTGCTAGAGATGGCATCTTCTGCAGTAGCACAAAAACAAAGTCCTGACTACTAATTTCTTTGCCGCCGAACCCTTAAATAATTTGGCTCCCAGTCTGAGTGCACATGGAAATATCCTGTTTGACTGATGAATACATAATAAAATAGCACCCACTTCCAAACACTTTTCTTTCTCTTTATGAATACATCAGACTCAAGAGTCTAACTTCTAGCAGACTTTTGACCCCCACAAGGGGAAAAAGTGCCAGACTCTTTGTTCTCACTAGGAACATCCCTCCTGCCACTCTTTTTAGATGGAAGGCTTGCTGCATAAGACAGCAATACATGGCAGATGGCTACGTAGAAACTGTAAGATACATTTTAGACAGCGTTTCTTAACCAAATTCTAGGGTACTTCATCATATTGTCTGCAGTCTCAGCTAAATTTCATAGGCTATTATTATGATTTCCCTAAACAGTCATGCAGCTGCCCTCAGCAAGGGAGTAGCCCAGAAGAGCTTGCACTGCAAGCCTTAGTAAAATAAGTGAGTTACAAGCTTCCAACTCCAAAACACTGATGACATGAGTCAATTAACACATTTATGAGTAATATAAGTAAAGAAATATATCTAGCCACAAATCACACATGTAAGCTAAATCATAGTTGCAAAAGAATCCTTCTAAAATCCCTGCATTTGGGCATTCTTTTTTGTCTTTCACAAATGCAAATTTTAGGATTCAGTATTTCCAAGCTTTCATCAGCATTACATAGCTAAAAAATTTTATCAAAATGAGAGGTGAGGAAAGCAGGCAATGACATGATTCCAGCTGCTTGAGTTCTGAGGAAGACAGACAATCTCAAGATGGAGATGAGCACACCAGACTTAAACCAGCAGTTGGAAATCAGTGTAGTTCCATTCAAAGCAAAGATATTTCACCATTGTGGAATCAGCCAAATATCTAACTACTTATTGCTAATAATAAAGTTAGGTCCATCCTAAGTGTCAAGATTCCTTCGTGCATTTCCTTGAGGTCTACACTTCGCTCTACCAAGTGACCCAACCACCTCCTGCCAAGTGAGGTCACACCAAGCTTGTCTCAATTGGAGATATTTCTACATGTATTGCTGAAAGTAGAACAGGTGCACATAACTAGTTTGGGATTTATTTTTTTTAATATTCATCATATAACTACTAAAGGAAAGTAGTTCATTGTCCTTTTGTGGCAAAATAAAAGAGCAGAGCGGAAATACAAATATATGCAAACACCAAGATGAGAGGGACTCGGAACAGGAGCTGCCCTGACATTGTGCAATGGACAAGGGAGACTTTAAGAGCCATTTCTTATGCAAGACTGACTCTAGCATGTGCAATCTTATCCCATGCTACAGCACTTCACGTCTTGGTGCGTTACACAAAAGGAAATCAGTACACCAGCCTGTGATGTAGCAGGCAGACTGCTATGGGTACAGCTCTGCAACGATAAAAGTTGACAGATAGAACACCACTCTTGCTTCTAGGGATCCATGGCAGATGAATATTTTTTCCCACTACCTCCACTTCCATGACTTATCTCACATCTTGACATTGAGGTGACTTATGTTCAACTCACATTCTGTGCCAAAAGATCAGCAGATCATAGAAAGCACACAGCCATGGGACCTTCTCTGCTCTACAACACACAGCTCCTAGGGCACCCTGCTTTTTCCGAGCCTTGCTGTCACCTACAGCCATCATCTCCCACACTGATTAAGACACAGTTTACAACATTTTTACTGTCCTTAAGTCCACTCCCTGCCCCTGTGGTTACTACTGCACTGCTTGCCCTGTCAACCATCCTCTGCTCCACATCATGCTCCTCTACCTGCTCATGAAGTGCTACCACCAATTCAACCCTCTAATCCTTTGTGATCTCTTAAACAGTACTCCCTTTGGATGAGCTGGAAGAAAGCAAACATGCTTCTGTTAGTCCTGAGAAAAATTTATTTCCCTCACTGTTGTATTTCATGTCATTTAAGCTAACAAAGCCATGCATGCCCACATGGAGAAAGGCTGGGGAAAAGAGATGATGATAGCTATAAGGTTGTTCCTATATGAAGTCAAAGTACATGCCAAAGTCCAGCACCTTCAAGCAATCAGACTTGAAAATAACAGGCCATCTCTCAAACCTGCTGCCCCTACAAGACCCTGCATACAGACAAGACTCCTTTGGCACATAGTCTTGAAACAATATGACATGATAATTGGGAAGGAAGCAGACACATGCCACACTAAATTAACAAATTGACTGTTATTTTTCCACCACAGCAAAGTACTTTTAAGAAAATATTTTCCTGATTCTCAGCAGTGTGGTCAAGCACAGCAACAAATAGAGCTTGCTTTGGGAGCAAAGGCTTGGCAAATGTTTTTTCAGCTATTTTAGTGGGTCATTCTGAAAGTATCAAGTGGTGACGAAATACCTCAGATTTACACCTCAATAAGATGAGGTCTTATACACAAAATAACTGCCCTTTAGCTGCTAGGAAGAACCTTTCTTCATCTGTCAGCATCAGAGCTCATTAACAATGCTTTATTACTGCAGAAGGGTTCATACAGTCTTCCTTTTGGCCTTAGCCAGGATTCTAGCTTGAATATTCAACTGTCTGCTTATTCCCATCCTTAGTTCAGGGAAAGTACCACCCTTTGATCCCTGCCCTAAAATTCAACATAGTGTTGCAGGAACCTGCTCCACTAGTGCTGAGCTCCCTGCCAGAGCTGATTACAACAGCGGAAAAGTGGGAACAATCTAAACAGTCCCTTGGGAGCACGGCGAACAGGAGCGTGGCAAACAGGTGCAGGGCACATTAGTGTAACGGGGCAGTTTGAGCTGCAGTTCGAGGGGGCAGGGGGAACACGGAGGGTGCAGAGAGGGGCTAGTGTCCAGCCAGGAGGGACCAAGGACCATGGTGGCCACCCAGCAGAAGATTAAAGCTGCTCCGGGTGCTGCAGCAGCCAGGATGGAAATTGCCACCCAGACAGAGCCTCAGTGGGCACATGCAGCTACCCAGACCCTGGGCTGCAGGCAGTGTCCTCTTCCCACACTGACTCACGCCAGTGGTACTGGCTTCCCATGTGGAAGCTGTGCTCACAAGGGGAAACTCCTTTGTATGGTGGCAGAGCTGAGGGAGGAGGTAACTAGACTAGGACTATCAGGGAGTGTGAGAGGGAAACAGATCAGTGGAGCAGAGCCCTCTCTCAAACTCGGCAAGCTGACGGAGCTAGTGCGGTTGAGCACCACCCACCTGCCAACTCCAAGGCTGAGGGAACAAGACATGAGGAATGGCAGCAAGTTCCTGCCCGGTGCAGGAAACCTGCTGTCCCCTCTCAGAGGTTTGTTAACCCCCAGATTCCCCTGAAGAATAACTGTGAAGCGCTCCAAGTGGAATCCATCCCCAAAGATGAGGAGGACGGCTCCCACAGCCTAGAAACATTCCCTAGGCTCTGCCATCCTCAAAAAACCATAAAAACATCCTCTGTGAAAAAGAAGAGGAGAGTGATTGTATTAGGGGATTCCCTTCTAAAGGGAACAGAGGGACCTATCTGCAGACTGGACCCACTCCACAGGGGGGTCTGCTGCTTACCTGGAGCATCAGTGAAGGACGTAACTAGAAAACTTCCTTTCTTGGTGAAAGAGACAGATTATTACCCTCTGGTAATATTTCAAATTGGCAATGATGACACACAGTGCAGGAGTCTGAGAGCCATTAAGAGAGACTTCAGGGCTCTGGGGAGAACAATGGAGGGCTCTGGGGCAGAAGTAGTGTTTAGCTCCAATCCAACACTAAGGAATGAGGAGTAAGAGGTCAAAATGAATCACTTGATTAATACCTGGCTCTGAACCTGGTGTGAGGCAAAAAACTTTGTGTTCTTTGATAGTGCAGTGGCCCATGCATCCCTAGGCTTCCTTATGAGGGATGGGGCACGCTTGTCTCCTAGTGGTATTCAAGTCCTTACTAAAAATCTAGCTAGGATCATAAATAGTGCTTTAAACTAGATGTAAAGGGGGAGGAGGACGAAGCCAGGCTAGTCAGGAGTGAGCCTGGAAGTGGAATTCCAGTGCCTGAGAGATGGTGTGCTGGCAAGGACTGCCAGTATGTTATCACAGAGTGAGTGGGGGTGAGTACATCTGGTGATGGTAAGGCTGAAATTGGCACTGATGGGATAGATATTTCAAGGACCAGTCAATTGGGAATGAACACTATCCCCTTTATGAGGGCTGAAGGTCCACCAGCCCAGCTGAAATGCATTTACGCCAATGCACACAGCATGGGCAATAAGCAGGAGGAGTTGGAAGCTGTTGTAGGGCAAGGAGAGTACAATGTCGTTGCCATCAAAGAAACATGGTGGGATGACTCGTATAACTGGAGTGCAGCTATGGTGGGGTATAAACTCTTCAGGCGGGACAGGAAGGGTAGGAGAGGAGGCGGGGTAGCCCTCTATGTTAGAGAGGGTTTTGATACCCTTGAGCTCAATTATGGTGATGATGGGATAGAGTGCCTGTGGGTTAACATCAGAGGAGCCCACAAGAAGGTAGATATTGTGATAAGAGTCTGTTATAGACCACCCAGGCAAGAAGAAGCTGATGAGCTCTTCTATAAACAACTGGGAGTAGTTTCAAGACCACTACCACTTGTCCTTGCGGGAGACTTCAATCTTCCAGATGTCTGCTGGAAGTACAATACAGCAGAAAGGAAGCAGTCTAGCAGGTTCCAGGAGTGTGTGGAAGACAACTTCCTCACACAACTGGTGAGTGGACTAACAAGGGAAGGCGCCCTCCTGGACATACTGTTTGTGAACAGAGAAGGCCTTGTGGGGGATGTGACAGTTGAAGGATGCCTGGGAAAAAGCGATTATGAGATGACAGGTATTTCAGATCTAGGTGGGGTGAAGAGGGTGGTAACTTCCGGAGGGCAGACTTTGGACTGTCCAGAAGGCTGGTTGGCAAAGTCCCGTGGGAGAGAGTCCTTTTAAGTTTGCGACTGCCTTTCTCCCAGCAAAAAAACATATGTTTTCTCTTGCCCAATGTGCAATTTATTTCTCTGTGTTCCTCTAGAAGAACTGTACCAAATTCACGTGTAAATTCAATAATGCAGCATGTTGCATAAGGGTAGCATTTTCCAGAAAAAGTTCATTTGGAGACAAAACAAGCATGACTTATAAAAATATGCTGCACCAGTTCCTCATATGCTTTGAGAGCAGCACTCCCCTCAAGGGCAGCAGAGGTAGAGGCATTGGTCTTGCACAAAGGCCAATGGGCAAAGCCAGAAAGCCACTGGTTATCTGTCTTCCCTGGCTCCATCAAACCAACGGTCTTTGACAAAGAGGAAAATGTTTTCTCTAAAAGCTTTTGCGTTGCCCAAATACACATTTATGACTGAGCATCTCCCAGTATCCCAAGTATGAGCCCTTGGTGTATTGTTCCTTGCCTCTGAACTTTAAACGTCATCCATTTGGTGATGATTTTTGGATTTGCTGTGACTCTGTGTTAATAACAACTCCCAGTTCCCAGAGTCACTTCACCATAAAATTACAGCAGGGGTGGGCAACACAGGGATGAGCTAATTGGGAAAGGCATGACCTAGAGCTACACATTTGGTTTTGAAGCATTGCTGCTTGCCACCCGTGAGCGTGACAATGGGTAAGATCTGAGCCCTACTGACAACCCCAGGCCTCCCTGTTTGCCGGTGGCAGAAATCTGCTGCATCCTCCCACGTCTCCATAGAAACTTCCCTGCCATCTGCAAAGGCCCACAAACAGCTTTATTTCTCTGCACCCATCCCGTAGCATAATGTAGATGGGGAGAAAAAAAACCCAAAAAAACAGTGAGATCAGCAGGACTTTCACACAGCAGCATTCCGTGGGGTCGTGACAGTGCTGGTAAGATGAAAGCAGCTTCAGCCTGATATTCAAGCTGGGATATTTCTCTACGTCTCTTGGCTGCAAGTTTCAAATCCACTTAAGGGACCTGAGACTCAGCTCCCATTAATTTTCAATGGAAAGGGACCACCTAAGTTCTCCAGGCAGCTGAGGAGTTATAGCACCTGAAAAGCTGAAGCATGGGCTACAGGTCTTCTGAGGATAAAATATATCTTGAGATTTGTGGCATCTTGGGTGAGGCTAGAAATTTTAAGATACAGAGCCAGTGTCCTTCTGGACAGAAAGGGAAAGGCTAAAAAAGGATAAGAAGTGATGAAATAAAAAAAGCTTTTTAAAAGTCTTCCCTGAACTTACATAAGATCTGTCAAGCTTAGGGTGAGAGAACAAGTAATTTTACTTTTTAATCCAAGCCAGTTCTCAAACATATAACAGAATTCATTAGAATTTTTGCAAAGGTAAAATTTTTTCATTGGTAGTTGTCTTTTTTATTTTAACACACTGAAAAGTAAATATGATATTATACTGACTCTTTCTTATGAAGTGTCTGGTGGCATTCATGAGCACATTCAGAATAATTTCTGAAATGATCATTAAGAATTTTTATTTCTTGATTATTTCATAACCCTTACTAGTTTGTTTATTTTTAAAAAAAAAAATTGCAAAATACAACATAAAGTGTTTCTAGAGCATATTCTAAAAAATTGCAATAGGCTCTAAACATAACAAAAATCCAAAACTCTGTAAAATGGTAATAGTTTACAAGTCTCTACATAATATTTATTCCTCAGTTATTAATTTCTATTTCCCCAAGAAAATGTTTCTCTATATTTGGGAACATTTTATCATGCTACTGTGAAATAAATAGTACTGTCATTATAGAACAGCTGAGTGCTGTTTGTTCAATTCACACGTCCCTATATTCCTGGTGCACCCACAAACATGACATCTAGGCTGATACTGTGAGAGAAACTGAGCTCATTGGAAAAGTTTGGGCTCAGCTTTTCTCTCTCTTCAGCATCTGTTGAGTCTGTCCTCGACATCACCTGCCTGAAGATTTATAACCTGTGCAAAGGGGAAAAACATGAAAGGCGAGATAATGAAGGGAGGAAGAAATATCTGTACCCAAAATGTGACGAGAGAGCTAGGGCAAAGAATATTTCATAGGGATATTAATATTTCCACTTACACTCTTCTGTGTGTGGCACCCAGATAACAGAGGGAGAAATACTTGCAATAGACAGAAAGGTAAGACAGATTGGCCGGAATGGAAATAGTTTTAAAAATTTACTGCTCCAAGGTTCCAGTGAGTAACAAGAATTTACCAGCCCTGTCAACCTCAGCTTTCTTCAGAGACCCGAACATGCAACATTGCTCATCTCTAGGCAAACTGCTTCAGACAAAGAGATAGGGCCTTTATAAAGTTATTGTTCTCAGAGGTAATTAAAACTTATATCAGATCTTATTGAGGAGCAAAGATGTATTGAAAGCAAATGAAGGAAAAATAATGATATTAAAACAACCTCTTGCCTCATCTTCAATTAGCTATGCTGTCTCCAGTAAGTTAACTGCACGATTCATTACTGATGAATAACTACCATTAAAGTAATGGACTCAAACCAGCAAGACTGGGATTGCTCATCTGGGGAATGCTTAGCACCAGACCATTTGGCAGTAGCTTTCCCAACAGACAACATGAGGGTGAGAGGGAAGGAAGCTCTCCCCAAAACAGATGTAGCCAGTATGTAGCCTGAATGCATTCAGCCTCATCTCATAATCCTTTTCGTCATGAGAAAGGACCATAAAAATTATAACTGGTTTTGTTCTGGTTTGCTCTGTTTAAAAAGAAAAAAAAACCAACAAAAAAAAACCAAAAACCCCCCAAACGTGTAAAGGTAAAAACAGATCCTTCAAATGAAGAGGGATAAAAAAGGTTTGTAACTTTCTCCTTCATTCTAACTTAAATCCTAGGAAAGAGGGCTCAGTGGGATCTAGAGGCCAGATTCAGTTCACTTTTACACTGCATTCATTTGCCCCGCTTCTAAGCCTGTGAATCTGGGAGGCTGGAATCTGGTTGCAGTAACAGAGAAGCAAATCTGCTACAGGAACACCGCAAGTTCTGCTCTTCATCACTTCACATATGTCTGAATATATTTCATAAGCTTATCAGTCTTTAGCTTCAGCCTGAACTTCCTCTCCATTGCCCCAGCTCCCAGCCAGTGCGATCTCTACCAGTCACCCAAGGTTGCTCATGTCAGAGCTCTCCCACACTCAGAGTAAGGAAGTGGCAGTGCTCTGCAGAACTTTTCCAGAAGACCGGAGTTTTATCACAAGCATCATGCAAGATGCAGAAGTTTCATTAAAACCATTGTAAAAGAACTTAGGTCTTCCAGTGATAAATCCTGGGAGTTCTTCCAGAATCGAAAATATCCTCAGTATGTAAAACAAAGAAATTGTCAGGTCCGCTCATTTGTTGACCTCATGCACCATCTCCACAGCATAAAGAGGGATTGGGCCCGGTGAAACAGGCAAGAGGAGACAAAAATTCCACAGTAACAGTAAACATCAAATACAGTTTCTTTGTCAGGATATACTTCTCTTCGTGGCTTAACCAGATAAATGAATGTGGAATAGATCCACAGGTAGGATTAATGTGCTGAAGTCCCCTGAATTCATTACAGCCCTGCAGATGACCAATAGTTGGGAATTAGCCCATTCTTTTATTCATTCAAAGTTTTCACTAAACAGGATTATGAGGATTTTTGAGCAGAAGTCCATGCCTTTTTGACCACTGCAACACAAAGATCTCTTCTTTCAGGAAACTCCCATCTCAAGGTTTATTCTACTGAGAGGAAATGAAAAGTCATCTGGCAGAGTTCTAGGAAAATTCTTTCCTTTCACACTCCACAGAAGAGAAATAGCTAGTAACAGGCAATCAGCAGTGAAGCAGTTTCAGAATAGTGTCTGATGGGCAAAGGCAAGGGTATTTGCATGTTGTCACGACAGCAGTTACTTGTCATTATGGTCCCCTGAAGCTCAAGGGGGAGTGACAGAGAAAGCAGCGGGGTCAGAAGCTCAGCCTTTGGCCTTGTGAGCTCAGGAAAACAGGAACAGCAGGACTGAGCCATATCGATGGCCAGTCTGTCTCCATCCAGCAGCAGGCAGTGATGCACATGCACTGCCGTGATACAGCATTTTTGGTGCCTTTCCTGAGCATACCTTTTAATTCCTTCTATACAGAGGTGACTGTAGCACTTTTGTAGTCCTGGAAACAATATGATTTCTTTAAGATGTTTGCCCTGCCACTGTCTTGCACTTTTTATTCAGTCAGGAGCTAAGCCTTGACACTTCTGATGAATTTTGAGAGAAAAAACTTTCTACTTCTTTCACCTGAATGGGAAGACAGTGACAGAAAGACTGCAGGAAAGGAATGGGCTTGCTGTGAGAGGAGGGGGAGTGAGAAAGTGTTCTACTAATTTAAGCTTTGGAGTGGGCTTTCTCATGCTTTTCCCAGCAGTGGAGGGTTTGTCTGCCTTCCTACTATCCCAGCCCCTGTTTTCCCCAAAGTGCTAGATACAACCATATCCATAGACCAATCTCCCCTCTCCTAAACCTGTTTGGACTTTCCTGCTCCCCTCTCCCTGGTTCTGCCCCGACCTTCAGCTCCCCAGAACCTGCCCTTCTGAGTATCAGGTATAAGAACTGGAAGAAGCAGCAGATGCCAGCACTGGTCCACGCCACATCACCATCCAGTTTTGGAAAGCTGGTCTGAGCTTTGCATGTTATAAAGAAGCCAAAATTTCCAACAGCGGCTACAAAGCAAGTAACTGCACTTATACCACCTGTGCTATACTGTGTGGGTCCTTGGAATAGTATATTAAAGGAGTCCTTTTTGTCTACCTGCTTTCATTATCTGTATTGACATTAAAAGGGCATACTGTAACGAAGCTAGCACAAGAGCAAGTCTGTGGAAGAGAATTTTTTAGGGGAAATTATTTTCTCAGCCTTTCCTATCCAGCTCTGGACTAAGGCGTTTTCTGTCTTGCTGTTTCCTTTTCAATAGGAGGCTCAGAATCAGCAGGCTACTACAGTGAGAGGTAACATGTTGTTCCCTTGCTTTCCTGGAAGTTTCAGTGCAGAAGCCTTGATTCAGCAGACAACTTTTCTGGCCATCGGCAAGGAGTTAGAGACCATCATGGAATTTATGGAGCAAGAAAAGCAGAGTCTTTAACACACAGACACAGGATGAATAGGAATGAAGCTCGATACTGCTGCTTCCACCCTTCCTGAATAAAAGAATGGTACAACTGAAAACACAAGGTTTCCTTTTGCAGATCAGGATCAGACTTCATTCTCCTTACAGGGAAACAGCCCTGTTTGGCTCACACCATCCTGCTAAGTCACTCCCATGATCCAGCATCTCTCTGCAAGACCCCAGGATCACTACTCCCATGGTGATTACTCCCACATCAACCGCCCCACACAACTTCAAATTCAGCCTCTATTCTCTACCAGGGCCTGATCCAATGCCTCATGGCCCTGCTACATGTGCTTTGCTGCAGCTGCTTCTTGCGGCCCTCATGGCCTGCCCTTGAAATACCACACTCAAATCCACAACTACCGCAAACTGCTCCAGGATATCTATTGCACGCACTCAAAATGAATGTTCCACAAACCCCATTGCCTTTGTCCTGTTTTCCCAAAGATCACATCCGAAAAAGTTGTTTAGGTCATACTTTCACACTTCTAAGTCCTCACCTGCTCTGATACCAGGCTCTCTTTCCATCCTCCCTCAGCTCCTCAGCAGCACCACAACCACCCCCTATGCTGCTCTAGGATGACTGCTCATCAGGGTGCATATTTTCCACACATCCACCACAGTAAACAACCTTCACTTCCCCTAAGATCCTGTTTTCCCACTAACAGGGCTATTTTAGCATTCACTCCAATTGTTACCTCTACTCCATCTGACATGACCATGCCTATAATATTACTGTAACATGTAAATAACATTATTCCAGGTTCCTCACATATGCACACAAACACAGAGGAATTTTCAGCACTAGTCCAGGTCAGAGCCCTCCAACACATGGGGCTAAGCTGCTGGCCTCCAGACCCTCCACAGAAACTGCACTTTCAAACAAAAGGGAAACATATTGGTGATATCATAGTCACAAATTTCCAAGTGTTGGCACTTGAAACAGCCTCCATCTGCTTCATTAAAGGAGAGGGCTGTGGGTCAGGCTGTTTATTAGGTACTAAAATTGAAATTGAAGCAGTTTTTGAAGAGCAAACTCTTCCAATATAGTATTAAAGTGCTTAGATCTCCAAAAATCGCTGCATGGACAGATTTAGAGCCCGTCTTAGATTTTGTCTGATTATTTATTTACAGCATTGGTCTTTTTAAAACCAGAACAGTTCATCTGGTGCATTAGCCTCACTTGGCTGGGAGAATAGAGACCTACCTACAAGCATAGTCATCAGTCTCTGAAATGACAAAGGTCCTCACATCTCGCCGAAGAAACAGTACATTAAAATCTATTTTCAAAAGCCACAATTGCATCAATACTTAAGATTGTTTAACAGTTTTCATTGAAGAGCAGTTTTTGCTAGATGCCTGTTATCTGCATAAACTCTAAACCTCTGGACAAAATTTCTCCATGGCAGATCACAGCATCAGGCTAACAGGGGCCAAAAGATGACTACACGTGGTTTACTCCTATTGGTAAATCCACTGAATAACTGAAACCAAAGCAGAATGGAAAGAAACAATGGGTCTGACAGAGTCAGTTTATAAGTCCTTTCTACTTCCATTTATTTTTATTTTGGCACTTTTCTCTATTTACAGAGTAACAGATTGTAGTCTTTATTTTAATTAATGTTTTTTAGGGTTTGTTGTTGTTTGTGTTTGTTGGATTTATTTTCTTTTAAATTTAAAGGATTTTGGTCGGCTTCGTGGAGCTGTTAAAAGGAACATCTCAAAGCTCAGGCAGAATCAGGGTTGTAGGAAATTTTCACCCTATCACAGCTTTCTAGCAAGCTGCACTCATTTCATGTTCTGGAGTATATAGGTACAAAATTAGGTAAAATAGGTACAACATTAGGAACAAATTTTTCACAGAAAGGGTCACTGGGCACTGGAACAGGCTGCCCAGGGAGGTGGTTGATTCACTTCCATCAGGGCCGTAGAGGTATCAGATCCCCAAAGTGGCCAAGTCATGAATGTACTCCGATGCAACAGAACAAACTGACACCTCTGGGCTTAAAGAATACTATCAGATGGCTCCCAGTGCCATGACATGCAGGGGAACCTCCCTATGCTTCTGGGACCAATATTATCTCTCCTAGGCTCATGGCTTAACCCAACATGTGGGACAGATCATGCTGCACATCCTAGCACAGCACTGCACCTCTACTGTTTGACTTTGCCGAAGAAAACGAGTTTAACAGCTCAAGTGTGGTACTCAGCAACTACAGCTAGACTATGTATCGATTGCAGCTTGGACGTGGACATTGCTTCAACTTCTCCATGGTATACCATGTCTTCAGGAACTGACATGACACACCTGCCTCCATAGCATGCACGGTGAAAAGAGACACCTGAATTCAGGGTTTAAATGCCTTTAAGGGGAAAATACTTGAAAGTTAAATATTCATGGCCACAGGTAATGCTTAAGTTCTCATCTGAAGGCTTCTGCTAGCATCAATTCTCCTTGGAAAAGCTCTCTTCATATTGCTAGAAAATACTCTCAGTCAGGACCAAAAATCTTACAATAAAATAAACTCCTATCTACCTAAATTACTTTCCCATGATTTTATGTGGGTTTGAAGTCACTGGCATTTGTGAGAGGCATGGAAGCTAGCAACAAATCTTCTTTATTTCAAATAAAATGGGAGGTCATTCAAAAATCACAAGTTCAAGCAGTAAAGCTTTATAATACAGCAATACAATACAGCAAGCATCATAAGAATAGACATTATTCAGCACTGAAAATGCTAAAATCCAAGTCCTCAAGGAGTCAATTTCTCCTCAATGTTTTTAAGGTCAATTTTCCATATTATTTTCCATTTTCAGAGACAAGCTCAGGCCTAAGATTCCTAAGTATAAAGTACCTGTTTCTCTCTTTTTCCTACAATATTCCTAATCTTTTTTTGGTCTTGAATGCTGGAAGTTGTTATAATATTCTGTCCATTATTTGTTTTTCAGTTCCAACCTACAGCACAATTTCTCTATTTCTTGTCAACCCCTATTTCTCAAGTTTACATTTGGGTTTTTTTCCAGAGTGATCTGAAGGTAGGAATTCTGCTTTCAGGCAGCCACATGAGGGTTATTCTCACTCTTAACATTTTCCTTCTGCCCCAAGGCCCACTTCCAGCTCCATGTGAGGAGTAAAACGCAGAGTGGCAGAAGACTAGAGCTCACCAGACTCCCTTGAGAGCCCTATTGGGAAAACTCGCTATCTTCTTGAGTTGGGTTCTTTTCCTGCTTTCATCAGCAGAATAAGCATCTGTCTTCACGGAATTTCCCCCTAGCTTGAGAGAGACTTCTGCAGTGGTGGGGGTAAATCTGGGGTTGTGTTTACCTGGCGGTGAGGTGCTTCCCTGAGCGGGGAAAAGCCTAGAAAACTCGATCGGGTGTCGCCGCCGTGCTCCTGCCTCAACGGCCGTTCCCGCGCGGAGCCTGACGGGAGGAGGCGGTCCCGGAAGCTTCCGCGGGGGATTTAAACGGCCATAAGGGAGCACGGGTGAAGGGGAGTGGGGTGTGTTAAATTAGGGCAGCTCGAGCAGGGCGGGTGCAGGGAAGGGCTGGAGTATGGCCAGAAGGAACTGAGAACCATGGTGGCTACCTGTCAGAAGATTAAGGCTGCACCAAGTATGATGGAAGCTGCCACGCAGATGGAGCCCCAGTGGGCACATGCAGCTACCCAGACCCTGGGCTGCAGACAGTGCTCCCTTCCCACACCAACTCGTGCCTCAGTCACTGACTCCACTTGTGAAAGCTGCACTCCAGTGGGGGAACTCTGTTGTATGGTGGAGGAATTAAGGGAGGAGGTAAAGAGGCTGAGGACCATCAGGTAGCGTGAGAGGGAGACAGACCAGTGGAGTAGTGCCCTCTCACTCACTCAGCAGCCTGCTGGAGCTGGTACTTCCAAACACCATCCACCTGCTAACTGCAAGGTTGGGGGAACAAGAGATAGGGAATGGCAGCAAGTTCCTGCCAGATGAAGGAAACCTGCTCCCCTCAACCAGGCAACAAAACCCTAGATCCCCCTGGTAAGCAAGTACCATGTGCTGCAGGTGGAATCCTGTCCTGAGAATGAGGATGATGGCTCCCACAGCCTAGAATCTTTCCCTAGGCCACACCATCCTCAGAAAAGATAAAAACATCCTCCATTAAGAGGAAGAGGAGTGTGATTGTTGTAGGGGTCTCCCTCTTAAATGGAACGGAGGGACTCATTTGCAGACCGGACCTGCTCCACAGAGAGGTCTGCTGCTTACTGGGGGCATCAGTGAAGGAGGTAGCTAGAAAACTTCCTTCTCTGGTCCACGAGACAGACTACTATCCTCTGATAGTAGTCCAAACTGGTAATGATGATTTAGTTAACAGAAAGACCAAAGCCATCAAGGAAGACTTCAGGGCCGTTGGGAAAATGATGGAGGGCTCTGGGGCTCAGATATTATTCTGCTCCATCCCCAGGCTAAACTGAGAGAAGCAGGAAGTCAAGAAGAAGAATTCAATTAATGCCTGGCTCTGAGCCTGGTGTGAGGAAAGGGGCTTTGGCTTCTTTGACCATGGGGTGGCTCACGCATCCCCAAACTCTGCTGCTAAGGATGGGACACGTGGGTCTCCTAGGGGGGCTAAAGCCCTTGCTAAGAACTTAGCTAAGCTCATAAATCGAGCTTTAAACTAGATGTGAAGGGGGAGGGGATTGAGACCAGGCTAGACAGGAGCGAGCCGGGATGTGGAGCACTAGTGATTCAGAGAGGGTGTGCTGGAGAGGACCACCAGTAGAGCACCACACAGAAAGTGGGGGAGAACACACCTGGGGGTGGTAAGGGAGATATGGGCGCTTTGGCACTAGCTACTCCAGTTACCAGGCAATTGGGAATGAACTCTATTCCCTCTAAGAGGGCTGAAGGCTCAGCAGCTCAGCTGAAGTGCATTTACACCAATGCACGCAGCATGGGTAATAAGAAGGAAGAGCTGGAAGCTGTCGTAGGGCAAGGAGCCTATGATGTCATTGCCATCATGGAAATGTGGTGGGATGACTCATATAACTGGAGTATAGATATGGTGGAGTACAAACTCTTCAGGAGGGATAGGAAGGGAAAGAGAGGAGGCAGGGTAGCCCTCTTTGTAAGGGAGGACTTGGACACTGTTGAGATGGATTGTGGTGATGAGGAGATTGAGTGCCTGTGGGTTAGAATCAGAGGAGCCCATAAGAAGGTAGATTTTGTGATAGGAGTCTGTTACAGACCACCCAGCCAAGGAGAAGCAGCTGATGAGCTCTTCTATAAATAGCTGGGGTTAATCTCTAGATCAGTGCCTCTCATTCTTTTGGGAGACTTCAATCTTCCTGATATCTGCTGGAAGTAAAATAGAGCAGAAAGGAAGCAGTCTAGGAGGTTCCTGGAGTGTGTGGAAGACACTTCCTTGCACAGCTGGTGAATGAACCAACAAGGGAAGGTGCCCCCCTGGACCTGCTGTTTGTGAACAGAGAAGGCCTTGTGGGGGATGTGGCAGTAGGATGACACCTAGGACTAAGTGATCATGAGATGATAAGATTTTCTGTTCTAGGTGAAGTGAAGAGGGTGGTTAGCAAGACAGTAGCATTAAATTTCCAGAGGGCAGACTTTGAACTCTTCAGAAGGCTGGTTGGCAAAGTCTCATGGGAGACAGTGCTTAAGGGTAAGGGAGCCCACAAGGGCTGGGAGCTCTTCAAAAAAGGAAATCCTAGCAGCTCAGGAGAAAGCCATCCCCATGTTCTGAAAAAAAAAGACGGCAGGGGAAAAAACCATCTTGGTTGAACAGAGAGATCTTGAGTGATATCAAGAAGAAGAGGAACGTTTATGGGCTCTGGAAGAGGCGACAGGCCTCTTGGGTGGACTACAGGAGGGAAGTGAGATTGTGTAGAGAAAAAATTAGAAGGGCAAAGGCTCAACTAGAAATCAGATTGGCAAAGTCAGTGAAAGATAACAAAAAATCTTTCTATAAATATATAAATAATAGAAGGAGGACTAGGGAGACCATACAGTCCCTGTTGGACGCAGAAGAAGCAACAGTGACAGGGGATGAGGAAAAGGCTGAGGTACTTAATGCCTTCTTTGCCTTAGTCTTTAATTGTAAAGAAAGTTGTTCCCTTTCTGTACAAACCCAGGAGCTAGAGGAGCAAAATGAGGCTCCCATGGTCCAAGAGGAGGTGGCCAGAGCCCTGCTAGCCCGACTAGACACCCAGAAGTCTATGGGGCTAGATGGGATTCACCCAAGGGTATTGAAGGAGCTGGCAGATATGCTGGCCAAACCCCTTTCCATCATCTTCCAACAGTCCTGGAAAACTGGGGAAGTTCCACTGGACTGGAGGCTGGCTGATGTTGTGCCCATCTACAAGAAGGTTTGCAGGGAGGATCCAGGGAACTACAGGCCTGTCAGTCTGACCTCAGTGCCAGGGAAAGTCATGGAACAGGTGATCTTGAGTGCTATCATGAAGCACATGCAAGAGAATTGGGTGATCAGGCCCAGTCAACACAGGTTTACAAAAAGCAAGTCTTGCCAAACTAACCTGATCGCCTTCTATGACCAAGTGACTCGGATGCTGGACAAGGGAAAAGCTGTGGATGTGGTCTTCTTGGACCTCAGTAAAGCCTTTGGCACAGTTTCTCACAGCATTCTGCTACGGAAACTGTCAGCCTCTGGCCTGGACAGGCGCACACTCTCCTGGATGGAAAACTGGTTGGATGGCCGGGCCCAGAGAGTGGTGCTTAATGGTGTTAAATCCAGCTGGAGGCCAGTTCCAAGTGGGCTTCCCGAGGGCTCAATGCTGGGTCCAGCCCTGTTCAATGTCTTTATCAATGACCTGGATGAAGGCATCAAGTGCTCCCTTAGCAAATTTTCAGGTGACACTAAGCTGGGTGGAAGTGTGGATCCGCTGGAGGGTCGGGAGGCTCTGCAAAGGGATCTGAACAGGCTGGACTGCTGGGCAGAGTCCAATGGCATGAGGTTTAACACGGCCAAATGCCGGGTCCTGCACTTGGGGCACAACAACCCTAAGCAGAGCTACAGACTAGGAGAAGTCTGTCTAGAAAGCTGCCAGGAGGAGAAGGACCTGGGGGTGTTGGTTGACAGCTGACTGAACATGAGCCAGCAGTGTGCCCAGGTGGCCAAGAAGGCCAATGGCATCTTGGCTTGTATCAGAAACAGCGTGACCAGCAGGTCCAGGGAGGTTATTCTCCCTCTGTACTTGGCACTGGTGAGACTGCACCTAGAATACTGTGTTCAGTTCTGGGCCCCTCACCACAAGAAGGATGTTGTGGCTCTGGAGCGAGTCCAGAGAAGAGCAACAAAGCTGGTGAAGGGGCTGGAGAACAGGCCTTATGAGGAACGGCTGAGAGAGCTGGGGTTGTTTAGCCTGGAGAAGAGGAGACCTCATTGCTCTCTACAACTACCTGAAAAGAGGTTGTAGAGCGGAGGGAGCTGGCCTCTTCTCCCAGGTGACAGGAGACAGGACAAGAGGGAACGGCTACAAGCTCTGCCAGGGGAGATTTAGGAAAAAAAGTTCTTCACAGAAAGCGTCATTTGGCACTGGAACAGGCTGCCCAGGGAGGTGGTTGATTCACCTTCCCTCGAGGTGTTTAAGGCACGGGTGGACAAGGTGTTGGGTGGCATGGTTTAGTGTTTGATAGGAGTGGTTGGGCTTGATGATCCAGTGGGTGTCTTCCAACCTGGTTATTCTATGATTCTATTCTATTCTATGATTATACCTGAGTCCAGATCCCCAGTGCTTCTGCTTCCAGCTCCTGCTCACGAAAAGCAGCTTCTGCCCAAAAGGGCTTCTTTGGGCTTGCTTTGAGTAACAGGCAACAAACATGAACATCAGCTCAAGCCTGACCAGTTTTGGCAGCTGACATTAACTTGAAAAGACACCTGCAGAGATGAGGGAATTCAGAGTCGGATATTAGAACCTTTTCAAAGATATTTAATTAGTTTGACAATGGCTTGGTTTTGCAAGGTGTTTCTTTTTACATTTTGCCTGTTAGAAACCCTCAATCATTCATAGCATTATAATTTATGGTTATAGTTTTGTGTCCTAGAGTATAATTTAAGCAGCATGGGCTATGAAACTTCTATTACTAGGTTAACTCTTCATGTTTTTTTCTATGCCAGTTCTTTGAAACCCAAGCCACTGATGTTATTACTGGCGACTCACCGTCTTAGCCAGTATTTTTGATGTTAAAAATCATTTATTAAATGAAACATTTATCTTTTCAGAAATAAATCCTTTTAACTGTTTCCTATGCAAAGCATGCATGAAGATATTTATGGACAGGAATTGCACTCCCTGAATCTGCTGATATTGCTAAGCACCTGCCTTTAGTATATCTGAGCACAGGAAAATTTAGACTGAACTTCAATTAAAAACTGTTCTAGGGAGTCTATTCAGCCAATGAAATTTTTTTTTCAAGCCGATGAAGTCAGTGAGGATGCTTAACCCTTTAAGGACTGGACCAAATAAAGCCATAGACCTGATGTTTGCAAATTTTCATAGCCACTTTAGCAGTATCATTTTCTGCAGTGTTGACAGTCAAAGAAACAAGAGGTTTTATATGCTGAAGCATGAGAAAGCATTTAGCTTTCCTGTACTAGCGTGTGACTATTTGATATTAACCATTTTCCATAGTACACCACTTACATTGTGTACTAAATACCTAGTATAGCACAACATGCATGCCAGTACTGAGGCACCTCACACAGCTAGGAAAACACTGACAGTAAGTAATTTAAAATAATTCTCTAAACTAAGCATCCTACCAGAAACTTCCTTTCCTCCATCCCTCTTCAACCTGATGCATTTGTCATTAAAGCTTTAATTACATCCTTTCAGTGTCTGACTTCTTTCCCTCCTGTCTTAGGGCCCTATATTGGATTAACCAGAATTTCTGGGGCATGTAATTGCTGTGAGATATGTACAGGGCTGAACTGCACCTTCCAAAGAGCAACCAAAATCCATAATCGAAGATTGGATAGCTGTAGGGACTAGAAAACAGGGTCATTTCTCCTCTGGAGCAGTAATTTGAGTATAACCCAGGGAAAGCTGACAGGAGACAAATTATAGGCTGAATCCAGCATTCATGGTGGCTCCGCTTGTTTCAGCAGATCTATGCCAGATTAGTCTCTCAGTCTGCTTCCCTTGGCTTTGGCAGTTTTACATCAGCTAGGGAGCCAAAGCGAGGCAGACACTGACATTTAGCATCCTTCTTTCTGGGAGTGAGCAGGATGCCTGCAGGTGTCCAGTGAGCATCTATGCCAGTGCCTTTCTCTGCCAGTGTCAGTAGAACTAGCACACAACAGGTCATATGTCACACAGCTTAAGAGCACACATGGGGACATCACGACCAGAGATTAGCTGGCATTCACTGAGGTCTTGCCTTAAGGAAGTTTTGGAGTGCATCTGTGCCCCTGTAGAGTTAAGGTTTTCCCCCGTCCCCCCGATGGGAAAAAATTAGTGAGGCATTGGGATCCCCATGTCACTCAATCTGTCATTACAGCATTGAACCTTCCATATGGAGTCTACATGGTCAGAGGCTCCTGAGGCTCAAAATATCCATCCAATGAATCCATCTCTGTAACATTGCTAAGATGTAGGAGATAACTTACCTAGATGAGGATAAGGCATGACTAGGACAGTTAGGGATGATTTTTTTCAGTGATGTGACCCACTAGTTCCTGTAGAAAGATAAGATGGAAGATCCTGTTGGGATTTTATTGTGTTAGGACTAGCAGCCGAGCATGTAAACCAGATATGAGCTTTATTTGCAATACAACAGGAAAAAAAATACAATCTTCTTTTTTATCATGCTAATCCTTATCCATTTTAAGTCTTTGCTCAAGGACTGCTTGTAGTATACTGCAGATGAATCCTCTGGGGAAGGGCTGATGAGAACTCACCCTGAGCACGCAATAAGCTCCTCAAGTGCTCAGACCTGCAGAGGGAAAACAAACAGGACGATGACAGCTGAGGAGCCTGTGTGTATTTTTGGTTTTTACTGAAGTGAATACTCTCGGGGATATAGATTAAGTTCTCTTACTCCTTGTTCCAGCTGTCTTGAAGGGGTGATGACAAAGTCTCTTATAAACAGATTGAGAGATCATTTAATTTCACTGCTATTTTATTTAAGTCCCTCTGTGTTCTCCACTGACGTGTTATTGTGTGTCACCAATTACGACACATTAGGTATACATAGAGTATTAGAGAGCCAAAATCTGCTCTTAATTTTTGTGGCGTAAATTTAATAATCCCATTGACTTCAGCAGAGACACTAATGATTTATACAAAGGAAGATGAGATTTGGCCTTTGTAGTCTAGACCTTACTTTAAGGCATATCTCTTCTCTTCTTCTGAAAAATTAGAGAGTATTAGGAACAATGGAAATATTGTTAACTCAGTAAAAAGGAGTAGCATTTTTTTTTCTCGGTTTTATAAGGAATGTCTTTAAGTATAGTTAATCTAAGCATTTTTCTTAGAAGTCAGTCATATTTCTATTATTTGCTGAAAAGATATTTAGATAGATTAGTATTTTCACAAATTCCCCTTTTTTCCTCTTATATTTTTACATATTAATGAAGGGGAGGGAGAAGTATAAGGAATGGGAGAGAGCATATTCACCCAAATGAGAGGAGAAACAGTAGGAGAAAAGAAACATGAGATCTCTAACATCACTGAAGACCCTAAGGCTGACAGACTAGTATAACCTGCCAGCAAAAAGATGAAGAACGGAAGAAAGAAGAAAGAACACAAAGATCCTGGCTCATGTTGCATGAATTCTCCCTCAAAAGTTCACCTTTCCCCGTTCCTCAAAGCTATCACTTTAGCAAGACTCTCGTCTTAATTTAAGCATTGAAGGTAGAAGTGTAGCAACAAGTGGTAAGAGCTTCTGTGCAGCTCTTGTTGACTTAAGCCTATACAGTGAGCCACCACCAAGGCCTCACCAGCTGCATGCCTGACAGGGCAGGAGAGTATGCAGAAGGAGGTAAAGGATAAGTGAAGAATCAATCAGAAATGGCATCTATGTTATTGGCTGATGTAGGATGGCTAGATGCATCCCTTAAGAAGCTAAAGACCATGGATTTCTGCTATGTTTGCAAGCAAAGGCAGGTATTAGCTGGAGAGCTTCAATACTGGAAGCTGTGAGCACCCAAGAACATTTTTGAGGAATACATTTGGAGGGCTCAAATGCACTGGGGCAAAGGGTTGAAATGCTGCTCAGTCAGTTTCTACAGACTCTTGTTCAGTCTTTAGAGAGCCTGAGGAACAGAATCTCCAAGTTAAAGATCAAGTATAAAATAAGTTTAGGACAAAAATTGGAGATATTGTCCAACCTATGTGAATGGAGAAAGGACTGAAGTTAGATGTCAGGTGAAGCCTTTCATTTGGGTATAAATAACGTCAACAATGGGAGGAAGCCATGCCAAAAAATTATGACTTCACAGTATTTGCTTGAAAATCACTGCATTATTTTAAATGCTCTTCACCGTGTTTTATCCAAGGGGTAAATTTTAGGTATTTTATCATTATTCCTCCAATAAACTTGACTGGAAATATTATTGTCTTGGATTTTAGTTAGAACTGTGACTTCTGTAAGTTCTGAAAACACAGAACTCTTCTCTGTACTTTACAAAGAGTTAAAATGAATACAGGGGAAAAAGAAAGTGCAAAAGAGCTTTGCCTGGTGCGGCTTAGCATCTCATTCCTGTCTATTCAAACATTGAAGAAAATACCATGAAGAATCTTTTCTGAGCCAGCAAGAACTTTGTTTGGTGCAAGCTAGTGAAGAGTTATGAATCACTCCATATTATTTCTGTAACTTGTTCTATGTGTTTATCTATCTGTCTATCTAAATGCCCCTCATCACCTGAGCACTTAGGATTTGAGGATCTATTCTGAGTCCTTATTGCAGATCAGCAATGACAGAGTTTATCTATGGTAGAGGTTTGTTTGCAGGCTGTTATTTATTACCATTGCTGTTTGGTATCTTGTAATGCCCAAACCCAAGGATGATCTGTTATGTTTATTCTAAGAAGAAGAAAAAAAAAAAAAGGTAAATGCAGGGACTGTGGAGACAGATAATTATAGAAAGAGCACCATCTATTGTTGGGTAAAAAAAATATTAATGTTGCTTAAAAGCATAGAACTTCAATTATGTAGAAACAGCTGCAGGATTTGAACCTATGCCAGGAGATAAGTGAAATGTACTCTGAATGCATTTGGCCCCATGATCTGGATGATATGAATGTCTGAGGCATTGAAGTTTACATAGGGTTGGGAGGGTATTATGTCAGTTCCCTTATAGAGACCTGCTAGAAGAAGTGGGTCAGTAATGAAAGCTGCATGATAGCTTGCCGAATGAGGACAGTTGTGATCCCAACTAATACGACATTTGGATGCTACAGGGGGAAAAAAATGAGGCATGAGAAGCCCTGGCTTGCTGCAGGCAGCACTCACCTCAGGGACACAATTCAGCATGGCTTATGCCCAAACACAGTAGCTGCACACCGCTTTGCCTGAGGCAGTGGATCCTGCATCTCAACAGAACTCAGCAGCTTTGGAGCAGCCTTCATCCGAAATGGACAGGGTACTGCCAGGCAGCCAAGCCCAGAGCTAGCTCTGTGTGCCTTCTTCTATCACCTGCTGCAAACAAACTCAGCCCTCCTACTCTTCCTTTCTCTCACAGTAGACACTGATAAAGCACCTGGACTGGTCTGGGGTTTTGCCAGATTAGTATTTGGAGAAGGGAAGGAAATAAATCCTCAGTGGCTGTTTGAAAAGACTGACTCGTTCCAGGCAACACAAGTTGTTATGCCAGGCACTCCATAAATCATTTATTCAGCTCTATGCATTTTTAGTTGACAACCTTATTATTGGTTTAATATCTTAATAAAACTGAAGCACAGTGTCTCTCCAGACCTGCCTGCGTGGCCTCTTCTGCTGTAAACAACAGAAAGGAGAGGAGGTGCCAAAAGAAGCCAACAGGAATCATAGAACCATAGAATCATAGAATGGTTTGAGTTGGAAGGGACCTTAACGATCATCTAATTCCAGCACCCCCTGACATGAGCAGGGACACCTCCCACTAGATCAGGCCATCCAAGGTCTCATCCAACCGAGCCTTGAACATTTCCAGGGGTGGGGCAGCCACAGCTTCCTTGGGCAAGCTGTGCCAGTGCCTTACCACCCTCATCATGAAGAATTTCTCCATTATGTCGAGTCTAAATTTTCCCCTCTCCAATTTATAGCCATTCCTCCTAATCCTATCACTACATCCCTTTATAAAAAGTCCTTTCCCAGCTTACTTATATGTCCCCTTCAGTACTGGAAGGTCACTAAAAGGTTTCCTTGAAGCCTTCTCTTCTACAGCCTGAACAATCCCAACTCTCTTAGCCTGTCCTCATATGGGAGGTGCTTCAGCCCTCTGATCATCTTCGTAGCTCCCTCTCTGTACCCGTTCCAACAGTTCCATACCCTGCCTACATTGGGGATTCCAGAACTGGACACAATACTCCGGGTGGGGTCTCACAAGAGAGGAATAGAGGGGCAGAATCACCTCCCTTGCCTTGCTGGCCATGCTTCTTTTGATGCAGCCCAGGATACAGTTGGCCTTCTGATCTGCAAGTGCACATTGCCGGCTCATTTCAACCCTCTCATCAATCAGCACCCCACAGTCCTTCTCTGCAGAGTTGCTCTCAATCACACCATCCCCATCCCATACTGAAACAGCAGATTGCCCCAACCACGGTGTAAGATCTTGCACTTGGCCTTATGGAACCTCTTGAGATTCACACAGGCCCCCTTCCTCAACTTATCCAGGTCCCTCTGGATGACATCCCATCCTTCCAGTGTGGCAACTGCACCACTTGACATGGTGTCATTTGCAAACCTGATCAGGGTACGCTTATCTCATTGTCTCTATCACTGATGAAGATATGAAACAGCACTGGTCCCAGTACGGACACCTGAGAGACACCACTTGTCACAGATCTCCATCTGGACATCAAGCCATTGACCACTACTCTCAGAATACAACCATCCAACCAACTTCTTATCCACCGAAGAGTCTATCCATCCAATCTGTATCTCTCCAATGACAACATCCTTCCCTTTCCTCCACAAGCTTTCCCACGTAACTGATCCTTCCCTTGGGACTTCACACACACACATGCACAGACACACACAGAAGAATATAATGTTGCAAAATCAACAGAAAGAGGTCATCTCATGAACTGTATGCAAGCTAATGACTCAGCTGCTCGATATTTGTAGTTGTGACCCTTGGAAAAGCACTTGTCAATATGCAGGAAATTCAATGATAGAGGGGCTTAAATAAGGACAATATATTTGTCCTCTAAATAGATGCATTTATAAAAGAACACGTCACTATCTGGAGTCTTGTTGTTGAGGACTGGAGTGTGTAATAAAGCAAAATACAGATATTGGTTCAAACCACCACCAATAAGTCAGCTATTTATAGCAGGGGTGAGGAAAAGCGGACCCTGTGTGGGCTAAGCAGACAGGGAGTTATTAACACCTACCAAGTACTCTGCTGGTAGACAAGCACCAGATAGGTATGAGCAGAGAACAGGTGAGGGGAATAGAGATAAGGGAAAGCAGGTAGCTGCCATTAGATGCTACAAACTTGCTTGTCTGGTTCTCTAATGATTCAAAGCCCTCTGATCCCTGCTATGAAGACTGACAATGAAGGAGGCTATGCTGGGTTACTATTGCAGAGGAAAGCGGGAAACTATGTTAATGGGGAGTTGACCATTTTGTCCTGATACCCAAAACTATAATTTCCTGCTTTACAGTAGCTGGAACTAGAATTAGGAACTTGCTACTGACATGCAGAAGATACACCCTGGGATAATACCACCAAAAACAAGAGCAGAGAATCTCACTTTTCTTGACTGCCTAGCTAGTTTTGCCTAACCATGCAGCTCTCTTCTTTCATTGCTGCTAGAGACAACTTGACAGCAAAAGATGGGGCCAGCCAAGTGCAACACATGGAAGGCAGTGAAGGCTCTGGGGAAGAGCACTTCCCAACACTGCACATAGCCAGAGATCTGTCAGAAAACACTAAAAGCATCCTCCAGCTTGGTTAGGGCTGGGGAAGAAAGGAGCAGAGATGATGTACTTTGTGCGCTCCTCCTGATCCTTTAAGTGCACAATAGTCTACTTGTCCTGTGTTCATGTGAACAGGGTTTGAACCAAACCACGAAGTCTCAGCCTCCTTTACCCTTCCATCCCAGATCCACCCTTAGTTGTCTGTCCCCTGTGAGGAGTACTTCAAGAACAACTGATGAAACAAGAGTGTAAAAGAGTGCATTTCCTTCAGCAAATTATGAGCAAACTCCAGACTATGTGTCAAAACAAATTTTGCCACCCTTTTAGTCTCCTACCTGCAAATACAGTTGGAATAAGTGAATGAATGAATGCTGGATGATTACTACATTTTCTACAAGATTTTTTTTAAAATTTGTATTATTCCCAATTTAATGGATTATGCGCTGGTGAAAGGAATATTGGACATGCTGTTTCACATGTACAACTTCCTTAAAAACTATAAATCCGCTTGAATACCCACCTCTCTCCAGCCTACTGGTGCCAAACCACAGTGTCTTGTGTCTTCTGAGCCCACACTTCAGAAGTTTTATGCAGCTTCAGTAACTGCAATCAGAAATTTAATTTTTTTTTCTTCAGCAGCACTGTTCTTGGAGGAAAGAAGTGCATTAATCCAAATCAAGGCAAGGCAAGCCAAGAGTGAATATCTATGTGCCTTGGCTTCAGTGTCTAGACCAGGTCATGTACAAGAACCAAGCAAATTGCTATTGTAAGCAGTGAAAAGTGTTTTTTAAACCCCTATATGAGTGTACATAATCCAAAGATGGATACTGCAGTAGAAGGGGTGTTTTTTTTATTATTTTTATGTATGCAGGCTGCATGGTGTCAGATTTTATATTTCTCTTGAAACATACTGAATCTGAGGTAGAGTGGGATCAATCTGCTTCATCCCTTCTGTAATCTAGTACAAATTCTTTCTCTTTCACTCTTACCTCCTTTATGATTACACAATAGTCTCATACAGTCTTTTTCATCAGTAGATACTAAAGTGATCAAAAGTGATGAGAGATGTTATAGTATGTATTTATTGATGAATGAACTAAGAAAAAAATTGCTGAAATCACTCAGCAACAGATCTGGGAGTAATATCCAGCCTTCCAGTCCATTATTGGAGCCTCTCATCTACGTTACCTAATATAATAGGCTGTAAAGCGATACAATGAAAATACTTAGACTCTCATTTCCTATCTATTTTAAGTTTTACTTGAAATTGCATTATATAAATATGATAAAAGGAACAGCAAAATGCTAATACTAACACCAAACTCTATAGTAGGAAGAAAGGGAAAAAAGTAAGAGTAATATACAACTTAACCAGAAATATCCTAGGAATTCACATATACTGGAAGTAATACAAGAGCAGAAACTAAAAATTTCTCCCCTCTCAAGTGGAGCAAGCTCCAGCCATATCATGTGCTTTTCACTATCTGAGGTTTATAAGGAAATATTTTTTTTAAGACTCAAACACATGTGTAATAAAGAAAGGATGAATTCTCAGAGTGATTTTGTTTGTTTGTTTTTTCTAGACAACATTAAATAAAGCTTTCTTTCTGATGGAAATCCAGGCTAGAGTACTGAGATTCAGGGGATATAGAGAAATGGCAGCTAAATTATTAGATACCATGTGCAGCAATTCTGGATGTGTGATTAGCTTGAATGCTATGGAAGGAAAAGCGAAGTAAATGGACTCACACTTTTAAATGAGAAAAATTAAGGAATCCATGGCTGAAAAGGGACAATGAGTCTCATCTTTAATTTCTGCATTCATCTCAGCAGCAAGGTATTCTGAATAACTGTCCTGTGAAATTCTATGTGATATCTAATAACAAACAATGGTGAAAGTCCTTCCTAGGTGGCAATCATCTGGTGACTTACAAGATGTGTATTGAGTGTATATGACATACAGCCTCGTGAAAATTTTTAGTCTTTTAAAGAACTTCGATGAGATGAAAACAAAAAATCTTTTTACTCCTATATCATCCTTTTTCCATTGGAAAAAAATCGTATTGAATGTTTGAAATGTAAGAAACAAATGTATTTTACAAAAGGACAACTAATCCCACGTAGAATTGAATTCTTGATAAATCAGCATTTCCAGATAAAAAAATACCTTAAAGCTTCCTTGATATTCCACTTATTGAACTGTGCTCCATTGGTATTGTCTAAGTGCTGGCACCACAAAGAGCTACATCAATACCATTGTGGGGCTTTTCTCAATAACACCAAGAATTCAGGGGATCTGGGCTGTTCCCTAGCTTCAAGAGGTGTTGCAAAAGATAAGGAAACACAAAACTGTTAGGGAGAACTGTAGATGTGAAAGTGTGAGCTACATTAGTCTTCAAAAGTCTTGTATTCACTTGCTGGTGCTCCCCCAAATTGTTTTGATAGATTAATGAAGCAATTCAGCATTTTCAGATCTTTTTTCTGCAAAAGAATGTCTTAAGAATTTTATTTCTCCCTTTGTTAGTTATTAGAAGCATAAGCTCATCCAGATAGGACTGTCTGTCACTATGTATATGCTAGAAAGGAGCATGGTAGCATGGTAGTCAAAAGGCTTGGACAATCTCTGAGAGGTGAATGAGACAGCTGTCTCAGTAGCAGCAGCATTAAAGGCAAATGTTTTAGGAGAGTAATAACACTTGCACCCTTATTTCTGGATTCTTCTCTACCATATCCAATTAGCCCTCTGTGGGACACCTGTGAACATAGATGTGCTTTCACAATGAAGCCATTAATTCAGGAGGAAGAGCATCAAACCTGCAAAGAGAAAGGAGATCTTAGAAAAAAAAGTAAGGAAGCCAAGCATACCATCTGTTAAGAGAAGATGCAATTTCCCAGTCACCCAAAGCAAATGCAGCCAATGATCTTTGAAACTACAGTATCAGCATAACATTGATGACACCTGCTTGCCCTGTGAGCCTTGAGTTCCTGCCCTAGCCTTCTGAAAAAAAAAAGTTTTCCCATCTTTCAGGCATTCACCCATAGGTAAATTAAGGACAAAATCTTAGTGATCAAGGTCTGATCTCTGGAGTAGTGCTCTGCTCCCATAAGCTGGAATCTAGCTAGGGACCGTTTTGGAGTAGAACAAGTATTACACTTCTCTTCCCTTTTGGTTTGTCTTTTGCTTTTCTTCTTTTCTTTTCCTTGAAACATATCTATCATTTTCAAGCTTGACGGAGGCATAGAAGATGGCAGGGGAAGAGAAGGAGAGGGATCTGCAACTAACCTGAAAATGAATAGAAGGTTATGGACAAGGTGATGAGAATAAATTTTATGTCTAGGATTGGAGGAATTATGGCATTTCTGCATGTCTTTGAGCCTTGAGGGACTGCACATTTTCTGAAGGAATTCTAAAGAGATTGGAAGCTAAAATGGGAGGAGAATGAGAGATTTGCAGTGTGAGGGCTCAAGCATGCATGGCCATGTGTGTCTGGCGTGAAAATAATTGAGTCTTTGTCACTCTGAAAAAGACAAAAAGGAGAGCAGTGTAGGTCATGCCTTTGGGGAAATCACCATATGCACAGAGCAGCAACTGTGGTATCTTGGGCGTCTGCTGCCTCCAGCAGGGAACCAGCTTATTCCTTTGGAGCAGTCTGGTAATTTTCTTTTTCAGACCAAAGCCTTCTGAGACGAGACGGATTTGGTAGGGCAAAAGAACACGCTACAAAGATTTGTTTTCTCAAGACCTGGATCTGACATTCACCCATCATCTAATGTGTTCAAACATTTCTCTCACCTCCCATAAGTAACACACACACATATATTACTTTTCTACACCCTTATTCAGTATTATTGTTTATATGAGGATTGTAAGACTCTTTAAAAAGAAAAGCTGGTATCGCCATGGGAAAGGCTGTAATCCAGGATAGCAACCATTCCTTCAAGGACATACAGATTTAGTGCAGTAAGATCAAAACTTGATACTTGATTCTGTAAACCTACCCCAGCACATCATTGTGTGTGCAACAAGCAGCTGCAGCCTGCTTTGAATTAGAAATAAGTCAACACCAAACATCCTCTGGCAAACATTTTGAAATTCTGTTCATGATGAAGTGTTTTCAACTGACCTGTTTTTAATATTCTCTTTAGTGTTTTCATAGGTTTTATTTTTATTTTCAAAGATCATTGTGGCATTAAAAAATGGTTTTGTTTCTTTGATATGGAAGAACCAAGTTTTTCTCATGCATTTAAAGAAGATAATAAACAAGGAGGTCTCAAACCTGCAGAACCAAAGGCCCCAGAACCACATGCTTGAAACTTCTTACAAATAACTGTGCAAGCAACCCAGTGCTCTTTATCGCATAGGTATAGTTTCAAGAGCTGCAAAACACAGTTAATACCCCAAAGGTCTGGGCTGAGCCTACTACTAGTTTCAAGGCAATTTCCCAAAGTACAAATGTTCACATCAATACAAACTGTCTAAAAATTCACCTTTTTCTTGTCAGAGACAAAACCACTTCATTCCTTACCTGCCACCCAAAGACTATATAACTCCTCTGACTTTCACTTCATATGTCTATGAAAGCCTGCTTAAGGTAGTTCTGTACCCACCCCACACTATTCTGTGCTTTGTCCTTCAGGGAGCAGGGATGAAAACCCACCATGACTATAGCTGAAGGGAAAAAACCTGCTGCAGGCTCTTTGCTGTAGTCAGGCTCCTGACTTAGGAATGCATAGTTTGGAATGAAGTTGCTGTTAGTCTTTTCTTTCACTCTACCTTTTATTTTCTCCTTAATAGACATTAAAAGGCCATCCAGTGAGAAACTATATACTCAAATTAAGCACATGCCAGAATTTCCAGGAAACACACAGTAGTTTTCACCTGGAACTGCAATCCAGCGAGCAAAAAGACCCACCTGTGTATTACTTGCCAGGTTAGAGGGTCCTAGCTTTATTTCCAACGTGTCTAAAAACATGTGCCAGCTGTGGAGGCACAGGAGAGAGGCTGTAAGACACCCCTAGAACACATGCATATAGGAAAAGAAGTTCAGCTGTCTTCTCCAGGGTTTCATAAACCTCCCTGTACCTCAGCGTAAGCTGCAGGGTTCACCTGGGGAGCAAGTAACCTACATTTGTCCATGAATGAATGAGAAACAGCTTCCATCTACAAAACTGAATCCTATAAGGATTGTTTCCTTTGTGATATGCAGTATTTATCTAACTAGACCCCAAAAGATGTGACTCTGCTGGAGCATAATGTTGAGCTGTACACAAGTACTTTTCAGCAGAAAAGTAATAATGACTGCTCATTCAATGCCCCAAGCAATTGCTTGTGGCCTTTTGCTGCTGCTCCTGCTCTTAGGGTCTCTATGTCTATTTTTACCTGACGATTTGTTATGGTAAAGGTTTTTCTCTTAGCCCAGAAGTCTTGGAAACTGCTGGTTCTTCAGAACAAACAGAAATACATGGAACAGAGTGCAGGTTTTGGTGAAAAACTTTCTTACCCTAGATGTCAAATTAAGAAGAAAACCCATTGGTAAAATGACAAATGGAAAATCAGGAAAACAGTGTACTTTGTAGAAGCAGTGACAAACTTGCATCTTTACTCAAATTTAGAAGTAAGTCCCACAGTGGGATTAAGCTCCCTGCTGCTAGAAAGGCTCCAGAGCCCAAACAAAATGCCTATTATTATACAGGGAGTATCAACACAGCTGTCCATCTCAGGATTTTCTCACCAGAGTAATTGGGTAGAAGAAGCTGAGGTCTCCATTCCACTCTCAAACACCCCACATTTGTTTTCAGGCCGCATTGAGGCACACCTCTGGTTTTGCTATTTCCCAACCTGTACTGACCTGAATTCTCTTAAATTTGTAGCTTTATTTCATAAGTCCCTTTCTGAGCAATGGCTGGAAACTGTCTTTCTTCCTGTAAGTGTACATGCCCTGTAGAGATATGTTGGGACAGGGAATGTTTAATCAAGTCACGCAGAAGCAGAACAGGTTGCACCAGAGGGGCAGAGAGCTCTGTCCCAGAACACCCTGGCATCTGACAGCTCAGGCATTTTTTTACTGTCTTGGAGAGAGGAATTGAGTTCCCTCCTCTGCCTGGGGAAGTTTATGTTTGGTCCCTGCCTCCAGCATAACTGTTCTGACAATCAGCCTAGAGCAAGCTAGAGGGAGGAAAGGATTCCCAGATCCTGGTCAACTAGTGGCTCTGTTCACATCCTCTGATGAACCCAGTTGGCATCAGCTTGCAGAAACCAACCCTCTTCCTTGCAGAAGCAATTTCTTTACTGAGAGATCATCTTACCTTCTCTTTAGTGTGCACAGTGAATTTCATGTACTAGTATTACCTGAAAATCATGGCCACAGCTGCTAATCTATGCCCCTACTGCCATCACAGTGAAGTAGGTATAACTCTCTGTTGGTTTAAAATTGCAACTCCAGCACCGGGGGGGGGCTAAATTGAATCAACTGTCTGTGCTTTCTCTTCCCTTTTACTTTATAGAAAAACAGGATTTAATGTTCTGCTGCTCAAATCAAGCTCTTCAGGTCTGCAAAGCTTTCTGAAACAAAAATTAATGAGAACACTCTTCATCCTTAGATATCAAAATGTTCTGTGCAGGTGGGTGATTACATAATTTCCTCAATTTTAACAATGGAGTAACTCTTAAGCATATGTCTGTCTGATCTGCTGAAGACGAGAGATGAGGCAAATAGCAGAAGGGCTAAATCTCCTAATTCCTAGTTTGTGCTCTGTGGACTGACATTGTAAAAGCTGGAGGCGGGAGGCTAGAGATGGGAGGGAGAGATGAGGAAACCTGAGACTACATCTTAGGCATTTAAATCAGTGTCTCCAAACACTCAAGAAAACATACTCTGCCAGTATGCCCACAAGTGCTAAATGGCAGCTAAATGCTTTCGGGGAGCCTGACAAACATGGGCATAGCCATCATTTATTGGATATTAAAAACAGAAAGGCAGTGTGCAACTGAACTGTGGCCACTTCTTAATTGAAGAGCACTTTGGAGTATACATCAGTTCTATGACCAAGAGCACATTATTTTTTTAATAATTGCTCCATTCACATCCTTACCACCACATACTGAATTCAGCCTATTTAAAAGCCATTAATTAATCCTTTATTACTGATTATACTTCACAATGGCACCCCAGATTGCCCCTCTGGTGGTGACAGTAAACATGTCATGGCAGGCCCCCGCTTCACATTCAAGAGGCCAGCACATCAGCTGTCTCTAATAGCTCATTACTCACCCAGAAGTGTTCCTGTGCCTCTTTATTCAGCAGCAACTCTGGAGCTCAGGGCAACATAAGCTTATCTATGGCATAACATAACATTGTTTCTCAGGATGTGTAATATGCTGGCGAAAACCTCAGCCAAGGCTGGAGGGAGTGATTGGGCAGTGCTGCTGGGAGCCTACTCCAGACTGAAATGTGACCCCTTCCACAGCTGGAGAAGCATGACACTTTCCTCTCTTGCTTTCCCTGGAGACACATGGAGGAGTGAATTAAATTCCCCACTCATGCTAAGGTTTTGTTCCAAAGGCCATTTTGTTTCAAAATATCTTGGACTGTTATGAACCACTAATTAGACTATTCCCACCTCAGTCACAATTTGTCTGTTCTACTTGAATTAGTCTACTCCTGGTCTAGAAACTTCTTTTTAAGCTATGTGAAACAGCTTCCTAAGTCTGTCCCTTACGTTAACTCTTAATATCTTTTGTGAAAACTTCTCCCCTTTTTTTTATTTTTTGACTCCAGCACTGCCCCCCCACCTTGCTCTGTTGCAGTCTTTCTAAATTACTCACCATCCAACATCCTTCACACCATTATTTCCCATAATTTATAGTGTCTACTACGTTGTATTATTTCACACTGAAAATCATTTCAGGATCCAGCTTGAGATGTATCAGGAAAGATGTAATGAATTGTGTTGTGCTGTATAAAACCCTAGCCAATAAAATGGAAAACTATTAATAGCTTAATGGTTGTTGTCTTGCTTATGTCTCAATCTTTTGTGTTCATAGTAAGCTTGTCACATTTATTTCACTGCAAAGGGTGCAAGAGCTTTTAAGCTTGTTTGCCTCCTGTCAGATAAATTGTTTTTTTCTTTTCAGCTAACACCACATGCTTGTTAATAGACTATTAATAATATCCATGTGATAAGCTTTGTCCATCACAGTGAAGTCCACTAAATAATTTCCAGCAAAGTCTTAATTTTAGATCATAAGTGCAGAAGGTAAGGCCACAGCTGCAGGCAGTTTATTCAGCTTTCATCATAATGTCATATCAGCCTAAATTATTGAAGATGACTGGCAATTTACATAATCTCATCTCTAAACCAAACAAGCTACAGTTCCCTTCACTGTGTTATACCTCAATGCATTTATAAACTTAGACTACTAAACTAGCTTGTTTGCATATTATATAGTGAGAAGAGCATAAAATAAAGTTTAATTTGGTAGGTGTGGAAGAACAGAAGCCTATTCTACATGAAAAGCATAAAGACTAAGTCAGATCTTCTTGAATGGTGAAGGTCCTGTTATCCACAGCCTCTTAACCCTTTTGGTTTCAATGACAATGTGTCTGACAGTATTGGGGATTTACCCAGCATTGTAGGATTAATTTTCATTGGTTACTCTGCCTTTATACTGCAGTAAAAAAGAAAGAATATAAGCTCATTATTTCATATTGAAAAGAGTAAACAAGTGGTTTAAATTCAGGCTCATTCCTAACTTAAATAACAACTTACTTTCTGTTAATTGTGCTGTGGAATTCACACTGCTAATGTTTTAAATACACAAATTTCAAACATCTTATGGAGTTAGATCAGGTATCCTTTGTGCTATGGCTATGAAAATCAAGTGTCACTGACTTCTACTTTACATTCACATTCCAAAATGATTCATTTAAATACCAAGGTAAAAACAAATGTATTATTTAGAATTAAATAATAGCTTTCACCAGATACAGTGATGGCTGGATAGGATACATGTTTTTTTTACATGCCATATAGACATTTGATAGAAGTCCAGGTCTTCAGCAAAGAAAACTTCTCTGAAAGGACAGTAACAGAATTTCAAACTTAACTTCTTCATTAAGATATCTATACGCAGAACCTACATCCCTACTTAGGCATCTCCATTAAGTGATTTCATTTTTCAGGAAAGCAGATCAAATTTTGTCTCATAGGTTCAGAAATTAGACTGTTCCTGACATGCCTTAAAAAGATGTTTTATGGTTTTATCCAGCTGTTCACTGCTTTCAGTTCACGTCAATATTTTTAAATAACTTACCTAACCAGTCTAGGCTGAAAACCTCACCCTTTTTATATGTTTGTTTATTGGGAACATGAGTTCAGCTTTTGGTCTCTCTATAATAGTAATGCTCATTACACAGGAAAGTTATGATCTTTAATAATACCGTGCATCTTTTTTTTGCATATTTTGAAATACAGGGAATGTCTCTTCATTCTCTTAATAATATGTGAGCCTTGTGTTTACTATCTGAATTGTGTGTCAGTTTGATTAGCTATGTTAGGTCAACATATGCAAGACTACTTGCCATAATAAGAGCACACCACCTAATATTTGCCTTACCTGGATGTTATTTTTATTTCTCTTGCTAAAGCCAAAGTGCATATAGTATAATTGACCAAACAGTATCTTATTCAGGAAGAATCTTGTAAAAATATTGTAAATGCATTAAAATGTTTGAATATATTAAAGCAGGGTTATAAACAGGAAAAGAAATAACAGGGGAAAAGTATAAATTATTGCTTTCCAGAAGGATCTCGAACTTCTACCATCATATAGAATATCACACTTTAGCCCAATCTTCAAAAAAGTAAGATAAAAGGACACAAGAATAAAGTGTTTAGGAAAAACACAGGTGAAGTCCAGCGCAAAATTTTACCAGCCATATGCATTAGAAAACTGTTATTTTCTTGTTAAAGCTTTCCATACCAAATTCTAAGAAACAGGGACAGATTAATCCAGTGTCACCCACAGCAGAGCAGTAAGTAAGGAAATTACAAGATAATGAAATCCATAGTTAAAAGTAAATTCCACAGGCCTAGATAGGTACATTGTCTGCACTTTTTGTCTATGGGACTGCAGGATTTTATTGATTACGTTCTACTAAGCTGGGAAAATGAAATGAGGCAGCAAATTGCAGAATTAGTTGGTAGCTACTGTGAGCAATGCAAGCCCCCTTACTGAAAGGCATCCCAGTAGGATATTTTCCCTAGGCAGTTTCTCCTCTTTATAAAGCTGGTACATCTCCAGATCTATAAAGCAAAAGTTTTAGACAAATGCTGGATGAAAAAGCACTAGAGCATAATGGTTTGTGCAGCCATTTGTTTAGGCAGTTGGTTTGTGGCTGATTAATATCCGACAGTTTATCCGTTTTTAGTAATGAAATAGACCAATCTAATGAAAGCTATTACCTGTCTTATCATCCTGGCCTCTCTTGTATCTATGCACCAGCCTTTACTGTCCTTACGGTGTGCGTTACTGGCCCTTCCACTGTAATGCATGCCTTGGATGAAATGGGACACATCCCTGCTGCTGGTAAGGATTTTGCAGCTGCACGCCAGGATAACCAGAGGGCAGGAACTTCTGTGCTTTTCTCAGCCTGTAACTACCTCCTTGCCTTCTAGATGCACTCCAAAGAAGAGGGACGTAGGGAAATGTAAACAGCACAAATTTGGTGTGGTACAGGGGGATTAGGAAGTTTCTCCTTGATCAGATCATGATTCCCCTCTGAGTGGCCCTCTCTTCCTGCTCTCCATTGGAAGCCACCACGATCTTCATGTCCTCTACAGAAAATAAAAATCCTGGAGATACCTAGAAAAGCCAAGGCTTGGATAAACTCAAATAAACTTATCCAGCTTTTCACTGGTAGCACAAAAAGAACCTTTATCAGCTCAAGTATAAATGCAGACTCCACTCAAAAAGGTTATAAAGCAGAAACATTAGCAGTAAGGAGTGTCAAAAGACCAGAGATTAAACCTTTATTACTGTGTTTGTGTCATGTCTGTGAAGTCAGGAAATAAAAAGTATTTTTTACCAGAAATGTTGTGTCCCCCTGTTGTTCAATATAAGGCTGGGAAGTTGCCCAGTCTTTACTAATTGCGATCTGTTGGTTCCTATTCTGAATGGCAATAAGGGAGGAGATAGAGATAGGCTTCCAAAATGTTGCCATTACTCTTATAAGCAGTGCCAGATACAAGCAATTGTGAAGAGAAACCAGTCACAATGAATGCATCTCAACTGTTACAGAAATATACAGAAAAATTCTGGGAATCAGCTATTCAATCTGCTTCAAGTTCTTACACTCAGAAAGTGCAGTGATACTTCAGTCCACAGAGAATCACCAGTTTGTGATATTGTGCAAACAATATTGGCAAAAATATATGTCATTGTATGATGATGACTTTGAGTGTAAAAGTTGCTTATATCAACAATTTTTTTTATTTCTATCTACCTTTTACATTGTCTTCATTTCTATCATTGAAGTGAGCCTAAAAATGGTATAAATAGCAACAAACATCGTAATGAATTAGATTCAAGGAAATCAAATGGCAAAAATGTCAGTGTCTTATTTTAGGTTCTCCAATCTTGCTGCAGGTAAGACAAAAAATGCAGAAAATGCCAGTGTGCCAGAATATATGGTGCATCCTGGATGAAAAGGAAAGAACACTGTTATAGTTTAAACGGAGTTATATTGCAGCTGGTTAGATCAATGAAATTACCATGACAAGAACTGGCACTTCCAAAGGGAGCTGGCTGGGGGCTGGCAGGTTTTCAAGGAGGTATATAGTTCAAGGCCAGGTGTTACAAACTGTCCTTAGAGAAGTATTACGTGTGGAGTAGATGTCAAGAAAACTGAGGAACTTGGCAACCTGCATCCAGGGGAGGCCTTAGTCACTGTTCAGAGAGCACTCTGATACTACCTGAAATAATGCACACTTTGACACGGCTGGTGTCAGTGAAGGGCATCAGCAAAGATTTCAACCCATGGATCCAGCTAAACGATCACTGCACCAACACACCCAGCATATACAGATAAGCTTCGCTGCACCCTGTCTATGCGAAGTCCTCAATGACATATCAAAAAGGCCCTTTTGTAGAGGAAGAATTACTCCTTAACATCTGAAACATAACATGATTCACAGAAACTGTACCAAAGATTCTCAAAATCATGCTGGTTACCAGCAATATAGACTGCTTTCTACAAAAATCTGGAGGCCAGGGAGTTATATAAACAGTGTTTAACCAGCAGCAGCAAGTTATTTTGGTTTTTTTTATGAAAACATAACATCGCATGCTATTCCTAGGTAAGGTGAAAAGTCCTTGGCAAGATACATGAAGTAGAAAAGAGCATAACAACATTTTAATTTTAAAAATTGTAGTGGAAAGCTAAATTGCTGGGAGGTGGTAATGCAGTCTGCTTTTCCTTTCAATGAAACACTTGAGGATGTACCCGTTCCTCTTCTGTGCTGAAAGGGCAGCCTGCAGAAGTCAAATAGTCATCTTCCCCAGCTACACCCTCCAATGCTACTCTTCTTCAACATAAAAAGCCTCTTCCCATTACCCAGCTTGAGATTTCTTCGTAGAAGAATTTCAGCCTTGTTCTTTTTTTTTTTCAACAAAACCACAATTTTCTATGGAAGACAACACTTTTGTTGTGGGTGGAAAATGTTTAATTATCTGATTTTCTGATGAAAGAGTATATTTTAATAGGATCAATCTTAGGTCTTGGTTTCTTTTAGGTTCTTCTTTGTTTTCTATCCCTTTACCATTTCTTGGCAGAGTTCTTATAGTGTCTATGTTGTGTCATTAGCCATTGTTTTTGCAGTTCAGCAATTATGGTGTCTGATCTTGATTTTACACTGAAACATATTGTGTGCAGGGTTGCAGAACTCAGTGAAGGAGGTTCCATTGGCACAAGGGTTTTCCCTTTGCATCTGTTTTCCATCACATTCTTTAAGAGCTGCACTTCTTTTTGATAGATAGATATACTTGACTTAAATAAAAATTTTTGAACAGTCACCAGTCCCTGTCCCAGCCAGAATACACTATGACTCTAAACCAGTGTGGAAAAAACAGCCACAACTTCTAGGTCCCAGTTCTGGCCCAGTTGTGACACCCCTGATGAGGCAGAGCTTTCAGCTTTCAGTGCAATATTATCATCCCATTATTTCATTGCAGGCAATGAGATAGAACCATATACAATGCTTGTCTTAAAGACCTACTGTAAGTTTAAACCTCACCAGATCTGAGGACAGTTTAATCCCATGTCCTCTTGATATTCCTTGCCTGTTTTATCCATTTTTTGTCTGCCTTTCCCTTGAAGAATGCCTCAAAACTCAAAATCCTTTGAAGGAATCCTTCTACATCTCCAGTAAAATGTCCCAGTCATTAAGAGTAGCAATCATCTTTCTTAACTTCAACCATTTAGAAGTTAGACAACTCCTTGAATTACCTGGCTGAGACAGAAAAAAAATCACTTCAGGAGGTCCATTCTATATAGGTTGTTCCATGACTACACAAGATTAGATGATGGCCTCTGACTAATTTTTAAATGGGAGAAACGAAGGAAGCTGAATCCTTTTTGGCCTAAAACCAGTGTTCCTCTGGGTACCTGCCTTCATGCAGTTTACATCCATCTGTGTTAAACTCTGTTGAGATGCTTTAGACTGAAAAATATCATGCTTTTGCATAACTTTGACACCAAGGGACAGCTTTGGAAAGTTCTAGGGCTAGTTAAAGTGCTAGTTAAAGGTTAATATACAATAGAAATGGGCAACATTAGTTGCAGTTTGACTCTGGAATGGTATTACTAGTCTGTATCTCAGTTCTTGCTGAAGTACTAGCTAACATTGAACGGCTTCTCTTCTGTAAATAGCTAATGTACTAAGAGTCATTCTCCACTCCACTGTGTTGCAATAACTCTGCAGAGTAAATACAATATATAACCAGTATAAAAGTATGGCAAAAAAAAGGCTCAGTCATCTGGATTCTGATTCTATGGTTCTCTGTGTGCATTGAAACTGAGATTTATATTGAAATAGTTGAGATCAGGTCTGTTCTGGTTCATGGTATGAATGTTTCAGCAAACTATTGAATGAATATCAAATACATTTTTCTGATTATTCATTGTCTTCCCTTCACAAAAATCCTTATAACTATTCATAAATCTGCCAGCAGCTCAAATTTCAGGTTATTCACTTCTTTGTTAGTTAATGACTAAACGTAGCTGAAAAGTTTTCATTTTGAGGTCTTGTCAATGACTATGTCACAGGCCAGTGCAGTCTCCTCCTTTCCATATTTCTGTTTGTCTCTTGTGCACTGAGGCTTTCAGTACTCAAGCTTTCCAAATTCTGCATTAGCAGTTCACTGGTTGCTTTGAAAGCTGCTGGCAATTCTGCCATCATCTTTCAGCTTTTCTCCTTTGCATCTCAGCAGTGGTGATTTGTAACAGTCACTGTAATTAGAAACCACTCTTGGGTGGTGTGAGGTTGCAGGGCTTCTTTCCTTTGTTTTTCTGCTCTGAAAAACTCACATGTGCTGATTTCAATGAAGAAGCTCACCTGCGTTACTGTAGTATAACAGAATTCTATACAAATGTGGTTCATATATATTAACATGTATGTATGTCTGAGTTCAAAGGTTTGTAATGCATATATGTACACGTATAAGTACAATTACTTGAATGCATTTGTGTCATGGTATCTTCAACCATACAATGCCCACAGTTCTCTTTATGAGTATTTAATACAGCAGCAGGTAGTCCAGGTGTTGCGATTTTAGGCCAGTTTAATGAACTTCTTTTAAAACTGAGAGTGGTTGCCTTCTGTATTTTGTTTCAGTTTTCACATACCAGTTTGGTCTTGAGTCAATTTGCTCTTGCTTTTATTTTGCATGAAATGAAGCAGTTGGGTTTACCAGAAGCAGCAACCAGCAAAGGAGTGGGGCTCCAGCACCAGCCTTCAGGACCCCAGAACTCACAGGTGGGAATACTACTGTACTCTGAAATAGGAGCAGAGTCTCACACTGCCTGCTGCCACCACTCAGAAGAGGCCTGGGCCAACGCCAACCCTAAGCTGCAAGCTTTGGTCTTCATGGGATGCGCCTAGCAGGGAGAATCGCAGGGCTACAACGCTTAGGGCTGTGCAACCTCATTTAAAGATGGATGTCTTTAAAGATGTTACCTAATGCTGCTGGCCTGTCTCTGGGCTCGGGGCCCAGGAAGAAGAGTTAAAGGGCATCTTTAGCATCAGAGGCATTAAGTTTTACAGGAGGTAGTTGACCTAAAAAGGTGCTAGCTGTCTCCTTCCAGAAATGCATTTTCCCTTCTTGCATAAATGTTGTGAAGACTCCACTTCCAGCCTGCCACACTCCAGCTACAACCCAGTGCACTGTGTTGGAGAACCTGTATTTTCTAAAAACTGAATTTCCAAGGGTGAAGGTAGAGGACTTCAGTGCCCTTTTGAGGACATCCTGAAGGAGATGGCAGAGGCAATTTATCTCTGAAGCCCACGGGTGAGACAAAAATGGAGTAGAAGCTGCAAGCTAAATCACTATGATTTGCCTCTTCCAGAAGAGGACTCATTGGAACCTATCTTCATCTATGGCACAATACTGCAGGAAAAGAAGCAAGTATAACAGTGCACATTGCATGAAAGAAGTGCCATAAGAATCGATTGCAACCAGGCACATAGCATACGGTGAACGTATTTCACTAAACACAGACACTGGAGAGATGCAAACAGACTGAAGCTACCAAAACAAACTGTGGTATTGACCGTAGCTGGATGTTGCATGTGAAGCCTCCAAGGATGGAGGCTTCTGGGGGAGGTGAGGAATTGGCAGTGCTTCACTACATGTGTGAACAATACCAGGATTGGAGTATTGTGAAGAAGAAATGGTGAGCGAAGGATTTAATAATGCCCCAAAAAAAGACTTCAAATCCCTGCATAAAGGGCTGAAATCCCACTCTGAAGAGATGCAAGCATGAATGAGTTTACTTTGAACATATGGCTCTTGGCAGATGTCCTGTCATCCTTAGCTCACGAAGTGCTTCCTTTAGGGATCTGTGAGCACATTTGATGTGAGGCTAAGGATTCAGCCTCTTTGGATGTGTAGATGTTTCATAATGACTGCTGGAAGGGTCTCCAGGTTTCACAATTCAAGGTGTTCAGCTCTACCTGTTGGCTCTAAACTAGCACAATGCCACTGGTTTTGTTTGACTTCAGTCCTTCCCAGTCAGTCTCAAAGCATCTGCTCTCTGTACTTGCATCTGTAGTACTACCTTAAACAACACATTTTGGGACTTGTGTGCTGTTATTTTCATTATTTCTTGCAGAATTTCTGCTAATCACAATGGTTATGTTTCTCTTGGTGATTTGTTGGGGCAGAGGGGGTGGTGCATTTTGTTTGCTTGTTTCCACTGGGCAGGGATGAAGACACAGAAGGTGCTTTGGGGATGTGAACAAATCCCCACTCTGAGGCACCGACTGTATTTGACTCAGTTGCCTGCTTCCTGTGTAAGAATTCTCACATGCAGGGAGATGCTACATTTTAACCAAATGCAAGAGACATGGAAGAACCTTAAATGCAAGTGCAAATCCCAGCCTTCTCACCTGGCCCCGAATATCAATGAATGCTTGAACCAGAGGTTTTCCCATAGCTCCTTCTGCAGACACCAGGCTTGGGTATAGAATGAGCCCTGAAGAATTGTGCAGAGAAGAGCAGTGAAGTGCACTATGGAAAGACCTGTCATTTGGAGCATTCCAAAATCTTGACTTCTAGCTGGGCACTTTCGCAAGTGTTTAGAGCAGTTCCTGCTTCCCAGTCAATCTCAGGAGCTTCACAATTTCTGATGTTTCAGAGAGAGGTCTGGTCCCCAGCTGTGTCAGGAGGCAGCAAGACTGAGTTCTCCCACTTTGTTTGCCATCTGAAGTGTTACTAAGCAGCCCATGTTCATGTGAGGCCATCAGAGTGTGTACATCTCCACAAGTACCACCCCTGCATTACTTCTTCATATCAAGTTAGACTACAGAGCAATTGTTTGGAGTAGTCAAGAAATGATTGAACGATCACTCCTCACACTGCACCTACCATCCCAGTGTTAAATTAATTCAACTTAGTACTGAAGACACATAAGAATTGGAGACCTTCATGCTATCCATACCACCAAGAACGAAATCTCCCTTCAAAGAGAAGCTATTGTGTGGCTAAATCAGGGAATGGTCGAAGCGTTGTCTAATGATAGGTCAGTCTTGATGCAATGCTTGCTGTACACAAAGCAGAGGAAGAAAGGGTTGGGAGCTCTATGGAAACAGGTTTTTATCTTCAATCACTTGTGATTACTTTTACTTTGTCTTGTACAGCTCAAGTAGTCACAAAGTATATGTCCTTTATTAAAGTCTGACCTTGCCTCAGTAGCTTTTTGTAAGAGTCTCACCGGACAGCTGTATACTAGCAAGACAAATAGTTGCGTTAGGTTGTTTTTTTTTTTTGCTTGCTTTCATTTATTCAGTCTGCTTGTGTTTGTTATTGACTAGTAGTGTTAAATGGGCCAGTAGAATGTCCCCTATTATATACAATATCAAATATGTAACGGGGACTACTAACCTTATGTGTAATCCTTTCAATTACCCACAATAGGAGTCTGAATCAATGGACATCTGCACACACATGAAAGGAGATGTAGCATTTTTTGCTCATCCCAAAAGGTTATTAATCATCTCCAAAAGCAGCAGCCAGCATTTTCCAAAACATGCAGCGATTTACAGCAGCAGGCTTTTTGGTGCCCTCCCTTAAAAGAAGCCTAATTTTCAGAGAACACTCAACATCTGGCAGCTAAAAATTCATTCTCTTTTATGGGATTTCCTAATTTAGACCCCAGCATAGGTATCTTTATAAACCTCTAAGTATCTGAAATTTTTGATTAGAATATTCAACAAACTAAGGACATGAATGTTTAATATTATACTGATCACAGTCTGAAACATCAGGAAGTAGCTTCCCTCCAGGAAAGTGTGTTTGTGAGTGCTACTTTCTTCCTTGCCTCTTAAACAAGTGCCAGTGATATTTTTGGAAGCAGTACAATAACAGACTAGATGGATCATTAGATAAGCAATCATTTGGTCAGTAGGTAAACAGGCAGATGTTTGTGGTGAGTCTGTGAAATGTAACTCTGTGTAATGGTTTCTCATAATATTGGTACAGCCCATTCACTTCCAGTTTCCTTTTTATTCTTGCAAATTCAAAATCATCTTGAAAATGGCTTTTAGAGCCTCTAGAAATATTTTCTTATGCACCTCATAGCACTGTCATTGCAAATTCAAAGTACTGTATGCCATGTTACATTTATGCACTTCAGGTTTGATAGATGAGGGCTGCTAATGGAATATAAACTATCAAATTAAAAACTTTCATATTAGGGATGGCAACAGTGCTTGCTGTACCTAGCAATGTGAGATGGTGCTTGCAATTTTTCTCTGCTTTTTAATATGATGCAATATGCCTATTCCCATATGTCACTTTTTAAAGAAAGGCAAGCGTACCATTTTAATGAGGAGGCATTCCAGAATCACAAGAAACCACATTATTTTTACATTGAGCAGCTTCATTATGCAGCCTGCAGAAACTGCCAGATGATTATACTTTACACACCAACCCTTAGCCTGATTCTCCTCTTCCCACCTGTGTCGAGTTTACTTTACTCACGTATCATTCATTTCAGTAGAGACACCCCACCCATGTCCTGCAATAGGATAGAGAGTGGCTGGGGAATTGTAACCACCTCTCACATCCAGTGCTGTCTCCCCCTTCATGACAGAGGAATTAGGGAAAGGAAAGGTATGCTGAACGGATCTGAGCCAGAACCCCAGGCTGTGAAAATTATTGCAGCACTCAGCACCTCTCAGCTGAATGTACCACCACATCCTCACGGGTGGGGAAGCTGGGTAGAAGCAGGCTAAGGTAAGAACTGGAGTGGGAGACAGGGCCTATGACTGACATCTCAAAGCCATGATGTGAAAAAGCATTGATTTGCATCCCATTTGGAAGCAGACAGCCTTGGAGAATGGGTAGGTGAGGAGCTGAATCCCCATTGCCTGGACCGTGAAGCTGCATTCTCTCTCTCCTGTTTCATGCTCTGCACTGTTTGCTAATCAGATCGCAGCCTGTCTTCTTGCCCACTGGAAGTGAAAGGAAGGGAAGCAATAAGAGAGAATAGAGAATCTCTTTCAATAAGTAATTTGTAAAGGATGTTAAGGACAGAGCAGTATCCAGTGAGGAATGTTGGCTCCGTAAAAGGTTCCCCAGACTGGATTACCAAGGACTCCAAGGCGGGAAGGGGGGGTAAACATGTTAGCAGTGTGGTTGGGCATTTCTTCCTCCAGCTGTCACTGGTGAGGGTAATGCAGTTTGGTGCAGCTAACTGCAAGATTAATGGAACTGCTCAAATATTTAATCCTATAAAAGCATTACATTAAATGCTTGCTGTAGCCTGCATGCTTTTCAGCTTGCCAACTGTGTGCGTGTCTGTGTGTGTGTGTGCATCAACGTGATGTCAGGGCAGGAAAAGGAAAAAATAAATCCCACACACTCACTGATGAATAAACATGGTCACAGCTTCATATTTCTTAAATGAGACTGTGGAGCCCTGCAAGGTTTTGACAGTATGAGGAAGGGAGTATCTCAAACCTGGGTTCTCTGACTGGGCTTTGAAAGAGATATTGGCTGACCATAGGGCTGTTTGTTCTTTACAAGCCTGAATAAGGATAGGACAGCTGTCAATGTGAGCTGTGGGAAGGGTGGGAAAGAGAGAAATATATTTCTCTCTATCTCCCTGATTTTTTAAATTTCATGTTGAAATATGCCCCTTGTCTGAAAAGATTTTGACCGGTATAGGAAACAGGCACAGGAGCAGACAAATGTTCCATTGCTACCACAGATCAAATTTTCACACTCCGCACCCCATCACAGATTTGTCTGTAGCACTCTCAACAAACAGAATAATTTCTTAATTCCCCCCCTGCCTGTGGTGCCCTGGCAAAGCTCTTCTCACCTGAGAGCTACAACAGTCTGTGCCTACGAGACAGTCCTAGCCATATATGCATGAGCCAATGCCAGGCAGAGCAGCCACCGTGTGCACCGAGGGGGCTCAGCACAGGCTGCAGATGCCATCTGATTATGCCAGCAATGCCTCAGCAGTGCTCCGCAATGCCGCCACCATCCTGCCAGCAGCATCCATACTTGCTTACAGTCACCGCAGGTACTAGCCAAAAAAAAAAAAAAAGAAACTCCTGCACTGACACAATCAGAGAAGGTCTTATCTATAGGAGGACAAGCAGAAAAACCAACCTAGCTGTGAGAGAAGAGCAGAGATTTTTTATCATGAGATGGATGGATTTATATCTTTATTTGCATCTGTGTGATGTTGCTTTGGGTGGAGGCTGGCTGGAGATATGGGAGGGATGTGCCTCCATGTGTGGCGATTACACAACTGGCTGCAAGAGGATGGGAGATTTAAGCCTGCAAGAAGAGCAAGCTTCTGGAAAGAGATGGGACCTAATGATGGGTTTGGAGCTGCACTTTGAGAGAAATAGAGTGCTAAAGACACAGTAATCAGGGAATACTTCCTTGTAAAGCCCTTTAATTCTTTTTTGCCTTATCTGTGTTACTTCCATCTCTTAGAAAGTTAATCATTTTAGTTAGAATACTAAAACAGCCTGGATTTTTGGGCTTAACAACCTGACTTTTTGGATGAGCTTATAAGGCATAGGCATGGACAGATTGGCCTCTACTCTCAGTCTGGCTTGCGGTCCCATCAGAGAGGAGAAGCAGAAAAATGTCTGCTAAGTAAAAAGAATTTCATGCAAATTTTGACTGAGGGAGGAATGTTTATTAATCCCATTGTCACTGAATGAAATACTCCCACTAACTCTGCTTGCAGTGTGGTAAGAAAGAAGAGCAAGATTACTTACTATACTTGTACCCATCTCATAATAGAGCCAAGATCCCCCAGGTCACTTCCAACAATACATTTCCATCCAGATCTATATAAAACACTTAAAGGCAGGAAACAGAAGCTGCTGAAGCTGCCTCTAGGCACACTGGTTGTAGACCTTTTGTACTTAACAAATGCTTCTGACAAGGGGCTGGACCAAACCCTGCAGCCCCTTTCACATGGAGGGACAGACTGGCCACTAGACTGCTATGGCTTTCTGATCAGAGCTGACTGTAAGCTGTGCAAAGCAGCCTATTCTTCTTTTGGACCTTGCTTCATTGCTTTTCCCATTACCAGCACACCACAATTTATTGTATTTATTCTTACTCTTCATGCGTGACAAAGCAGAGATTTAGGATGGCACCGCTCAGCTGTCCTAGGCCATCACTTACATGCTGTGTATAGCAAATACCTCTGAGAGACGGGAAATTGTTTCTGGTGGTTAGAAGTATCTAGGACATAAGGGAAAGTGTTTTCATTCTAGATGACTCTAGGGAGCATTTTGATTCTCCTAATGGATCCATTTAATAGATAAAACCACAGACAAACACAGAGACAACACGAGACAGTGATTTATTATAAATCTTCCTCCTCTCCCCATAACTCACAACTGGGAGAACTTCCTCACAAGTTTGTTTGACCTGTTGCTTTTTTCCCACAACTTGCTTGGCTCTAGCTCAGGCCAGCTTAACAGAGTCTTCACAGGCCATCAGACCATTTGCCCAGGACATCTGAATGTGCACAGCATGGCCCAATTTCTCTTTTTCCCTATAGAAACATTTCTGGCCAAATGTTAAAGATAATCATATCAGATAATGTTAAAGGGGACAGGGAATTACATTTGTCCTCCTCTCAAGATCTCCTTTCCCAGGAGTCTTATACAGTGGGCAGCCATGAAAAGGAGAACTGGGCAAGTGTCATGGTTCGCTGTCAGCGGTATCACTGCCTCAAGTGGGGCACCAAAAACTGTCACTGTTTAGCCCCAGCCTAGCAAATTTCAGAAGATAAAACAAGCAGTTGGGCTCCCAGTTCCCTTCCCCCTCACTCACAGAAAAAGGGGAAAGGTAAGTGAGAAGAAAAAGACTTTTGGGTTGGGAACTAAAATTACATTTTTAATGAAATAATAATAATTTTTATTATTATATATTATATTTTTATAACTATATTAAATCACTCCTCCACCCCACCCCTTGATGACTCTACCACAAATGCTGCAAAGCAGACACAAGAGAAAGGATCCATGGCTAGGAGGGAGCTGGGTTTAGTAACTGGATTCAGGAAAGCACAAATACAGGATTAGGGGCAAACAGACAAGGTCCTCACTGGAAGTCAGCCACTAAAGAAAAGAGCAAGATGCTCATGATCTCTCAGTTTTATACCAAGCATGACACAGATGGGATGGAATACTCTGTTGGTCAGTTTGGGGTCACCTGTCCTGTCCACCCCTCCCTGCAGGTGCAACACTTTTTGCCTCTTTGACTGATGGCACCAGCTTGAGGATAGCTTTGGTTATTATAGGAATAAGCATAAGCATTGGCCTTTCTGCATACCAATGCCCTGTGTTATCACTTCTAGACAGAAACACTGTCTGAAAAATACAGTTGACTTTCAGAAAATGGAGTTACTTAGATGAGGCTTAGCTGAAGTCAGAAAAGTGATTCTGCTTTAGCTCAAGCCAAAACAGTGAGGTTCCTCTCCTCTCCCCAGTGCTTCTCTGGGAGACAAGAACCGAAGGTAGAATAACAGAGATCACCTTGCAAAGGACTAAAGGATGCTGTCTGCTCCAACCCCTGCTCTCAGCAAGGCAACTTCAAAGCTACAGCAAGATGCTCATGGCTTTGTCCACCTGAATTTTTAATTTCCCTAGGAGTGATCCACTCACTGTCTGGGTCCTGTTTCAATGCTGCATCATCTTCCTGGGGAATTTATTTTATTTTTGGAAGAATAATTTTTCTTGCAGCAACTTGTATCCTTTGCTTCCTGTCCTAGTGTTGTGCACCTCTGAAAGGAGCCCAGCTCCATCTTCTTTATAATCCCTTTTAGATGTGTGAAAAGACCAGTAAAGTCCCTCTTTGTCTTCTCTTCTCCAGACTGAACAAATCCAGTCTCTCAACCTTTTCTTTTACATTCTGCTCTCCAGTTCCCTGACCATGTTGGTTGTCATCCTCCCAAATGACCTTGTTCCATTTTTCTGATGTCTTTCTTGCACTGAGGGAACAAAACTGCAAAACTGGACATGGTGATTCCAGATGCACCCTCCTAGTCCCTTCTAGGAAGAGATCCCAGTGAGGCTGCAGCTCTGGAGCTGCATGTGCAAAGCAGCTCAATAATCCAAACAGGATCTGAAACACAACTCTTTGCATAGCAATAAGCAACTACTGATGCATAAGCAAAGCAAAGCTTCCTTACTGGTGGCTCCCTTGAAGCCCAAGAGAAACAAGGCAATTCATGAGATATATGGGAAAGAAAATAACACCCAAAGGCTCATGCAGAACAAGAGGGGAGGTTACGATTGGGTGTGGAACTGCTATTTAGAAAACACATTAGTCATCCTATTTATGTAAGTACGATAAATCAGTGTAAAGCCAAACAGCCAGGCAATCAGAAAGCTGCAGAGACTTCAGCAGAGGGCAGAGCAATGACATCCAATAGCTCTTTAAATAATAATAGTTTTTCCTATGGGACTCCTGGTTCATATCATTGCTGTGCAGAGCATGCAAAGATGAAACTCCCTGTGCCCCACCAATGGCTCCAGTTTCCCAAATAATTGATAGCTCAAGCTCTCCTTGGAGGATCAGGTGGAAGAATGAAAAAGGAGTTTCATAATGGCTGCATTTTCATTTAGCACAAACCTGGTTTGGTTTGCACGCATGTGTAGGCTCACAGTGGCAGCACTGAAGCAACTGTCCTGAGAAGGAAGGTGGGGACTGGCAGCTCAATTGAGTTTGAACCTCCTAGCAAACAGCTCAGACTTGCACCTAGGAAAGGCTATGTAAATAGATCAGGCAAAAATTACTGCAAAATAACAAAACTCTTGAGTTACTTCGAGGAAAGAAATGTATGGACTCCCCACACTGTATTTCACACTTGCAGTCAAGCTGTCTTGAAAAGGCACAAGAGGAGATGTGGAAGGGGGTGTGGGGTGAAAACAGACTTCAAACTAATATATGAGAAGATCTTTTTTTTTCCTCCAACAGTAAAGAAATGCAGCAAATTCCAAACCACAGAAAAAAAATAAAAAGGGAGAGAAAGCAAATTCCACTGTCCTCTTCAGGCTTCCCTATACATTATGATGAGCTGGTCAGGGACAACTGGTTGGCAGTAGCAAGGTATTCTGGTATTCTCTCATCTTGGAATTATAAATTCAAAACATAAAAAGAGCTTAATGACAAAAAACTATTCTCAGAAGTGAAATATCTGTGTTTTGCTGTTGCAGAAGCATGGGGTCAGCAACTGAATCACATGAAGCAGGATATACTGTGACAACCACAATAATTCTTTCCTCCAAAAACCAACAACCTCAATCAGAGATTTCCATCGCTAGCTTTGGGGTTTTTTGTAGCACACTAATTTTTTAGTGATAGATATGGCCCACATCTGCTCTTGGACAGTGTCTCAGGATGGGAAAAGTGAGGAGCCTGACCCACCATCCTCTGCCCCTGCCAGGTCTCTGCCTCTCGAGCAGGTGACATGATGAAGAGGGAGAGAGATGAGGCTGTGGGTGAATGTCTCAAGGTGCAAGCTGGAAGATGTGAAAAGGGGGCTGCTCAGACTGCACATGTGGTATGTAAGGCATGACAGCTTGACCTTTAAAGCAGATACAGTGCCTGACTGGCAAGGCTGTCACTGAAGTTCACACAGCCTGTAGGGGTTCACTGGGGTACACTTTGAAAGGATGCAAAAGCTGCAGGAGCTCTTTGCTGTTGCAATCGTGCATGCAATAAAATACACAAATATCTGATTAACCCTTGTCTCAAGCAGTCACGCCTGCACATTTAAACATGTGAGCAAGTACAGGTCTGCACAATGGTGGTGCAAGGAGAAGAAAGCTAATCAATTTTAACAGCACCAGAACTGGATAAACACCTATTCTCTATTTCCTTCCGCTATCACCAACACTTCCAATTGCCTTTTGTCCAACTGGAAACAATTCAGCAGTTGCCAAACTTCTATCTTGGCAAAACTAGGTTGCTCTAGTCCATTTTCGTGTTGGAGAAGTGAGGTATGTAGGGATGAAGCATAATACCTTTTATTAGATTGTAGTATTATTCTTTCTCACTTTACCAAAAGTAAAGAGAGTGCCTTTATGTTGAATTGTCATTTGACACTTTCTTCAGAACTCACACACTTCAGAGCCTTTCTTGCTCAATGAATCCCTGGAAATCATCAACCTCCTTCCAGTTACAATAGCACTGTTGTTACAGTGACAATGCAGCAGCTGGATGCTGAAGTTGAGATCATGATCCTTCTCTTCTGGAAAAAGCAAGTATTTGCTAACTAGCCTGAAGAGGAATTTGTACATGTGAGAGGTTGCACCAACAGCAGGTCTTATACTACCACTAGGCACAAAGGTTGGCAGGCAGAATCAGCCCTCATTCATGCTTGTGTATGTTATACAACACTCAGAAATGTGACCTCAATTTGCCACAAAAAAACAGCAATAAAATCTGATAGAGAGATTTCTGCAGAATTTGGAGGGATGATGAGGAGAGAGATATGTTCCTCTGACCCTTTTTAACATTTACAGCTACAGATCTACCGGGCATGTTTTGTCCACTGGAAACTGAGAAGCTGATCTGACCCTCCACTCATCCACGAAAAAAAACAAACCAAAAAAAAAGCCAAGATTCACTCATGGATTCCGTTGGGTTTCTATTTATCTGTTATTTTCTGGAAATGTCAAAAATAGAAAGTGTTTTATTTGTTTGTTCATTGAAATCATTTGCACATTATTCTCATAGCTAGAACCATTGCAAAGCATCTTCAAAACATTCCTGTGTAAGGCAACAAGAGCTGAGCTGTGCCACACCTCACAGATCAAGTGTAGAAACACACTGCAGGCAAGACTGCGAGGCACAGAGGGAGGCAGTAAAATTGCAAAGGAAGCCAAGGAATGGAAGCAAAGCCAGATGTGACTGCTGCTTTGACAAGCAGGGGGACAGGTATCCTGAAGACCAAAAGATGAAGAAGAAATCTTCTGACACAGTGGTAAAAGAGAGGCTTCCTCTAAGAAGAATAATGGATATGATTAGGTTGGAGGGAGGTGAAGGACAGATGCAATAGGCTCAAGACAATGGAGTACACATGTAGGTCATGACAGGAAATCAGTGCAGTACCTGGAAAAAAAGCTCTTTCTCCCTGGGTGTAAATCAAAGATTCATTTCTACCACAGAACAAGCAATGCCACAAGAGACAGATGGGATTGTTATTTGTACAGGCTGAGTCATCCCACATGTCCTAACCATGTTCAGGACCTTTCAGCTATGGCCAATACCAAATGCTTTCTTCTAGATTTCCACTTTCTTCTAAGTGCAGGAAGTTAGCTACAAGAAAGGAAGATCCAGACTAATTCTTGTCTATGACAACTTATGGAAAAGTATCACAAAGCAGGTATGCTATTACAGGAAAGAGAGACAACAACATCAAAAACAAAGTGGAACGACTAACCAAATACTAAGTATGTGGGGTAGAAGGACATTCAACAACAAAACAAAATAGCAGATGCAAAGGTACTTTGCATGCAGCAGCTGGGTGTTACTATAAGGGTAAACTGATGGGTTTGGGGCTTCTGTAAATCATGACCTCAGTCTGGACAATTCTTGATTCTTATCTGCACAAACCTTCTGTGCTGGTCCTCCTGGTCAGGGATAGTCTGTTGTGATCTTTTCCATATGCTGTCCCAGTTAAAGCTAGGAAAATGAGAATAAAATAAAGGGAAAACTAAATTTATTCAAATGCACAAAACCCCCTTTTTAAACTTAAATTTTCTTTTTATTTTGTCTCTGGTTGAAGGGAATATCTCTGCCTCCCTTTACCCAGGCTAGTTTGTCTATTTATATAGAGCAGCACTGATGGTTACAGCTCCACTCACAACATCCCTGCTTCAGCTCTGACTTACTGCCTGGACAGTGACTATACAAAGGTGCTGATTCTCTTTTCCAAAATGACTCTGTGGGTCAGATACTCAAAGCAGGCAGTGAGAAGTAAATGAAAAAAACAGATCATGTTTTTTCAGGGTTCTGGAGGGAACAGGACATTGATAATATTGTCTGCGTTTTTAATCCCTCCCAAATCCCCTGGCTGAAAGACAGTCATGGCAGGTGTGTGTGGATGGGTGAGAGAGAACCACGGAGAACTTAGAGAGACAAGGCTTGAGAAAAAAGCAAGGAAAATAGTAGATCTGTAGCGAGGAAGGGAAAAGGCATCTTCAGACAGACTTACTCTGTATTATTTTATGATATAATTAGAAGGAAAATCATCCAATGGCCAAGGCAATCTTTACCATGAGATATTGCACCCAGAAGAGAGTAAGTTGTGGCCAGCTGACAGAGATAGGCTCATCCAAACCATTTCAGCCCTAGTGAAAGTCAGGGTCCTTTGACTGCGACTTGGGAGCTGCCTGGAGTGAGTGGCAGCACACGCTTGGCCTCAGAAAATGCAGCTATACCACAAACATCCTGGAGAGAATGGAGGCAGCATTAAAGAGGACTCTAGGTCCAGCATTTTTGCTGTGTCTCTTGGCTGCAGCCCTCAGGGTACTTCGATTGCAACAGAGAGGAGGATAGAGAAGCTGGGCTGGAAAATTATGCCGCCTGCCCTGGTCTGAGACTCCCAAAAAGCAGAGGCTTTTGTCTCAGAATGTAACAGAAATCCCCTTGATGTGGTTTGCATCTATGTGATCACAAAATTCCAACAAAGTTAAAGAGGTGGGAAATTACGACTGCAGCCTCTGGGAGGCTGAAACCCTTCAAAATGTTTTCTTCTTCCTGCTGGAACTGCAGGGAGTGAGACTGGGTCTGTAACAGGGAACCAAAGTGTCCGTAAGTAGGAGGCGACAACCCACCAGGGACACATGCCTCCAGAGTCTGCACCAAAGACGCAGGAATCATCTCCCACTTCCAATATAGATGTCCTTGCTTGTTGCCCAAATGTCCTTTTGTAGAGGACTTTTTACACCAAGATGAGAGTGGGAAATTGCTGGATGGACAGAGGAAAGGTAAGGAAATGTCACTGGTACCTAGTCCAGGTGTCCACTGCTGTGGCAGTGACCCACTCTGCAGTCACAGGAAAATATGCTACATTCTCTGAAGAGTATTATTACAGACTCTGCCCAGGAGGAGATGGCTGGGTGCCCCAGATCTCACAATGTGAGTTGGAGATGGCAGTGATAAGGACCACAAAACACATCCATAACGTTTGTCCAACTCAGTCCCTGTGCATAAATAGGAATAGCAGCATCTCCCACAATGGAAGAGTGCAGACACATCTCATGATGGGAGAAATTATTTATTACAACTACATCAATAGTCACTTAAAAGAACAGAGGACAAAAGAGCTCTTCAAATTCAACGTGCTATAGGCTGAAACAGAGTAACCTTTTTTTCTGAGAGCTAAGAAACACAACAGAAAAGTCAAAGTAATGGGAAACTATTTCACCATTTATAGGATGGTTCATTCATGTAGTGTACAGGGATAGTCCCCAGAGAGCCTTGTCACGTCGCCTTGGATTATGAAGGATATGAGTTTAGCTCCATCGGATCAACAAGCAGGGCAAGAAATGGAAGTATCAATCAGGCTTGCTGAAGGAGGAAAAATAATCCTGTTTTCTATTACATGCTGCTCCTCTAGTGGAGGCACAGGAGCAGGAAGAAATCATAGCGCAGAGGAAGAATACAGGACAATGAAGAGCAAAAAGAAATCCAAACCAATGGGATAGTTTCTCCACTAGGGCAAGTTGACTCAGGGACAAATGTTTTCTTACAGTGCATTGCTGAAGCTAATGCACGTTTCATGATTAATGCCCCTGTGGATCTGGACTGCAGTGCCAGCCAGCAGGAAGAGAATGCTCACTGCTGGCATGACAGCTTAAGAATTAGGTAGTTCTGTAGAAAATGTTTTTCCTGTAATGTGAATGAAAAGAACTGTATCTGTAAAGCTGGCCAGAACATTTTTGGTTAAGCATTTTCATTTAAGTGTATTTGTTAAAGTTGAAACATATCATAGAAACCTTAGCTATCACTTTTATCAGGAAGGTCTCTGAGAGGCAGGTGGGGCCCTCCCATCAGACCAGGAAATAAGCTCCAGTGGAAAAACAAAAATACCTCTTTAAGCTTTTCCAATTTGAAATGTTCCTACATGGTTCTGTTATGGTGGAAAAAGTATTTATAAGGCTTTTTTTCACTTAAAGATAAAAAGTATTACTTCTGAGGCATTGAAGGTGGCCTCACAGGAGCATTTTCTATCTCCAGCTGCCTTTACATACAGATCCACGTGCATCTTGGACCCGTTGCTTCCTAGGACAGGCCATATAGAGTATCAGTAAAGCTCCAGCCCCCAGTAACTGCAGTGCCTGTGGGAATAAATGAATTGCAGTAAATGACAGGAATAAGAACCACACATAGATATATGTGAGAGTAACAATTCCCAAAGACAGAAAGTGTACGGGACACATAAAAAACTGAGATTTGGGGCTGGGCTTGAGCACAATCTTTGTTCTCAGATGCCAGCTGCTCACAGCAGTAACAGTGAAGCCCAGACTTCATAGCAGCACCACTAGAACTTGGAAAAACTCCTGCAGGGTTGTCCTGAGGTGTTGTTTGCTGCCTGTCCTCTCCTCCTGGCCTTTGCATAAACTTCCCTTTAGTCCTCAGCCCTGACTTCTGAGGTAGCTGCAGATCCCTCTTCATCCTGAATATCTCTTCATCTTCTGGACTGTTTGCTATGGAGTCTTCCTTTTTGCTATGTAACACTTTATTTCCCCCAAGTTTAATGTAAAAGTTTAGAACAACCCTGAGAAACTGCAGCAAATGGACAGGATGAGATTCGTGAAAGTGAAAGTGTAATGCTAGAGGTGAGTCATACTACCGTGTACTTCCCACAATGGGATTGAAATCACCATTGCTTTTCTTAGGAAGTCTGAAAAATTGAAAGCACCACAAGCTTTATTTTGGGGTGAACATTTCAGGTTACTTTGGAGTGGAAAACCCTTTGTATCACAAAATAGAATCATAGAATCATAGAATAACCAGGTTGGAAGAGACCCACCAGATCATAGAGTCCAACCATTCCAATCAAATACTAAACCATGCCCCTTAGCATCTCATCCACCCATCCCTTAAACACCTCCAGGGAAGGTGAATCAACCACCTCCCTGGGCAGACTCTTCCAGTGCCCAATGACCCTTTCTGTGAAGAATTTCTTCCTAATGTCCAGCCTAAATCTCCCCTGGCACAGCTTGTGGCCATTCCCTCTCGTCCTGTCTCCTGTCACTTGGCAGAAGAGGCCAGCTCCCTCCTCTCTACAACCTCCCCTCAGGCAGATATAGAGAGCAATGAGGTCTCATCTCAGCCTCCTCTACTCCAGGCTAAACAACCCCAGCTCCCTCAGCTTCTCCTCATAAGGCCTGTTCTCCAGCCCCTTCACCAGCTTCGTTGCTCTTCTCTGGACTCGCTCCAGAGCCTCAACATCCTTCTTGTGGTGAGGGGCCCAGAACTGAACACAGGATTCAAGGTGCGGTCTCAATGTGTAGAGATCACATGCATAAAGATCTAGAGGTTTGCTGTATGGTAACTACACCTGTAGCTGTACTTTTAATGGCTTGGACCCTGAATCCAAACTGTATGAATAAAATTAGTACAACTTTTGCCAGCATTGCATTTTGTTTATGAAAGTGGACCTGCACCTTCTTCTTCCATCCAGTCCCAAGGAATTTCTGCAACATATAAGCACAGCACAGTCCAAAGGCTGAAATCATGGCAATGCCTCTACTTGAAAATCACCTCCCTTCCACATGAAAAGACAGATTTAAGACACAGTAAATAAGTAGTGCTAGAAGACTGAGACCTAGGTTCTCCAAGGGGCTCTCAAAGCCCACATAGTAATGCCAGCAGTTCAGTCCTAGAAAAGATAAGTATATGAGAATGAAAAAGGAAACTGCTTAGTTGCTTAAGTCAAGTTTCATACTGACTATATTGTCATGGGGATTGCCCTCAGATTTTTTCTGTAATGTCCTTTTCTTCAAAGTGCCAATAAACCTCTTGCTTGCTACCAGGCAGAGTCTTCTGTAATACCATAGGTGTCAAAATATCTATCTCGAAAAAAAAAGATGGCAATAGCTGCAAATATACATGTCTGAAACTACAGTCCCCAGTGTCTGCTGAAGTACCACTCACGAAGATGCAACATCCAGCAGAAGAATATTAACTGGCCCTATAAAAAGGGAATTCCACCTCCAAAACCTAGAGGGGCATACCTGGCAAGACGAAGTTGGCCTGTGCTGCAGGGACAGCCTTACCACAAAGACTGCCTGTAGGAGAAGTCCTCATCAGGTGTCCAGCATCAGCAGTCCCCACTGTGCCACGAGGCTCACTGCTTAACCAGCTCTTCTGTGCTTTCCTTCTACAGAGCAGAAGTTGCAGGCTTATAAACCATAACCTGCTCAAAGCTGCTGCACTATTTGTATCTCAGCTATTTAGTTTATTTTTTTCTTTTTAATCCTCTTAACCATGTTCACTAATTCAGCTTTTAATCATAAGCCTATTTGTGTAGATACATTTTTGTCATCAGCATTCCCCCTGCTGATCTATCCAGTTCTCTAAAATATCTTCTTATTCTACTTAAATAACTCTCTTCATTCCTAATGACTTCTATATCCTCTGCTTTAGTTCTGTAACATTATTATTATTATTATTACTACCTCCAAGTGTCCCTTGCCAGTTCCTTTTTAACAGTTTTTCCATTGTAAGTACCTCTGTAATCAGAGCACTCCAGTTTAAGGGAGGCTGTTGAAGACATTTCTACACAGGCTCCAAAATGTTTTCAGCCCAGAAAGTTCATTAAAAACATGTGTATGGTAGCAGGGACAATGCCAAAGGTAAAAGCATCCCCAGAAGAGCCTTGACCATTGTGCTGAGATAGACAGGTACAAGAGAGCACATAGGGGTACCTGAGGAAGCAGGAAGGCAAAGGCATTGCGCTGATAAGCAGCATCCATCCCTCATCCATAGCTTGTTTTCCTTGAAATCAGGGTAGAGAAACATCAAAGGAGACTTTGATGGACTTCAACAGGAAGCCCTATCCAGGAAGCTCTTCCCATGCACAGTCAGTCCCTGCTCATGAAGTCAGTTCCTGGGCAATGTCACCATATGGGTGAGAAAGAAGCAGTGCCCATTCACAAGGAGAAAAGTAAAAGAGTGAAGGTACTTCCATGGCAATGCAATGAATAAGTGATAAGGGCAGCATAGCCAGCACAGCAGAGGTGGGAGAACCTAAAAGTTGATGGAAAGAGGAGGGAAGATCATGGAAAGTTACCTGTAAAGACTTACAGTTCTTTTCATTCTTTCAAGTGACCATATTTATACCTATCCTCAGTAAAGTCAAACAGAAATAGAGCACATTCCTGGAGACATCTTTTGAAGGAAAGAACAGAAATTCATTTTTTATAGAAAACAGCCTCCAGGACATTTTCTGTTCCTCAAATAGTGTGCTTTGTTTAAAGTGAAATGTGTAATTTTGCTCACATAACAATTAAGAAAAAAATCTTTGCTTCAATATCTTTACTATTCTTCCATTTGGACTGTTTTATCCAACTAAAAATTAAAGGAAAAAAGAAAATGATGAAGAGGGCATAAAGAGCCACACATTCCCAAGGAGTACGTCTCATTAAACCACAAGACTCCTCATTTCACTGACAGAGAAACTGCATTCACTCCAGGACTTCAAGAACCTCAGAAAGTCTAAGCCGAGACTTCAACCTCCAGAGGCCACCATATTCCTGTTGCTATCATGGAAGGAGGCTAATCTGCTGTGGCAGAGCTGTGCCTTCCAGCAGCAGACCCCTGAGTGCCACCACCATGCTGTGTTCATGTCCCCAGTGTAACACCATTCTAATCCTCAGATCTATAACCACAGAACTACCAGGATTGTCAGGGGCTGCCCCAAAATTACCATTCCTAGTGATGAACTCAAGGAAGCTGTCTGAAAACCACCCCTGGATCCCACCCTTGGCCCAGGTTGCTGTCTAAAACCAAGTGATCCCTCTGTGGTGTAGCAGCAGGACACAATGTGCAACAGTGGTTCCTGAAAACCTTGGGAGCTGCAGACCCCCAGCAATGCATCTGGCAGCTGCCAGGCTGTGTGAAAGAAGTTGACACAACAGCTTTTGTTTTAGAAATGCTGAGGGATCATTTTACTGGAAAATGCCAGTGATATAAAAAAGGTAATTGTACAGAATTGCCCTAAAGTGATTGTCAATGCTGGGACTTTCCAGCCTAATCAGAATTCTAAAAAAAAAAAATCAAATTAATTTGCCTGGTTGGTTTTAATGATTGCAAAATTAGCCTGTTCTACTGACAGAGGCCAGAATGTTTCTCATGATGATAAACACATTAACATGGAAAGGGATACAGGTAAAAAAGTAAATAGTATGTTACTACCAGGGTCTATACCAAACCATCAAACCATCTCTATCACCACCAGCCAAGGTCCCTTGATTGCACAGAGATATTTCAAATGACACACACAAATTCTGAGTTTTCTTACCTAACATTAAAGATCCCTTGGCACTTTTCCATGAAAAAAAGAATGTTATCTACACCAGCTCTCCACTAAGGGAGCTGCACTCTGCCAAGCTGTGTTCCCCAGCTCGTTCACTGGATGGTCTGTTCTCCTTTGCTTGGACAATTGAGTAGCATTTGCTGCTCAATTTCTACTCAATTATTCAATTTGTAATGATGTCTCATTTAGGTTAATTGTATAGCACATGCAGGACAGGCTGCTTGGAAGGGTGCTCTATACACAACTTCTGGTTACTATACAAAAGAGCCAAAGAGGTGTCTGATGGGATCACTGTCTGGGTATACAGTTTGTAGAAGGAGCTTCAGGGAATGAAAGAAGCAGCTGAAATGGGAGGTATTTATTATTCTCTGAGCGTTCTTTGTGTGCATTTGTGTAGCTAACAAGATCAGAGCCTGTTTCGTTTGCTGATTTGATCCTTCATATTCTCCCAGTACAATTTAGGCTATCGTTTGTTTCACTTCTGCACCACAAGCACCCATAAATATCACTGTGAATAAGCCTCCAGACCAATATGTTGTGGTATCTACTTTTAAACAGAAATCACATCCAAGAGAAAGAAAACCATATGGCTTTTCTTTTCATTGATCAAGTAGAAGCAAACATAGTTAAATCTTAAGCCCTCGTGCTGAAACCCTGGACTGAATGTGGTGATATTCAACCCTACAAAGGAATGAGAAGTGCTAGTGGTAAAGTCCCATCTCCTTTCCAAGGCCAGGCTGCTAAATTGCTTAGCACACTGGTGCTAACCAACCAGACCACAGGAGTCCCTTGTTTCACATCCCCATAGCCCAAGAGAATACCCAAAATAGTATGTTTCCCTCCAAAGGGTCAAAGAGCAGTGGGGTGGGAATCACATCTCGCTTTCTCTCCTGAAGGAACACATTATTGAATTTTGGCTGAATGATACCATTGCTCTGGTCTGGCTTCCAAACAGACTCTGTTTTTATTGTCAGCTTGCTGGTTGTTGTGGAATTGATCAAATCTGTCAAGCTTTTCCTGAGATAGGAGAGCAGGAGTTACTGGACAAGTAGAGATCAATTTTCACATGCTTATCCACTCTCACAGGAGAAATGTTAATTGCTAGTGCATGTATTTTAAAAAGAAGTTGCAGAGCGACAGCACCCACAGTGCTTTCTAGAGTCAGCAACTGCAGTGCTTGGTAGACATATCAGGACCCCTGTATATATGTGAGTTGTCTTCTTGTAGTGATAGCTATGGATGTGTGAATCCATAGCTATCCTAAGTATACTTTTTCATGCATTTCAATCTATGGTCCAAGGTTTCATTAAAGTTTATAAAAAAATAAAGTTCATACTGCAATTGCCCACATAAGCTACTCACAGGTAGGTGGTGTCGAGCAAAACAATTATTTAAAAAAGGCTCTGCAAACACTAGAAGTTTGAGACTTACCTGAGTGAGCTTATACTGCCGATGAGTAGTTGGCTTTGGTGTACATCTGGTGACTTCCCACCACCTCCTCTCCATGGCTACTTAAACTTACCACTGGGTTTTGAAGGCAGTATTAGTGTTTCCTATGGCAAGTGAGATGCGCAGCCAGGTCCCCAAGGAAGCTCATCCTTCTTTCTGGCAACAAGACCCTCAGCCCTTGCAAAGTTTTTTTTATGGTTTCTCTCCTCTTCTCCATGTCTTAGGCAGTGTTTAATGGAAAAAAAACAACAAAAAAATGATCTGCTTCATTGCTTTTCAATTAGATAAAAACTCCCATTAGTGATGCAATTAAGGCGCTGTTTTCAAGACTGTTGTTTAACAGCCTCCTTGACATTTCACAGAGCTCATTTGTTTTACTTTGTTTTTTCCTTTTCACAAAAACAGATGCAAAAAAAATGATTCATTGGCAGAAATGCAGACAAAGCAGAAAGACTCAAAAGAGTGGGAGCAGGGCGAGGCAGCTGTGTTGCAAGAGTGAAGAAGAAAGAAAGGGTGCATAAAAAAGGAATGTTTATGAAGCAGGACCTGCTGTGAAGCAGGTCCTAGCCAGGAAGAGTAGGGCAGAACAGAAGAAAAGACCAAACTTCCCCTGTGGTCTTACAAGGCTGTTTGTTGCTGGAAAAGGGCAAAATATTTGTTGCAGAATAGGCAAAATACAATAGCAGAATAGATTAGGAATTTTGCTCAAGAAAGCTGTATTTTTCATTGCATTTTGTAATTAGAATAAAAAGATTAGAAACTTTAAAATGTGTCAAAATAGTTCATATTTTCCTTTAAATATTAAAAAACCACTTCAGCAAACAGAATCTAAATACATTTGAGACAATATTTTCAAAAAAATAAAGCATTTGTTCTTTAAATATCTTTAACCAGAAAATATCAAAACTTATGAAGAACATTTGGAAACTAAACTGAATCCAAGTCTTGAAAATAAGATGTCTCAGAGGCACACACAAATCACTTTCCACTGAGCTGTGGAGGTGGGGCAGAAGGGCAGCGCCTGTATGAGTGTCAGTGGCAAAGAGGAGAAGGGAAAACAAGCACATTTATCTATAGTGTACAGCACTTGTGGCAACACGACTCACAAATCATGCCCCCTTTTTTAAGATCTACCCAGACATTTTATGTGTTTATGCTTGCTGCTCCTGTCTTTCTGAATCTTTTGGTATCTTCTGTTTTATTTCTTCATGTACATGTTTGAGAAATCTTTGTTCTTATCATTTAGAAGGAATAATTTTGCATAAACTATGGCTGACAGTTGAGTGTTGTATTTCTCTGCAGGAAAAAAAAAAAGAAAAAAAAAATTGGGAATCCTTCATGTCTTGTGTCCTGTTTGCCTGACAGACCTGTCCCAGGGATGGTAGGGTGTGATTCCAACAGCCACTATCCTTAGATTCCCCAATACTTCTCAGCCTACACAACTCCTCCCAGAGCTCTACCACTAAGCAGAGTAGTCCCTCTACTTGAAAAGCCAGATATATCTCATTCACCTTCTGACCCATTATCCAGAGACTACTAGGAAACATTTATTTCCCTGCAAGAAAAAAACATTTTACTCTTGATTTTGTCACTCATTCCCTGCTGGTTCTATGCAGAATATTCCTTCCCTCAGAAATCCTAGTATTTTCTGCCTTCAAAATCCTTCCTAAAAAATTTCTGTATTTTTGCAAAGCCTAAATGTGTTTAGACCAATCTACAGCATGTCACACGGGGCTAGCATCTCAGCTGAGATCTCAGTGCAGCTTAGACCTATCTCTTGCTCTGGTAAATATTTCAGTGCAAACCAGCCATTGAATCTTACTTAAAATGTGTGTTGCAAACTCAGTGGGAAGTTCAAGGAAGCAAACAGGCTGATGTAAAAACCTACATGCTCTGTTCAATGCCTATTTCATTGTCCATCACTGCAGTACCACACTCAGACACTATTTCAGAGTTGCTGATTTTAGTACCCTCCATGATATATAACAGGCCTACATTTTCTTCTCTCAATTCATTCTCCAGTAATGGAACATTATGAAATCCTTCTTTGATTACCAAAAATAGCTGAAGGCCCCAGTTAAAATCCTCTGGCAATGGGAGTGGATGAGAAGCTGAGCAGCTGGAAAAACCTTTCTGTTATATTTTTATTCAGTTCTTCACTGGCAGTGCTAGCAATGCTACAGATGAAACAAGAAAAGCAATCCTGCTCAAATCACCATGCTCAGATCCTACCTGTGTGTTTCTCCCAAACCAAAAAAATCCCACACCATCTATTGAAACAAGATCCTCCTTTGCAAATATACTTCATCTCAGAATGGGGCTGGGGCAATGCAAAGACTTTAGTGTAGCTGGTACAGATGTTTACACCTGCAGCCTGCTCCTCCGACTTTATCCCACCTCTTGTCCTCACCAATTCTGGAGGCTCATCCCCTTCTTTCTATCAACACACAAAGCCTTACTCAATAATCACCACCATCCTCCTCCATTATCCCAAAAGAAAGACTAAGGAGAGCTGTGGGAAAGATGACTGGAAGCATTCCCATCTTGTGGTTTTTTATACCTGTGCAAAGGGAAAAGAACTGATGGACTTCTTAAGTGCAGTACAGTAAGTTTGTTGAATGCTCTGCCTGAGGGGACTTGACAAGCTTTGCTCTATCTGGCTGACTAAATCGAGATTAAAGATGCATGGCCCTGCCAACTGCTGCTTTTCAATTTAGCTGCTCGCATTGTATGCTTATTTATTTATTTTCAGGATATTGATTTTGTCAGGAGGCAAAGCAAGTGTTGTAGGAAAAAGTAGTGTAAGCCTAAAAGTCAGCAGTGTTAGACTTCTAAGGGGCCAAGGAGATTTGTTTCTAAAATAAAATGCTTGTCAACTGCACCAGTTTATCTAGGCTACAAAGTCCCGAGTTTGCTGTCATTCAAGGTCAACGACAAAGTATTGTTAACTTCATTGGGAACAAGTCTGGGGCATGACATAGATGCCAGTAAGTGATAAACTGGTAGGTATTGGAGTGTGTTATCAGAGTACTTGTCTGTGAGCTGCATTTCCAACCTACTTTCAGGCAAGAGCAGTGCCAATATAGTATCCCAGGTTAGCTTCTCTGAAGTCACAATCCAGTGGAGTTTTCACAGGTTTGTACCTGGTGCTAGAATGTGACCCCCTAGGTGCCCAGGACTGCAGTCAGGCCAGCACTCCCCAGGTGATACAGCTAGCAGGTGCAGTAAGCCGCCAGGATGACTTTAGTCACACATGATAAACTGTGTTGGACCTAGTTCATTTTTTAGTAGTCCCACAGCAACATGACGGGGAGTGATGTGAAAAAAGTAGCCCAGTTCTCTAAACACATCTTTCAGGAGACAAAGACGAAAAGCACCATTTTACCAATCGTGACAAGTATCACCGTTTCACCTACACCTATTTTAGCACTAATTGTACAATTACATCCTTAATCTATCAAGAGAACAAAAAAGTACTTAAACTTAGCAGATAGTTTGAATCAAGGGTTGCCTTTTTTTTTTATTTTATACCTTTAAATTATATTTGCTTGAAGTACTTCAAATGTTTTATTGGTCGTACTACAGTACATAACAAAGTAATTGTGTAATTAAGAGATAATGTCAATGCAATAGACCATTGTTGACAAGATAATAGTCTCCTGCTGCTATAGAAATGCCAAGGCAAAGCTAAAGAATATGGAGGGGAAACTTACATGCAGAAAATTAGATAGGATTGTTTGGTTTTAAACTGAACTGGAAAGTTTTCATTGGTCTAGCTGTAATTTACTGTGGGTTGGATTCTCTTGGCAGCAAAGCACTAGTTTATTGAAAAGGGGGCTCAGAGCCTGTGCAGCAAGGCAGAGTATATAAAAAGGAAGGGAGATGAGATGAAGAAATCCATTGTTGCAATTTCTGGGTCTGGTCTCCCAGGAAGGGCTATAGCAGAAGCATTAATGCATAAAAAAACTTCTAAAGCCCCTGGAAGGTGAGATGCTCAGTTACTATCCCATTGAGGCTCTCTGAGGGTGGGATGCTACCAATTGATTAAACCGCACATTTTTCATGCACCTGACTGAAGGAAGCCAGGACAGAAGACACCAAAAGATTCAGCTGGATTGCATTCTAGCCTCATTTAGCCTTGGGGATGAATGCTAAACCTCAGGATTAGAAGATCACTGGCTCCTGTTTGCTAATTCGTCACTAGCTCTGACCACACTTCAGAGAAGCTGGGCTATTCTGACTTACTTCTCTGGGACTATCCACCAGCAGCACCCTATCTCCAGTTCTTCCTGTGCTAAAATCATGGGGATGAAGGGCTGGCACCATCTTGTGGATAACCATGCCTTTCCCAGCTAGGAATCACTCACTATAGACCTTTCGAGACATTCAAGCTGAGCCACAAAGCATGCTCCAAATTAATGCTGCTGGCAACCATGGGACTAATACTAAATGAGTTAATACTAAATTGAAGCCAAACTGCCAGCAGTGAGGGGAAAGTCAGGGTACCAATTTTACCCCCAAATTCTGAAACAAGCAAGATGGAGGGGAGAGCTGGATTGTCAGTCCTTCTGCAGCAACTCAAAGAGGATTCAATGGTGGCTCCTTGCCCAGGATGCCAAAATAATCCCATGAATACCTAAGGCTGGGATTTTGCAGAGAGGCAACGCAATGTGACCGAGGAAAACACATTACATTAGTACTCCTCAGCAGGGACTATGCCCCTCATGAAAAACTGCACCAGCATGTCACTACAGGCCATGTCGTCTCCAGCATTTTTTTATATTATGTAAGAGGGTTGTTCTCTCCTTTTTAAAATGTTCTTTGTATACCCAGACACAAATAAGTAAGCTCTTTGAGTTGTGTCCTCATCTTGACATATGAAGTACCCAAAACCCCCTCACATTAAATGAATTAAAATGTTGAAAAGTTGCAGACTCAAAGATAAAATTATGAAGAGGTCTGTGCAAGCTTACTTCAGTACTGCACATGTTGTGGTCTTAATTTCGTACCCATATATGCCACCTCTGAACACCTTCACGACCTGGAGTGCACAGTGGATCTACTGTCCCTAAAAACAGCTGTTTGCTATTTCATTTCATCTCCATTTTCCTATGTACAGCTGCAGGCCTTATTTATGTACACTGTGAAGATCTAATCTGAAGACAACATTAATAATAAGTTCTTGAAAGCACTAATCACTGCAGTGTTTGAGTGGTTTTCAAAAACTAATTAATTGACATAAACAAAAAGTCTTGAGAAACGGTGTGATATTGTTTCTTCCCATGGAGATGGGGGACTGAGATAGTAAGATATTACATCTGAAATGTCCAGCAGTGCTGGATATTTCATTTGAAAGTTCTGATTTGGTAGGTGACACAAGGTTTTGTGACACTTTAATTCCTTTGCATCTAATTGTTGATTTCTATCCCCTGTTTTACAAGGCAGATTCTGCAGCTCTCATTGTGCACAGGCAGGATATGGAAAATACAGAGTTAGAATTTCTCTAGTCAGCATCACAACAAGCTGTGCAGAGACAGAATCCATTTTTCCAGGCAGCATCACACTAATCCAACTCCAACAATCCTGTTCACTGCTTTCTGCAGACCCCTACTGCATTTGCTGTGAATATTTCATAGAATAACCAGGTTACACAAGCTGCATGTATTGTGGGAAATCTGTGGCCACGATACATGCAGCAGGGAAAGACAGATGTCACATAAGCTGTGTTTTGCCCTTCCTGCAGAGGTACTCAAAGCTCCTGTTGCCCAGATTATCCAGACTAGGCAGGTTTTTTGAGAATACAGTGTTTTCCTTCTTTGTTGTGCGCCAAGATTTCCGTACTGGGGAAATGAGGGCATAAGGCGGGATTGATAAACTTTCAAGTCTTTCACAGACCTGCACTCTGGGCGCAAGTTTTGTGCCAAACTCACAAACTCAGAGGCCATTTGGGAACTGGAAATATAACCAAGAGGATCCCACAGAGCAAGATTAATCATATTCACTGAATGAGACAGAAATCCTGTTGAAAAGTATAGCAGGCCATCCAGTTAAAGAATCAGTTATAATGCACAGAGGGAACTAATTAGAATTGTAAGTCATAGCAATCCTGAATCATTAGGGTATTTCAGCCATAGCATCCCTAAGTCTCTATAGGATTTAGGGGAATAGCTCAGACTCAGGAAGAATAATTCAAGGGAGTTGGAGCCAGGAAACATCTACCAAGTTTGGGAAGCAAGCACAGCTCCTTGGAATCGTAGCTGTGAATACATGCAGGAGTTTATTGAAGTGATCCCAGCTCTCCTCAGTGCCATACACAGAAGGACAGTTAGGTGTTTTGAATGTGAGTTATTACTGCATGCAGGACAGACCCAGTAATGGCACTTTATGGCACTCTGTGGCACTCTCTCCAAATGAAGCTCTTTCTTCAAACCAGGGACCGGTAAATGATGAAGGGAGGCTCAGTAACAATGTCCTCTCTCTGTGTAAGTCCTGCACTGGCTAGCAGACCTTGTCTGAGGATAGCAGCAGGTGGCTCTACACAGTGCAAGTGGTATCCACTGTCACTGGGATGCACTCCTAGAGGCATACAGATATATGCCAAACTCTCCTTCTACCACCTACTGTTGCACACCAGTGTCTTTGTAATTGTCCGTGGGAAATATTTCTTTTAATTAGTGTTTATCTGCCTGCTTTTAAGCTCCTTGACTTTACAGCACCACTGGTGCCTATGTCATAACCTGTATGTGACACTTAACCTTTCCTCAAAGTCTCCATTGACTTCCATTTGTATGGCATAAGAGGTTCATTCATCTTGCTTTCTCCTTGGCACACCCACTGACTCCTGAAATTTGGCTCCTACTTAAAGAGAAAAAATATTTTTCACTCCGCAAATTACTGAACCTTTCATTCACATCAGTTCACAAAAAAAAACCAAAACGGGAGCAGAAGTCTGTGCCCAGGGCAAAAGTGCTTGTGTGATCACAAAATCACATAAAAATAAACCTATAAAAGAGCAAACAACTGCTTTTAATTTTTTTTTCCATTCCTCTTTTCTTTTTTTTAAACAATTGTCAAAATTATACTGTCTTTTTGATTGCTAAAATGCACCATATCTTCCAGAAGATAAAGAGACTGTAAATAAAGTAGGGCTGGCTCTTCTGCCAAATCCTGCTACGTGAAATACCCACATGTCAAAATCTCAAAGGATCATCATAAAGCCTCTGCAGGCTTCAAAGGTAGTTTCTTTTCTTTTGTTTCTCTTTCTTTTCTTTGAGAAACTTATTACTATAAATCAGCAGTACTCAAGCTACTTAGGTCAAGTCTTCCTACTTTAGCTCTGTAATCACGTTCCTTATTTTCTCTCTTGAAAATAAATAAACTGGGCATCTGACACCCAACTGTCCAATTCAATGACTTTTTTGCAGTCAAAATTGTACAGATGGCTGAGAAATTTAACATCAAAGGCACTTCAGCCAGTGGTCTTACAGGGCAGGAAAGATGCAGCCCCTATTAACCAAAGAGGAAAAACTGTTCTAAAAGTAGATAGTTAGTAAATGTCATCATTCTGGTCATATGGATGCTACATAATTTCATATTCAGATATGATATGTAGAGGGTTTATTAAAGCCATGCTGAATAAGCACCAGTTCAGCTAAACTCTTAGCTAAACTCTTAAAAGTGGCTTTAGTGAGATTTAATCATATATTTAAGGGCTTTATTATACAGAGATATCCATAACTGCATACCTAAATTTGTGTTGAACTGGGAACATAATCGTGCGTTTTAAGGTTATAATTATTATTACTTTACAAGAGGGGAAGTCTTTCAGATTGTAGGTTAACCAGCCTTGGAAATGACAGATTCATTGCCCTGCCTTCCTATCTGTTTATAGGTTTGTGATTTTGTGTGTCAGCCAGAATGTATAGTTTAAAAGCTATTCAATTTAGGGAAAGAAGGTTCCTCCTGAAGAAACCTTCTCAACGAGGACAATTGTTCAGGGCGCAGCAACGTGTGGTGAAAGGTGGGAGGATGAAGCACCAACAGTGACGTGTATAGGAGGCAAGCTGTTGAGAGGAACTTTTAATTCTTGTGGCAATGGATCACTGACATACAGTTACACCAACTGTGTATCTGCTAGTCTTTGCAAAAGCAGACACTAGATCAGCAGATTATATCTGATTTCTTGGATGACTTGGAGCCATTCTTCTCCAGCTGTTCACAGCTCTTGTTCCAACTGAAAAACTGGTGAAAGTTCGCTGGCAGCTGGTTCAGACACCTCAATAAAGTGCATTCATCTTGCTTATTGGCCCACTTGTCACAGCCAACTAGACTACTCTGTATCCTATAATACAATCAGAAACCCACTTAGCAAGAACTACTGGCAAACGTATCTCAAGTTTCCAGGGAAGACAAAGTCATACATTTCTGTAGTTTCCAGTTATGCAATGTCATTTAAAAGCAAGACAGCAGTGGGAAAACCCATCGGTGGGTATTATTTTCTTTCCCATATCATCTCTCATTTTATGATGCATGAGAATTCCCCTGTGGCTGAGACGCAGGTCAAGCCAGAGTTTTTCAGTCCAATATGCCTGTACTATTAGTCAAGCCACGTGTCATGACCAGCATAATTGTGTTTGCTTGATGAATTTGAGGAATAAGTGCAGTGGTCTCCATCAGCTCCAAATGAGCTAAGGCCTTTGGTTAGTTTAGTAATTAACCTCGGGAATTGTTCCAGTCACTCAAATATACACAGTACAGTGTAAGTAGATGCATAGCCAACAGTGGCCAAATATGTAGGCAGGGATCTTTTGAAGCATATAATTTACTCAGTTATAATATCTCAGTGTGTGTTTTAGACTTATTTAGCTGTGGGCATCATTAACTCCTCCAGACCTCTCTGTATTCCATCAGTGGCGCTGCAGAACTTGACCGTCAGCTTATAGTTTCTCACGCACAATCCTTTCTCTGTTTCTGAAGCTTTCCAAGACAAATTAAAGCAGGAATGTGTGCAAACACCCATAATAAGCTGCCTGAAAGCCATTTGCATGGAGAAGCAGAGAGTCTGCATAGATATCTGGGGTCATGGAGTCTGCAGGAAGGGTGAGGGTCTCTGCCTGTGTTTCCTGGCTTGAGGGCAGGGAAATGTCTGAGTAACACTCATGTTTTGCTCATTTGCACCTACTGAAACTAAAGTCAAGAGTGAAGTGCAAAAAATTCTTGTGACTCCAAGGGGAATGATATTTCCAATAACGTAGCCTGGCCTTCAAAATTCAGTGAACAGGTTAGCACTTACAGCAGACGTCTCATACCGACCAATGCCCAGAGCTACCCTTTTCTTTCAATCAAATCTATTGCCTTTCTTCTGAATTGAACTAAGTGACTGATCCTGCTACCAGTTAAACTTGCATAGAAGCTTGCATGGAACAGAGTTGTGCTTATATCAATAACAGTGCAAGAATTAACATGATTTTTTAGCATCCATCTGTTAGTATCAACGAGCTGCAATCTTCTTACTTTTAAAATTGGATCCTCCTGCAAAGTGATCTACATTCTGTAGGCAAACACTGTCTTATGCAATAAGCCATCACAGCTTTTATGGGTTATTTCACTCAACTCAGATCAAGGCACAGATTAACTCTACTTTCTGATTGTCTGACCATTTCTTTCAATGAAAATGGGAGGAAATGAAAAGGTATAATTTGCCAGCATAAGGTAATTCTTCATGTGAATTAAGTATTAGTTTATTCTGCACATCTGAATGCCTCTTGGTTTGTACTTGTGCCACAACAATACCTGTGTCTTGATCAGTATCACTTTTTCACACTGAAGTTGCTGAAAAATCTGTCATTTATTTTATTCAAACTAAAAGGAAGTTCAGTCTTTTCATTTATTCATAAACCACTGAGACAGTTCAATCTCTTTGCTTACTTTTCTTGCAATCTAATATACAGTGATATGTATATTTCACTTTCAATACTCTCTGAACCACATCTTCTGCTGTTTCATTAGGAGGACCTTGATCTGATAAACAAGCTGATTGCCATGGCAACCCTGCCAGCCTGGTTCTGCCTGAGGCTGCTGCCAGAACCCTTCCACTCTCCTCTCAGATCTAACATGTCAAAGCCCAGATTAATGTTTCCTTTTCACTTCAGGAGATTATTCCCCCATTATAGGTGGTATCTTTAGGCAGCCAAGCATCTGTTACCTAAAACGTTATGCTTTCCAAGTTGAAACAAGGCAGAGGGCAAGGGAGGAGCTGGGATCATCTGCAGTCACTGCACAGGCTGAAAAGGAAGGGTGAAATGTTTTGACACACACACAGGAAACATAGAAGAAAATACTATATGAGGCTAGTCTCCAGAGAAAGAACAGGAATGAGTTCTGCCAGTTCTCACAGAACCAGTGTTTTACTGAAAACTCCACCTTTCAGAGTCCAGATCTTTCTTTTTTTGTACTTCAGATCCTTCTAGCCCTACTTGACAAGGCATGTGAAAATATTACCACTGGGGTACATAAACTGCTCAATAACTAGAACCAAAAAAATATCAAGTATCTCTAGGATTTTTAAGATGTATGACTGTAAAAAAAAAAAAAAATCAAGATTTTGGGCATAATTTCTTTCTTAAAACTTTGGAGCCAGCAACATTGAAAGATCCCAGAGAGCTCAAGCTGGCAATCCTCACACAATATTCAGTAGCTAAAAAGGCAAGAGAAGGTTTATACACTTAGCTGACAGCTAGGCTGTGCAGGATCAGGTTCAGTTTTGACAGCACAGTACTAGATGTCAACAAGTCTCTTTAAATAAAGGTTTCTTGTAGGGCTGCTGCAGAATACCAACAACATATATTTTACTTATCTCTAGCCTTACTGGAGAAATGGTTCAGGGAAAATGTCAGCACTGATTCCACTTCACCCCTAGGTGTTCACCTGAAGTGTCATTGGAGGCTTTAAAATTCACAGGATCCTAAAGGGAATGTTATAACTGTTCAGTGTGATTTCCTGCAAGACAGAACACAGGCACAGACTGGATTTTATGAAGGGATTACTGAGTAGCAGTTTGAGAAAGATCATTTTTAAGGAACCTCTTCTCTGCCTATCCACTTTCATTTTTCTGCTGCTTCTGGGATCAGAGACTGGAAATGCTAGAACACCTAAAGAAAAGCTGTTGTTGTATTTTCTGGCCCAATTTTAAAAAGGAAGCTCTGGATATCTATAAGAAAAAAATAATCTACAATTACTGGCTTGACATTATAGACACAGAACCAGAGCCAAGTAAACACTGTACGACAAATAAATCATACAATGAATGCTACCGTTTGTGTACTTATGAATTGTCCAGGGGCAGACTGGAAACCTCTCAGACGTATCTGATATTCACAGTTATCTATGAATCTTTCTACTGAATAATTAGCAGTTGGTGGTTCATTCCAGTTGTGAATGGTGTGCTGTTAAATTCACATTTTGAAACTCATGCCCTAATTTCCATAATGACATACAAAATTTGAGGGAGGGTAAACACGAGAGGATGCCAAGGGTAGAACATGTTTTGAAGCTAAATTCGTTTAGTTTATAATGCACTTTGTAGGTACGCAGCAAAAAGCATTTGGGAATCATAAAGAAATGTTTTGAGAAATAATAACTTCCATAAACAAAATAAAATTCCATTTTGCCTATATGGATGTATTGACCTCTCTAGAGATGCAATCTTAGTGTCTGATGCCAGAGCCTCCAACACTAATCCAAGAGCCACAATCCACTCAAATAAAGGATTTTTTCCACTGTTATGAAGATAACAAGGCTCACTGTTTTTTCCCAACCTTATGTTATTCAGAGGGTGAAGACACATGAGGACAAGTAAGCTTATCTCCAGGCATGGCTCCAGTAGTGTCTAAGGTCAACTGCAAACCTTCTTCATGGCAGAAAGATGGGTTTACTAACTACTCCATTCAGTCCTGTGCAGAAACCTTCCTACCTACAGTCATAGGAGTCACAGCTACGTCATCCTTCACATGTTATTTCACATTCATATTCTGTTGGCACCTTCTTTTCCCAAGTTATTTGGAAAGCAGTATAAGGAAGGCACATCAGCCACCCCTCCTCTTCCTTCTTTCCCTTTGCTGCTAACAAGAATTAGTGAATTGACCCGATCATCCAGTAGGCTCATTTTGATTTTTTGATTAATGGAATGATTAGCTGATGCTTATTCAGCAATAAAATACTTCATCGCATTTTCCCCCCCATTCCTACAGATCTGCTTTATTGTGTGCTCTTTATTTGATCTTTCCCCATCATTTAACATCTTGCCACATCTTTGATCCAAGACAGAATCCAAATATCTAGTTTTTCTTCATAATCATTAATGGAATCTTGACTGGCCAAGCAGCACAGCAGTATGTATAAATCAGTATAAAAATGGAAATGAATCTTTTTATTTCCTCAGGGTCAATGACTTATTTCATGAATCAATCTTCACAGGCTTTGCATATTGGTAAGAAATCAGAGTTTGCGTGTGTGTTCCAATCACATCTTCTTGGCAGTCATAATACAGTTCCCAACGAAATAGAGTCAACACAAGCGGCATCAGAGAAATTATCTTCTCCTTATCCACTGCACAACATATTGGTTTTTTAATAGTAATCAGAGGCAATCAGAGGTTCAGCTCTCTTCAATGACCCAAGCACTGTATGACTGCAGGAAACAGTTTCTGACCTGGAAATCCCCTGGAGGAATCCAAAAGCAGAAAGAAACACAGAAACAGAGGGAAATAGAAAATATCCATGCCAAGGAAGTGCTAAAAGCCCATGGACTCTCTGTGCACATAACCACTTCCCACCACCCAATTGCTTCTCACTGTTTCCAGCAAGACTGTCACTAAGGCTCATATTTGGTGCAGCACCTGCATGGCGCAGCTAAGCTAATATGTCCATTTAGGCTTCCTGAAGAGGCATTAAAGAGAGAAGCTTCTCACACAGGCATAGTAGAGCCTTCTAACAAAATTGATCTCTGAGGAGATTAACAGACAAATTAAACCCTTCTGGATGTCCCTAGAGATGTGAGTATTCTCCTTCTTCTCCCCAGTGTATATTTCTCTGGTGCAATTTGCTGGCTGAATTTCTGTCCATCATTCTTGTCCCTTACGGTCTGAGAAGCAAAGAAGTTGCTGTCACTGCCAAACTGGGCTAAATCAGAATGCATGATCTTCCAGGTGAAAGCCTTTGTTCACTACTATTAATCAGGCCCTTGAACCATCCACTGCTACGGACAATAACTTGACTTTTCCATGCTAATGGATTACAAACCCTCATTTACCAAATTACTCTAACAAAGAGCCTGCTGGAAAGTTCAATAAAGAAATCTGTCACAGCCTTGTTTCTGGGCCATGGCACGTGGAATACAAAATCAGATTCATTAGTTCCCAAGCCATTGCCAGGTTCCCTGATATTCTCTTTAACAAGAAAAATTATGAGACTATTATATAAAAAAAATGTTTTAAAAATCAATGTTGATTAATAAAAGTAATTTCTAGAAGCTGTACCAAAGAATATTCAATTTTAAATTCACTTCCCCTGCTTAATTCCCCCCTGAGAATATCTGAGCGACGGCATGGGAATATGAATGTGTTGCCCATTCAGTCCTGGATGAACCTATCTTCTTTGATGGCAAAAGGCCCTCACCCACCACTAACCCAACTCCAGTTTACAGTTGCTCTAGGGTATCTGACAGGGATGAGAAGAATTTTGTTCTGCCAATGGCCACTGTCAAAACTCACTTTTTAGGTGAAGCACTAAATGCAGGTATAGTTTTAAAACAGCTCATGAGGAATAAATGAATAAGTACATTTAACAACCTCAGAAATTGTGCTTCATTCACAGTAGTCAGGAGACCCTTACAACCAAAAGTGTGTGTGGTCCATTTGACGACAATGAGACCATTTTAGCAGTCAGTTTCTTATTAACAACAAAAACAACAGAAAGACGTTCTCCAGCTTTTTCACTCATGTCATTGCAGATCCTTGTGTATGATCTTCTGAGTGACACTGATTGCTCTTGTCTTGTCCAAATTACATAGAGCCTTCCAGCACTGCTAAAAGCCAGTCTGACAGCTACAGCAATTATTTCCATGGGAAAGTAACTACCTGGAAATATTCATTGAGTTTCTTAGCTTTTCTGGATATTAAACAACAGCCCCCAAAAGAGAAGAGGTAATGGCACATGATCTGTGGAAAACTGTGTACCAGCAGGATCCTCAACATTTAAACCAGCTAGAAAATTACTCCAAATGCAGACACTGTAGCCAGACTCCAAAGTTTTGGAGTCCCTGACCAAAGATTCAGCTGCTTCTTCATTCTTGTGCATTATAACTACAGTAACATTTGGACTCAGAAATCCCTTCAAAGTCAAGGTCATTTTGGCATGGTCCTGTCTCCAGAAATAACGTCAAGAACACATTTTTTTCCAGGAAACCCTCAAAACATTTTATAGACTTTGAAACACACGGACAATTTGACTCTCTGTGTGATACCCCTCTAGGAAAGAATGTGCTAGCTGTTTAATAGTGTATCAAACCAGTGTACAAGACATAAGACAAGAAGTGAAAATTCAGGGAGGAATTTTTAGACAGGCAAAATAAGGATTCTGTTTAGGGAAGAAAAGTTAAATAACAAAAGGCCTGAACTCTAGAGTTAACCTTGAGTTTACCGTTTTCCTCTTTTGTGCCACAGTTTGCATGTGTAAAATATAAATGATAGTATTATTTGCTCATCTTTGCACAATAATGCGAGATGTACTCATGAAATGTGATTGCAAGTGTAAAATCTTAGGTCAGCTAAAACAATGATTGTGAAATTGTTTTCATCTTTTTGCCAAATATATTTGAAAAGGAGTATGAGACCAGTGAGAGTGGCACCACTTCCTGAGGGCAAAATTTTTTACTAATATTTGCCTTTGTTTCTAAATAGAAATTCAGCCGAAATAGCACATCTATCAAGTTCAAAGCATTTACACCAGAGTATTCATGATTACAGATCTTCAGGAATGGTCCTTATTTCTCAAGTCTGTTCAGTGATGGTCAAAACTATATACCACTTGCAAAAGAAAGACAACAAAAAGATTGTCTGCAGCTCTTAAGTTTTCCCAGCAGTCAAGGTTTTCTTGTCTCATATGGGTCATGCCTCACTGCTTAGTCTGGTTATAGTGTGAAGCAGCGCTTCTGCAGAAATAAGACTATTTCTCCTGTGTAGTGCCCTTGGTGTGGCACTTCACCTACAAGCAAGCAATGGTTGATATGTTCCTCTCAGCATGGTGTGGTGGGTAGATTTTCCTCAGATTGGTAAACAACAACTGCCACCTACCAAATTTCTGTCATCTGCAATGTGAGTGTAGACAAAGCACTTTGGAAATCCATATCTCTGCTGTACTCTAGTTATCACTCTTAGCTCTTCTCTCCAGATGAGGTATAACTTGAATGTTTCCCCTTGCCGCTGTAAGATGCAATGGAGAGGATAGAAAACACCAGGAGTCAGTGAGATGCACAGAAGAGAGGAGAAGGAACAGAAAGTTTCAGGGTTTCATGTGATTGTCAATGATGTGACAGGTTGTCGCATTTGTGATGAACAAGTAGTCACGCGATGAGGTAGAGAGCACACTGCAGCATAGCTGCCACGTTGTTATGATTACCCATGCGTGCATGCACTCTTATCTGTGGTAAATGAGAGTCAGTTTATTCCCCACAGTGAGAGGAGCACACTCTTTTGTATACACAAGGGAAAAAAAGCATACACACCAGCAGCTGCTGTGAAGTTGCTGACATGCAGTGAGATGTAAGGTTCTTCTGGGCCCATATCCTTAATCTCAAGTGTTCAAAAGCAGAAGCAGTGTTTTTGCTTTGTGATTTCTATCCTTCGGAAGACGCCACAAAAGCCTCTTGAAAATTTCCATGTGGGAAACTGAAAGTCTAAACCTTTTGGTTTTACCCAGCATCCTCTACCCTCAGGATAGCAAGATGCTCAACAGAGAAACAAAAGCAGACCAGGAGGAAAGGCAGGTTTCAAAGAGAGATGAAAATGGCCAAGAGGAAGGAGGCCACCCTGATGTTGAGTAACACATACCTGAGAGTTTTTCTTAGCTACAGAGAAACTCAAGGACAAAACAGGTAAAGCCATGGCCAGGATCATAAGATAAGGAAGAAACAGAAACAGAAATAAGTGAAAGTGCAGAATCACAGAATCACTAGGTTGGAAAAGACCCACTGGATCATAGAGTCCAACCATTCCTATCAATCACTAAACCATGGCTGTCAGCACCTCATACACCCATTTTTTAAAAGAGAAAAGAGAAATAAAACTGAATTCAAGCAATGCAGCTGGGCTTTCACAGGAGCAATTATCTAATCAAAACTTATTCTGAAAACCAAATCAAGATTTGGGGTATTTTAACTCCAAGCAGTCATTCTTGCCCCCACTTCTGCCTAAGAAACAGAGCACACTTCAAACTGTGTCATGCCAGCTGCGTGTGGGAGGCTGCCGTGGAGCTGACGTGATTAGATTGTACTCCCAGACACCACTTATCTACAGTGCAGCAACATTTACATGTTTACTGAAAGGCAAAAGGAGAGGACTGTGGAGCTGAAAGTTGTGTGAAAAAAGATCACTACTCTGATAACATTCAATAGGGACTATTTTCATGGGCTCTTGTATTCTTTGTCTGAAGATGGTTAGCAGAGAAGCAAAGAATAGCAATCCTCTGGGACTTCTGCAAATCTGTATAAATCACAAAGCACTGAATTTATTGTTGAGCAGCTTTCATCTGTTTCTTTTCCAAGCTTCTGGTGGTTACAAGATTCCAAACCTCTGGTCATTGCCTATGGTGAACAGATTTAGTAATAATAATAACAACCACAACAACAACAACTATGTGTTTCTTGTGGCATAACTTACCCTAGAGAAGTAGTTCAGATTTTTCCTAGAGTTAGAAGGTTTTCACCAGTGTAAATTGAAGTGATCCGCTTGCACCAGAATAAAACCTCAAGAGTGATATCCTGCAGAGATGCATAAGGAGGCTTACACTGAATTTGCCTTACGTGATAATTTGATAGTTCAAGTTGCCAGTGTTTATGACCCATCATATGCTAGTTTTGCTCATTCTTTCAAGGTATCCCCCATGTTTAACACAAGGGGTATAAGAGATCTTAGCAGACTGAAGGGTTTGACTATTACAAATCTCTCTAAAGCTTAATCCCAACACTAGGCTTGAGAGAGTGAAAGATGTCCTGGTGGCTTAGATTCCTATAGGAAATTACCTAAAACCATCAGGTGTTTCAATCATTTATAATATTGAGAAGTTTTCAAATTAAAATTTCCAGACCTGTTATCTACCTGTGGGTGACACTTTTACTTTATTCTTCATTAAAACTCTTCGAATAAACTATTCAGCAGCTTTTGACAATGAAATAAAAATGGACAGTACTTAGTATGCATTTACAGAAAAGCCTGAACTGCAGCATTGAAGCAAATGGTATTAAAAATTAACCACTGGCATGGATCTCTCCTTTTAGGAGCAAAACAGTTTGGAATCTGAAAGGATTGCAAGCCTGAACTGCGAAGCATTTTGCAAACAGCAGAGCCAGAAAGAAAACATCCTGATCACCTAGTCCAGCCTTCCATATCACAGAGACATTAAGGTTTTCCTGATTCATTTCTGTTTGGCCTGATATTTAGAAACATCCAGTCTGGGCAACAACATTTTGGTGACAGAGATGCAAGCCTTTCCCGAAGTACCTGGTGCCTGTGCTTAATAACCACTAGAGGAAGAAATGTTTTGTATGTTTTTGGATCAAATGTTTGGAGGTCCACGACTTAGTGCTGAGGAAATGCACGCATACCTGCCATATCCCCACACCAATGGGCATGCAACTAGCTTTAAAAGCAACAAAAGGGCTGCTTTTGCAAAAGCTGAATTTACTTTCAGTAACAAAAAAGTCCTATCCTCACTACAGCAGTAACAGTGTTTTGCAGTCTTGGACAAAAGCCTGCACAAACATTACAGAATTATTATATTTCATTTCTCCATGTTTTCTGCAGAAGATGAAGCAGTGAGTGATATTTTTCATTTGCTTTCCAGCACATGTTAAGATGTGCAATGTTAAACTGCCGCCTTGTGCTGGCACAGGGGTGGTTCTGTGCTCTCTACACACAATTTGCAAATCTCCGAAATCCTCTGGGATAAAAGGAGCCTTCCAACAAATCTTATTGCATTTAATTATTGATTGTTTAAAAGATTAATAAAATATGACTCCAAAATCTAGTCATGTTATGCAACCTGAGCAAACAAAGCTGTGAATCTGAGACTGCCATGTTCAGAGCTGTGACAGGTTCTGATAAAAGGACGTTAAATATTTGAGGTAATGGCCCTTCTTGGAGATGTGAAGCTAAAAAGGGCCTTGTGCCTAGTTTTCTCCCTGCGTCATTTAGGAAAGAGGAAACATGAGAGAGTCTATTGTGTAATTGCTGGGGTACATTAGGACTTACTTAGCTTTCCTCTAAGGCTTTGAGCACCCATGCCAGATCTGAGAGGCTATCTAGATGTAACTTTGAAGATAAGTCATTTGTTCCTGCTGGGTGTTTAAAAGACCAATGCACCTTTCAGGGCACACCTACCACAAGTCTTCCAACATGTACATTTTAGGGCACCAAGTGGGATTAGGGGCAATTCCCCTCCATGTATGTAGAATCTAGTTGTACAGCTACCCAGTATGTTATACATGAGTTTGGCACCTTTGAATCCCATAGGAATTTTATCACATTTCAACCCTGTCCTTTTTCCCACTAGTATCTGATGAACATCCTAGAGAGAAGGTAGTGAGTCTGATGTCAGCATTTGCTTTCTTGCAAAATGCACCATCTCCCTAGTAGAAATGTGGCCTTGCCCTACAACTCCCAGTCATGGAAACGAGTGGAAACACTCATCAGTGTAGCTCATTTCTGGGACTGAGGAAACTGGATCAAATAATGTCTTGCATTGTCATTCCGAGTAATTTATTCCCACTAAGCACACTGAAAACTCGATTTTACATTTTAAACACTTCTTGAGCGGAACTCCACAGAGATTATAGGACATCATTTAACAGTCTGATTTCCTGGCTTATTTTCTTTCTCCACCCCCCTAGCCCAGTTTTACAACTCCACAAACACATAAATCAGCATCATCTATATTCATTTGGTTACTCGACTTTTTCAGTGCAAAATTACAAATTTGCATGGTTTTTCCCCCTCCTGATTAATATAAATGACTTAAGCTAATTATGTTTCTCTTCAGAGAAAAGTGTATTTGTCAAACTGTAAAAGCATCAATAAAAATAAACATGTAGATTTTACAAGGGGACAGATGTGCCAACAAGATCTTCATGGCTGCATACCATCCCCAAGTCTTATTTCAGTGGCAGATAAAATCCCTTACTTTAGCCAAGGAGGCCTTACTCCAGTTGAGAACATCAAGTTGAACTGATATTGTTGAGGTCAGCAGAAAATATTTAACCCACTCAGATCTGCAACATTAACCTGGAACGTACATAAGGCCTTTTCCCTGCCTTGCATTAGATCTACAAGAGCTTTTTCTTGGAAATCTTCCAGAATCCTACATAGGTTTGATGCATGTATACGGTCAACTTTATTTCTTTTTTCCTCACGGTCCTCAATCTGTAAGGCTTCTAAAGATGGCAATTCTCTAGAGGTTTCCTCAGCTACAACCACTTGTGCAGTTTCTGCTCTCAGGGACAACCCATAAAACAAAAGGTAAAGCATTACAACTAAACAATGCTTGAGCTTTTGTTTCCTTCTCTTCCTTATTTTTCTAGACAGTTCTTATTCAACTGTTCTTCCCCATCTTTCTGAGGCCAAAACCTCAAACAAAGAAAAATAAAATAAAATAAAATAAAATAAAATAAAATAAAATAAAATAAAATAAAATAAAATAAAATAAAATAAAATAAAATAAAATAAAATAAAATAAAATAAAATAAAATAAAATAAAACTCTACAGATTTAAAATAAACCAGAATGGGAGATTTTCCATTACAAACTGAGGTGCAGGGAGTATTACTTCTGCTGGAACAAACCAGCTGCATTCAAGTGTCCCTGTGTCATGCCAAGGACAAGTCCTCTCTCCTGAATACAGGTGTGAGAAGAGTGCTGGCAGCTTTTTAACATGCAAACATGACTCATCCTACTCTTCAAATTCCCATGAACTGCAACAAAGGGAGAAGAGAAAGACTGTCTAGGCTGGAGAATAGCTTTCCCTATATCCTTAGTACTTTAAAAATAAAGGAAATTAAGCAAGTTTTTTTGCAGGATAATATTAAGAGCAGCATCCTATTGCCCTAAGGAAGATTCTCTTGGGCTGTAGTTTCATCCCAACAAGAATTATGCCCCCAGTGCAGCACCATATAAGTTGGAGCCTGCAGAACAAAGCCCAAAGCCACTTTTTTTCATATATTTTACAAGTTTGTGTGAGGCTGCACCTTGACTGCATCCTTGCACTGAGGAGCAAAAAGTTGTGTGACTAGCTCATGAAACTGCCTGGGGAACAGCATTTCCATAATAAGTACTGATATGTTTGCCTACCTACGGCATCATCTGGGATAGGGAACTTTTAGGGAGCCTTTTAGGAGTGGGTACATGCGAAAGAGTGTTTATGCATCTAAGCATTTCTCTAGCCACCAAACCCTGTTAAGCCAGGCTGGTTATTAAGTCTGAGGATTGGGACCTCAGACTTTTTGTTCCAACTATTTGTTCCAACTCAGTTCTCCCACCCTTGCATTACTTCAAATGGCCAAAGCAGCTTTAAGTCTGAGCAGGCCAACGTGCCTGACATTAGATTTGCTCAGCTGGGAGCCAAAATAATTATTGAAACTATTAAGGGAAGGAAAAAAGTATTGGCGCCAGATTGACTTCATTCACATTCAAGCAAAAAGTCTGCTGACCTGTAATTGGAAAACAGTTTGCCTTACAGGGAAACAAAGCCTGGCATGAGTTGTCAGCTGGGGTCTTAGAAAAGGGACTTTTGTTCAAGAATCTCCTGTTGCTACCTTTAAGCGTCCCTGAAAAGATAAACATAGAAGACAACAAAGCCTATACATCTCATAATAAATTTAGTGTGACTGCATCTAGCACAGACACAGGTTTTCCTTTCTTTACCATGAAGAGATACATCTCCATCTCTGAATAACTATTTATCACAGCCATTCAGTGTTTACTAGACATGATTTCTTGTATTGATAAATCCAGCTGCTCTAAAAATAACATGTTGAACTGGTTTATTTTCTTTTTTTTTCTTTTTTCAATTCTAGTCCCATTTCTTTGTGCTCTCGTAAGCCAATCCGGTGACATACTCTACCATGATTAAATTGCACCTAAATCTACCATTGCCACAACAGTCAAAAGTGGAGGTCCAACATGCCCAATAATAATTTCATTCCATCCATACATCCCCAGTGCCAGAATTGCTGCACGTGTGATGGAAATCAGCTCTCTGCCTTCACAGCAATCAACCTTCCTGGACTTCTGGATAGCTGCTACTACAGAATGATGCATACAAGAAATCTGGGACATGTCTAGCTGCCCCAGTAGGCCAGGGTATGATCGGTAGAAAAAAATCAGTCTGGTTTCTAGATCAGCATTCTCCAAAGCACAAGCTTAGAACAAGAACTGTCCAGCTGACAGGGTGAGGTTTTCTGGGTTGGAGCCAGGAAACAAACCACTGAACTGAGACATTACAAACAGGGATTTAAAACTAGATGTTGCAGATTTTTAATCCTGGTCCTTGTAGGCACTTTTCTCTTCACCTCCTAAAGCATCTTTTGAAAAAAAGAATATTATTACAGCATTGTATAGCAGAGGTATTCTGAGGCAGAGTAACACAGGATGTATTTTCAAAGGTACTACTGAGAACGATGAACAAATTCTCCTCGACTTTCACTTGAAGAAACATTCCTAGGAGTGGCTTGTTCAGCCACACAAAGAATATCAACATCACAGCTGGCAACCAGATTCAGCACTCCTTACTCCCTGCACAGAGATCTCTCCACGGGACACATTCTTCCTCTGCCTGGTTTCTAATACAAGCCAAACAATGTGTCTCTGCAGGTCTTAGTATCCCTCCAGCTTCTGATATAATTGATATTAATCTCCCAGTGTTGTAGATATTTGCAATCCACCAGATGGGCCATTGTTTAATTAATAGTGCTGCTTTCATTCAGTCTGAGCTTGATTAAATGAATACTCCATCTGTAGGGAACCAAAACCTGCAGGCAGGATGCAGGAGAGTGATGCTGCTATTAGATTTGATGATTTTGAGAGAAGAGGTTGTACGGGATGAGGCTACATTTCCAGCTATTCTGGGGGAAGAATAAGGGATGTTCTGTCTCTAGGTTGATGTTAACAACTTGGTGTTAAAATAGCCTCCGGAAGAAAGGGAAAACGAGCTGGTGATTGGTGTTGCGGAGATCAAAAACAAGAAGGTGGGTTGAGGAAGGAAACAATAAGCCATGCTCTCTCTGAAGGGATGTAACCCAGGCAATATTAAGGAAAAAAGGAAAAACAGAAAACCTCTTTGTGCTGCCAAAATTTGGAGCTGACTGTTGGGCAAACATGATCCTGAGAACAGCTTATGGAGCCAGTGCTCCCATTCATCCCTGGACGTGTTATCAACAACCACTGAAGTCCTGAGACTAGAGTTAGCTGGCCATGCAACAAACTCCATAATTCTTCTTGAGCACACCCATCCTTGGGAAGCAGCAAGCAGCACAGCACAACTCTGCTTACTTTTGCACTCAGGAAATTAACCCATGTCCACCACAGCTGCAGGAAGAGCAAAACATCAGTAGAGCATGAGCACCAGAGATCAAGAGAGTGAGAAGGAGAAGGCTTGCCAGAGAAGGAGCTTGCATCAGGTTGACCTGAAGCAGCTGACCTGAAAGCACCACAGACACTCACATGTCTGTCATGTACTCCAAGTCTGGGCTAGGGGAACATGGCAATTTTTAAGTACTGGGCACACTAGATACTCTGCAGGGTGTGGAAATGGCTCTGACCTCCGTGCAGCACAGCACTGTGCAGTTAGATGTGCCAGGAGTCGTTGTCTAAATATAGTCCCCTAAATGCCTTCAGACACCTGAGAGATCCACACAACATACCTGCTAGTCTTACATGACTGTCTTTGGTGTGCACCAAGCAGTTTTGGGGAATACAAATTGCATCCATCTATGGGGTTTGAAGGAAGTTTCCTACACTGCAGGGTAAGATATCTTTCCTTCTATTTCTAGCACCCATCTTTTTTGCTGCATTATCTTGTTACTCTTCTAAAATAAAAACAGGTGAGCTCTGAGGTTTGATTTCAGAGGGCCAAAATTAAATACCTTGTAAAGTGTGTGTTGTTTCATCCTCTGGCAACTGATCTGCGTTGCAAATCACAGCATACTGCTGCCAACCCTTGGAGAGAATCCTTTAGTACAAATTACAGCGATCTGTATACTGAGGCTGATAAAAGCTTGTGTCCAAGCCTTCCTGACAATCCAAAGTAAGGGTTGTTGTAACTACTGCCTTAAGCTCTTCCAGTTCAGAAGGAGTTTGGACCTCAGTGTATGCAGGTGCACATCATCATCTTACATGGAGAAGGGAGATATGATCTCATAACAATAAGGACCCCAAAGCTATAAAAAAGGACTGACTTGAATCATTGCACCTGCAACACAGATCATTACCACAGGTGGCAAACACTGAGCCTCCATGATCAGTCCCTTTCAGGTATGGCAAAAGAAGCCATCATCAAAAGGGATAAAAATCCCTGTAGACTTTCTCCATTCTCAGGCCTTAGAGGAAAGCTTTCCTTTAAAGATCAGCAGAACAAGTGAGTGGTGATTCTGCAAAAACTCAAAAACTTGAAGAGTATGAGACTATGTTTCACTGGATTTGCTCACCCCCTCTAAGCTCAGCCATTAGAGAGGTCATAACAGCTCTAGACTGTCACCAAAAAGAAAGTCACAAAAAACCATTGTATTAAAAGATATGTTACATTTTAAAAGATCAAATTAAGTTTAAGGTGTCTGAATAGGTTGGTTACCTGTTTTAGGGACAAACAAGCTAACATACACACAACCGGAACAATCAGGAAGATCAGGAACAAGGATATAGGCTATTTGTCAGTGTGTCATTTTCCAGAATGTGCTCTGGTTCCGTATCCTCAAAACCTTCTTTTATCACAGAATCACAAAATAACCAGGTTGGAAGAGACCCACCGGATCATCGAGTCCAACCATCCCTATCAAACACTAAACCGTGTCTCTCAGCACCTCGTCCACCCGTGCCTTAAACACCTCCAGGGAAGATGAATCAATTACCTCCCTGGGTAGCCTGTTCCAGTGCCCAGTGACCCTTTCTGTGAAAATTTTTTTCCTAATGTCCAACCTAAACCTCCCCTGGTGGAGCTTGTGGCCATTCGCTCTCGTCCTGTCTCCTGTAACTTGGGAGAAGAGGCCAGCTCCCTCCTCTCTACAACCTCCTTTCAGGTAGTTATAGAGAGCAATGAGGTCTCCCCTCAGCCTCCTCTTCTCCAGGTTAAACAACCCCAGCTCTCTCAGCTGCTCCTCATAAGGCCTGTTCTCCAGCCCCTTCACCAGCTTCGTTGTTCTCCTCTGGACTCACTCCAGAGCCTCAACATCCTTCTTGTGGTGAGGTGCCCAGAACTGAACACAGTATTCGAGGAGCAGTCTCACCAGTGCCGAGTACAGAGGGAAAATAACCTCCCTGGACCTGCTGGTCACGCCGTTTCTGATACAAGCCAGGATGCCATTGGCCTTCTTGGCCACCTGGGCACACTGCTGGCTTATGAACCAATTAACAAGCATTCTTCTTGAAGGGTGATAAATGTGGCAGATATTTATAATTAAGTGATGCTTTCCAGGCAAAACAGAAAACTTAAGCTACAAACTCAAATGTTATACTGAGAACTTTCAGACCAGCTTTGGTCCTCCCCAAGTGCGTGCATGGATTTCTAAAGGATTTGAAGTCTGTACGCTCCTAGAATCATCCCCTGGGCTTCCCAGCTGGCATAATTCCCAACCATCCTTCTGCTTGTTTTCTTTCCCCCTTCTGTGGAATTTTATTTCAAAGAATTAATTACTGTCATCTTACATTATCCTTGACTCATTACTTCCAGATGGTTCTATCATTTTTTTTTTTTCCTCAGCTACACGGAGAAATGTTATGGCCATCACTGAAATAGAGCCAGTAACAGCAGGGTAAAGAGTCACCCATCCATGCCGTCAAAAACATTAAAGGCAGAAAACTCTTACTAGCTTTTATCCACTTCTTCATTTTGTCTACTGACAGGATGTTCATGTTCCTGTTTTCTGCACATTCTCCATTCCAGCATTTCCCAGTTTTCCTGACTGACTTTATGTGCTTCAAGCATCTGATTTCAGTTTTTTCTTTGCTTCACCTCTACATTAATGGATTTCCTCCTATGATGCTCCCTGCTGTTTGTACTGACTATCCTTTTGATTATTCTTCACCTATCCTCATTCCTTTCTGTTCTCAAAAGATGGATAACTCATTACCCTCATGTAAAGACTGAGTCATTGACTTGCCTATTGTGTTGTGTCTAAGGGCTGGCTGCCTGCCTGCACCAACCCTAGCCAGACCATCCCGAAGGATATTCAGCACATGCATGTCAAGACCACCCCTCATGTGTTGATGGGGCAGGGATTTGTCTTATAAAAGAACTTTCAATGAGGCACATGGCGCATGCACCCATCACTCCAACTGGACCAGCGTGGACCACGCAGCCTGGAAGAAGCTGCTGCTGAAGCTGCTGCTAGAAAGGCCGTGTGTTCCCAAGAAACTGCTGCTGGCCACTTGAGTGGTTACTCTTCCTTCCTTTTTTCTCCTCTCTCTTCTTCTTTTCACCTCCCTTCTCTCTCTCACTTGCCTTACTGTGTCTTAATTTTCTGGCATTTGTGTGTATTGCATCAAATCCGAGTGTGTTGGCTGTGTTCCAGGGATCAGATTGTAATCTGACTAGATTGAAACCTGATTTTGGAACTCCAGTAAGTTGCCCCCCCAACTTAACTGTGCAGTCGATTTTTTTGGCCTGTTTAAATTGGTTGTGACTAGAATAGATTTTGCTTTTTTGATTTTGACCTGAGAGTGATGTTTTCAGCTTCCAGGTCATCGCACAGATAAACAAACTGCCTTCCTTGACTGTGCAGGTCAAAAGAAAGCCCAAACACAAGTGTGTTTGACTCATGGACTGGAGAATAACACCTCATCATACAGATGGGTCAGGGAAGGAAGAGACGGTAAGCTAGCATCTATCACAGCTCTTGTTCACCACCAGTGATATTCAGACGTTTTTCTGCTGCCTCCCAGGACCAGCCCCATTATTGCAGCTGAAAGGTACCATCCTCAAACCATAGCCCTCTAGCAGTGAGCCCCTGCCTCACTTTCCCCAGCAGCTGAGGCCGTGTGTTGCCTTCAGCCTCATCATCATGGCTGCTCTCCCATGCTGCAGTTTTACACACTCGTGTGCAAGGAGAGCACTCTATTTTGCATGATCCCTTGTGGCATATAAATCCCCAGATCTGACTCTATCTCATAAGTTAGAAGAGAAGATGCGTAATGTGTTTGCCTTATTTCTAGTTTTGCCTCTGCTCAGCTGTGAATGTAGGATATGTCCTGACCCCTATTTAACCCCAATCCATCCCGTGTCCTGCTGTGGTCTAGAGTTGAACTGCACACAGAGATGGAGAGACTTACCGTTTTGCAAGCCTGATGTTGTTTTTACAAGACCTGACTGAAAGAATACACTAGCATCAAAAGGCTTGTATTACCCCAGCCCAGAGTTCTTGGGAGTCTCTTCCGGCCCTCAGCATCTCCCATGGCACATCTATCTTTTTCTGAAAATAATGAATGAGATTGTTAAGACAGAGATGTTATACAGTGTTGCAACAGAAATGCATAAACCGATCAACTCCCCTTATAGCGCCACTTTGCAAAGCTCTCTGAGGAGGGTAACAGGCTCAGAGTTCTGCTGCATGAGATCTGTCTCCTTGTTTGTTCTGTCCTTTAGGGCACAAAAGTCACCACTAGCCACACAAGGAAATGGAAGTAATATTCAAAATTAAACTTTCTGTGGGACTTGCAGCAGCTGCACCACGCTGGTAATCCTTCCATGCACCTCAAGTTCTGTTCTGTCTCAAGAAAACAGAGTTAAAACCAAATCCATGAAAGCAAACATTTTCCCAATTTTGCTCTGTGTGTGTACTTGTGTTAATGAATCATTCATAAACTATGCAAAGCATTCAATATTCATAAGCAGGGATAGAAGATAAGAAAATCAAGTGAAGGAAGCATTCCCAAGCTCCACTCTTCTTGCAGGCTCATCCAACTTGTAAATTTCTGTTTGCTTCAGGTTGCCCTAGTCTTTAAAAAGCGGTCATCTCCCATATATGTTTTTTCTGCAGGTTTAATAAACACTGAAATGCTAACTTTAATATTTCAGTCATAATCATTCTTCTCAGCTCATTAAGTTTCAGATATTGGGTTCAGCTAAAAGGAATAAGGCAGTTCCTGTGTCTTAAAGGGACTTGGTTATTTGTGGGCTCAAAAGGACATTACTGTATTGGTTATATGCTGCTTATATTTTGAAGATTTTTCTCCCAATGGCATAGGCAAAAGACTAAAATTTTATGTGTTTATATATCATGTATCTTAATGGAAAATTAGATTCTTGGACAGCAGAAGAAAGCATCAGGGAGAAGTACTGGCTTGTTCCAAACATGCACAATTCAACTCATGTTTATAAATCTTTGCCAGTTAGTACAGATAAATAATTTTCAAAATGTAATTTGTTCAGAAATGGCTCACTTTGATTCCCAGTCACTCTTGATGTGTGAATAGTCATATGGCATAATTTTTGTTCTTGGATTCAGTGACTGATGCTTGCGCATGAAATATGCCTCCAACCAGGAGACCAGTGAATGACAAATATCAAATAACTCATTCTCAAAATGTATTCTTGAAACATTTACAATTTGCAAATATTTTCATAAATTCCCAGCAGGCACTGGGGTATTGGTTAATAATGAGTTGCAGTGCCTTCACAAACAGCCATGAATCTCATTCAGGACAGCAGAGTCATACAAGTTTTCTCATTATACTACCAGCTGTACCGCACAAATTCTAAAGGCAGGTCGATCATTGCTGGCAATAACATGGAAAACAATCTGGGTTAAATTATCAGATGCTGTTTCAACTTGCAGAGGTTGAGCTCGGTTCCCTGTACTTGGAAAATTAATTAGCAAAGGCAAAGTCAAACACTGCCCAATCAAGCCAAAAGCATTTCATACTCACAGGAGAAAAGGAAGTAAAAAGGCCCTTTTGAATTAAGCCTGCACAAACTGTGTATCAAGACCAGTAGGGGCTGAGTTTGCAAGTCTTTTTCTGCATATATCTCCATTTACATGGTGTTAGAAGCCCATCATTTTTCAGAGATATTTTTTATCCTGTAATAACACAGAATATGTATTTTGCTTTTTAGCCATCCTACATAGGTGGAATAAGTCCCTAATACATCCTCTTGCTGAGCAACATTAATATGGAAAATGCAGACACTTAGGAAATGAGAAAGTTTGAAAAGCAATAAAGAACATACGTTCAATGGAAATGGGGAAAAAAAAAAGAAAAAGAAAATTTTCACATACAGAAATTATTTAAAAAATATGAATGTGTTGTTATAAAAATATACATGCACCAAATTATACTCCCACATATATCCCACAAGAGATAGAGGAAGCAGGATGCTCCAAGTGTTCAGGTAGTGCTTCCAGAAATTCACCAGAGGCTGATAAAACAGCAGTGTTTATTTAATAACAGAAGCACTCAACCAACTGAGCTAGGCAAGGTAATTAGCACAGAAACATCTGCAGTCACAAGGGGGAAGGTAGATTCATGGGAGAATAAGATGCCTTGGCTGTAGTTCTCTCCATAGGAGCCTAGGAAGTGGCAAGAAAATAATCACGGCTTACAAATATAGAAAAAAAATGTGGCTAGGTCTTTATTAGTCAGTACCATTGAGTAATAAATAGTCTGAAGAACATCAAAAGTCATTTTCCTAAAGCAAGTGGAGCAGTGAGTGGACTAACATCACCATTCCAAATTTGGGACACTAAAGATAGGAAAGGGATGAAGAAAATATCCCACTCCACAAGCTGCTCTCGCTCAGCTCCCCTATACAAATGGAGCAGGAAAGAGGATATAATGCAGAGAGTGACTTCTAGGGAAATAAAATAGAGAATGTGAGTTGTCTGCACAGGTGGAGGTGAAAGCAGAGAAGCCCATAGAGTAGCTTATGCCTGCTGAGTTAGACGTCAGAGAGTGCCCTTGCTTTTTTACCCAGTACACTGTATAATTCTCCATTTGTTGAAGTGCCTTCATCAAGCTGGCTTTATGGGAGCACAGAAGTGCTCCAGGTTTTCCCCTGGGTGCATCACAACCAGCAAACACAACCCTTCTCCAGATCAATCTGTCTGAAAGTGGAGAAGTAAAAAATACACCAAGACGCCCAGCTATGTATGCACATATTCCAAGCCAGTTTTCTAAGGGGTTCATGAATTTTGTGTTTCACCCTATGGATGCTTCTGTTGCAATTATCTGAGATCCCTCTAATACCCATTAACTGTGATCTGCAAGTTTAAGAGGTGTCTTCCCTCTTGCAGGTTTTCCATGGTACCTGAGGAACTGATAGACCAGCGGCAGCTTTGGGACCAAATACATGGTTGCTGTAATATGACATGAGGCTTTTTAAATCAATGACACTCTAAGTGTCACACTAAGTACGGATGCAACCCCATAACCTCATTAATTGTCTGTTTCATCCAAGTGTATCTACTATACTGGGATGGAGGAATATGAAAACATAACGTGCCACTGCATGGACTGGTATTCTTCAGGTGCTGGTACAGCTGCAGCTCTCTTGACTTTGTAAAAGCAAGATGCTAAGAAAGGTTTGACACTGCAACAAGTTCAACTGTTCAGTAGGATACATCCCTTTGAGGGGGCACTCATTCTTGCCGCTCTGACCAAATAACTGTTTTCACCTCCAAGAAAGTCATTCTTTCCACTTGGTAAGGACACAGACATTAGTGAATAGCTGCTCATTAGCACAGCTCTGTATCCTGCCTTCCCTCCTGACACAGAGCTGACCTGCAGACAGCATGTTTCAAATTAAGCACCCAGATATACTCCAGCCAAGGGATCATATAGTTCCTTCCAACATGCAAGACTTAGATGGCCTCAAGATCCAGGATAGACCCATCCACTGGTACCATGGGGCCTGCAGAGAACCAGGTAGCAGGGTTACAAAGTAGTGCTTGTTTAGCTTCATATTTGGTGTTTATTTAAAAGAAGATAAATTTTTTTACAAGCAAAAGCAGGGAAAATGAAGAAAGAATCCATACTGCTGTGCAACGCATACCAGATAATGTAACGGCTACCCTTTCAAGTCATTCCCTTAAGCTGTCAAGTTAGGGATGTTACAATAGAATGGTATTAGTGCCTTCAAGAAGTAGCCTTCATTCCCAGTGGTGTGTGGAACTCTTTCATTTTGCATTAAAGAAAGTAAAAAGAGTGTAAAATATTTTTGTAACTGAAATCATCTTTTTTTGAGTTTCATTTACAAGTTATCATTTACCTTTACTCCATTGCACTGCTTGCAGCTTCCTCTTGTGGTTCAGCAAGGCAAGCAGGGATCATGGAGAGAACAGGAAATTATCATAGAAAATAAAGTATAAAAGCAGAAGGAAACAACACAAAGAAAGGAGATGTTCAGGCTTCAAACAAGCTTGTGCCCATGCCATGGGCATCACAGCCATACCAAAAGCCACAAGCTCTAAGTATCCTGCCGTACTCCCAGAAAGAATCTACTCCTTCATAGAGGACAGCACTTCCTAAACCAACTGGAAGCAAAGGCGCACTGATACAGGCTTGTGAACGGGCTGGAAACACAGCAGAGGTGCCCAGATACACTCATCACTTGCTGGACACTCCTGCTACCCCAAAAACCTACAGAGACCTGAATGCAACTTTCAGCTGAGGCCCTGAGTTTAACATCAGTCTGAAACCGATAATCTCACACTTTGACACCTCTAGTGCAGGCACGGTTAAAGCCACTAAAAAGATGTTGAAAGCAGTTCAGAAACTGTATGCATAACAAGAAGTGAATAGGTGCTACATACAACTTTTTTTATGAGGTGATACATCTGCATCAGGGAAAGGGCCCACCAATAAAGTGGAGAAGAGGTAGTTTAAACAGTTGCTGTTCATACTGTGGAGAAAGGGGTTAATTTTCCAACATTTTTGTCCTGCTGTCTTCTATCCAGGAAAAAATCTCTGAGATGTTCTTAAACACTGGATTTCTTAGAGATTAAAGGGAACACTAAGAGAAGGAATATTGATTGAAAAAATTTTGCTAAGGTCCATTGAGCAAAGCAGCACTAGGAAAAAATAGAAACAAAACCCCCCAGCTTTCTAGCTCCTCACTTAATAATTTTTTTATATATACTTAAAGAGAGAGGAATCCAGCAGTCCAAGATTAACCTGAATTCTAACTGTAAAATAGGTAAGAGGTTCTATTTTATTTTTCCCTAAAGGAAAAATGTGACTTGGTGACTCATAAAAAAACCAAAATCAACCAACATTCTGAATCTACTTTGATCTGAAGAATAGAGAAGTGCCACTGCAAACTTGAGCAAGGCGGATGTTATTTGGGGCACCATAATAAAAAAAGAGCTATTTTAATTAAATCATTGCATGGATCACTACATGTATCCATGCCTACAGCTCACCACCCAGAATTGCAATACGTGTCTGAATATACCAGCTCCAAAGAGTTATTCAGCAATTCTTCCTCACTTCTCTCTTCCATTTTAATTTCTGTGCTCTTAGTTTTACTTCAAGGGGCTTTCATTTTTTTCTGTATCATCATGTGCTTTTTGCTGCTTCAGAAGTTGTGAAAGGGCACTTGTATTTGCCATCGCCCTTGGCAGGCAGGAAGAACTGTACTGCTGGTGCATCTGAATTAGTTTGTTTTCTATGGTGGTTTCTCTTCTCTTCCTTTGCACACTCTCAGTATATTCTGTCTCTGTTGTTTTCAGAAAGTCCCTAGTAATGTGCCCTACACAACAGTGTTATACCTTGAGCACTCACACTCGCTGGGGAGAGTTGAGATGCGCCTCTTCCTCTGCGCAAGGTGCAGGAGCTGGGGCAGCATCAGGCTAGGCTGAGCTCCTTTTAGGTACACAAGGTGTCCAGTTCAAGCCATAGATATACTATCTACAACCACATAAACCTGCCTTTTCTTACATACCAACTACAAGATACTCTGCTTGATGCTTCCTGTGCTTCAGTAGCCTGTAGATCTTGGTAGCCCATAACATATATGTCATTGATCACTCACTTCCTAGCATGGAGCACAAATATATACCTGTATTTGACTGTCTGTTGTAGGCTGACTTGTTAGTATTTTAATAGGAAATATCAACATGGACCATTTGAATTCTGCACCTCAACAAGCATATACATGGACTTCTCTTCCAAGTGATTGAAATGCAGGTGTTTATTCCACCTTGCAGGTGTCAGCAGTGTCTTATAACTTGCTCTCAGACACCACAAGGCAATGGCATTCATTTTTTTCTTTCTTTGTTATTAATGAGATAGCATCCTCTCTGGGTATTGTGAGTGGCAGGAGGTAGAGACCTGCCAATCAAAATGTTAAAAGGACATTGTCAATGTCACACTTAATCCTCAGCTTTCCATCCTTTGAACACAGAAACAATGTTCAAATTACAGTCCTGCTATTCACAAGGTGAGAACACGAGGTCTGCCCCCTGCACACAGAAGCCTCGAAAAATTCAAGCTGCTGTTTTCATCTGAAAACATCAGAGCACAGAAAGTATTTAAAGTCTTCTCATGACAGTTTATTTTTGCAAAAATACCATCCTAAGCATCCCCAGCCCAAGAGCAGGCCACACCATTCTCCCAGTTAAATTAGTATTCAACTTTTCATCAACTACTTCAGTGGAAATTTTTGCTCATGGTATATGCTACTTTCTGAAGTTATAAATTTCTAGGGGAAGAGCTGGCTAATTCCCATCACTACACATGTCATTCCATATTCTTTGATGCTTCTTATGCTTTTTAGATTAACGGTTGTTTCCAGTACAGCCAGGTGTGTAGTAAGGCCATCCACATCCATTTTCACAGCTTCATAGGCTTGGACACATGTAGAGGACAATACTTATCCATAAAAACAGGGTCAAAAGCCATATTAAGTGTAGCGCTCTGGAAACATGGATGTTATGTAGCATACTCAGATTCTGGAGCAACCAACACACTCAAAGACTTAGATTTCCTCTGGGGACAGAGACTCATGATAGAGCCATGATATTACAAGGTACCTCGCTCCCTCAAGGGGTTACCATTGGAAAAAGGACAGAACAGATCACAGCAAATGAAACAGAGGCCAAAAGAGATGTGCATGGGTTCTCTAAAAAACAACAGTATATGATCACATGCAGGCTTTTACACAGTATGTTCAGAAACAGTACCCCCCTTTCCCTCTTGACAGCAATTGCTGTCATCACTGTAAGACTGTGGCAATAGGACTAGTGAGTCTCTGATGATTCCCAAGCAACCTGTCTGTTTAGATACAGCTCCCCAGAAGGAAAGCTTGGGACTCCTTGACTTAAGCACAGCTGAGGAGAGCAACATTTTCTGTGCAGTTTTTGTGCAGAAAGGTAGAAAACATACAGCTCAACCATTCTGTGCTCTGGCTCAGTGTATACGCCCTCCACTTTTTCAGGCTATGGTGAACAGTTGCTTCCATGTTGGCATTCAGGAAACAAAATTGTTCTTTTAATGAGGCCAGGCTTTGCAAAGTTGTGATGCTGCTGTGTTTTAAGTGTTCAGTTTACATCCCAGAGTGTGTTTTGCAGCCAGTTCTGCTACCTCCAGTAGCTTCCAACCCAGCTGCCAGCAGGCTCCACTTCTTTTTATGAGGACATGCAGAATTTCTCAAATAACAGCCCAAGTTATCATATGCTAGAGTGTAGCCATGAGTACAGAGATGGATGAGGTGACCTGTCAGGTAGCTGCTTTAGGATATGAAACATTATTAAAAGTAATGAAATTTTTCTTAGCATCTACATTGTTCAGTTTCTGTGAGTCTCAGGAAGATGTAATCATGACATTCTTCACATCTAAGTCAAGTCTTGTATGGCTCTTGAGAACAGATTGTGATTCCTAACACAAATGCAGTCTTTCCCATCCCGCTGCCGTACATCCAGGCCTGCACTGTTAATGTCCCCATGGGGCATGGGCAGGATCGTATCAGGATCACCCTTGTTTCTGTGGGATTTAATTTGTGAGCTTTTTCTTGAAGAGGCACAGCCTTTTTTAAATCTTTACTCTATTTTAGAGTTCCTTTTGAAATAGTGACTCAGCACATCACCACTCTGCAGGCATGAGTAAGTAAACCGTTCATCTCTGCTTTGGCTCTGGGAAGCTCATATGACTGTTCTTCCCCTTTTTTCCCTGACCCTCATCTTCCCCGAATGGGATTTTAGGCCATTCACTTTTCTCTTGCCAGCCAAAGGTGCTGCACAATGCAGTACTGTTTGCAGTCAAGCAGTATCTTCCCTCTACTAGATGAGTCTCCACCTAAGCATTTATGACTTTTTATCTTCAGCAAATCACAGGCATCACTGTAAGTGAAAACTGGGAAGAATTTTAACTAGTCATTTGGGCCGCAGCAAAGGATACAGGTCTTAAAAACAAGAATCTGACCAAACATGGAGGGATTTTAACTGCTTTTCATCCTCCTTTATGTCAGACCCCAGTTACATTTCCTTAAAAACAGAAAGGTGAACCAGAAAAATACAGCACCCTGACTTTCTGCAATGACCAGCAGAACAAGTGGCATTAGCAATTAAGTTAAAGTGATCTCTAGTTCAAGGACTCTCATTCCTCATGTAAATCATACCTCCTCCAGCAGAGAGACAGTGCTCCTCTGAAGTCTACTGTGTTGTTCTTATTACTGATATTAATATTGTAGTTACTGAGCTTTCACCTCACCTGTTCCTCTACAAGAAACTCTCCATTAAAGAAGAGGTATGTTAGAAGGATTGTACCATCAAAGCAAGCACCTCCTGCTTATTTCCTGACATACCTGCATTTTCAGGTAACAGAATCCTGATTGGTATTGCACAATTGTCCTTTCACTCACACTGTAAATAGGCACTAGAAGAATTCAGATGGGGTGCACCCAGCCAGAATGTTGTGTTATCTGGTGATCCCTGTTCTGCATGATCCAGAGAGCATTTCACAGAGGAAATGAAGCAGGAAACACAAAGGTTGGATAGGCTGGATATATCTGGGATGGAGAGAAACAGAATGTTCCCAGTTTCAAATAAACTGGAATGGAGCAGGTACATTCTGTATTATTCCTTCAATGAAGTCACTAGTGCTCTCTGCTGGGCTCTGAGAACCTAAGTGCAAAAATGTACAATCTTACCTCCCTTGCACCCTTGCCTGCCACCTTCCTATGAGTCTTCACAAAGACAGAAACAAAAAGCAGTACAGCAGCCCTGCAGGGCACAAAAAGCAGAAAGGAGTGTTTTGCTCCAGTACTGCAGCTTCTGTAAAACTCTTCTTCTCATGCTTGCTATTTCCATCACTGAGCACCTCGTGCTGTAGTGTATTCCTCCTCAGCTTAAGGGAAAAAGGACAAAGAATACTACTCAGTTCTCTCAAAGGTAAGAGACACAGAGAACAGGAAAACTTCCTTTAAAGTTAGACATCTACACATTAAATAAGGTAGATACTTACACACAATCCAGACATTCTCATTTCTTTTTCTGAAAAAAAATAAAAGAAAAAGAAAAAAAACACCAGAAGTATTTTTAGGGCACCATAGGTCTCTAAAAACTCAAAATTTTTAATGATTTTTCCAATTCTATCAAATGGTCTAATACAAGATTTTATCTTCTTCCTAGAAGTCCTGCCTCAATGTGTGGATATCTGATAGAAGATGTTTATCAGATGAGACAAAGGTCCTGAGAGGAGTAGAAACACGTTTCCTCCACTGATTTTCCAGGGGCACCACATAGCTTTCAAGTAGTCTGGGAATAAGCCAGGTCCTCCTCATTTTCACACCACCTCTAGCACAACCACAGAAACAAGCAGGATTTTACACTTCTTCTAGACTTTCTGGGGTTAATTCTTCATTGCTTGGAGACAGAGCTCATCTTTTACAGCAATACAAAATGACACAACCCCACATACACCGAGTCTGTGGTTTTGGGAGAAAGACAGTCTTTGTCCAATTTAAAAAGGTAGTAAGTTGAGCATAAAGAAAATCAAGGGTGAAAACACACAATATAGAATTTGAAGTGGAGATTGAAAAGACTGTGTTCCTGCCTATTTTATGCACTGAGAAAGAAAATGCAGAATGACTTTTTGCTTGCCTCTCGCGTTGATCAGAACATCATGAGTAACCACTGTGCACAAAGGTAAATTTCATTGTCTCCACTCTGACCACTCACTTGTAAAGCTATGGACTGTGAAAGAACCTTTCGATCCAGCAGCTAAAATGTGAGGTAGCTTATGGGCAATTCAGAATCTATTTAGACAATGAATATTCATGATATATCTGGCCAATTTTATATTCATGCTTAGATAATGCAGATTTATGCTCCTACACAACAATGATTTGTGAATATTTATAGGCAAACACCTGGACAATATTTGACATAGCTGTGAATATTCATGATTACATCTGAAAAAGAAAGACTGTACCTGAAGTTTGAACTATAGACATAAGAAGCTAATCCTCAGTATCTGTCATGCCTTAATAACAATATATAACAGCCAAAAATAGCATAAAGGAAATAAATAGATGTAGGGATCTGATCACTCAAAGGATCAGTAAAAAGCCTAGAAGCTTCTCTGGGCTCCTAAAAAATCTCATTGGATTTCTGACAGAAATTAGGTTTCTGGTGCAGCACTTTTTTTTCTATATGAAAAAAATATCTGTGCTTTTTTTGTTTGAGTTTATGAAGGTTTTGTTCATTATTTTTCCTAATTTTTTTTTCCAAACAAAAGGACTGAAATATTTGTCATAAAAAAACACACACACATATATGTGACTGGAAATATGTGCCCACAAGTGTGTGTCCATGTTTAAGGTGTCTTCATGTCAAGCCAGCCTGTGCCTTCAAGATTCTTGTTTAAGTCCCTGCAGTTCCAATTCAGATCTGCTATGGTTGGTCCTCATGGAGAGGTTCTCAAAGATAGTTGAAATGAGACTAGATCACTGCCTAAGGCATGTGTGAGTGCTGAAAATCTTGGCATAGCTTGAGACAGGAGAATCACAGGATAAAGATCATGGTTTGTGGCAAGGGGATTTGAAGGTAGAGATACAAATGGGGACTCCAGGAGATAAAAGGTGGTAGCAGAAGGGCTCAGGTCAGGGGAATGGCAACTGCTGGATTCAATGTGCTTATTCACATGAATGTCCTCTTAGGAAGAGAGAGTAAACTGACATTGGAGCTCTTCCTCAGGGAAGGAAGAGTCGATATAGCTGAGGATTTACCTCAGCAGGGGGAAGGCAGAGATTTTATCATCTAGCAGCTATATCAGTAACCAGTAACTCTGCCTCTGCTGACAAGCCTCTTGTGTAACTTCCCAGTCTTAATGTCAGCTTCTAAATATGAAATCAGACAACCTGAAGAACTAACCTTTGCAAGAGTTTGTTCTCACCTTATGTTGGACAAATAGTCTTTGTGAGATGTATTCTTATAGATGGTATCCCCATGGTGGGATGTGACTAGCCCTGAAGTTTAAAAATGAATGAGTGAAAAGCTCAGCCTTCCTTAGCTCCAAAATTAGTTACTTTCAACAGCAACTGGAAATGGAGCAGCCATTAGTGGTCTCCAGCACTGATGGGGCCGAGTCGCTCTGGAGGGGATAGCACAGCCCAGGAAGGGTGGGTCAACTGCACCAGATTTTACCCGGAGTATAAGATGCAAACTCTAGAGGATTAAACTGAAAACAAATCAAGTGAAATTTTATCATTTCAAAGCCTCTTGATTTTTTAAAGGCAATCTTATGATTACAGAGTGTTGGTCTCTCAGTGTCTGATTAATTAGTGGAAACAAGAGACAATTCAGTGTACACTACCTTGTCAGTCCTGTTTCTCTAGTTCTCGTCTCTGGTACTTTATGTCAAGAGAAATGGAAGAATTTCTGTATCAAACAAGTGTGTTTTTCTCAGTCTCTCAAAACCATCACCTGAAGCTTGAAAGGAAATTTAGTGTTCTTCCCCTAATCCCTAATTTCTGAATACCCATTGGATATGTTATTTGCCTATTTTCTTTCAGCAAAGTTTCTTCCCAAGCCCTTTTTAGTTTTTTTAAAGCAAAAAGTACAAACAACAGTAAAGAAAAGGTGGAAATATGGTGACATTTTGTCACCAATACTCCCATCCCTTCTTTGAATTCACGTGTAGATTTTTAATACCTCAGAGCTGGGACCAACCATCTCCATGCATCAATATAGTACCTTTACCTGCTGCAGTAAAGTTTTGTATAAGGACAGAAGTTATTCATTAATAAACTATTAATAAACAGTGGATACAATCTCTGACAGAGTTTAACTCTGGCAAATACACTATTTTTCACAGATGTCTCTTCCTGTTCTTCAAACCCCATTGCCTATCTATCCCATGGCAATTAATTCCATGGCTCTGTTATATACTGCAGAATAAAGGTATGTGCTTTTGTTGCTTCAATAATTGCTGCCTTTTATTTTTACTGTGTGCTTTCAGTGTTTCTTATCATAAAGCTTACAACAGGAATCCCCATGTTGCTTCTGTCAAGACATTTTCTTCAATAAAGTGCTTCACTTGACACCTTGCAAACACTGTTTTCTTGTGTTCACCCAGGGTCACGCCTTCAGTTAGATGTACAGTTGAGGTCTTAGTGGAAACCCTCTGTTGAGATGCTCCATTTGATTGCTGGGTGCAGCATGCTAATCCTCTGTGTGAAATACAACATCAGCAAGCAATGAACACTCCTATGCTTAAATGCTGAGAGTCCACATATGACAGCTCTGATTCATTTTGCTATTCTGTGCACCTGAAATGCAAAGAATTAGGAGCAACACTGCAATAATCACAGTATCTTTAAAAGCATGTGCTAGGGAGGAGAAGGATGAATTCTAACGCATGATCTTATCTTTCCAAGCCCACAACATACAAAACATGACAACATGAAAGCTTTCATGGATCTCTAGGGATTTCTGAGGACCAAAGAAAGAGTCAATAATTATTACCATCAACTTTCATAGGAAATCCTACAGAAATAACCGTCAGCCTGCTACATTATTCTGTTCACAGCAGCTGCCAGCTATCACAGTAGCAGCTATATTCACCTCCGGCAGATAAAAGCATGGAGAGACAGAACCACCTCTGCTCAAACAGGACATATCTTCCCTTCACAGCCTACAGTCCCTGCACCTGCTGCCTCCAAAAGAAGCATGAATTCCAACAAATACTTGACCAATAGCAAAAGAGACTATCAGCCACCTCCAGCTACTGAGCTCCTGCTTGGATCTGCACAATCACATTTTGTCTCAATTCCAACATGGCCCTGCTGGAATAGTAATGAGCATATCACCTGAAGCCGAAAAAACTTTAGAACATTTATCTTCCTATGACACCTGAAACAAAGCAGGCTCAAAGGCATGTATTAATGAATTTGTCCTCACTACAGATGGGCTGGAAATGTTTCAGTGCAATCAGCTTTTCAGTGGGAAACACTGACTTGTCAAAACCACTATTTATCTTGGGTCAGGCTTGAATCCAACAAAGTATTGGGCTGGAAATGTTTTTGAAGTTTAGAATTAATGTGTCTGAGAGGTGAAGAGGAGGAAGATGGAGAAGGCACAATTATCATCCTATTGACTTAAGAAGGCCAAGTCTATTCTGTGAGTAAACTATTGACTTCACGAGGCCAAGTCCATTCTGTAGGTAAACACCTTTGTCCCAGGACACTGATGGGGGTCATTAGGGTGGTGGTGGTATTAGAACATCATTAATAAACATAATTCAGCCTCCAGCTCTGCCAACACACTCTGCGAGCATTAAATTCATGCACACACCAGGAAGCAGATAAAGTACCACATTTACTCACAGACTGTTAATAAAAATGCCATTTAGGATTTAATTAACATACTTTTTTACAAAAATACCCCACAGCTACAGCAAAATCTGTTTTCCTACAGCCTTCCAGGGCCAAAGTCTGCAGTAGGTTGCACCCAGATACATCTGCAGGGTGACTCATTCAGGTCACGCCAATATTTATATCAGAGCAGACTCTACCCCCTTAAAGTTCATCAGATATCTGTTCCCTGCCATGCCTGGATTTTTATTTTTAGCTTGTCAGCAGCAGAGGAAAACAATAAAAGCCTCATATTGTTCCAGCCAGATGGTGATTATGTTTCCTCCCATCTAGCTTGCTGCCTGGAGAGCTGTGCTTTGGGGTGTACGTGTGTATCTTTATCCATGTCTCTTCTCCTCTTCCTCCTACCATGCTTCTGGGTGCCTCACATACTCTAATATGGAGAATTGGTTTTGAAAATCGGTTCTGGAGGCTGCAGGTACAATGGGGCCAAGCCTCTTCTTGGGGACAGGATCTGCTGGGAACTCAGGGGGACAACAACCAGATGTTTATTATTTTCAAGTTGTCTCTACTGAGATACCCAGCTGGGGTAGATCTCAGCTTCTTCAGCTGCATGATGTGCTCTGCCTGGAGAAGCAACAGGATTTCGGAGAGGGAGGAAAAGGAATGCTGAGAAGAGGAACCAAGATGCAGATTGATCATTATATCTGCATTGTCTGGGTGCTATCAGAGTATATTAACTCCTTCATTTATCACAGCATTATCATTAGAAATCTCAATTATTTCTGAATGCCACACAGGCAAAATGTTTAATTATCTACTTTGTTACATTAATCACTTCTAGGATACAAGAAGGAACTAGAGGCACCAGTGTGGGGTGACATTATTTTCTATAGAAACGTGTGGAGAATGAACGAAGCTGTAACAAGTGTCCCCAGACATTAATACAGCATTCTTATATTTTAAGCCTTTCCCAGGGAGCACATACCTGAGAACAATGTGAGCTGCCTGGAGAGCAACTGGAGAAAGCTCAGGGATTTCCTTGTCCCTCAAAGGGTGATGCTCCTCTGGCATGCCAGGAAATGAGTAGGCTGAGTAGTTAAGCAGTCCAGATATTACCATCAGGAACATTTTACAGCTATGTTCTCCCAGGCTTTTCATTAAACTTGACTGCAGCTGCAGGTGCCATTTTACTTTACATTATAAAATCAATTGAGCATGGGCCTGACAAGAGCAGGAGTCAGAAAGGCGGGGTTTTCTTTTTGCCTTGCAGTCTCTCAATATACTGAAAAAGCAGCAACCATGAGGAAGACTAACCAATATTCCTGCGTGCCCCAGAAAAGGCACAGCAAGAAGAACAGCATGTGGATGCCCCACCAGCTCCTGCAGAGTTAGAGCATCAAGATAGAGACAAGTTTGCTTCGGTGCTCTAATTATCACAACTCTTCCCCTGGTTTCCACCCAGAGGCAGTAGGCATTGCAAACAATACAAGTTTGTCTGTCTATTTATATTATACCTGTTTACTAAGAGTAAGATACAAAGTCACTTCTTTCCATGGAAGCACATGCGTCTGGATGGAGTGAGGTTATCACTTCACATAAATTACAGCCATTTAGTGACTTCAGATTATGACAGATTAGTTTACTGCAAGACTATCTGGCTAAGTTTGAGTGGACATTAGGCATTCATGGCTCAGAGAGGAACCCAGACAACATTCTTTCCAACACTTAAATGAGCATGCTCATTTTGGATCACCAGATCTTCCTAGTGGCCTAATTGCATGTATTCCCTGAAGTGCCCTGTCCAGGGATAACAGGTACCAAATATCTGTCTGCATCCCAATCCATCAAGTGCCCTCCTCTTTCACCTTCAGTTATGGTGGGCATCTGCACAAAGCACAGCAGTCACTGTGAAAAAGGGGCAAAGACATGGTGGCTACAGTGGCCAAGTTTTAGACCAAAATCTTGTGAGAAAACTCACTTCTAGTTCTCCTCATTCAGCCTAAGAGCTGCCTAACCACATCTATTCTTTGCTTGGGCCCTGTCCTTGCCAGGCATCTCCTCTGTTTTCATAGAGGAGAGAGGGAGCCAGAGTCCGCAGCCTGTTTCTGAGACACTTCTTCACAAAAGAGGTGTCCCAAGTGCCAGACTGCCCAGTGTGTTGATGCATTCATCCAATGAGATTTAATTAAAAAATTAATCTCCCTAAGGTGATGGCTAGTTAAGAACTTCCTTACTATTTTGATGTCCCAGTCACCCACATATATCTCTGAGGCATTTGTAAATGATTCACATTTATGTTGCACCCAAATTCCTTCCTGTTGCAAACAACCCTCTTTTTATCAAGATACAAAGGCCTAGCAAACCAGTGAAGTATTTCTGGATGGAAATGTTGTTTCTGGCTCAGGAAACTGCTGGGTACCTGAGAAGACATCATCTTCTGCAACATACTTCACTGCCGGTGTTCCTGGGTAACTGCTTTTACAAAGCCTTCAAGTCTGTAGGTCTGAGTAGGAAATTCATTTCAGAAGTGATCTTCTTAACTGTTTGTAGACAGGATAAGAGAGATGAGATGGTTTAGCTGCAGCCACACCAAAAAAAAAAAAAAAGAATCATCTACATCAATCATCTTTTCATAAGGATAAAGCAAAGCAAAATGGAGAAAGAATATGCATGGAGAAAATGGGTTAAATTTTGACTTCTCAGTAGTTTCTACATTTCTTTCTTTAAAGCACTTTCCCACACATAGCTTCAGAGCAAAGCCATCAAAAGCATCTGATTTCTGCAGCAGACGTATTTAATGGAGGGAGATGTTCTGGCTCACGATGTCCAATTAGTTCTAATATTAGGCCTGCCCATAAAACATACAGTCTCCTTTGTTTTCCACAACCACATCGATAAACATTATTGTACAGGGATATAAATATAACTCATTAGTTTGTTGACACTTAATGGCTTATCTATATATGTAGTGCCATCCTGCCATTATTGATGCTTTTTTAATGGCATAGTATCCCTAAGAAGTAATGTTTTACTTCTATTAATATAATTTGGTTTGGTTCTTAATAACTATGCCAGAGTGACTGTGGCACCATCCACAGACATAAATGAGTACATAATACATTTTTCAGCATATCATGCATAACACTCAGCATCCTCCACGACCAGAAAATCAGAAAGTTGTTCTAACTTCAGCTGCTCACTTAGGAGATGTAGAGTTCCCTAGATAAAGGTCCTGCCTCAAAACTTACCAGTTTCCTGGAATCCCCAGTGTGAAAATGGAGTGGCAGATTACCACTGTTCAGTGGTTTGGTGGTCTGCTCTACCACAGTCAGCAGTATGCTGGAAGTAGCTAAACGGCTGACAGGGTACAATTGTGGAGAGGATTTTCCCCCATGATCTGGAAACAGGTTAGGAGTTCAATATTTCTCCAAGGGTATCTTGATTACAACGTTTGGCCTTTGAAAAGTTTCTTTAATTTCTTCTTGACTCCGCTTTCCTGTTTGTCTCTTGATGAGTTCACATTTTGTTTTGAAAGATCTCTCAGCTAACAAATCTCTGTTTTGCCTTTTTTTGTGTTAATTTAGCCAAAGTAAAAAAAAAATTGGACAAGTAACATGTTTGGCCCCTGTCCTGTCACAAGACAGATATTGCAGGGGATCAGCTTTTAAGGACAAGACACCTTCTTGTCCTTAAGCAGCCTGACCCTTTGTTTTCTTGTCTCCAATTGTTCTTTGCCCGCTCAGTCAGAGGAAATTTAGAGATTGCTCCAAAGTTCTGAGAAAAACATACTTTCAAGTAAGTCCTCCATTAAATGCAGGAGCTAAAGGAACCTCCACATGGGTTTAAACTTCCAGGAGCAAATCTTTGCACCCAGCTTCAGGCAAGGAGCCAGATATGGCCATGCAGGAGCTCTGGTGGGAGAGAGTGGACAGCAGAGCCACAAAGCCCACCTTTTGCATTCGCTTGAGGACAAGTTTCTGTACATCCAACAGGAAGACAAATTGAAAAGCTGAGAGAAACAGACAATCTCCTCCACAATAACACTTCAAATTACAGGAACACAGATTAAATGCAATTGCCTGCTAACCATTAGCTATTTAATTTTATACTCTGGGCATTGTACAGTTCAGGCTTCTTTTTTTTTTTTTTTTTTTTTTCCCATGGGAAATACAGACACCAAAAAAAGGAGAAAGTACATTTTTGTGTACATGGGACTGATCAGAGAAGGCTCCAGGCAGCCTCTTCTCCCAGCACCTGTCCCTGGCCAAGAAGTGCTGAGAAAGAGCCAAGCAGCAGTCACCAGACAGTGCGTGTGCATGCTGCAGGGCTAAAGGCCTAATCACAAAGCTGACACTTTACAATGTCTCCCTGATAGGAAAGGCTACCTCATAGCGACTTTTAAACCCACCAGCTGCAATGTCTCTTCCAAATCTAACATGTTACTGCAATTACTGCACTAGTGATTACATGGTGTTCTCCAATAATTCTCTCACAGCAGCTCTGTAACCGAGTATGTTTGCATAGTATTTATGCTCAGTAGCTGAAAAAGATGTTGTCTACTCATTTAGGTCTACCATTTTTCTGTGCAATGCAGGAGACAGATGACAAAATAGCTTTTATTTTTAAAGAAAGCTTCTTTTTAATAGAAACATCATAGCTTTGTATGCCACATCTTGTTTCTTTTAAACTGCGTGAAAGATAATAGTGTGCTTGTACTACCAGTTGAAAGAATTGTTCTTCAGCTCAAGATTTAGAAATCTATGGCATTACAGGTCCCTGTTTTATGACCTGTTACTCTGTAAGGCAGTGTGGGATGACATTAAATAAATTCCTTTCTTTAGCCAAAAGCCAGATATCCAAGCTGATGTCAAGTAAATGCTACAAGATTAAAATTGCCAAAAAGCAAAGCTGATTTTTTCAAAAGAAGTGGTTCTTCCTGTAGCAAAGCATGTTCACAGTGGTGACAGCCTGTACACAACTGCAGGTTCAGTGGAGTCAGGAGTGTATCAGGAGACCTTGAAACAAACAGCTCCTCCCCTTCAGGCAGGACAGAGGTCCTAACCATGGGAAAACCAGATGCTTGCCTCCTCTGCTTTACCTCTTTACCTCTTCAGATCCTTCTATAAACATTAAGCAGGGAAATGAAACAGCAAAGCAATAAAACAAAATTACAGTTGTTTCAGGTGGTACAGCTCTTAAACAACTGAGGGGTTAACAGCAGATTTGGCCTTGTGTGTTTTTTATCTTATGAATGAAATAACGAATGGCTTTGTAACACTCAAAGAATTGTTTGCATCCTTGCTCAAATCAGAAGACTTAGGATATCCTTTTCCTTCAGCTGCCATTGCAGCCATCTGATTGGCACATCACATCATTTATTTACTTTACTGATAGATCCTAATTGGGCATAATTGCTGAAGCATCTTAAATAATTCTAAATACAGGAATTGATTTGGGGATTAAATGGAATATGATAATTGTGTAATTGAACAAAGTAGCTCGAGTCCTCGCCGAGCTAAGTGGATTTCATGATTGTGGCTGATTGCATCAGAATATAAATCAGCCGATTTGCATAGCTGACATCAGCTCCACCCCCCCCCCTCCTTCTTTCTAGAGCTGGCTTTAAGTAGGTCGCATCCAGCAGAGCAGAGAGAGAAGGAGCAGAGATCTTAGAGAGAAGTCCCTTAGATTTAGTGCTAGATGATAGAGTGTTCTGTTCCTCTGTGGTGTGGGTGCTTTTGCCAAGCCCTACCTGGGCCTGGAGGAATTTATGATCACTGAGCTCACTGAGGCTGGAGTAGGGCTCTTCAGAGGATTAGCTCTGTGGCCATATGCCAGTCTAATTAAGAAGACTGTAATGTGTGCAGTCCTTACCAGTAGCTCTATGTGAACTACCAGTGCTGTGGATTTTTTAAATTCAGGAAAAACGCATGTAGTTCTAGGATAGCAACTTTACATATTGTCAACATCATTATTTACATTCTATAAATAATGTGTGCGTATTAATATTAGTTCTATTTGGAAGAGCAATGTTTCCCAGCTTCTTTCTTTTCTATTTTGTCTTTGTCTATGTGTGTGTAATTAAGGCTACGGCTATTGGTTCACTACCTCTTCATGGCAGTTTATATCTATAGCATTCCACATAAATGTTTATAACTACATTACTGTATGACTGCATTTACTGTTAATCATTTGCTAACATTATAAAATCAGGTATACCAGTTGTGTACCTGTATGAGAAAGTCAGCACTATAAGTTGTTTCAGATATGAAGAATGGCACTAAATTCCTTTAACTTTATTAATCATGCGCATGCATATCACTCTGTGCTCGATGAAGCAAGATGACATTTAGAGGAAGGTGAAAGTTTCTTCTGTTGGATCAATCGGTATGAAGGGAAAACTGTCCTCCTTTTCCCCATAAGCTGTCATATTGATTGCTTCAGTGCAATGAAGATGTTAATAAAAAGAAAAGAAAAGAAGTCTGAGGCTCTGAAGTACTCCTGGCTTTTTCAATGAAACATTTCTACTCTTTGTGTTCATACATGACTGCAGTCCTGCCCCTGCCAAAGCTGCATAAGCATAAAGAGAACACTCTCCTGAGACCATCAGACCTGGTTTCAGATTATAGGAAGTATCTGTTGTCCTCCACTGTCAGGTCTTTCTCTCCATTGGGCAAAATATTAAGTCCCTATGCTGATCCCTGGCGTATGAACCCCCCAAATCAGCAGAAGTGTAATAATATACTCCTGCAAAACTACTAGATTATAAAATCTCAGCCAAGCCAAAAAGAAGAACATGGGTTTGTGCACAAATCAGGGGGAAAAAAACACTAAACTTATCTTGGTGCAGTTAATAGTTATGACAATTTTTTAGGCTACCCTGTAACTTGATCTATAAAATAAGATTTTGAAAAAGAAGAGGAAATGATGGCTAATTGGAGATCTCGTGGTATGTTGAGCTAGAAAGAGGACTGATGTCAGGAGGAATGTTCACCATGTTTACCTTTAGCATAGGCAACCTACCTGTAATTAGTGCACAAGCTAAAAATGAGCTCCATGGTAAATGCACAAAAATCAAGCTTGAGTAGCTCAGGCTTCACGTCGCACCTTCAAAACCTATTTATCCAAAGCAGGGATTGCTGTCAGCAGTAATTTATACTTAGTGAAGGCACTAGTCATTTACTTTCAGCCACTACTAAGCTTAGACACCATGCTGAAATCTGGGGAATGTTTCATCCATTTAAGCATGCTACCTGTCAACATTTCCTAACACCTTTGAACATGTCTGTACATATGCATGCAATAGCATGTAATGTTTCTATCGCAAATTTTTATTCACTTGCTGAATTTCACAACTAATCTTCTAGAATGAAGGTCTTTCAAAAGCAGTTTTTTGGAGTACTTGTTTTGATGGATAAAACTTATTTTAACTCTCTCAGTTCAAAATTGTGTCAAGGTCAGTATATTCAGTGAAGAAATCAACCATCAATTTTAGGTTTAATTAAGATGGGGAACTGGAGGAGGAGACAGAAGGGTAAATAAATGCAAACCCATGGATTTGTTGTCATATTTTCTGTGGTGCCTACTGTTATCCACCAAACATGATTAACTGAACATCTGATGCATCATGAGACACTGCAGAGCAGTTAGTATCACCTGTTTCATACTTTCAGCTCATAATAGTGTCAGTGCTCACGCAAGAGGATAGAAAAACAAGGTTTGAGGGTGTCCTGATTTCAGCTATGACAGAGTCAATTTTCTCCCTTGTAGCTGATACAGTGCTGTGTTTTGGATTTACTTTTAGAATAATGTTGACAGCACACTGATGTTTTTAGTTGTTGCTAAATAATGCTTATACTAAGTCACAGACTTCTAATCTTCTCGTGGTCTGCCAGCAAGGAGGTGCACAAAAAGCTGTGAGGGAGCATTGCCAGGACAGCTGACCCAAGCTGGCCAAAGGGCTAACCCATACCATATAATGTCATGCTTAGTATATAAATTTGGGGAGCTGGCTAGGGGCAGGATCACTCCTCAGGGACAGGCTGAGCATTGGTTAGTAGGTGGTAAGCAATTTATGTAAATGAGGTGAATAATCATTCATGGCATTGACTTCTTGCTTGATGGCTTTTATATCATTCAAGTATGTTTTACCCTAAGGAGTATGTGGAGTCCACTGAACCCAGAATGGATGTCTCCCCTTTCCCACTCTAAGCTCCAGCAGGATCAAGAACTTATAATACTCAGATTGCCACTAAAGTAGCCACTGGTGGGAACATCCTCATTCTGAATCCATTATGTTCTTGTTACAATTCCTCTAATTCTCAGGCTGAGAAGAGCACCTAATGAGAAGAGATGGAGACTTGAGATTTTGTAACGATTCATTTTCTTAACAAAGACAGCAACAAAAACTGAAAATGACATAGCCTTAATCTCTTCCTCTGACAACTTTAAGACTGTAATGAGAACAGACAGCTGCAGAAAATGTTTTCATTTGCTTCTGAAGCCTTCTGTCCCTGCTATGGAGCACTGGTATCAGGGAAGAAGAAAGACAACATTACTGCCAAAACCACCATTTGCTTAGGCTTTTCATGAAGAGCACCACTGGAGCTTCTTCATCATGCATAGCCTCCAGCAGAAGTTTAGTAATCAGATAGTAAAGCTAGAGGCCCTGCCTTGGAGGTTCCCCAATCCTTGCATGTCAGCTGATCCACAAATATTTTTCTGCCAAGAGCACTGGCTAGGTCAGGGAAAAATATGGAGTCAAAAGAAGCTGCATCAACCTAGCTATAGTCTAGTATTGTTTGCATTTTTGTGGCCTGTGAACATGAAATTATCAGCAGAAGAGGCCCACAAAGAACACACTATAGCGCATAAGTTAATTGTCTGCAGCAGATGGTGTTGGACAGGATAATAAAAGCCAAAGATGCTAAAATATTAGGTATAACATTTGGCGGATAGGAAGGTTTTGTGAGTAAAGGAGTGTGCAAATTAACAGCTTGATTTGAAAGCATTCTTAGTCCTGGAAAAGAATGGAGGGTTCGGGAGAAAATATTCAGTCTGGGAGGAGAAGATTGAAATGATAGACTGAGATAGAACATGTACAGAGGGGCTAAGGGTAACAAAGAGTTTGTCTGGGACTTATGAGGGAGCAGTTTTGCACCAAGCTTTTTTTGTGTGTGTGTGTATCTTCAGGATAAGATCACTTATACAACAGCATGAGCAAAGGAGACTCTTTGTGTATATACACAGGTGAATACTCATATATATTTAAATATATGCACATGCACACTATGTAATAATTGAATACATGTTGTGAAAACTTCTTACATGGAAAGTGGACATTTTTGCAACCTATCCAAGACAGCAAACAACAGGTCAAGCCCAAGTGAGCACAAGGAAATAATGAGGTAATACTGGTCAGTATGAGACCTTCGCAAATCTAGCAGCCTAACCTTTCTGTAGGCTGCAAAAACAGGAGCTATAATGCGAGCTCTATTAGAAGATAATGAGCTATTTATGCTTGTTTACATGACTCATCCCAAAACACCAAGAATAACATTGAAAAGGGACTTGCTGAGTGCATTAACCAGAAACAGAAGAAGAGACTGTCTTTGAGGGCTGATGAGAGACATGATGCAGATTCTCAGCTTGAAAGAGGAGTCAAGCTTATGTTCAATGCAAGCGGGAAGAGGGGTACCATTGCTGCCCCATCATTCTCTGGTAATTTCCAGTGTCTGGATCCCATTCTTTTCTCTTGTTTCACACTCCAAGTGAAACATTTCTCAGGTTTTATCTTTGCTGTTGCTACTCTTGAGGGTTGGTGAGCAAGATTTCTTGCAGTTCTGAGGTTTCTAGTTATTGCACATTTTCCCAGCTCACATTCCGTGTTTCAGTCCCCACATATACATGATGCCATGTAGGATGAAGTCATAGTGGGACAATAAAAACCAGTGCATTCCCTCAAACCTGAAGTTGCTGGGCAGGATATGTCTCCCAGCATGCATGAGAATCTAATCCAAGTCAGCTCCCAAAACACTGAAGAGGGTTTCTCTGTCCCACCCAATTTCCTCCACAAATACATCCACACTGTCCAGACTGCTGCATCATTTCTTAGTAGTAACTGCTGACTCACATGGTTTTTGGGGGAAAGCCATGTGAATTTGGGTTTCACTTTGAATTTTGGGATCTTTTCATGGGAACTGTCAGGACAAGGATTCTTTTCATCTGAAATCTCCTCCCAAATAATCTAAATAGGCTTCTTATTTACCAGAGGACTTCTTGAGATTCACTGTTCTTTGAAGAGAGCCACCACTGAAAGAAAATTATTCTGCCTAGATTTTTCAGTCTGCCATGGAGCAGAATTCACCGTGAAACTTTTAATCATTACAATTTTGAATTACTCTCATTGTAATAAAATTACTTAATATTTCCAGCATAAGCCAGATCAGCTTTAATTCCCAGTCCTTGACTTTTTTGTTTTCTGGACTGAACACTGAAGTGAAGATAGACCAGAACACAGGTGTGCATCTACTTGAGCCACCTTTGTGGTCAAGATGGAAAATAGGGTCTCCTTCAGTGTGCTTCAGCTCAGCTCAGAGACAGATACCTGTGTGGACATCTGAACTGCAGAGACTGAAAATTAAATGAATGCCATGTTCAGCTTGCGTGAGCCAAACTTTAACCTTCTCTCTTGAAAAATGAAGAAACCAGGACACCCAGAGGGTCTGTTTTCTCCAATCACCACCTCATTTCTTCTTAGAACCCTTTCCCAACTTTTTTCTCTGTGTTATCAGAATACCTTTCTTACAAAACTCATTGATAATGGAATGTTTTTATGAAATCTGGTTCTTTTTCTTCTGGGTAATATAGATATCTCACTAAGAGTTAGTTTTTAAAATTAAGGCAAAAAAACCCATATTGCTGTAGCAAAGGCAATTGCAGTGAGAGGTCTCAGCATGGCTGAAGAAATAACTTGGAAGTCAACAAGGAACCTAAGCGAGACTCCATGTGCTCAGGGAAACTCATTGCTGTATTGAACATGACGTATTCTGCATGAACAGGTTTTTATTCCATTTAAAACCCCAAGCAATAAGTGCTGTTAAGATTAGAAAAGTGTTTGAGGTATCTAGAATTCCTTGCTGGCTTTTTGAAACAAGGAAGCTAGGATCACATCTCCATAAAACATCCATAATGGGAAAAGCATGGTTGGGATAACAATTTCCTTGCAATTTACCCTTCTCTGCTTCTTTCTGCAAGGTGGTTTGTGTGCAAATGAAAAACGCAAGGCGGTGAAGATCAAAGGAAAACAATCAGACTATAAGCATCTAGTTTTGCAGAGATAACAAAATTATTCTTTCATTTTAAAAAATTAAATCACACTACCAAAAAAACCAGCATGATTATCTCCCATGGGCTCCTATCTGCTACACTGGGAGAGCGCAAGTTCACTCTCCCTGTACTGGCCTCTGCAGCAGGGGTGAAGGATGGAGCACCAGCCATCTGGAGTGCTCCCCTGGGATCTATCTTGTATCAGGTAATTGCAAGATGTAGCAGCTTTCCTTTTCAGAGCACTTTACAAATATTCATTAATTAGCTCACACCACTCCCCCTTTAGGGACAGAATTCATGCAGTTCCACATGTACAGAGGGGAGGAGTGATTGTAGATTAGATAGCTTTCTCAAGACCTCCTGAGGAGTCAGTAACAGGGCACGTTTTTGCTCCTTTTTAAAAAGTGCCTTCAGCCCTATGTGTTATTATCCCCACTCTACAATAAAGGTAATAGGCAGGTTTTGCTCTGCTGCATCTACAGTACAGAAGATGTTGCTGTAATCCCAACTCTGATGGCACTACTAACAGAGAAATGGCAACAAAACTGTGTGTGCGGTAGTATACATACTTTTATTTAACAGAGCAGAAATAGTGCCACTTGCTTCACAGAAAAGTAAGAGAAGAGCCTTGAGTCCTGGAGGCATCTATCAATATCTACTATAGTGTTGCTTCCACTAGCAGCACCAGAGGCTGGATTTACCAACAAGTGGCTGGAGGATTTGGTGAGTGTATCAGAGCAAGAGCTCTCTAAAATGCCCTAGTTGGCAGAATGAATCTCCATCTTGTTTATATTCTACTTAGCAATAACAGAGCAGTGTCACACACCGGCGAATGTGTCTCTGGGGAGCGAGCAGGACCTGCAGGGACCTGGGAAGAGGTGAATTTTAATGAAGAGCTTGAAAAGAAAGCCTGTTGGCCTGAAGTCTTTGGAGGTAATATAATGGCTGGAGGACAGAGTGTTAGGGAAGGTAACTCACGCTTACTGATGGTCTATGTGTATTACACTTTTACATCTGCATTAAAATGCAGCTGCCTCAGCCAGTTTGACATACAAACAGCATATGTACGGGCATATTTTCAGTGGAAGAACTAAGGATAACAATTTTGTTGGAAAATCATAGGTAAAATTTTAAGTAAGAAGAGGATATGATTAATTAGCTCGCAGCTTGAAAATAACCTGAGTTACGTGCAATACTAATGAAAATTGAAATTTGGTACTCGGCCAATCACAGCTTCATTTTTCTATTGCACCTGTTGGATGACAGCACCAGTGCCAGAGCAGCCTCTGATCATCTCCTCAGGCATCTTTCCTTCCCTGAGATGACGTCATCCTTGCAACCAGCCATCAACTCCACAGCCTCCCTTGGAGGGCCTTTATTCATGACCTCACCTTGCACCTCCTTTGGTTAGTAGCACTAGTGGGATCACCGCTCTGATAATAATGCAACAAGCAGATCAGGTGTAATCCTGATGGTACCTCAGGAGTGCTCCACTTTGAGGCAGGAGCACAAACACAGGCATGAGATCCAACACCAGTAGGAAAGAGGTCCCAAAAGCCTCTTCTCCCTTCCTCTCACTCCTCCAAGAGAAGCACCATGCCCACTGCTCTCTTGTTCCCAAGATTATCTTTAAAAATGTTGCTGTCACAAGTCTTGTGCTGCATCTTTATCACTACTATTACAGCCAGGTATTTCTTCTTTAATGGCACCTTTGGTTTTAATTGAAGTGTTACCGCTAATTTGAGGACTAAAATAAGCTCCAATATCAACATAATATTTCCAAAGCTGTGCTCATCCTCTTGACTGAACACCCCACACACCTTGTCGTGGATCACAAGTGATGAGATTGTACCTTAAAGAGAAGAAAAGATATTTCAGTGTCACATGAGACAGTACTGGCTGATGAGCTGTCCCTGAAACAATCAGGCAAAATGACTGAGATATAATTTACAGAAATGTAATAGGCTCACAATTCTCAAAGTATTTTAAACTTACGCAGTACAAATCACCAGTAATAACTAGCAGAAGGCTTGTCAACTGAACTATCCATTGGTTTAAATTGATTGAATTTTTCAATAACAGTAAATCTATCCCTGCCATCCAGATACCCATTTTGTTGCACTAGCACTATTATGAAGGGAAAATCAGAATTTCTTCAAGAACAGTTGCAATCCAGTAAATATCACAGATAGTCTTTAGATGTAAATAATGTGTGTCTGTGCGTATGTTGATTTTTTTTTCACTTATATTCATTAGTTTTTAAGTCCATTTAAAATCTCTCCCCACACGCCAAATTTTACTGAGGCACCTGCATAGGCTGTTCCTGAAGAACTGCCCTGAAAGAATGGTCAGGCTCATGCAATTGTTGCATTTGCAAACTGATATGGCAGTTTATGCCATTCCAATAATGAAAGATTAAATCATGCATACACAGTCCAAGACTGCCCTTGTGATATTAAGAAGAAAACCTCACACTCAGATATTTTCCCTATATCTTGAATGACAAGGTCAGATAACAACATCATAGTCTGAAATATCAATGTCACCACAGATAACTCCAAACTTGCTCTGCGAACGTGCTATACACACAAGAACATAACAGGCAACTTCTTAAACAATAAAGAGCAATGATCTGCAGATGAACTACATTCTCATAATCTGCTAAAATCCCTTGGAGAATGGGAAGGCAGAGTCGATGTGTGCTGGGGTGGCTGGATGGTTGGAACAGCCTAAGCATCCCCTTCAACACAGGAGTCTGCTTCCCTGTACCCCTGCACCACAGTCATGCCCTTGGTATTGAAACCATTGCAACAGTTAGTAAATCAAAATTGCTGTATTCAAGTTAATGCTTTGGAGCTTGTGGATCTTGGCTTGATAGCTCTAAACATGAACATGCCTTGACTGGCAGGCCCCACAATTTAGAAGTTGATATAATTTTAAGAGAATATTTTATATTTCATTTTACCTTTTCAATTCAATTCTGTTTTCACTTCAGCTTACAAGTGTTTTTACTTAATTTAATAACAAGGATACTAAGCAGTCACTTGATGTTCTCCGCATTCAGGTCTTCCTCTTCAGAGGAAGTTGGTATTCTCACGCCTGTTTCGAAAATACTTCTCTCAGTCATACATACAGTCAGACTGCCTCCACAAAACCATAGTTATTTGAAAGGATAACATCAAATAAATACAAACACGTTGACACAGATTGCAGTGTTAGTGACTGAGGGAAATGGTTTATTTCCAGGCATAAAGCGTCTCAGTAAGGCTTGTGCTAAAGCACAGATAACTAGGGAGCTCACTTTGTGTCATTTTAGCCTTGCACAGTTCACGCCCTCAATAAAATAATTCCTGGTTTACACCTATATAAGCTATAGTGGAATCAAGTCTAAGATGCTTGAATTGATGTTTACTGGCAAATCTTTGAAGCGTAAATCACTTGTACTCGTTTCTTTAGCCTTGACACCACACTCAGATTTTCTGCAATTAACTGCAAATGTTTGCACACAAAGCTGCCACCATAATACAAGCTTTTGAAAAGGCATAGTCAGTGTTTAACCTTGAAGTGTGCCACTTTTGAAAATGTATAGGTGCTATTACTAGGTGGAAAAAGCCAGCTTTCTCAAAATATCAGGTTTAATAACCACTCCTTGTAATACAATTTTTTTGCTCAGTGCAAAAGGAGAGGAGTCAGACTGACTACAGTGAGGGCCAAGAGCAGGTTTCTTAACTGGCATAAATCAAATTATCACTCTTGAGTTTGGTTTGCAGATGAGCTAATTTGCATCAGAGATGTCCTTTTTTTTTTTCTTTTTTTCCCTTCCATGCTGTAAATAAGTAGAACTTGCTGCCTTTGCAACGCAAATACAACCTTCCTGAAGCTCCTGGGTTAAAAAGTATAAGTGCATAACTTGCAGTTAAGACTTGGAATGAGATCTCCTATTCCTTTTTGCTTTGTTTAATGCCCTTTTGCACAGGACATTAGTAGCCTATCCTGCAAAAGCACCATGACCACAATGTTGAAAAAAAATCTTTGAGGGTGCCAGTCTGAAGGACTGAAAAATCAGAATTCAAATACCCAAGGATCACAGTTGTAAAAACAATGAGACTTATGAGTCAATGCTCATCTCTTTTTGTCTCCCTTATGAACTGTGAGTATTAGTACATGGCTGTATCAGACTTTCAAGTTTACTGTTACATCCTGAGAATTTCAACCCTTAATTTTTCTTTTATTTTACTTTTAAGGAGAGCAAAGGCTCTCATGTAATGGCTTGTCTCCAGGATCTGTGGCTTGGAGAGGCACCTTGCTGATCACAAGACTCCCAATAAGTTCACCAGTGATATAAAAAATAATCCATGTAGCAATCCAGCTCCTGGAAAATTATCATTAATTAATTAGACAGCAGGTGGTGAGATCCAAGGGTTCTATTTGTATTAATTCAAACTGGAAATTATAAATAAAAATGAAGGGTCAAACTAACTACAAATCCAGAAGAGGGATTTTTATTAATCCTTTCAGTTCAGAGCCACAGAAGATTAATGAGTTCTGCTCAAGCTGAGATAGGCATTCTATATAGAACTTTCCAAAAATGTGCATTTCAGAGCTAGGCTGGGGAGAAACAGCTAACAGAAAAAAGGGAAAATCTCAACTCAAACTTAAAGTAAAATTTAAAATATGAGCACCTGTATTTCTATATATATATACTATATATATACACAATGATCATCATTAAAATCATAGAAAAAAGATTCTCCTCCCCATGATTCAGCATAATTTTGGGTTATGCATGTGTGGAGGAAGCACTTGAGAAGTTTAGCCCAAAGTTCACCCATAGCCTCCTCCTTTTTCTCTGATTTCTTGACCTCAGGCAGTTTTATCATGCCTTTTTCAAAAGGTGCAATTTATCTGCATATAAGGGTTACCTGAGAATTTATTTCAAGCACTAGTATTTTAAAGGAGTAGAATTGAACTGAAGTACAAGTATGTATGATACAGAGCAGCTTACTGTAATTTGTAAAGCAAACTGTTCTTTGCACACAGTTTACCAACTTCATCTAATCTAGAATACACTTGTTCAAGACTCAGAATCAGTGTAGTATGAACTGCTGGAACTTCATCTATGCTAAGAGTTCCAAAAACTGATGGATTGAACCCAACACACGGTGGTACTATGGCACATAGAGAACCTCAGCTAGATGTATAGAAAGCCATGACTTCTTAAGGTGACCTCACCATATCAGTCAAGAAAACACAGTAAGATAAATGAGAGAAAGAGAGAAGGGAAAAGGAAGGGGAAGGGGTCACCACATCTCTACACCATGGGATGTCTGGTCATCAGTGCAGTTTAACGAGGCTCTTCTTTATATAACACTAACATTCACATCTGCAAGAACAAGTATCTAAATCAAGCCTCCAGCACAGTATGGTTTTGACAAATACTCATCAAGTCCCACACAGAGAATAAAGAAGTGGAAACAAGAAAACCCTTGCCACATTCAGCCACACTTACAAAATTTTCTGTCTTTCCTATTGGCTTTCGGTTTTTTCCCTTTTTACTGCCATGGCAAAGTAGATGCAGCAAATTCTGTTCTTTACTGGCAGAAGAGTTTTCACCCAGCCAAACACCTGCCTTGAGAACCTTGAAGAGGAGCCCATGTTCCTGACTGACACTAGTCTTCTGCTGAATGCAAAGATTGTAAATAGATGTTGGCAAAATAGGTGTCTCTTCTCCACCTACTGATGATGACAACATTCTTCTGCTCTCAAACACTCCTTGAACTCAGGTGTCTAAGGTCCATGCTGTGCAACTGAAATGTTCCAAATCTTGTGACGGACCATATGCAGTCCTGTATTCCAACATGGAAATCCTATTTTCAGCCACTTTGTTTTCACATTTAGGAAACTGCACACATGCACTCAGGCACACACACTTGCAAAGAATGTTCTTGTGGTTTCAAATTCAGCAAAAGCCTGCAAAGGACAGAAATATTAGAATTGAAGATGCATATGCAATGGTCTTGTGCAATTATAATGTAGTCCCTAGCTGGCTAATTTAATTTGATATTTTCATCTCCCTGTGGAATTTTTACAAAGTCCCCTATGCTCCCTCTATCTTACTTTTTATCCTAGAGTCCTGTCTCTATTTTTTTTTAATTGGTAATATTTGTAGAGAACAATAGCAGTGATTGCAAGCACAAAAAGGTGTTGAATATTGCACAAGCAACTAAAAGTAGTTTTTATTCATGTGGCTATTTTCTGGCTCCCTGATATTTTATCTGGGAGTCTAGTTGGCAGAAGCACACAAAAAGCAGCTGCAGACAACAGGGGTGCCACTCTGTGAACAGAGCTTGCCTCATATCACAAGGTGTTCTTGGTATTCACATGCAGGAATCCAAAACTAACAGCCCCTTTAAACTTTTTTATTCTCTCAGCTCACTTGCTCTAAAGAGTGGAAAACAGCACCTTAGTTCAATTCACCACACCATACGAAGACAAATTAAAGGGGGAAGTGTTCAGAGACATCAGTGGCAAGCACTGCAAAGAAAAACAAGTGGAAATGATTCATGCTATCCTCAGAGCAGAGTTTGATTAGCTCCCAGTAATAAGGAAAGGGGATGTGTCTTCGTCAGTGATGGTAAAACAAAATATTGAGCAGATGCTCATTAAATGGACACTGTGTATCCTGAGCCCTGAAAGGATACATAAAACATATGAGATGATGTAATTATCAGAGCACAGGTGCACAAACCACTAAAGGAAGCTGCCTGGACAGTTTTAATTCAGGCCTTGATTGCATTTTGAATGCCTGGTTTTGTGGCCCTGTTAATATTCTCCAGCCATAGGTGTGATTGTATGTAGGCACATGTGTGCAAGTGCAGCTTTTATCTACAAATGTAGTGGCAATGCTGTCTTCATAAAGTTCCTAATGATAGGTGAAAGATGAAACAATTTCATAGCATCTACATCCAAATGGGGTAATTATGATTATTTATCAAATAAAATAAACCAAATACTTTTGCTTAAATTAATGTGATTACATGCAATTACAGTCATGACCATCCCCTCTCATCCTCTATTAGCGACTTTGAGTTTCATCACTGCTGTTTAGATGGGTACTAGTTAAACCATTTCATATGCTGCTTGGCCCCTTTCAAAGAGAATCAGCATACTCTCATGGCACTGGAAGCCACAGGCTGAAGCTTCAAACCCTACACAGACACACACCTCCACACACACCAGGATTACCTTTTCCAAAGCCAAAATTCAGCTTCCCTGCCTGCTGCTACCTAACCAGACTACCACTCCTCCAGACATTAAATTAAATCATAAAACACTTCCAACTGCAGCATAAGGCCCACACTGGTTCACTGTCATGGCTGCAAAATACAAACATTCCCCTCTTTTCCATCTCACCGATTCCCATTGCAGGCAGGGAGAAATAGAGGCTATCTGAACGTCAAAGCGAATTTACACGACTGTAACACACAGCTGAGATCCATGATGCCTCTTAGGGTTGTTTCTCTAATTAGATGGTGGAGAGATCAGAAGAAATGACTTGAAAGAGAGCACAGCAGCGAAGGCAGGTAAGGGAGTATGTCAGGAAAGGAGGGAAGATGGTGCAGGGAGAAATGCAAATAAGATTTTTTTTTAATGCCTTGCTTCAGTTAGATGCTAAACACACAACTGCAAGTCATTGGGCTGTTTTATTTGGTAAGGAATTTTTATATGACAGAAAGGGAGATCCAGATTTCAGTGTAACAGGGAAAGTATTTTCTCAAATAGCAGGTAAAAGGATATCTCATTGAACGGAGTATAACAGGTTTGCAGTTATCTGGCTTATACCCACAGATAGCTGCTTTCCAAAGTGGTAAGGATTGTGGCAGCTAATGCTAACTCTGCACTTTGTGTAGCCATTTAAATCACGCAGCAAGTTATCAGTTCAGAGCATTAGTACCTGACTCATGCCATGCCCTGTTCCAAATTACTGCACAACATACTAAATCATTCATCAAAGCCTAACTATCAAGTCCACATGAAAATGAGGAAGAACTCCTCACTCCCAACTCCGCATTTTGCAACCACAGAAAGATTTTGAGTTTCTCATGCTGAGAGCATGGTCCATGTTGCCAGCATGGTCCATGTTCATAGAAACCAATGCCAACACATTGGTCACAAAGCAGGTGAGAGGAAAATTCTATTCTGGCAGTTAACTTGCCAGCCCCAAGCCCTCCTTTTCCTTTGCACATCTTCTGCTGTAAAAAAGTACATTAGAAAAGGTCGGGCTCACATCCCATTTTTCAAGCCCCTCATCCCATTATCTGGGTTCCTGCCTATTTGCTCTGGTTCTCCAGAGAAGCAGCAGTGTAGCAAGTTATATAGCTAGTATCGAATAGAGGCTGCCTTTGGGGACAAACAGTGATTTAACCCATGAAGAAGGTCCCATGTTCCCTGGTTGACACTTATCAATTTAAGCTGTCAAGATCAGAGCAGGCAGCAGCAGCCAGCAGTACTGTAGGTCTACTTATTGACATTTAAATGCATCTGACATGCATCAGTCATGAGCCCTAGGAATGAGGGATGTTTAAAACCAGAGTTTAAACCAAAAATCATAATGGAAATAAAAGGTAGTGGGTAAAAGGACAAATGGGAAGCAACATGGAGGAGAAACAGTCATGGGCAACTACCAAATTAGCTTCCCATTAGAAAAGTTGCAATGTGAACACCTGCTCTGAGACATTAACTCCTAAGAGGGGCACCTGTAGATCTGGGACCAGCTGGGTTTCCCTCCTGCCACCCTGCAAGAAACGGCATGTCTGGCCACTTCCAACACCTCACAGTAGTACATGTAATCTCTCTGAGCATCTCTTCCCCTGCCGTTGCTGCACTGTGGGAAGTAGCTCATCAGGAACATGACAGGTGAGAAGTGACTCTCACTGAAATTAAATACAAAGATCCCACAAAAGCCCAGCCCACAGCTAATGAAAGAATCTTGTGCTGACAGCAGCTGCTGCAGAGGGAAATGTCGATGGGACTATTACCGCCAGCGTTTTCGCTTAGCTGATGGCAACTCTGACCTTTGCAGTGCCCAGAGGCAATTTGTTTTCCTGGCTGCTGGAAAGGTGGAAAGTACCAAGAGACATTACAGAAATGATGCATGCTCTGACCCTGTCTCATCATCATTCGTTATGAGATGGCTCCTTCCCAAACGCTGTGGCTACCAGCAGCTGTGCCACAGCTTCTCTCTGGCTCTCTATGGTGACTCACCGCACGGCGTTTTGGTGGAGGCTGCGTTCTGTTGGACCACTTCACTACTGAGCAAGGAGCCAGGGGACTGAGTCAGCAAGGTTCACAGAGCTCTGCTGTTTCCTTGCTGTTCAGCTAACACAACTTTTCCTTAAGCTCTGGATACAGTTGCAGTAATAAGCAGCGCAACATGACTTTTAAATAGCAGTCTAGAGATACTTGCAGCAGTCGATACTTTGACTTAGCCATAGGAAAAAATTTTCAGTTCCCCAGAGAAATCTCTTCAAAATTAAGCAGGATACCCATTCAGGTCACACATATCCGGGAGATCCATGCAAATAACCTTGCAAATGATCCAGTCCAGACAGCTCAAGATCCAGGGAAGAACACAGTCCAGAGAACATATTCTGAAGCCCTGTCATTTGACTACTGCAGAGCAGGAAGGGCAATAGGAGACATAGGGAAACAAAGGCACTTGGCAATACATGGCTGTCCTCCACCATAGAACTGCCTTGATTTGTGCTGGAAAGGCTTTGCTTCTTGGCTTTTGTGCCCTGTTTATATACCTTTCCCAGAAGACATCTCAGTGTTGACCAGGAAGAATAATTATAACTGAGCCAGATTATTGCTCACAGGCATTAGGTCTCGAGCATCTTCATGCTAAATGGTTTCTGGAAAGCAGAGGCTCTCCCCTGACTCAGCTGCCACCACCATTCTCAGTCATGAGAACAGTCACATTAAAAGTTCTTCAAACAGAAAACATTTAAGGAGAAAAGAGTGAAACAGTCTGATTAAAGTCAACATTTTGTTCTGTCATCTGATGAAAGATGCATAGGGTTTATTTGACCCATCTTTGGAAATTATAATATTCTGTATTTATTACAACAAAATTTCCCTTCCCATTTTCCTTCCACCTACATGAATATTACTAAACACAACAATAACTGAATAAATACAACATTTACTGGGCTTTGGGGAAGCCCAGCTCCTACACCAGAACTTGTCTCAACTTTTCTACAACAGTCACAGATCTTCCTTAAGAGTCTAATCCACATGCCTCACACAGCAGTGGAGATTAAGGTTAATTTTAATTTTATGCTAGATCTGCCATATAATGAACGTAACCTTACCATCCCCTGACCTGACTCAAAGAAATGTTGGCAATTTTTTCCAATAGCTGCGTTTAGAGGACAGAAAAACTAGATTGCTCTTCAGATATCTAGTTTCATTTCCAGCTATGTAATTTCCCTTTTCTAGCTGTTTTCTTACTTTCTGTCTCTGGAGGATGTAGGCAATCAGCTTTGTAAAGCAGAAAGGATCTTGACATGTGTACAGGAAACAGCTGTTATAAAGGGACTGGGATCTCAACTGCAATCTGTGATTCTAGTATAAACATAATTAATCTAGTGTCCTTATATGGTGTTACTGATGCTGTTTCATGAAAGATAGAATAAACTCCTTTTGGGTTCCTGGTATGTCTTGGACCTCTGAACCATCAGCGATTTAATGTCAATCCTCATTATAATCAAATAAAACATATTTACAGATTCCTTTGTGTCCAAGTCCAGTGACCCTTGTGGTATCCACCTGCCCTCAGAGAAGCTGCCAAGTTTTCACATGAGTCCAGATTTATTCAGGATGATATTCAGGCAGGAATTATGGGAGATTGGCCCTTTCAGTGGCGTAAATCAGCACTATTAGGTCTGACTTAAAGATGCTACAACATTTATGGCTGTTAAAGCCCTGAGTCCTTCATAGTCAGCTCTAGCTTCTAAAATATGGATGTGAAACAAAGCCATAGAAGCAGAAGGCAAGCAGAAACATCAATAGCCACAATCACAGTTGGATAAATATTTTGTTAAACTTCACTGTACTCCAACAAGCCTCTTCCTAAAGGTTTGTTTTCTGATACATCACATTTGATTGCAGTTACTGGACAGGCTGTCAGGTCTATGTCAATCAGACCCTCCATGCTAAGTCAGCCTTCATTCCACTTATCAAGGAGAAATGCAGTTCTACTAGAATTACTTTTTAGTGGTTTTGCTTATAGGAGCAGGAGTATTTACAGCAAACACTGTAAATACTTCCATTCAGTTTTGATGATGCCCTTCTGTCCATGTTCTGCAGTAGCCATTACTGCATCTGAGTGTACTCTGCACCCTCCCCAACCCAAGAGCTGAATTTCTTGTTGTGTCAGATCATACTCCTTTCCTGTGTAACCAAGGTAGCTTTTGAAACAAGGTCTCCAGAAAAAAATACATAGACATTTGCCACTCCCACATCATCCCACTGTTATATTGCACTCAGAGAGGGCAAAGGAGCATCCTTTCCCAGGAACTGAACTAGATTTACACATCGTATGAAAAATTACAAGCCATTTGAGAGTTACAAATCTCAGAACAATTACAAGCCATTCCCTAAGAGACAGAAGTTAGTCATCTGCAGAGGCTGTTAAAAAAAGGAAGGACAGAAGAAAAGATTTAGCCTGAAAAATGAGCCTCTTCAGGTCTATTTGCTCAAGTCCCACTTCCCTTCCAGCCCCTCTGGCAATGGGCTCCCTCCTGCTGAACATGTCCCACAGCTTCCTCTGACATGGGGCAGCAGATCCCTGAATGCTCCTCGGTTGCGCTTCCCAAACCTTTTTCACAGGCCCAGCAGTAACAGGAGAGATCAACATCACCTCCCTCCATGCAGCTTTGTAAGAGAGCATTAAAATTTCTCTGGCAGAGCTGAGTAGGACTTGCTATTTCCGCTTTGGGATTAGTAACTGGAAGTTCTCCAGGATGGCATAGTCTTTTGTCATCAAGCTGTCTCTCTTATTGCACAGTAGATCCAAACAGAGCAAATACCATCAGCATTTACAGAGGGCACTGGTGCACCTTTTATGTCTGCTATAAAAGACAATTTTCTGTGGCTTTTTTTTTTTTTCTTTTTGCTTATACATCATCTGGGGAAGAACATGTTTGCTTTAAACAGAAGGCAGATAATGGAAAACTGTTGTATCATTTTCTCTTGCTTATATTCTTTTACAGAAAAAGGCAAAAGAGATGTTTTTTGGGGGTGGGGTCCATTTTCTTGGACCTTTAGCAAATGTCAGGGCTAACCTTGGTAAGGTCTAAAAAACAAAAAAAAGTTCAGTCTCCTACCCCTTGCTGTTGGCCTCTTCACCTGGGGAGAGCTGGATAGGCAGAACAGGCATCGACATTGAGCCACTCTGTAATAAAGTATTTGAGCATATAGAATACAGAAAATGAAAATGGGGCTGCTGTTTGATTGCTTACAATAGTGATTCCTGCTGGATGAGGAATGGTATAGGTGGTGGCAGATGAGAAAAGATTTATTAAATGAAAAAATAATGTCTATAACAGGGTACAACAGGACGAGACTCACAACAGGACAGGAACCAATAGGACCCTCATTCAAGCCCAGAGAAATGAACTTTACTACTCCAATAAGCAATATTTGCTATCTTCCTATCAGAGAGATTTCTTTGCATACCTCATATTCAAGGCCACTTCTTGCTTGCCAAGCCCTGTGGTGGTGATGCTCCCCGTACTATCTCTTTCAAAGGACCCTGAGGGTCTCTCTGGGTCACAGTCTGCCCTGTGGTATATGACCAAGACACAGCTTCACTCTCCAACATCAAGGCAAATAAATTACACAGGGGAGGGGGATTTCTAAAATTCTATGCATGAATGGGGCCATATATCTTTATGAAATAGCTGGAGCACAGCAGAACAGCATAGTACCTTCCTACAGCAAGCAAGGTAAGAGTCTGTGTCTTCAAGCCTCAGAAGAAAGAGGATACATGCAGGTTCAGATACTCACCTCGTTACCTCACTGCATCAGATTCCTAATGAAGCTAAGAGAAGCCTACTATCAATATAATTTTTTTCACTAGTGGAGAGGAGCACATTAACTAGAGGCCCCTTTAAAAAAGAAACAAATAAAATGTCATTAAAAAAAAAATCAGGCTTCTGCTAGTCCAAGTTTGGCTTTCTTAGTATTGATTACAGAGCAACCTTCACGAGAAAAGAAAAATCTCCCTCATCTGACAGCCTAAGGGCCAGAGCTTCTGCACAAGCACTGTATTCTTCCCTGGGAACAAGATTGTCACACAAACACAACTGCCTCCCAGAAGCTCCCAGAGCTGAGAGGGCATAAGTATTCAGCAAATAAGCACACATCTATACATAACAAATCTGCATCTATTAAAGTTGAAGTGGGGCTGCTGGCTATCCACATAATACAGCATTCATGCCTACACAAGCCACTGTCATATTGCTGGCATTTTTATGGAATTGCAGAGCCATGTACAACTAAATCTGTATAAAATCAGATAATCCGCTCCAAAGCAAAAGCACAGAAATTGAATGTGGGGGAAGGGAAAAGAAGGCTGCAGAAAAAAATGAACAGAAAACAAGAATAAGTATACTCAAATGACTGTGGCATTCATGTGGACTTGTAGCAAGAGAAAAAAAGAAGAAATAACACCATCCCATTTACAGTGTCTTGCTATCTATGGTAATTTATAGTACTTGTTACCAGTTTTCCCCATTTCCTCCTGATAAATTAAAAGCTGTATCATTCCTCACAAGACCCGTATTAAAATGGGACTGCTGTCTGTACTGCTTTATTCAATAACTGGACCAATATTTTACACTTGGGGACACCTATTTGTGTTTATCCTGCCATTGAACAAGGCATCTCCCACCTAGGCAAGGGGGTTCCCCCAGTGATCCAGTGCTTTGCTTCAACAGCAGTGTGCACAAGTGGCAAAGAAGGCCAACAGCATCTTAGCCTGTATCAGAAGCAGCATGGCCAGCAGGACCAGGGAAGTGATTGCAAGATGTGCTTGGCATTGGTGAGGCCACACCTTGAATACTGCATTCAGTTTTGGGCTCCTCACTACAAGAAGGACGCTGAGGTGCTGGAGCATGTCCAGAAAAGGGCAACAAAGCTGTGAAGGGGCTGGAAAATGAGCCTTATGAGGAGTAGCTAAGGGGACTGGGGTTGTTCAGCTTGGAGAAGAGGATGCTGAGGAGAGACCTTTTCACTGTCTACAACTACCTGAAAGGAGGTTGTAGTGAGGTGTGTGTTGGTCTCTTCTCCCAAGTAGCAAGAGAGAGGATGAAAGTAAATGGCCTCAGGTTGCACCTGGGGAGATTAAGGTTAGTCGTCAGGAAAAATTTCTTCATCAAAAGGGTTATCAGGCACTGGAACAGGCTGCCTAGGGAAGTGGAAGAATTTAAAAGATGTGTAGATGAGGTGGTCAGGGATATGGTTTAGTAGTGGACAGGTACAGTTGGACTTGATGATCTCAAAGGTCTTTCCTAATGAAACAATTCTATGATTCTATGATACAAGCAGCCACAACTACATTGATGCCTACAGCTTAGTTTCCCATCTTCTTAGTGTTTGATTGATCTGCAAGTTGTAAGTTTCTTTGGGAAAGAAGCATGGGATACTTTAATTGGGCATTAGAGATTTATGTTTGATGTATAATTTCCATCAAAACTTTGGACTCTCCTTAGCCAGAAGCAGGTGCAGAAATGGCTGCTCTAAGTCAGGCCAAAGGTGAAACTGCATCTTGCGTCTAATAATTGTCAATAACTAACACTGAAGAGGACAGCATAAGAGGAGGATGAAAATAGAGTGACCCTTTTTCTCAGTTACATTCTCCTACCTTCTGGCAATCTGCTGTTCAGAAGTTTTCTCTGATTTTATCGCTCTGTGTTTAAAAATAATCTGTGACGACTTCTTCTATAACTTTTTCTAACAGACTTTGATCATGCAACTGCATGCAGTGCATACAGTTTAACAGCAGTGTAGACAGACAGTGGGAGAGACAGCAGGAAGCTCTTTCTGTACCGAAGATTTTATTTTGCATGAGACTGAGCAATGCGTGACACGTCATGTTGGCACTAGGCTTTTTGGAGGTGAATGAACACCTGGCAACTTCTAAGTAAGGTAAAAACTGAAATTCAGATCAAGTTCCCAGACTGCAGACACATTCAATTAATTTCATTAGACAAGGGATCTCCACCAGGCTTAAATGCTTACAAATGGCAAAGGAGATAAATTATTATTCAATTCAAACTCCTGGTTATCCACCACCTGGGAGTCTGCTTGGATTCTTATTAATTTTTCCCCCTCCCCACAGTAGTAGCAGAAAATATCTGTAAATAGATTAAGGAAGAGGGATATTTCCAGAATACAAGCTCCAAACTTTCTCATGATTACTTTCAAACTTGACTCTTGCAACATCCTCTATTTCCCACTCTCTGTCCAAGCCTATTGAGTTTTATTTGATGTTTCTGAGGACTTGTTTAAAAAGATTGCCAGATATAATACTACCTCATCATTTCCTCCACTAGATGGATTACTTTTAGGGGGCCAGAGTACAGTGATTTTCACTGACCTTACAAAGAGACAGAGATAAATAGCCTTTAAGGGGAAAAGTTAGCATTCTGTCATAAGATGACATGAAAGAGCTTGGTAAAGCACAAATTGATTTGAAGTTAGGAGGACAGCATAGATGTGGAATGACAATCAATAGCTGTAGGAAAGCATTGTTCCATTTTTCAAGACACAGAAAAATTCACCTGCAGTGATGCACAAGTTATTTCTAAACATATTTCATCTGCAGATGGTGTAAGATCAAAACAGTGGGAATGAAAAAAAAACAAGAGAGGGAGGTATATTTTCAGAAGCTTCATTAACTTCTTCCCGAGTATTTGATGATGAGACAAAACCTTGGAGAAAAAGAGAGTGAAATTCTCATCCTTTTCTTGCCCACCGACATTAGAGAAAAGGATAGCTAAGTGGTTTACACCTACTCTGAGCACTGCACAAGATAGCAGGAGACAGTTCCTTGTAAAAAGGGTACAGAGAAAGACCAGGAGACTGAGAAGGGGCTGTCCCCTTGACCTCTATAAGACTGTGATGACCCCAGCAAGTACTGGAGCCCAGAGGGCAGCCTGACACAGCAGCTGTGTCTTACAAAAGCTGCTGATATGTTGGATTGCAGAGGAGTCCTGCTTCTGGATCAGCAGAAAACAATAAGGCAGAGTATTGGTATTAGGGTTCATACCACAGTGTAGAAACCCTCTAGGTGCTGGCCAGGACTGGAACGTCCTGGTTCTGCTCAGTATCATACACAGGGGAGAGTTTTACTCTTAAATCTCTTGCAAATCAGGCTGGTACAGAGGAAAAGAGAGGGGTCTGTATAAAGGCAGTGCTCTGGGAACAGCAGATGTGTTCCACCTTTTCTCCTTCTTGCTGGGATAAATTTAAATATATAAGACTGTCCAGATACTGGAGGGGTGAGAAGGTGGACAGATACACAATTCTGATGTTTGCTTTTTGTTTAAAGACTCCAGTAGAGCACATGGCTTTAGAGGCAGAGCTTCAGCAAGTTCCTTTCGTGTCTCATAAACAAAACCAAAGCAATCACCTTTTATTCTTTTCAGCACTGGTGACACCTTGCTCACCTGCTGAGTAGGAGCTGCCCCATGCTGCTGGGCTGTGGGAGGTAGGCAGGGCAGCCTGCCTCTGGGGCAGCCAAGTCACCTGTCCTTGCTTATTCAGGGAGGACATTAGTCACATTGCTACATTCCCTGTGGGAAATGACACAAACCCAACTGGTTTGGCTTGCAGTCCATCTAATTGCATGTCTCCCTCACTCTCAAGAGTGCATATGTGTATGATCTCCAGGGAACCTTGAAATGGGGATCAATTTAGCACTAGTCATGTGCATGTCATATCAATGCCTCTTACGTTATGATAGCACCCCAAGAATTCAGTTTCATTTTTTAATCCTATGAGCTAAATTGCTGCTAAGTATATGAGAAAGCAAAAGAGTTCCACCCTGCATGATTTGGTCAGCCCTGTACCACTGCTTTAGACTGTGCCTGGGAGGAGGTCTACTGCATAAGCAGGTTCCAGAAACTGAATTGTTTGGCTGCAGATTAAAGTATAAAGACCAGGACAGGAGGAATGGGAGCAGAGCTGCATTGAGGATGAACGATAAGAGGTACCAGGAATCAGTTTCCCAAGTCACAGATAGACTGCACAGCAGAGCAGGATACCACAGCACCAGGCATCAGCATCTTTCTCATCAGTCAATTTACCTCCTGCTTCTGCTCCCAGGAGAGGCAGAGAGAGACTCACTGCTGCTGTTAGTGTGGTCTCCTCACAGAAGGAAGGGAGATGCGACAGCAGTGGTTACTGCATTTTGCCAACAGATTTGTTGTCTCCATCCCTGCTTTCCACTGGGCATACACATACGCATGCACACACTCATACAAATGATAAGAATAAGCTGCCATACATTAATAGCACTATTAGTAATATGTAATGGAATTGTCATAAGCCACCCAACGCTAGCATAACAGGTAATTCTTCATCATTAACAGAAACTGCCTGCAGACAGCTACTAGAATCCAAATGTTTAATTTTCAGACTGAGGAAATACAAAGCTTTCCCTAGGCTGCTTGGCAGGGAGGTGACCCTGCGGCTGGAACCACTCAGAGGTGTCAAGGAAGTGTCATTGGCAAAGACAATGGCAAGCTGATATTGGCTAGATCAGACCTAGTCACCAGATCCCAAAATGTGACTTTACAAACCCGTGAAGACATCATACCTGTAACAAAAATTAAAAATAATGAGCATTTCCATTGCTAAATCTGTAGCCCCTGGTCTCAATCAGGACAGCAGTGTGGCAGCACTGGGACACCTGAAGTGCCAACTCAGTAACCTTGAATTCTCCATGCACTTCCAGGCTGAAAAAGGAGCTAAGTGGAGTCCATGCTCCCTGCAATTATTAAAGCTGAAACTTGAGGCCTTGGCCAGGGCCCCATTCTGCTCATTTCACAGAGAGCACTTCAGCCAAAGTGCTGGAGACCCAACTAGAAGCCTCGGCAACTCAAAACACGGGCTGCATCTGCCTGAGCTCTTGCAAGCGCTGGGAGCCTGCTCCCAGGCTGCACCCCAGATGCCCCATCCACAGCACCCTGTATGCAGGGTGGCTCCCTGTCACAGTGTGTTTTGTGGTGAACACTGTGGTGAAGCCAGGCAAAAGTCATCATGGCTACCCCCATCGGAGACTGATCTGATATAGCCAGTGGTGTCAGATTTTGGGCAGGAGCGCAGCCAGGCAACAGCTGGCAGAGGAGATCAGAGCGACAGAAGAACCCCTCAGCAAGACAGTCAACAATCTCGGGACATACAGGAACAAGGCTCCGAAAATTGAGATCATCTGTCAACACAAGTGGTTGGAGTCCCTTAGCTGCCCAGAAGACAGTCACAAAATTGTTCCCAGTGCCCAGCAGATGCTATGTCATCAAACCACCATGATACATCATGGGCTTGTCTCTTTTTCTTGTCTGGTAAACTTCTAGGCATTACATTATCCAGAGGCACAGAACACAGAACAGAATGCATTTGTTTCCCCAGCATTTCCCAAAGGGCAGAAGGTCACCAAGCCAGCATGACTCCCCTCTCTGCCCTGCTCTCCTCCAGCCCCTCTAGTAGCTGTACCACCACTGTGGTGTACACATTTGTCGTGTAAAAGCAGAAATCAGCTGAACATTGAGAGGACAAAAACTCATTAGTTACAGCCTCAAGAACTATATTACATGAATTTTAAAAAGCAGCATGTGACAGGGAGCAGGGCATGCCCCTCACCTGTGCTCGGTGGCCTTCCTCCCCTTTCACAGCATCTACATGGCTCTCTCTCAGCCCTTCTCATGGGCACCACTTTGCTTAGCCATGCACTGCTGGGCTGCAGTCGCTGAGATTGCTGTACTCTCTTCCTGACTGCTTTCTGGCTGTGAATTTATCAGATGTCTTCTCCCTGTCAGCCACACAGTCCTGAGCCAAAGCACAAGGAAAATGCTGTTTCCTCCAATGTCTTCTCCTGTGTTTCCTGAGACTGCTTGGCAAGATCTTTCCCTCGCATCTTCCAATGGTTTTATTTTCCCCTTCCTATAGCTCTCTGTCCTCTTCTCACTTTTTATACTCTTTTCCTTGTCCTCATTTTGTAGTCTTTTCATCTTTATCTTTATTCCTTCTCACTTTTCAGTTGGGAACACAGAGGGTTTCCTGCGCACTGCTTAAATCTTTGCTGGATATGCACCATGATCAGAGGAGACAGAGAGGAGAAGGTAACATACCTGCTTATCAAGGTTTTTGGGGTATGGATTTTTATTTCTTCTTTTCTTAGTTCTTTCCTCCAACCCCCAGATAAAAGGAACTGCTCATATTAATACAAGCAGGGATGAATTAAACCAAGAATGAAAAGGCCAAGTGTATTTACGTGACTTTATGTAAATGCAGCTAATAGTATCACAGGATCTGCAGAATGGATTCTCAGCACCTTCTGGAGATGCTGAGAAGAGAAGATAAAAAAGAAGTAGTCTAAGTTCTATTTAGCAGAGGAAGATCACTGCATTATAGCACTAGCTAAATACTTTCTATAAAAGCCATTTTAGAGAAAAATAGACTTTTGTCCAGAAAAGTGTCTTTTTGCTATGTTTTAAGGGTGTTATTTAAAAAAAAATCCAGAAAAGAAAGAATAATAAAAATGAGAAAGTGGTTGTTTTTTAAGCAAAGCATTTTCAGTTTATTGGAAAACAATAAATTTCATGGCAGACACTAAAATGCTGGGGGTATTTTTTATACTGTGTGTGAAAAACAGTTAACGGTTTTGACTCATATGCTGTCCTTTAGCTATCTATAAAACTGGCCTCTGCTCCTAAAACCAGGCTGGTGGCTGCAAGAAGAGTTTGTCCATCGAGTAAGTGGCAAAAGCACGTTCCCACATGCTCGCATGCCCACCACTGAGTGCCAGTGGCTTTCACTGAGTTGGTAAGACACAAAATAAAAACCTGTTAGTGAGGAAAAGGAGAAGCACCTGCTGCATGGAAGATATGAAGTGTAAGATATTGGAGGAATGAGGGCAACCCACAGGACAGACAAGTGTACTGTACATGCTCAGGGAGCTTAAGGGATAGCAAGGAAGAGTGTGAGCTGTCCGCAGGCAGCCACAGCACAGGTCTCTGATGATGGGGTATCACTGGAATATTAGGATGGGAAAGTACAGTCTGCCTAGGAAAAGACTGGCAGAATGAAAACAGATGGCAGACTGCACATAACCTGATGCTGAAGTCAAAAAAAAAATAAAACACCACCACCAAGAAAATCCATGACCTTAAGTGAAGCGAAGACATGACTAAGGCTGAGATCAAGAGAAAATGCTAGCACACCTTATCTCACCAAAGAGAAGCTGAAGCTTGGCTTTCTTGTGTTTATAAATTAATGGAGGCAGAAAAAGGGCAGAATTGTGGCTGGCAGTGGGCAACAATATTCATCTGGCATTGGAGACAGTAGAAAAGGAGTACAGCAGGGACAGAGACTATGTCAGGTTGTTCAAGTGTTTAGAGGATTTGTTTCAAACTGAAGGAAAGTACTGGTGGAGCCACTTTTCTAGGTTTGATTACAATCAGTAGGTGGCTATTAGTTAAAAATATCAACAGAGAAGCCATTTGGGGGCAGTCATTCTGACATTATGGCACTTTCTGTTTTTTGAAAGAGAGGCAGAATTAGCAGTAGCCCAAGGGAAATACAGACTCTCTCTCCCAGACTCCAACAAACTCAGCAACATGGCAGGTAAGGTCTCCTGAAAAGGGAATTTAAGCATACAGGAAAGCAAGAAAATTGGCAGTTACTGAGGAAGACCCCATTAGAGCACAATAGCAACCTATCCTATTGTGACAGAAAGATAGGAAGCAGAACAAGAGACCATTATAGCTGTGTCAAGAGCTCTTTAGGGACCCAAAAATCAAAAAGAAATTACATAAAAAATGAAAACTAGACCACAAAGCTAAGGACCAGCATAAAAGAACAACATAAAAATCAGAAATACTAAAGCACAAAATTAATTATAATTAATAATGGCCATAAAGGCACAAGTAAAAGTGCTAGGGTATCAGCAGAGGTAGGAAAAAAAGAACATACAGGCTATTATTTAATGGGAAAATAGGAAACAATGGCTGATATAGAGATGCACAAAGTACACTAATCCACCTCTGCTTCAGGCTTCTTAACATACTTCAAAAATTAATTTGAACAAGAGGACAGAAATGCAAGCCAGAAAGGAAAACATCTTGAAGTAAATGAAATATAGTCGTCCTATCAGGACCTTCTGAGACCCACCCCCAAGCACTGAAAGTACCAGGTGTAGAAATCTCATCTGTTCAGAAATAAGCCCTGAAATTCATGGTATGGGAGAAATCCCAGGAGACACAGGAAGGGCAAATACTGTATCTTTATTTAAAATAAGGGAAAAGGAGAATATGAGACAGTGTAGACTAGTCAGTCTCCCTGGAGAAACACCAGCAGAGACTATTGCCGGCTCAATATATAAAAACTCAATGGAAAATCAGTTGATAAAAAACAGCTCAACACAATGAATTTATCAAGAAAAAATTCATTTCAGTTGTTCATTTCAATGAAAAGGACATCAAAACAGTTGTTCATTCCAGGGAAAACTAATTCACTTTTTGACAAGGTATCTAGCTTTGTAGGTAAGGAAGAGGCAGTTGAAATACATGTGTTAACAAAGCTCTCAATTCTGTCCCACACGACCATAAGCAAACCAAGGCAGTATCGTCTAGCTTGCAGTTCTTTAGGTTTTTGGACCCCAGCTGTAAATCTCCTTGCAAATGCTGTCTGGCTTTGCCATCAAACTTCTAATAGAAAACATTTCTAAGGAAGAATGCTTCCTTGGATTGACTGCAGGCCACGAGCTATAGCTTTGCAGCTCATCAGCAATTCATAGATGATGGTATAGGAATCACTGGCCTACATGAAATTGCCTCTAAGTGCAACTAGGCAGAAAAAACACCAAAGTGTCATAGATAAACTAACAGGTAGAGATTTCATCTGGATCCCAGACTAATATGTCCCAGTACTGAATCTGTTCCAGTTCTTCATCAGTATCTTCAACAACTGAGGAGAGTGTGCATTATAAAATCTGCAGATCACTCCAACTTATAAGCACATTCATAGAACAGGACCTGAATTCAAAATAACCTCAGTAAACTGGAGAAATGGTCCGAAATCAACAAGCCACAAACCAATAAAGCCTTCAACAAAATCTGAAACTGGGAAAAAAGAAAGCAAATGCTGAGACATCAGACAGGGAATAAATGATTATACAGAAGCGTGCATTTCGGGACACAGAGCAAACACAAGGTAAATGCAATCGCATTTTGGCAACTCTTACTCAGTGTCATCTGCAAAAATCAGATGGAGAGAAAATCTCCGTGTGCTACTCAAGCCCAGTGAGAGCTGGGCTAGCATCTGATATCCAGGGCTGAAGATCAGACATGAAGATCAAAGAAGATGAAAATGTGGAAGATGACTGCAAGAAACATGGAGGCTAAGAATTAATGACCAGAGGAGATAGTGAAGGACACGAAAAAAAAAGGAAAGGTGTTTCTTAGAAAAAGCTGTTATAAAAAGATTTCCAATGGAAATGGACATTTCTTTCCTTTGGGGGTTTTTGATGTTTAATAAATAAATAAAATACATTTTCTTTCCTCATATCTGTTTTGGAGCTTGATGGAGGGTTTCACTCCTCTGTCACTTTCCCTTTACTCTACTAAGGGAAAAAATAGGATGATAAAAATGAAAACAGCAAGTGAACAGGAGAGGGAAAAGTCAAAAAGTCAGAACCAAGAACTTGCCATCCTGTCAATTTTCAAAAATGGTAGATAAACAATAAATTATATAATCAAAGTAATTAATGTTATTCATCTTTATTACTATGAAAGAAATGGGAATACTTCCTACTATTTTCTGTGCAAGCATATCTGGATATTTTTCCCAACCTCTGGATGTTTTAGCTGTTCAGCTGCCTCCAGAGTTGAGATTATCCACCTCTGCCATCAAAGACCAGTGCAGATATCACAGGTCCCTGTCCATGACACTATCTCCTCTCAGCTTCCTCCTAGTGCAGACTGAAACTTTATTGGCAGTACCACAGCAGGGAAATGTTTCTGTCACTCCCTATTGGCTTGGTCACCCTATTAGCAACAATGTACTTCCTCGTGAGAGATAACACATCATCTTTGATCATCTTCCTAGTTTACATTTCTCATATCTTTTATTCACATCTCACAACCCTCTTTATTATACACATTTCCAAACTTTCCCGAAGGGCAGAGAGGGAATAACAGGGAAGTTGGAATCTAACAAGTTTGGGCACTAAGCTTTGATTTATTGAATCAAAAGAAGCAACAGAGGGAAAGAAGCACAGAGAAAGGAGAGGGCGGGAGAGTAGTAGTGTGCAACAGTAATTTGCAGTGATCTTAAGTGCTAACAAAATCTTGGTTGTTAATGACCAGCTGTTTTCTGCAACTCTGATGGTGAGGGGAAGTTCTCCAGTCTCCTGGCCCCACAACCTCCCTCTGTGTGCTGCCTCATCGCTGTCTCTCCCTGCAGGGTGAGACCATAGGCACAGCCCAGCTCACTCTCCTTCTTATCCCACCTCTCTACTAAGAAGTGTGGGAGAACAACTGACCTCCTACCTCTCTTGTCATGTCCCCCATCTGCTTTCATGGAAAGGGTCATTGGGCACTGGAACAGGCTGCCCAGGGACGTGGTTGAGTCACCTTCCCTGGAGGTGTTTAAAAGACAGTTGGACGAGGTGATGAGGGGCCATGGTTTAGTGATCGATGGGAATGGTTGGACTCAATGATCCAGTACGTCCTTTCCAAACTAGCGATTCTATGATTCTATGATTCTATGATTCTATGATTCTGTGCTCACTTGTCTGAGAGAACAAAGTCAGACCAAGGCGGCAAAGTTGTGGTGCACCCCAACACCAGCTGCATGCCTGTGGCAGACAAAACAGGGCTGGCACAAAGGGGTGTTCACATGGGACAAGAGAGGGTAGGAGGTCTCTACCACCCTCCCACTGCCCAGCAAGGTTACTGCTGGCCCTGAATGGATGAGGATGGTGGCTTTGATCTAAGCCCATACTTCAGAAGTGTGCCAGAAAAGCAGCAATGTTTAAGGTCCTATGCAAACCTTCTGCTCCTCTCCTGATAGGAGCTGCTTCACCCCACAAAGGCTTATCTCCATCCTTGCTGACTTCAGTCATCCTTGCCACAGATTAAGGATGCAAAAACTGAACTGCACTTTGAAATGCTGCCTGCTCCACCTAAACAAACAATAAAACTGCCCAACAGTTTGTAGTTATCAGGACAGGAGAAGCAGCTACTGGGATTTCATTGCAGGGTTACAGAGGAAGAAAATGCTATTGCTCCATTTTACACAGTTATCTGCCACTTAAAAATAATAACAGCTCCATCAGCAAGAGCCCTCTAACTGTCAACACCTGCAGAAACGCAAGCACTTTGCAAAAGACAGACACATTTCCCTGTTTACAAATTGCTACCCTTGACACCAGAGATACAGGTGACCAGCATGGTCAGAGAAGTCGTCAGCATCAATTTATCAAAAGCTTTGAGATCCTTTCTGCAAATATATTAACCATGTGCAAAACAGAAATAATAGACTGAACATGGAAATAGACAGCATCACCACTGCTTGTGTTGTCCCTGTTTACTGGATAAACAAAGGACTTCTGTAGATAAACAAAAGATTGTGAGTCTAGCACTTTTCCCACTGCCAGATTTAGAGATAAACACACGGATGAAAAGGGTTCTTAGAATAAGTTGGATTGTTTTCGCTTTTGGCACTGGAAATGACAGAGATTTCTGTCAGTGGAGCTCTGGAGTACATTAATCCTTTATAAATGTTTTTTAAATAATACATGTGCCCTGCAAGAACATGTGAGGACTGCCTTATTAAACTGAGATCTAAATTTAAGGGCATATTTGGAGAAAGGCATAGTTTATGGAACTGTTGCCAACACCTTCCAGTCTCTGAGGAAGCCAACAGCACAAACATCCCCTTCTTGACCTGCCAACCCCAGCAGAGCCCACAGAAGCCTGCTGAAGCAGAAGGACAGAGAATTGCTTGGCCCCAGGGTATTGAATGGTCTTTTTGTGGCTATTGCCTAGCCAGAACAGTGCCCCCAGCATGTGGAGCCCTTGCCCAACCTCCCTGACCAAGGGCTTGATGCAGAGCCCAGCAGCAAGGGAGAAAGCAAGCAGTAATTTGTGAAGTCCTCACTTTCCTAAAGAGAAATTCAATGCACGATGCAGTATGTATTAAGACACCTAAATGACTTTTGCCATGGCTTTTATATTGATCAGCTTTGGCTCCTGAGCTTCTGGGCTGGCAAACTCTGTAAAACCTTCTAGTTTTAAGTACCTGGACAATCTCCATGCTTAAGGCAAAGCTTACAGTAAGTGTTTTACTCTGTCAGAGACCTATCAACCTACCTTCTTAAACAGAAATATTTATGTCCTTTAGCCAAGTTCTCCGCACAGCTACTGCCATGCATTCCAGGCCCAAAAGAGACACTAGGCTGGTCTCTTCTAGTTGACTCCAAAACCAAAGTTTGGTCCTAACACCACTATGCTGCTCAGATGAGTTTGTTGATGTTTGACTTTGTCTCTTCTAGGGTACATTTATGTATATCTGGACCTCCTTCTGTGCACTTCAGGCCTGATCTGCAACGACATCTGCTTTTAAGGTATCACAGCCTTCCTCACCCTCACTGTGGCTGTGGGGTCCTTCAGCAATGGGCAAATGGGGTGAGGACTGCCTGCAAACAATATCAATCCAATGGTGCTTTACAGAACCCCCAGATCAGCAAAGATTAAGATCTGGTACCTCTGGGAATTAGCCTAAGTGGAGACATAGCAAGGATGGATCTTCCAGCCACCATTAAGCCATAGTGGTGATTCCCATTTAGCTATGGCACAACCAGCAGGAACACCAGCCTCCTGTTCCTAGAGAAGCTATCTCTGGGCAGAGGGAGCATTTGGGCATCTCCAAGTGCTTGGCCTTAAACCTCACTGTACTGGAGGAAGCACTATCCCTGCTTTTTTCTCCAGAGTTCACAGCAATTAGCACTCAGCCTTCTGCCATGAGGCCATGACAGACAGGGTGAGGAGCAGAGCATCAGAGATGTGAGCTGCAGACTTGAGTCCCTCCCTCCTTGCCTTGGACTAATGCAGTATCTGCCTGGCCCAGGACCCGCTGTCAGCATCAGGCATCCCAGTTTACCTGCTCAGTGACAACAGTTTTGACACTGTTTATTATCAGGTCAACAATCCGGTGCCCAACAAAATAATCAAAAAATAGAGACAGAAAATTCCTGATATGGTCTAATTTAAGGTCTAACACCAAACAGGTCTGCAATAAATTGGAAATTTTCTTCACATAGCAGGGATCAATAAATGTAATTATTTGGACTTAAACCTCATGAATTCTGAAGAGCTTCTTGGATTACTTGGAGAATAAGTGCTATGTTATACGATGTCAAAGCTGATCAGAATAACAACACTCACAGCAAAGACTGCATCAGCAAGGGATGAAACTTTACAGTATTTCCCTATGCCTTGCTTTTCTTAAAGGAACATTACTAGGGCAGAAATCATGTTAAAAGAATTGATGTCTCCTCTCTTGAGCTATTAAATAAAGTGAACTGGGCTTGTAAACCTCTTATCATTCCAATCTCCATCTCTGATCTTAAACTTAACACATTCTTCAAATTTCATTTGTTTTCCTTGGTGGCTTCAGCTGTTCAGGCTTATGTTTTCTTTAAGATGGATGGTGAAGTTAGACGGGACTGGCTGTCAGAGGTGGGGCCCAAATCCAAACCCTATTTCCACAGACCTCAGTTCTGGGATTTGAGAGAAATAGGATTGGCATCCATGTCACTTTTGATATTGGAAAATTAAAACGTGAGCAGCAAGCTAAGTCAGACAGAAAAACTGCCTCCGTTTGGTCTGTTTCCAGGACCTTTACATACACCGGTATGAATCAAGGGTAACTCCACTAAAGTCAAGGTACTGCTCAGCTGGAAAACCGGCATTAGGGGAGAATTTCTCAGGCCCTAGGGTTGAATCACTTTCACTTCCCATTAATCCTCCCTGGTTTTCTGAAATTGCACAACGTGGCTGCTCTGAGCTCACAGTGGTACAGGACAAAGTCTGAAACAAATGCATTCCCTGCCAGCCCAGAATTCTACGTATTTTAACCAAGGCTATGTGCTGGAGCCAAAACGCCATCCTTAGGGATCAGAGTTTTTGAGCTGCATTTGCCTCGATTGCAGTAAAGAGGATTTTAGCTAATTTAGATGGTGCATGACCTTGTCTAAGCAGACAAAACAGGTCAGGGTTTCCTGCAAACCCTGAGGCTGAGCGGTCCCTTCCTTGCTGCCAAACCCATGTGTCCATCTCTGTGCACCACTCCTGGATCCCAGCTCTCACAACCTGCCTGAATACATCTATCAGGGCTCTAGTGTAGATCTGTGCACGTGTGGTTTACTTCTTGGAGCCAGCTCCCAAGACATCAGCCACTGTTTGTAAAGTATGAAGGCTGTACCCAGGCTGGCAGCACACAAAGACCCAGCTGGCAGCTCAGGGAATGAGCTCTGTAAAGTGCCTGTTGTTCTCTGATGTTCAGCTCTGGGACACCTGGTGCTATATTCAGCTCATTTCAGATTTCTTATCTGAGAAGTGGAGCAGTAAATGCTCGTAAAGCCCCACTTTGCTTCTTTCATTGCCTTAAACATTTTGTCTGAAGGCAGGCCATTTGTGCCCTTGTTTTGTGGGCCAGCAATGAACAGCAGAGAGGGTGCAGCAGCAGGCGCTCCCCAAAGACAGATCTCACCTGAGGGCCTCATCTGAAATGCCAGTGTCAATGGGAGGGGAGATGCAGGAACAAGCTCCGCACCTCCCTTGCCTGGCAGAGCTCACAGTCCTGAGCTGGCTGGCTGCCTTGGCCAGACCTTCTTGAAGACCACCCCACGTATGCTGGTGGGGCAGGGACTGGCCTTATAAAAGAATTCACGAGGAGCCACATGGGGCTTTCTAACCCATCACTTCAATGGGACCAGCCTGGATCATGCAGCCTGAAAGAAGCTGCTTCATGTTCCTGAAGAACTGCTGTTGCCCACTGATGTGGTGATTCTTTCTTTTTCCCTTGTCTCTCTTCATCTCTCTCTCTCTGTTTCCCATTTACCTTACTGTTTCCCTGCTCTGATATGAGGATGTGTGTGCTGGAGTGGATCCAAGTGACCACGGCTAAGTTCAGGGATCAGATTGTGATCTGAACAGGTTCAGATCTGTTTCCTGCAACTTTAGGAAGTTGCACCCCCATATCTTGCCTGTGCACCCAAGTATTTTGGTCTGTTTATTTTGGTCAAAGCCAGAATATACTTTACTTCTGATTTTTGACTTGAGAGTGACTTTTTCGGCCTTTGGATAGCCACACAGATAAATGAACCCCTGTCTTTCAATTGTGTAGACTAAAAGAAGCCCAGGCACGAGTGTGTAGCCCACAGATCCAGGGTGTGATAATGCTTTACAGGCTTAACTGAAAGACTCCTGTTGTACATGTGCCTGGACACACATACAGCACTGACACTCTCAACACATCTGGGAACAGACCAGAATCAAAAGAAATGTTAAAAAAGCTCAGGAAGGACCAGTAGAAAACATTTCTCCATAAACCACTCTGGCAAAACCATGCTGCACCAGGTGTCTTTGCTGATTGCACTAATTGTTCTTTTAAGTCATCAGTTTATCATCTACAACTGCATCTGATAAGTCAAACAGACTGTAAGGCTTGGTTATAAAAGCCCTAGGGAAGCAGGAAAACAAATAGCATAAGGCTAAATCGGTAAGGAGGAAAAGGTTACTGATCTTGTTTGTTTTTAGAACAAGGGCCCAAAAATGCCACAGGTGAACAAACAATGAGCCTCCAAACTTCTGCACAGCACCAGTTTTAGCACACTGATCATAATCCCTCCAGATATGGGCATGTGTTTCCTTCAGTCAGAGAAACAGGAGAAATGGTTCATGACCTGACTGCCCAAAATGAACCACGTTCTGTCCTTAGCAGCCCCAGAAAAGATGCAGAGCAAGGGTCTGACTACTGTTACCTGTTATTAGGAGTTAGATAGTCACAAGGATGTCCAGCTGTGTGAAAGAGATCAGCTTTCCAAAAATCTCAGAGATGGTGGGAGGGAATAAGAACATTCCCCTTATTCAGCCACACAGGTTTTTGTTTCAGGGTTTGGGGTTGGAGGGAGGTTGTTAATTTTTTCATCCCCAAACAAGTAAATCGAGCTTTTCAGGAAACAGTGACAGAGGATCATTGGGGGATAGATGTCAGAAGCATCTCTGTATGCATGTGTCATGCTCTCATTTCTGTTATTCTTCTTCTCCATCTTCTGTTTCAACCTGTCTGCATTACAGACACATATTGCTTTCTGTTCTATGGAGATCATTACATTCGTAATTGGAAACCTCAGAAATGTTTCTTCCCTCATCCCCTCTCAGGAACAGCTGACAATAGAAACTTTGGTGTCAGATTGTCATTCAGATTATGAGAAAGGAGATATAGCTATGGAAATTACACAGATTTTTTCCCCCTTTTCTCTCTTCTTTCATGTACAGTTAAGAGCTGATAAAAAGGTTGCTTTAAAAGCCCTGAGTAGCTGGGACCAGGACAAGCATAGCAATGACAGGTAGAGATAGATGCTGTCAATGACTGCGATGCAATTTTAAATCCAAATGACTTTTATAGGCAGTTGATTTTCAGTCCATTATGGGCCAATTTTCTTCCAGGTTTCAGCTCAGAAGGAGAAATGTTCATCCATAGGGAAGTCGCTACTTTCTGTCATGCTGAAACCACACTGACTATATCCGCTTCATCATGCCACCCCTCTCTGTGTTGTACCACATAGTACTGAGACATAAACTGAGATTTTTTTCACCTGAGAGTGATAATTGCCATTTTGCCCCATGTTTGTGCAAGGATTAGCCAAAATTATGTTGGCCACAGACAGGGTCTCCTGGATGCTCTAGCTATGCCAACAGCTGCATTGCATCATCCTGAGAAACTCAGTAACCATTAATAATAGTGATGGATATTTGGTAATCCTTCTTTTACTGATTTCACCACCTTATGGTAAAAGGCTGTGAGCAGAAAAGCAGACCAAGAGAGGAGCCTGGAGTGGATCATAAGAGAAAGACCAGCCCAAGGGAAGGGATGGTAAAGAAGTTTTCCTGGGTGAAAAGAAGGAAAAGATGAAATGGGAAAAAGGTATAGGTGAGGTTTCATTTCTATGAAAAAAAGATTAAATTGAGACTTTAAACACATTGTTGTATACAAACACCATCAAAAATTAAGGCAAAGGAGTTTTCTGTGTAGCTGTAGTGGAAGACCAGCGGAAATACTTAGACTTTTAATCCTATAAAGCTGAAACACAGCATAAGAACTGCACTGAGGCAATGAAGAAAACATTATGTAAAAATGAAGAATCTTCTAATGGGGAAAATAAATAAGAGTTTCATTAAGAAACAAGAGAATGCAAGTGAGGAAATCTCCCTGCCAGCTTAGAAATCTTCTGCAGCAAATTTTGTATTGATAATTTCTCATTAAAAATTCTGTCTGCTTGAAAGATAAGGAACCCTGAGCTGGGAATCTTGTCCACTGTCTCTTCAAACCAGTTCAAGGCTCAAGCTATAACTCATTGTTCTGTACCTATTTATCACATGTTTGCAGCAGCCTTCCCTGCATGTTTAGCAGTTTCCAAACACTGGAGAAGCAGAGAGCCAAATCTCAAGATCTCATACACTAGGAGAAAAAAACCCAGAGTTTAAGAGAATAACAACAATTTGAAATTTAAGTTTAAGGCTCATTTTATACTCAAGCCAATTTTCATCACTTAGGCAACATAAAGAGGGCTTCACCCAGTAAAACATGATTTATTATTATTTTATGGCTCCTTTGCATTTTCAAGATAGCAAAAAGAACCTTTATATAACTAAAAATCAATCTCCATTGTACAGATGTGATCAGTTTAGAGTAAACAAGCTAGCAGAAATGTGTCTCTAAAAGGACGTTAAAAGAGGAAAGAGAAATGCTTCTGTACATCTAGTGTTTCCACACACCTTTGACTTTTTCTGCCTTCAGGTGTGCCCTGGGCAGAATTTCTAGCCAGTTAGCTGGGATTTCTGCTCTGATGGCAAAGCCAAGACGTGACCCCTCAGCTCAGAGTCTGCAATGTATGTAAGTCTATTTGAGATCAGCGCACAAATTGCTCAAGCCCCCAGCAGATTAATGATCTGCATTATACATGCAACACCCTGTGGGCTTCCATGCGGACAGTAAACTCACTCTGAGGAGAAATGCACCTTAAGATGAGCATGCAGGAATTAATCTGCTTGTGCATTCTGAGAGACAAACAGTTGGCTCTGGGCAGCCCAGAGGAGGCAGGCATGCAGAGCCTCATCTATGGTTGCTGGGAATTCCACACAGAGCCTGTTCATTTTCCCATGGGAAATGTTGGGAAAACAGTTCTCTGTTCAATTATTCACGCAGATCTGTTGATGAGGAGGCAGTCTTTTCCACAACTAACAACCCTGGGCATTGCAGGCCCCTCTTTGTAATGTCAGTCACTCCAAAATCCTCCCCCCACGCCTTGCTCCAGCCATCACAGAACCAGACACACCATTGCCGTGTAGCCAAGCCATGCTCTATCCATGTAAAGATGGCACTTGCTTCATACTCAGCAAACTGTGCAGAGCAATGTTTTTCACTGATCACAGAATCATAGAATTGTTTGGTTGGAAAAAAAACTTTGAGATCATCGAATCCAACCATGCCTGTCCACTACTAAAGCATATCTCCGAGCTCCTCATCTACTCGTATTTTAAATACCTTCAGAGATGGTGACTCAACCACTTCCCTAGGCAGCCTGAGCCAGTGCCTGTTAAACCTTTCAGGGAAGATATTTTTCCTAATAGCTAATTTGAACCTCTCCTGGTGCAACTTGAGGCCATTTCCTCTCATCCTCTCTCATGTTATGTGGGAGAAGAGATCAACAGCCACCTTGCTACAACCTCTTTTCAGTAGTTGTAGACAGTGATAAGGTCTCCCCTCAGCCTCATTTTGTCCAGTTCCCTCAGTTACTCCTCCTAAGATTTGTGCTTCAGACCTTTCACCAGCTTTGTTGCTTTTCTGCACATGCCCCAGTGCCTCAATGTCATTCTTGAAGAAATCATGAGACTGTCATGCTGTGGGCCAGATTCCCATAACCTAATTTGTAAATCTGTGTAACCAAGCTCTACCTCAGAACATCTTTCCAGTTTGTGCTGCTGTAGTAGATGCAGTTGTCATTCCAGGATCCCTGACAAGAAACAGAAGACTTCTACTGGATTCTGTAACACAGTGATTCATCCTTTTTTCAGGTTTCATCTATTATTAATTGTTACTATTGTTTTCATAATTTGTTAAGAACTTACAGTGTATTTTTCCACACACAATAGTATATTATGGTCCCGATGCCTTAGAGGCTGTTATTTAAGTAGACAGATATTTTCTCACAAACTGCTGTGAGCTCATCATAATTTACAGGACATCTTAAAGGCCTACCATTTAGATCTTCAGTTTTTATTTTTATGGACATTTCTTCTCCTTGTGTTTGCAGTAAGATTAAACAGACTTAAAAACATAGTGTGTCTTTAAAAAAAAAACCACCACTTTTAGTGTTTTCTTAGTAATCATATGATTTCCAGCCAATATCATGAATTTTCAAGAACTACAGAAGACTCATGAGAAAAAAAAGGTGAAAGCTGATACCAGAAGTGGTAAAATTACAATCTTCAAGCACAGCAAAAAGAAATACCATATATTTCATACACATGATCATATTTTCTATGCCATGGCTTCTGCTAAATGAGGGTATACAGAAGTGCTCTTTGATCTTCTCCAGATTATACACACAGTTCATGCATGCACTGGACAGTCTCTGATCTGGGGGTCTGGGCTTGGTGTGGTTCCTGTCCACCCTCTTCATCTGATCATGGTATCTCAGAGCATGTGAAGTCCCTGTGTGCTGCGAAGCAAAAAATGATCCAAGTTTTGAGGCAAGGACTTTGCTCACCAGGAGAAATTTTTACTTATTATCTTCACAGTCCTTGCACCAAGTACTGGAGTTTCTGGTTCAAAGCCTTCTTTTAGAGATAATGAATACAGGAAATTATTTCCATGGCCATGGACTGGGACTCAGACCTGCTATACTAAAGCGGCCAGAGCAGAAAAAGCAGCTTTCAACAAGGACTAATGATGGATGTGAAATCTCAGGTCAAAGAACAGTATTGCAGCTACTCTGCGTATCACCTTTGAGAGGCAGAATGTCTTCCAAGTGCCTGGAGGCAGGAAGAGTTCAAAGAGAGCCTTAGTGCCTGTTTCTGCTGGCCAAACAGCCCAGCATAGCAACTTTCACTCTCCCAGCTGAGAGCAATACTGTAAGTGAGGCAGGAGAAAGACCTGTGGTTATTTATCATTTTAAAATTAACAGATCACATTGATTATTTTTCCCCTTTTCTTTCTGAAAACACGATTAAGTTGATATAACAAACAACTCCATTAATGAACTGTGTCAGTAACTGATCATCATCCTGGGCTGAAATGAGCTGTGCCTGTCTCTGCTTGTTTCACACTGATGTTCCCTGTTTCAGCAGCAGTCCACATACTGACTTGTGAAATCCTTCCAGACCCACCACACAGGGCTTTTCTCTCAAAGCATGTGCCACTACTTTTTTCCTGAGGAGCTGTGGTGCATATAATAAGCAGTTGTATTTTCTTTATCTGGCAGTGACTCCTTACCCCAGGAGCAGAGCAGCCAATCACCAGCCAGATGCTCAAGAGAGTGTTCCATGTCTATTCAGATGTTTTCTGTTGGAGAAGCATAGGGAGACCCCAGCCCCCTCCTACTACCTCTCCCATTCCCATACAGAAAACATGCTGGGAGTGGAAGCATCTCACAAATGTGAACTGGAAAGAGGACATCCAGCCACCCACCCAACACCCCCACCACTGGCTCTCTGGAACCCATCCCAGAAGCAAGGTTTTTCACTGAAACATCCCAGAAACCAGCCCCCATTTCCTGAGTCCAGAAATGAGACTGAATTCATTGGGAATGTCCCTGCAAAGCTCCTGCAGGTGAGGGAGGATACTCCCTTTCCTTTGTCTGATCCTTCCCAGGTTTCCATCGCCAAAGCCTCATGGTGCCATGTCTTCAAGGCAACGTTGGCAGGTAGCAGCTATTGGGCTTATGACAGGCCACAGGGTGCCCCTGAGCTTACAGTCAGCATGTCCATTGAATCAAGGGTCTGTAAATCATGGGGAGGGTGCCCAGCTGAGACCAACCCCAGTTCACACTGGTTTGGGGTGTGGAAGCACCATTTGCAGAGAAATAAGCGCCAGACTGAACTGGTGGGGCTGCGGGTGTCAGTCATCTCTCTGAAAGGAATATAAAGAGTGGCCTTGCATATAAATAACAGGAATGCACAACCCAGGACTTTCTCTGTCAGATGATCCTTGATAAGCAGTAGTGAGAAATACAGCAGCCCCAGTAATAAAAACCAGGCTTACATTTGTCACCTCATTGCATCCAAAACAACAAGTATAAAATATGATACATCTTTCTCCAGCAATGTCTTCCACATTACCTGCAGGTCAGGCTCAGACTCACTGAGGCCCCTAAAGGAAGGTATAAATTACACATACATGTATAAATAGGGGCACTTCCACAAGCACCGAACACTGAGTTCACCACCTGCCTGCAGAGGAAGCTCCTACACAGAGGATTACATAGCCTGCTCCACCCCACTTCTACCTACTTCTTTCTACTGCCTTCACTGAGAACAATGAACATGTACTCCAAGGCAGAGGTTCACCTATAAGTCTCCACCTTACCTTTCTAGTGAACCAAACCCATGTATTTTCAAACAAGACAACTGCCAAGCAGTATTACTTTCCTGTCACACTAACAGCTCAGATACTAGCAATGCTACTGGTGTGAATAAAATTATATTTGTACAAAGTGACTGTGCCAGTAGAGCCATTCAGTGTTTCTGCATGGACAAGGCATTGCCAGGTAAGATGCAGATGCTGGTAATAGTATGCTTTTCTGGGTATTTTCCTACCAAATTATATCGGCTTACAGGGCTGCAAAGCCGTGAGAACAGCTCAAAATCCCTACATCACTGACCACTGCAGCCACACAAGCAAAACACAACAAATGCAAATATTTGTCAAGGAAAGCATAGTATATGTCACAAATTTATAACTGAAGACATGATGCTCAGAACCTAGAAAGCATGGATACTTCCCTCAGCTCAACAAAAGGATATTTCTCCTGGATGTTCTAGCTTCTGTCAGTACTAGGAAAACATGAATTGCTGTAATCATAATTACTGGATTGTGTTATATGGCTAGTTGATTTTTTTTTACATTAGGGCAATGTGCCTCCCTCAGGGGACTGATCATTTCTGAATTATATTTGAAAGTCATCTCTGTGTGCCTAAGTTGGTTTCATACAGGTGAAAAAGCTGACAGCTTCATGCTGTCAGCTCACTCTGATGCTACAGCTCCCCTCAAAGAAATACAATGGGATGTGAAAGTGATTTGCAAGGGACAGGGTTGCACTGCCCACCTTGTAGGTGGGTAACAGGGTTCCAAAATCTTGACCTGCATTCTTGGAATCTGACCAAAACAACCCTTATAGGGAGTTTCCCTTTTGTTTTCTTTGTTTTCTTGTCTCAAGGGCAAAAGAAGATGGAGAGAAAAGCAACCTAAGAACCAACTACTTCCACTCACCATCAGGGAGGAATCCTTCATGTACTCTCAGCTTGAAAAAAAACCCAAACCTTTTCACTTTCATCACATCTTTTCATAGAAAATGTTTCAATTCAGTGACCATCTATTTTAACCATGTAGTTGCAAATGAAATGACATAAGGAGAAGCAGAGACAGGACTTGAAATTCTCTTTGAACAGATGATTTCTATTGTACCCAACAACCGTTCTCCAAAGCACCAGGACCCTGAAAGTCCCCAGTTCTGCCATATCCTAAGATGGGACCTGTGAGTCCCATACCTGAACCAGGCATCCTCCACAGGGTCTGCTGGGGAAAATAAGAAAAGCAGTACTTTGGGAAAAGGGGTTTCATCACAAGTCAAGGCCAGGAAGACAAGGACTTCCAGACAGGCATTCCTACAAATTGTTCTGAGTGTCCAGCCTTCAGTTTAAGCAAATATTTGTATTGGTACCTAATTACCACTGCCTTTCTCAAGTGTTCCCTGGTAATGCCTTCATTCATATTCCTCTGTACTGTTCATACTGTTCTGTGTTTGTGGTTAAGAGCCTCCACAGACTCCTCTGCACGTACCACTGAAATGAGGTTACTTCATGCTCTGGCAGATAGATGGGATTGTACTGTGTATATTTACATTTTTAAAAAAGATATCGCTAATGCATTTCAGTAATGATAATAAAAAAAAAGTCTTTCTAGCCATTACAGTAATGGCTTTGAGCTAATTGCTTGCATTTGCACTCAAATATGATTCTCTCCTCTCTGACTCATTTCCATTTTTATGGAAATCAGCTTGCTTGCTAGACTTTTGACTCACAGCTCTTAAGGACCAGCTGTTGCCTGACTTCCTCACCCAGGTAGGAACCTACTCCACTAGTTGCAGGAGGACCATTTCTGGAGGAAGAGGCGACTTGGCACAGATAAAATTGCCAGAAACCAGCTTGCAGTCCACAGGCTGTCCTTGGAGATGCCATGTGCTTTCAGAGTCTGAGTAGGTATGCCCTGAGTTATGTAGGCAGACAGATCCATCTTCCCTGGGACTTAGCTTTCCTGTAGCTCTCCCTGTTGGCCAAAGGCATTAGAAAATAAATAGGGAAGCTCTTAGTGATTCACTCATGTTAGGGGCTAAAAACGCAACTGCTACAGAAAGACTTCACAGTGTGGAAGTCCCTGTCCCATTAGCCTTCTGGCTGATCCTTGGCACACAGTGCTTGGTAGCTAACCGATTTCCGTGGTAACAGGCCATTCTTCTTTGCAAACCTCTATGTTACCCTTGTCACAAGATAAAAAGGGGTACCCAGGTTGCTTTAAATTCCTTTGAACTTCCTGTTTTACAAGTTATTGGAGCCATGGGGAAAGATAAAGGAGTATGAAGCTGTAAACTTGCTTTGCCCAGCCTACAGAGAAGACAACCTATTCCTTAACAGATAAGCTGAGACCACAGTCTGACAGGACCCACAGTGTCTGGAAGCCCTGCTCTAGTAAATACAGCATGACTATTTTTCTCTTGAGCACCAAGGGAAGAAAAATATGGCTAGACATGCATCTGGAGTCACCTTCGAGCTTCTATTGATGACCACAGTGACTGGCTATGGTCAATGACTGTTGCACTTTTCACAGGGGAGCAGAAAGCCTATCAGAAAGTGTCCTCTTTCTAAATGTTGCAAAGTTGCCTCTGCTTGGAGCACACCCAAACTAATTCAGAAAAACAGAGAACCACAAGCAATAGACTCTGAACATATAAGAGAAATCCAGCTCTGAAATCTGTGTTGGACACTAATCTGCAAAGAAGAGTAATACGTTTCACTGCTTCTCCAACGTTTGCATGCTTTTTCCACAATCTGGCCAAAGCAGAATCAGAAGGCAGGAAGGGAGAGCTGCCTGAAAGTGAGATATGTGCCAAAGTCTTTTGGTGGTTGAGAGACTCATTAACACCTGCTGAGCTCCTGTGTTGCATCTCTGCTCACCCGTTGTAAAGTCCTAGCAACAAGCATGGAGAGGGGAGCATTTCTTGAAATACCAGTTTGTGTTGCTGTCAGACTGAAGTTTGGGCTTGAGCTCCCAGAGCTAAATGACTATACTCAGGTGCAACTCTAGCATGATTTTGGTTATGTTGGGTGAATTTCCCTGGGTGCCCCTGTTAGAACTGCAAGGTCTGTTCTAGTCACCTTCCCTTTCCATTCAGGACCTCAACCCTTCGGAGCACCACCAGTATATTCTCTGCATCCCTCTTTGCGTAGATCCATGTACTCAACATTGTCCCTATCTCTTTGTATGTTATTTACTGGTTCTTTTCTCCTTTTCATTCATTCAAGACTTAGAAAAAGCCTTCAAGTCTTTCTTCAGGCATAGCATCTACAGATGTTCCCAGGAACTTTGTCTGAAGGTTGCTGTGTTGACTTCAATGTAGGACATAAAGCATTAGACTGTACCCCAGAAAACCAAGCTGCTGCATAGATGTGGCCCCTTTTTCTCACTTGTGAACCAGCTGAGGGAAAAATTAAATGAATATCTTATAGATCTACATTCCTTACACAGAGTTTGTTGCTCTATGTCCCTAAATCTATCTGTCAGTTTCTATCAGACATCAGGGCCCTTGTTGGATACGCAGCTCCATGGTTGTTAAATTAGTTTTCCTTGTTGGTGTTTAAATGAAAAGAGACATCTAATTTGTGAGTGAAAACGTTTGTCATTTCTTAGGGGGATCCAGACACACAAAATACAATTAACATCTCTGAAAAACGTTGCACAGAGGTTCAGCAGCAGCTGACAAGGAAAATGAAATGAAAACAAATAAAATCAGTTGTTCTAATACCATAACTCAAGTGGCAAGTGTAATCTTCTCCGTTATCTGAGGCTGGAATTGCTTTCCTGCAACAGCTTTCATTATGAAAATGCGGCACTTCTCAGCACCAGAATATTAAGACAACACATACCCACAGGGGCTCAGATCATTTTAACGAGGAACAAACAATCCAGAATGCAGCTTTTATGTTTTTTTCTGAGCTAACACCTGCTTTGCAGCAAATAAACAATGGTAATGATAAGCACAACAACTCACATATATCAGGGCTGAGATGTGCATTGCTGGCATCATTTTCTGCCTACCAAGTAAAGAAGGGCCCAGTGGCCAGTGTTTTTTAAGACTGTGGACAAGGTCTGTGTTTCATCAAGCTGTCGATCTTGTGGGATGGTCCTGAGCTCCTCAGAAGACTGTAAAAGCAGCAAGGCTACTGAAGGTGCCCCAGTCTCTCAAATAATTTATTGAGGGATGGATGGATCTTTACCCCTATTTTACTAGTGTGGGTCAGGACTCATAAGATATTTGCGTATAGTGACAGAACGAATCAATGACACAGGCAGAGGAGAAACTAGAAAGTCTCATCCGTGTTTTGTAGCAGTTCCCCAAAGGGTCTCCAGCTGCATATTTTTCTCCCTGAGGTTAGGATTAGAGAGAGATGGACAAAGGAAGAAGCTGCACAGCTACCTGTAGTTTTCTACAAGTAGTTATTTCTACAAGTAGTACCTTTCTAAGGCCGAAGTCAATGACATCAGCACCCAGAAAAAAAAAATCCTTGTGAATTTACTAATTTTTAAATTCAGATTTATTTATTCTCTGAGTGAGCAGCTATCAGTATGGCTATATATGTGTCAGAGCTCCTCAAAGTGTTATTTCCATCTCAGACCAGATTTGATATCATGGGGCTGAACTCTGCCAAGGTTTACACTGTGGGATGTTCCCCAGTTCAGTCCCTGCTCTTAGCCAGCATAACACTCATCCCAATCACTTTGCTGATGCATTATATTATGGATGAGAAGAGGATTAAAGTCTTCAGAGCTGCCAATCCAGATTCTTTTGGTAGCAGTCTGCTCATTTATGCAAACAAAACCTGCAAAGCTGGAAGGAGGCTGATGCATAAGATTTAGGGTGGATTATGGAACAGTGATGCTGCATTTTGCCACGTGGCAAATCTATGTGCATCTCACTGGAAAACCAAATGGAGACTTTAAAGAAGATGGAGGTGAGCAGAAAGGATGCCACAATTCACCCGCACACATTGAAAGGAAGAGGACAGGAAGATCCTCAGGGCCTAGAACTGACAAGATAAAGAGAGAACGTAAATATCTTCAACTGAGGGTTTGAAGCAGGTTTGAAAACATGTGAAATTATTTCTGCGCCTTCTGGTTACTTCTGTTTCCCTTAGGGACTCCAGCATAGTTGGTGAGACAGCATCAGAAGTGACAGAAGACAAAGAGCACTGCTTTTCTGTTGGCAGGACTCTTGGTTTTTCTCCCTTATTTTCCTTGGAATGAAACTGTGACACTTTCATTCCCCCCAGCTTGCACCATTTCTCCTTTCAGATTTCAAGATTTTCCGGTTATATAAAATAAATAATGGAACCCAATTCAGATGCATGAACTACAGCTGTTAGCTCTGCCTCTCCCCTTCTCCCTCTTTCTTGTCCTCATTAAGGTGAGAAGCACATTGCTCATTTTGGAAAAGGACAGAAAAATTTCTTTGCAAGACAAAGGATTTATTTTTACTTAGTCTTCAGAGAAATATTGCTCAAAACTTAAGATCTGTTTCAGGATTACATATGTGCAAAACAAAGAATTTCCAGGACAATTAAGAATTTCTCAGAAGAGTTCTCAAAGAGAAATTTTTGTAAAAAGACATGGTCTTGCATGAGCTTTTTTCAGTCTGCCAAAAAAATTACTAGCTTTGTCTTATTCATCATAAGATATGATACATCAGAAAGCATGACACAGCTTAAATGAAAGGTGGTATTTTGTAAAACTGACTGACCTCATGCCAACACCCATCTGCATTCCCACTCCGCTCACATCCCAGTTTCATCTGCCTTGTTTACTAGGGGCTGGAGCCCACACAAAGCACCAGGCTGCACACACAGGCACCCACTACCAGAAAAACATGATTGAAAGTTAGTGATTACTAGTGGCTAGTATGCTTTAACTTCTGTGTGGGCAATCTCAGTCCTGACAGAAAATGGTGAGAGTAACAATCCTGACTTTTGGAAGCCTCTCTGCAGTGAGACCACAGAGCATAATGTGAAGTCGTTTTATATTAACAGATTGTCCCAGTGCTGTTCTGTGGGGAGACAGGCCTTCAGCTCCCATTCAGACTTTTCAATGCTCCTCAGAGGGTACAGCAAGGGAGCCAATTAGCACTAACAATGGCAGAGGTGATTCAGTGATATGGACGCTTGTGTATAAGAAAATGACTGGTGCTGTCAGATCAGTGGAATAAAAAATCATTCCTAGAGCATCCCCATCATGTCAGTTAGCTAGAGACATCAGGTGTCCAGAGAGATGAACTCCAGATCCTGTTCTAAATTTAGCCTAATAGGATTTTTTTTTCATTTTGCTCTTTACTCTGCTACACTCCTGTTACTCAAGCAAAACATTGAGATATACACATATTTCAAAGCACATTCACACCCTGTTGTTCATGCACTTAAAATTACAGATGTGCTTATCTTAACTGCTAGATGAAAGACTAGGAGCGTTACATGGTTATCTCAAGCACCCAAAGCTCTTCTGGTCACATTCCCCATGTAGCCAAGATGCTGACAGAAGTAGCAGAGGAACCACTTGCAGTCCTTTGGGAAATGTAAATGATACGATGATAACTGCATAACCACATATATAACTGTTCTGTACATCTCAGCATAAATGCATATACTATACTACATCAGTATTTCTCAAACACATACTTACATAGATCGCCCTCTGTCTCTTCAGCTTTTCCTAGGTCATTCTGAATTACTGAAACCTCAGGAATGCAGGACTCAGAGCAGGAGGATAGAAAGGAATCAAGACTTTTAGTTTTTAACTTTTTCAGTTCCTAGAAGAATTTGTCTCCTCCTTCTTCTCTTTCTTTCCTTTCACCTTTAGATCCTTCATCCCTGTAAGAATTTTCAGCAGATGCTCTAAGGGCTCAAGCTGTCCCACCAGGTGAGGCTGGTCTCAGATTTTCTGCGTTAACTGTCACTGTCTCTTCCATCTGCTTTTCAAAAAGAAACTTCAGTTCTTTCCAGTCCCACGAGGGCACTCACAGGTACATATCCACTTGCAGTATGACTCGGCAAAATTACCTCTGTGCCTCATTAAAGCACCCTAGGAACTCTCACAGACAGCACCAGACTCTGCACCTGTAGGTTCTGGAACTGATTAAGAATCTCAAAGATGTCACGCTAATGAAGAATTTATGGAGTAGACAGAGTCTATGCATAAGGGTCTGTGCAAGGCCAACAAGAAATCTCCTCTCTGGTCCACAATTGCAGGGCCAGGCGTCTTTAACTCTCATTTGCTTTAGGAGTAGTCAGTAGGTCCAGGCCATTAGAGATTACCTTTCAAGAGGTGATTCTGTCTAATTAGATGACTTACAAGATAGGCATCTTATAGAGTATCTTATTAGATGCTCCTTAAGGGGAAGTACATACATTCATTATGAAAGTGTATTTTGCACTCAACCCAAGAACACAGCTTATCAAAACTGAGCGTGCAAATAGAATTGCAAGAAACAGAAAGGAGCAAAAACCAGTGCAGGGAGCTCTAGGGCCCACCCCCGATATGTTGTGCAAAGCTCATTTTTCTAAAGACTGAAAATATGTGCAGCTAGGTCTCTGAGCTTACGGCTAGAGGATGTCAGTACATGAAGGAGTGTGTCTTTTCATCTAATTTCTCTGGTTTCTTTGAAGTTATCGTGGAAGATTTGGATATATACTGACATATACTGATACTATAACTAGTTTGCTCACTCTTTCCCTCAGAAAAATCCATTCAGTAGACAAATAATTATATTTTATCCTACCTGTCTGTTTAAAGAGATACTGTATTATATACTGTATTATACTGTATACTGTTGTTAATGGGGCTGTGATATCAGTCATATCAGACAAATTGAATTTAGATACCACAGTATAAATACTACTATTTTGATTCCAATATGACCATCAAAAAAGCTGAGAAGTGGAGGTGTGCCTTTGTTTCTTTAGAGGGTACAAGGAATTCTTAGAAAGGTTATAGATACTGAAGATTTTTAGATTAGAATTGTTTCATCTCATTTTCTTTAGGCACTAAGAGTTACCAACAATTGGCTTCCTTGCTTCTTTTCTTCGCTAGAGAAATCCAGTACTGCTGTACAATAGCACAGTTTGTATAGTCATGAATAATAGCAAAAATATGGTATTACATGAGTCAAGAGAACAACAATGGAGGGAGATGGAAAGTGTTAAACTGGTTTGGTTATATTCATTTAAGCCCATTCACTACTGGGCATTGCAGATGAAAAAGAATCCTTTTTCTAAACATCCAGCATTGCTGTCTTCAAAGGAGCTGCAGCAGCAGCAGACACTGTCATGTTTACTGAAAACACTAAATTTCCTCCAGCAGAATTAGGAACACCGAAAACAACACTGTGGCTGCTCCATGCTTTGAAAATGTAATGAAAAAAAAAAAAAAAACAGAAAAAAAAAAAAACACAAAGGCTTGCAACTCTGGTTCGTTTGTTTGTATTAGTACTAGCGAACGCTATCATTTTTCAAGCCTTTCTCAAAGTACTTAGCAATTACTACCCAAAAAGGGTAAGCGTCTTTAATTCACAAAATCTTTCACAGGGTTACCTTTTAACAAACACCTGGCAGAGCAGGGCAACACAGACCCCAGAGCATGATCCACGCCTGGCCCAGACTGCTACAGCAACTCCCTGACTGATCTTGTCCTACTGTGCAAGTCCTGCCACTCTCCCTCCTTCAGCCTAAAGGCATCAGAGATAGAGATATTTTATGCCAGAGCTGGAATCCAGCATGCTTTCCATACTGGGATACTGGTTTGTCTGGCACCAATGAGATGAAGCAGCTCAGAAGAGCCACCAGCATTTACATCAAAAAGAAGAGGTTAATTTCACACTAACCTCTACAGCTTCTCAGAGGAAAGCAACGTCATTAGCACTTACTCCATGCTAATAGCAATCCAGATCATTTCAGTACATAACTTCAAAATAATCCATAGTGTCCCCACAATCCAGTATCGCACCTCTCCCTTGACTCCCAGCCTGATGGACTCAGTGGGCAAGGGGACAAATCAGCCCAGGGGACTGTATGTCTTAACAAAAGGAGGGTGACCTCCCCAAAGCCTCATTACAACCAAACTTGGGTTTTTTAGAAAGCATCCTTCCTTCAAAGCATACCCCAGTTCCAACTTCCTTTCCTCCACCAAAAGAAAACTTTGACTAAGACAAATTATTTCATTAGATTCTTTTTATTCACTTGGAAAAAAAAGTTGCTTCCCAAGTCTGCTTTGCAGTTCAAGATGGGCAGCAACAGCGTGCTACCCAGGAACAGAGGAATAGCGGGCACAGGAACACCAGCAGGAACTCAAGAGGAGAATGAGCGATGTGGATCAGTGGAGGGATGGGAACAAATGCAGGTGAAAAGCCAGTGATAGCACAAGGTGAGCAGAAGCAGAGGGATGCTTAGATAGGGCAGAAAGCTGAGAGTCAGGCACAGCTATAGGGATAGTACAGGCTAAATTTGAGAGAAAAGCACCACAGAGTGGATGCCAGGGCCCTGACAGACACCAGAAGTAAATAAGACTTCTCATGACACCCAAGCCTTTAATACAGCTCACTGTTGGGGCCACGTTCCCTATTGCAATAACACCCCACACACACCCCAGAGCAAGTGCATGTACAGCCCAAGCATGTACAGACATGACGCTGCCACAACTCCACGGCTGAATACCAAAGGCTGGTCCAAGAACAGGGGCTGTTTCTGGCCTTCCGAGTCCAGAGGGAAAGACTCACAAGCTCTGCAAATCGCTGAGCATCAGTGTAAAAGGGGTGACTGCCTCACCGCCCCTCTGCAACAGATCCCCCAGCCTCACTCTCCAGCTACAATCCTGTGTGGTTCCCATGCAAAACACTTCAAGGGTGCTGGGCACCAAGCCCACACCAAAGGAGATTTCATCCTAACTCATAATGAGGTCATCTTCTTTCATGTGAGCGTTTCCATAGCAACAGAAGCGATTCTAATCTCCAATACAAAAACACAGTGAAAACAACATGGTTTGGGGTTTTTTTTGGGGGGGGCAGGGGAGAAGCAGCCCTGCTCCAGCTACAGCATCCTTCTGGCTGGCAGCCCCCCATCAGCAGCGTGCAGCCAGCACCACCACGTGGACCACCAGCCCCAACCACATCTGCAGCAGGGCAGGAGGCAAGAGGGACAGCCACAGAAGAACCCACCAGCCAACCCAGGGAAGCCAGATCCCCTTGCTGAGACCATATCCTCTTGCTGAGACCATATCCTCTTGCAGAGACCATCTCAGTCATCAAGCCTTCCAGCAGCCTGCGCACTCAAGGCTTGTAGCAGGGCTTATAGGTAGCCTGGTACTATAAATAGTAGAAGTGTATATAAGTAGTCGCTTCAGAAATAGCAACCTGTGTGTGTCAGATGAATACCAGCACTAGCACTATGGTACTAATATCGCTTTTGGGGCTCACTAGCATTGGCACCCGTGAAAGGCAAGACTTGCATTTTCTCTGGCCACATCCTGGAATAAAGTCTCTTGTATCCTTAACTGTGCCATTTAATCTGACATCATCTCAGCATCGTATTCAGGCCTGAAAAAGGTCCACTCCAGTAAGCACAGATAGAACCCAAAGACCAGGCTTTGCATTCACATGTCATTCTTCAAAATGAACAAAAAATCCACATAAGACCTTTAAGATTTTTATTTCTGAGTACTTTTTTTTCTTAGAAATTACAAGGAAAGTCTCTCCAGGAGAGTATGGAAATAAAACCAACCCTGAAGTACTTCCAAGCAATTTTGTTCCATATAAACACAAGCAAAGTTACATATTTCATTCGTATCCATGTACTAAAACATTTTAAGTAAGACATCCTTCACACATAACACATGCGTAAGTCTCAGAATTGTGCACATAATCAGATTGGCCTCACCTACCCTACATAATCTTATTTTCCTGTTTCCTTATTAAATTGTACATTTATATGCAGGAGAAAATCTCTTTTTCTGTACAGCATTACGCATATTCAAATTAGCATGGACAGTCTTGAAATTAAATTGCTAGATAGTACAGTCTGATGTACAGCTGTATACTAAGTTGTTACACTGCCATTTATAGAAAGAACTTTGTTGGATACCAGGCAAAACTCTTCAAAAGGAATAAAAAGGTATTGCTAGAGGGAAAAAGGTATATGATACACAGCACACTCTCAACTACAATCCTGTATGATTCCCATGCAAAACACTTCAAAAGCCAAGTAAGTCACAGATCTTGCTCTCCAAATTGATATCAAAGTTCCCACCAATTTCAATCATGGCAAAATAAATCACTAAAGACATCAATGCTGCTGGATATGGACATGGTCAACACTCAATACTCCAATTTGCAATCCACCCGCCTTGGAAATATAAGGAAGAAAGATGAAAGAATCAACAAAACTGCTGACTACTGAAGCGGGTGGGTGGGCAGGGCGTTTTACCAGCAACCAGCAAAAAAATAACTGCAAGAGCTGAGCTTCATTCCAATCCACTGCATAATCTAACTGGGCCTTAAATTGGGGGATTATATGGTCAATGAACTCCTCAATAGATGCCTAAGGCTGCGTTAACACCTAGCAAAATCTTATTTGATTCATCAAGAAAGCATATTGTCTGTATCTGGCTTTGTGAGCTAGATTTGAAAAGTCACTGTTTCATGCATGATGAACAGCACTGTAAAACTAAGGACTGTAAACGTTCGGAGGGGAAGGGCTCACCCAGAAGGTAAAGCTTCCACACGCATAAAAGGAAATGTCAAGCATACAAATGTCAGAAGCAACGCTTAACACAACAGATTTGACTCTGCCATCATTTTTAAATGTAACAGGGATGCTGATGTATTTTTCATCTCCACATAAAGATGCATCCTAAAAAGAATCAGTAACACCTCCCTCTTACACTGCAACCACACAGCTGAATCAATGGAGTGTGAGCTGCCACTGTAAACATACCTGAAACACTCAGGCTTGGTTTGTTGCAGTGTATGTTACAGAGTGAAATGGGTGTGGAAAAGGGATGTGAAATACAAAACCACGATTAGATGTAGGACAGAACACCTGTACATGAGCAATATAAAGATTTAAGCATTTAAGGCTGACACTTGGGAAGTTTAAGCAAAGCCATGGAAAACAGCAGGGTTTTATTATTAGCCCACTTGAACTCTTGCAAATGAACAAGCAATGCTGGCATCTCTGTACTCCAGCTCCTGAAAACAGTGCAAGGGACTTTAGTTACATACCCTGGCCTTACCAGTACTTTACTACAATGGTTTGGCAAAGCATCTGTGGCAAAAAGCCCAATGATAGGTTATCTCAGGTATCAAGCTGAGTCCAGGATAACATTTTATGTGTTACAGAGAACACTGGATCTGGTGGTTTAGGCAAGATGGGCAGTCTGCCTTTAGCCCAGTACGAGAATATCAACAGCAAGCTCTACAAATATGTAGAAGACTAAAAACACTAGTCTGGTGGGAGGAAGTCTGCTCTGATTCCCAGACAGGAAAGGATAAAGTCAGGTCACTTAACTCAGACATTAATGATGTGGATGTTTTCAGCTGAGGTAGTCAATTTGAACTCACTTTATGGGCACAAAAAGGCAAAACGTTTCTAAAAACGCCGTTCCTCTGACCTGCTTTATAATTCTACTTCAAGGCCAGATGAACAGGGACCTAAGAATGACTATTTCTCCCACATCATGCTGATGTTGGTTGGACTCGATGATCCGGTGGGTCTCTTCCAACCTGGTTATTCTATGATTTTTCAGCTGCAAACACAGCCCAGAGGAACAAATCTAGTTGCAGACATCTAAAACTTAGTGAGAAGGTAACCACCCCCAGTGCCTTCCTTGTACCTGGGCAGTTCAACAATCCTATATTTCTTCAGGATAAGCAGTTTTGCTTAAAACCAGTATCATATAGGTGAGTAACATTTCAGCATACATCTAAACATTCTCCAGCCAGCAACAGACCTACACAAGTGGAAGAAAAGCTCACAGCTCATCAAACTATCTAAAGGATTGCAGTGACTTTTTTGAATAGTAACTAAGTCCCAAACACACTTTTAGGAGGAAAATACTACTATTCTCCTTTTTTACAGCTGAGAAAACAGGGACATTGCAGTGTGCCTAATGATGACATGGAAGGAATCAAAATAAAGGTTTCCTGATACACTACTCTGCTGTTCCACTGCTGACTAGGCTTCAAATAGCTAGAATTTACCCCCCAGGAGAAACCTTTAAAACTATGATGGACAATTTTAACTCCAATGTCCATAAAAGCCTGTGGTCACACATTCTTATTAAACACTGAGGAATTTTATGTTTGGCTTCCACTTCTATAAATTGAAAGAGAAATACCATTAGGAAAAAAGAATTAAGGCTAGGCATGTTATACAAAAACAAAAATATTATGCCTGGAGCTCATTCTTTTAAGAGATAAACTTGCAATTGTAAGGACAAATGGGAAGTTTGGTAAATATCCCTCAAACATCCCAATGGGTTACAGGTATAAAGCCAGTTTAAGTGGCTGTTCATTCTTGATTCATGTTCATTCTAGCTTCTTGGAGAGAGATACTCACTGAATCAAGTTAAAGACTGAGTTGATCAACTGAGGATTGCACAGAACAAAAAAAAATGCCATCAGTCAGCTAAGCCATAAAAGCAAGCAGCAAAATAGACTCTGCTTCAGACTAAGTTGTCAAGATAACAGCTTTGAATAGGAAACTTCAGCCAGCCTGAAGCTGCTGCATTCAATCCAATGACAGCAAAGGAAAAGTTTGCATTGCCAGTACGGGCTCATACCAATAGTAAAAGCTGCGTAATTCTCTCCAGAAAACCACATCAACTTCCCTGCTAGACAATTAAGAAACAAAACAGAGAAGACGCTCTGCTGGACTTGTTAATAACAAGTAAGAATTGGAGGAAAATATGAAGGTCTTGGCTGTAGCAGACATGGAATCAGAGCATTTATAAACCTGAGAAGTATCTACAAGACAGAGTCCTGGACCTTTAGGACAACATATTTTGGTTTATTCAAGGAAAGCCTTGGCAGGATCTCACAAGGGACTGCCTTGGCCTCCCAAAGGGGCCTAAAAGTGCTGCCTTATCTTCAAAGACAGTTTTCTGAAAGTAGAATAATATTCATTTCTGATGAGCACAAAGTAAAGCAGACATGACTGAAGGCCAGCACAGATGGTCAAGGAACTCCTGACTTAGCTCAAACACAGAGGAACGGTACAGAGTACAGAGAGGTGGGAAGTGAGGGATATAAAGACACAGTCCAAACACGCAGGGACAACGAAGAAAGCCAAAGTTCACCTGGACTTGCAACTGGCAAGACACATGAAGGGCTTTTTAAGTACACAGGAAGTGAAAGAAAGATTAAAGAAAACATAGGGTTACTGTTCAATAATGCAGGAAACCACATGACCAAGATGCACTTTGTACTTCGAAGCTGATGTACTCAACACTTTTTTTTGCCCATTTTCACTGGTAAGGTCTGCCTTCAAGCCTGCCATGTCCCAGGGTCTACTAGCAGAGCTTCATCTACAGCAGAGAAGATCAAGTTAGCAAGAACTCAAGCCAACTGGACAAACCTAAATCCATGGTATCTGATAGGATGCAGCTGAAAGCACTGAAAGAGCTGGCTGATGACACTGTTAGGCCACTCTACAGCATCTTTACAAGGTCATCAACATCATCCTTGACGGCTACCGAACCACTAAAATACCCTGACTTATACTGCCTCCTTGCCCACAACGGGTAGCAAGAATGTTGCCAGCACATTGAGGGAAATTATCATTTCTCTCTATTCAGTACCTGTGAGACTGAATCTGGAGAACTGCATCCAGTTTTATGCTTCTGCTTCTAAGGAGGGCACTGCAGAAATCTCAAGGCAAGGCCACAAAGCTAGTCAGGGGGCTGAAGTACGGGATGTACACGGAGAGTTTCAGGGAACTCTGTTTATTCAGACTTAAGAAGAGAAAAGACTAAAGAGACATCTCATTTTATACAACCACTTAATGGGCAGGTTAGAGAAGACAAAGTAGACTCTTCTCCGAGATAAGCAATGATAGAACAGAGGAAACAAACATACATTGGAATGTGACAAATTCCAACCGGATGCAAGAATATATTTTTTCTTACTCTGAGGGTTGTCAGATATAGGAAAACACCCAAAAAGGTTTAGCATCACCATCCTCAAGATATTCAAAATTCAAGTGGACAAGGCCCAGAGCAACCTGATCTAATTGGCTGTGCTTCATGTCAGGAACTAGACGAGGGAACAGAAACCTCAAGATGTCCCTTCAACCCAAATTATTCTATGATTCTATGACTTAGCTAATCTCATCATAACCCACTTTCCACTGGAAAAAAAAAGCAAGCCATGACACCACCAAAGGTATAGAGTGATCTTCAGTTTCATGAGCACAGAAGCCAGCTGAGTGCACTACACATCAAATGTCTCACAATTTTATACAAGGTCCCTCATACACCAGGGCCAGCCCTGTTTATGAATCATAGCCATCATAGTACTCCCTTAGTTCATTTCAACTCTGCTACATACCATCAGAATTAAATAAAAAGACTATCTCTTTTCACATCTTCTTCATCTTTTTCTTGCAACGCTGGTTGAAGACAGGTGAGGATCCTATCAGACTGTCAGCAGAATGAGAACCATAGCTGCTCTCCGAGCCATTGGGGCTCTGTGGCATCCCAGCTTCGCTCATGCCTGACATTGGTTCCTCAAAGACATCACTGCCTAGGACTCCATGGCCATGCACGTTTGCCTCCTCATTTTCCTGTGGCTCCATTTTCACTTGTGCCAGGTTCCAGAGTGGGGAAGCATTCACTTCAGCACCTAAAAAAAAAGAAAAAGCACACAGTAGCAGCCAAGTAAAAAGACAGATTATAAAAAACATGCAGATGCAAGGACAGGAACACTGGTAAAGAAGGAGCAAAAGCAAAACTACAAGTGAACCCAGCTGGGGCAGGGGAAACCCCACACCAATCAATGTGAAACAATACAATAATCTGTTAGTTTTTTGGGTTTTTTTAATAGCCCAGAAATTGCTGCTCTAAAACATATGATGCTATCCTTTCACAGCCATCTTCTACATGGTTTTATCCATGAGAAACAACAACTTAAGAACTCCATATCACTCTCCCTAGCAATGAGAACAACATCACAGTGACCAGGCCCCACATAAACAGGACTCAGAGGCAGTCCAGAAGTCATTCATGATGATGAGATCCTTGCAGTGTCAGCAACATTCTTTAAGCTGTCAGACATACTGGATTTCTGGTAGTTCTGCAGGGGAGATGAAGCAAAAGGGCAGAGGACTAGGTAGATGAATAGTCTATAGTCAAATACCACTTCCAGTACTGAAATGCAGGGACACAAGAACTGTAGTCAGCCATCTAACTGCCTGGCCCCCGTACTCAGCACCCACAGGTCTCATTCAGCAGAATGGATAGTAACTCTCTTGGCTCAACCTCACAGACATCCTGCTAGGAAACAGAATAACTCCTTTCCCTTTTTAAAAAGAAATTTGGACTAGTGTGCAATCTGAGCAGATTGAGGGTTTTCTGTAAAAGATTACAAAACTAGATTTCTTGATAACACCAAATGTTTTTCTCCCCAAGAGCAATAATTATAAATTGCATTATTTCTGCTTATTTACAGTTTTAAGAGATACAAAAATCCTATTAAAAACACACTAATTGGGCCCCTTACTGAGATGGCTATAACATTCCAGAACTGAAGAAAGCCTTAAATCTTCTCATTTTTAAATCTGGTCCCTCTTGTGTGGGGTTAAATTCACATGGAAAAAAACAACAAGAAAAGAACTAGCACACCAGTTTTGGTAGGTTTTCGCAAACTTTGTGTCTTAGGGAGCTTGGCTACAGTTTGGAAGCACAACCAACTTGCTTGTACTGAGGCAAACCTACTACTATTCTCTATTATTGATATACTACTAACAGTAGTCTCTTATTGCTAGCAACTACAGAGAGAACAAATCTGCCACCATGTATTTGCACTGTGAATCCTCCCTTATGAAGGAGTCGTGCATCTTTTCCAACTTAGCTCCAGCTAAGGTTTAGGAGACCTTTTTAGTAACACAGCCTAGACGTGCTTAGCAGTTAGAGAGCAAGTCAGAATTAAAGTGCTTGCTGGTGTCCAGTTGCCTTAATGGAAAGTCCTTTTCATGTCAATTTTAAGTACATGTGCTCCTCTCAATGCCATGGACACATCATTAAAACGCTATCAGTTCCACAGAGTTGCAGCCCCAGTCTACACAATAACCAAAGATGCCTACTGAACTCAGTGCATCTGTCTTTCATCAGCTGCTCTTCATTGCTCGGCCCTGTTCTTTTCAGCTGTATCACCTGTCATTGAGAGTGTCACTAATGACTAGAAGTACTTAAGCATTGAAACAGGACATTTCATCTTCAAAGCACTTAAACTTTGAAGTACTTTACAAACAAACTAATCCCCATGTTATTCTGCTGTGTGGAAGAACAAGGTCCTAAATTGTGCCTCTACTTCCACAGATGCAAGGAAATTAAGCCTCTAGCCCACACCCCAGTGCCAGGCATAAGCAGATACACAAGCAGTCTAACAAGAGCTTTGCCCTCAGACACTGAAACCTTGCTGCCCTCTCTACAGGCCTCACACTTGTATTTTCATGATGGTGGTATCCTAACTGCAGCAGCTTTTTCTTGCTCCTTATGATATTAAGCTCTCCAGCCTGCCCAGCTGTAGACTGGGACTTCTCACACTGATGAGATTTCCAAAGGCCCTTGTAAAGTGAAGTGGAATTTTCAGGGAGGAACAGAGCACTTGTGTTTTTAATTAGAAAACATCAATTTGGTATCAGAGAGGCGAGAGGCATTTAATATACAGCTAGCGTGCTAACCCCTGGGTCTCAAGTGGTGGATGCTAATACAAAGCTTTCCAGATGAATCACTCGTAGCCCCACATGGGCCAGAGGAGTCTGCTGTTCCCTCTCCCACAAAAATGTGAGCATTTCACGTTTCAGAGGTACTATGGAAAACAATATAAGCTTCCACAAAAATATGAGATAGATTTGTGCTTTTTTTAAAGCTCAGTAGAATATGCTATTTTCTTTAAAAAAAAAAACAACAATAGACTCAGAGGTGTACTCTAATCTCACTATATATGCTACTTAGTTTAGGGTTAACAGGAGGACAGGCTTCATTGATTTTTAACCAGATTTTTTACTGAAACAGTTTTTATTGTAAGGATTCCCAGAGTTCAGAAGGTTCTATACAAAAATCAAAACTGGTTTTCTTTGGAAGAATGACTTCTTCATTTTCCAGAAAATTTAGCACTACTAAACAGCACACAGAATAAAACTTGTACACAGATATAGAAAAGTCACAGCACTAGCAGATTCTCCCATGCTGGGCACCAGTGTGCTTCAATGCCAGCATCAAGGGATGACACTGAGGAAAAGAAGGCAGTCTCCAAAACCACACTACTTCACTCGCTGTTTCACCTTCCACAGCCTCAGTTGTGGAGGGACAAAGCAGGCTTTGTGGCAAAGATGCTAGAGCAGGACCTTCCCATGAGCCCATTTCACATAAATCACTGTTAAGCTTTCATTGAAACAATGATTGTCACTACCAAGGTGACTTCAGAATATGGAGGACCGTGCCAAGTACCATTAGTCAAGTATCATTTCCATAACTCATTCAGTGTCTAAACTATATAAGGTCTGGAATTTACTCCAGTCACAAGCAACACAGCCTTCAACTTTGCAGTAACATGAATGTCTGGACAAGAATCCAAAATTACCTGGGGAAAAAAAAAAATCGATACTCTCCTTACTGAAAATAAGGATAAAACTTTAGTCTCTTTTAAACTAAAACATATACATCCCCCAAAAATATTTTGTCTCTGTTACATTAGACTGGAAAAAAAACCATTACTCACATCTGCAGCAAATGCCGTAATTCACACAACAATACAGCCCTTGGGCCATTACTGTGGCAAAACAATCTACCTCACACCAATAAGAAACCCAAGAACTTTAACAATCCCCTAAAAGTAAACACCATATAAAGCATTTTGTGTCCTACAGGGTCCACGAAAGGAGTAAATATTGCACAAATCCTTATAACTGATAACCTTTGATTGTCTGGTTTTGTCTTTAGAAAGTAAGGATTTCTCTCTCATTCAAATCTCTTTATTAAAATGTAAACATTTCTTCTCCCTATCCTTCCTCACATTGGGGTCTACTATTAAAAATGGAAACAGGATCACATGGAACAGTTGACAGACTGTTTCCAGCAGTAGCAATAAACCCCTACCTGAAGTCTGTGGGGAAGCCTCTACTTCCAAGTTGGCAGTGAAGCGCTCACTTTGAGCTCCAAGGACTCCAACAGGCAAAGACTGGTCACCTGAAGCCAGATCTCCTTCCAGTTCCTCACTTATGGGGAAAGTAATATCACTAACAGGTTCCTCCTTAATCTTCACAGGCTTTGTGTCTTCTGCTGCTTTTTCGGGGTTGACAATATTCTCATACTCTTCAGATAGCTGCTTGCTAACCTGTAAAAGATCAGTGAGGATGAAAAAGAGGCCAAAAAGGTCAGAGTGATTTCAGAGACTCTGATGACAATTACATTGCAGTAGATTCTGTTCCCAGCATATTATTAACATCTGACCTGAACGAACAAGTAATCAGATTACAGCGACACAGTAAGGCTTTTTTCCTCCCTTTAACACCTTCTGTCCTGTAACAAGGGACTTTAATAGGAGGTTTAATCCATTAACACATCTGCTTGATAAATATGAGTGTCTTTATTTCACAGACAGTGATGATGAGACCCAGAAATTTAAATAGAGCATGAAATAAAAGTAAAGTGTCTCAGTCTACATTTTGGGTTTACGTACACAACTATCCCCCATCTGCCAGTAACCAATTTACTTCCGCATTAGAAACCAAGCAGCTCAGATATTTATTGGCCCTGTAGTCACCATTAAGCAAATCCTAGGTACCTTCTGCCAGATTCACAGCAAAAAGTTTTCTCTAGTCACAGAAGTGAAACAAATACAGGAATGAGATTTAGAACTACCCTGTACTTCTAGAAAATTAAGCAATTAAACTAAAAAATTTAGATTTCATCTGCTTCTAACAAATGCTTGCTTACACCACTGAATCCCAACAGTGAGCAAATTGTGCTCAGGAAAAGCCCAAGGCTTTTTAACAGCAGAAGCAAGAAGGAAAAAGAATACCAAAGCCTATTTCCCCCTCCCAGATATACTTCCAAACCCAGAGGCTACTGTCAACCTTGACCCTGCATGAAGAACAGAACATATAACACAATGACCAGCTGCAGAATGAGTGACCTGCAACAGCAGAATGATGCAGAAAACCCAAATTCAAAGAGCAGAAATCTGTACAAAAACATATAAACAAAAATAAACTGGATTTTAAAATAAAATCATTTTTTAATTAGTAAAAATCTTGATGATGTTATTTTTATGCACGAACCATGCAAATCCATCATACCTTACATATTACATGCACTTGCAGGTGTCTCTCATTTATACTGTCTCTGCAAGCCACAAGGTGCCAATCCTAAGAAAATATGGAGCACGAGGTAGTTGCTCCAATATGACTCAACAGGCATGCACATTAAGTGACAGGAGGAAGAGATGGCAGGTTTTGCCTTTGGTCATGGGCTATCTACTTGATTCAAGGTTTGTTTTTTCATGAGTAGGAGTAAAATTCCCACTTCAAATCCTTGCATTTCTCTCAAGTCCACAACAGGCAGTCTTATATCACTCAATTAAAATGCATACATTCAATTTCACAGAAAAAATGGACTAAGAGAAATCATACCATTATTCTTACAACCTAGGTTGATATGGCACCTCTTATTCCAAGGAATTTAACAACTATTCTTTCTCCACAGAAGCACAGTCCCCTCTAAAGTGGAAGGCAGCACCTATGCAACAACTCGAATCAGCACAAGGTTACCCCAAACTCTTAAAGCTTAAGGGAACACAAGCCACCGTGCAGCCAAATAATTTCTGTTCATCTGCTTACTTTTCTGAAATGGTAATCAGTCAAATAACCCATTAAATCAGAAAATTCACATCATCAGTCAGTACTGATATTACCTCTACTTCTTATTTTTGTCTGGGCTTTTCAAGAGCTTTGGGCATCTTCTTAAACCCAGACAAATCAGCAGTACAGCATTCTTAGCCTCAGTTAGGACACAAACAAGGGTCTCTGTCTTCCAGTGAAACAAAAAAAACAGTTTTTCTTTTCATTGACGACTCTCCTGCACACTCAGGAGGTTTTTCTAATTGGATTTTACTTCAGTAAGACACAGAGTTTGCTACAGGAATAAGCAACTGTACTGGGTACATTTATTGGTGCTGTGAGGTCCCTACTGCTCTTCTCACCTGAAGCATGTAGCTGTGATAATCCTTAATGCGGTGTTGCCAGAACTTCTGTAGCGAGAGCACACTGCCAATGCCCACTTCATGGAATACCTGTTCCATGACATCAGCAAAAGGGGTGTGGCCAAGTCGAGCTTCTCGATCCACAGCAAAGCGCAGCAGTTTGGTGAACTTCAAGCAGTACTCGTGGGCAATGTCTGTCAGGGTCTCCAAGACACTCTCATTGGCACACTCAAAGCCTGTGTGAGCCAGGATGGTGGCCACTGACTGGTAGAGAAGCTGCCGGCAGGAGGACCAACTCAGCTCAGTCACTGGCTCCCCTTTTCCTCTAAAAATCAGAAAAGACAAAAATAGCACACCTCCAAAATCTGAAAGGCATGTATCAGTTGAAGAGACATTGTCAATAATAACGTGATGTACAAAGGGAAAGCAGATTGTTTGGGGTTCTCTGTAACTTCTCCATTACATATGAATGCTAGCTAGTAAGGGTTTATCTGCTTTCCTTTCTTCTTCTCTTTCCAAATCAGCACTGCCAATCCTCATTTTCCCTTCTAATGCCGGAAGACTCCTTGGGTGATGCATGAATGTGGGATGCAAATCATCTGAACCCTTAAGCAATTCCCTTCCCACCCAAGAGCTTTTCTCCTGGAGATATGAATTAAATGGGTCCTTGACACAAACAAAAAAAAAGCATTTTAAATAACATGAATGCAAATCATTTCCACTCTCAGTTAATTACATCTCATCCTTATTATCTCTGATGTCACAGGCCTGATAGATACAAAGGCTTCTGGGATAGACAAGATCTGAATTTATAATGCAGAAGACACACAAAGAGCAAGAAACTGGATACACATACATTCCACAAAGTACACTCAAGCCAAAAAGACCATTTTCCTGCCTTCATTTTCAGTAGCCACTAAGCATGCAACTGAAAGAAGTATCCTCATATGCCAGCTAAGAAGTGAACATCAGGTCCTGGGAAGAGTCCTGGAGAGGTTCCGAGGTAGAGCAACATTTCCCTGCCTTGGGTTTGAGACGTCTCTTCTGGGTGTTGCTAAGCAGGAAAAAGTGGCCATCCGGGATGCAAGAGATGCAGAACAACTGACATAAGCACTTCAAACATCATTCATTTACAGTCAGACAACTGAATTTTTCAGCAAAATTAGTTAACAAATAGAAATTCCACATAGGAAAAAGAGAAGATAAGATAAGGCAAAGCCTCTGAACGGTAAACATATTTTATCAGATTTCTCAACTCAGAATTAAATACATGTGGTGTATTTGCCCATATCAGTAACACGGTCTTCAAATGCTGATGTCAAAAAATCAAATTTCCTTTCTGCTAAGCATGGTGTTTATATACTTTTTTACACTTCATTCAGCAACAATGGTAGAAATAAGCTAACAATTTCACCCTTCATTTGTTTCTGATCAATTTCTCCAAACATCTTCCGCAAGCCATGCTCTCACCCTACATTAGTTGCGTATCACCACACACACTTTCCAGTAACAACACCTGACTGAACAGTACGCAAACAGCACTGATGCCTTGATAAAATTCTCACTGTTGTCTCTCTGATGAGTGCATTAGCTACCCTTCAGCCTTGCTAAGATACTGGGTCACAAAGCCTCAGCTCCCCCTGATCCTCAGGACTGATCCACAGAAAATGCCTGAAATACAGCAGTGGTAAAAAAGGTAACATTTCAGGGGAGTGACAAAGTTGCAGGTTAAATTTAGAGCAAACAGGACCAAAATCATTCCTACAGGAAAGCTGAGGAGGGACTTTTTATCAGAGATTGCACTGCTAGGATGGGGGGTAATGGTTTTAAGGTGAAAGAGGGGAGATTTAGATTAGATACTAGGAATAAATTTTTTAGTCTTAGAATGGTGAGGCACTGGAACAGGTTGCCTAGAGAAATCACGGGAGCCCCGTCCCAGGAGGTGTTCAAGGCCAGGCTGGATGATGCTTTGATCAAGCTGACCCAGTGGAAGGTGCCTCTGCCCATGGCAGGGGGTTTGAACCGGATGACCTGAATGGTCACTTCCAACTCAAACCATTCTATGATTCTATGATCGTTCATTTTCAAGACCACCAGCTCAGCACTTTCTGATTATACAAAGTAAGGGGGATCATACTTTATTAAGAGCTGTAGATGATAATATTCCTAAGTGGATATTAAGAACAGGATATGGCGCTCAGGTCATTGATTTATTCTAGTTATTAATTGCTAGAAAATGACTCATATCCCAATTCCTACTCAGTTATGTAACTATTTTGTAAAGAAGACAGCAGGCACTCTGACAAGTTGAATTAAAAGATCATCAGTTCCTTTGTAAAAACAATATGAGCGACACTTGGTTTACATCTCCCTCACTCCCTGCTCCATCTCCCCGCAACAGTTCTTAAGTTTACAAACAGCCATATGTCTCATTCAACACTGGAACCAGGAGGTTACAACAGAAAAAAAAAAAGCCATCAAAGAAAACCAACCAGAAAACAATCCTCAAAATTTATGCCTAAAAAAAGGAATCTCTTCTTTTTTAACACATACAAAGGATACATCTAGAATCTGTCAATTGAGAGCATCGTATGCTACCAATATGAACAAACACCAGACTGCTACTAATACAGAGACAAGTGAAGAGCCATTATTGACGCTCTGCCATTCACTCAATGCAGTATGGGCAAACTTAAACTCGATACAGACTTTGGCAAGCCCAAGCAGATTACTCAGCCACTTTTAAATAAGAGCACAACCACCATTTAGCAATGCATATCACTCAGAAGCAGCAGAGAATGTTATATCTCTCTTAAACTCCTAGAGGAGAAGAAACTAATTGGCAGAATTAAAATGCAGCTAGGTCACCGTGCTGAAAGGGATATAATCAAGTTGAAATCTAATCAATTAAAGACAGACAGAAAAGATATTTCAGGTACTGTACTTAAATCCAAATCCCCACATCTTGTTCTTAGTAAGGTCAATCGATTTGGTTTGGTTTTACTTATGCTTTTTCTCTTGTTTCCCTGTTTCCCACAATAAACAATTGAGGAAGATGATTAAAAGCCTGAGTAGACAGCAAAAAAACTGAAATGCTGTGAGCGTTAATGGAAAACAACAAAGAAGAAAATATCTCTTTCTGTTTGTCTTATTTAACTTTCAGGTACTGACTGATAATGACACACATAAACAAAACCAGCCATACAGACACATTTGAGAGCCACTATTTAATGTCAAACCTTGCCCAAAAGGACCAGCAAACTTCTTTTCCCTGATGATCATACCTGAAGAGCCTTTGACTTAGATCTCATGCAGATATCTAGCACCTAAAAGAGCACCCCTCCAGATATTATTATTATGCAGAATGCCACCCTCTGCAGGTCCTACTGCTTTCCTCAAAGGCTCACCTTCCAGCAACCATGCAAAGCCAAACATATTTAACATATTACCAGGGTCATATAGCTGCAAGTAAGTAAGAGTGCTTTAATCCCTAAACTTCTGTCACGAGAGGATTATCAAGACCAGCATTTAGGCCTATTGGAGGTGTTAATTTCTACAGAATATATAGCATGAAATTTGCCATAAACACTGGCCAACTTGCCACTCTTCAATTCTGTATTTCCAATAGAGTTCTGTACTTTTATATATGGGTCACCAACACAAGATGATGTTCCAGAGAGAAATCTGCCAAGCCATAAATTCATCAGACCCACAGCATAGCCTTCTCCCACTGCTGTCAGCAAACCTGTAACATGCAGAACTCAGAAAATGCCAATTTTCTGTGTTGGGCAGTTAACGTGACAACAAGCCATCCTCAAAGGCAATACAATCCATTCACTCAAGCTCCCCTCCTGCAAGGCTGTTTTTCTTACAGGGAAGATGATCTTGCGGTTCATTTCCCATGCAACTATCTTTAGGGGAAAGTGTTTGAGCTAAGTCAGTACAAGGATTGACAGCCAAGGTTCATTCAACTGCAGTAATGGACTGAAGTGTTCCGCTCCCTCCTAGGTGAGCATAAGCTAGCAGCAGATGGAGGGAGGGACTGTTTTTCCTATGAACACATCAATTTTATGAAACATTACATTGAAGATACCAAATGAGGTGCAACAAAGTCACTTCAGAGCCATTTTCACCAAAACAATAACATAAAGGAGAGCACTGGAAAAACAAGATTATACTAGTCAGAGAGTATGTCAAAGAAAACAGCACACTAACTCAAACCAGCAAGTTGTTTCTTTTCAGGAAAGGGTGTCTTCCCACCTCATCATCAATAAGGCTCTTTTTAAATATCTCTGCTATGTCTACAGAAGGCTGCACAGGTATGAAAAGAAACTGCTCAATAAATAATAGCAAAAATAAACTGGATTCCAGCAGCACAATACAGAAAACTGAGCAGTTTAGGGGCTAAGCCAAAGGCCTTAGTCCAGCAGGTGAAGTATGTTCTGCCTACCCCAATTACCACTGCTCAAATCCTTTCCGACATTAAATCTGATACCCCATCATCATGCGCTCACCTACTTCTGTACAGACATTCCTTTACAACAAGCCCTTCTGCCATGAACTGTCTTCCCACTGCAAGCTCCCCATTTCATTCACAGATTATTCTTCAATGCAAAGCACACATCCAACACGGTCAGGAACACAAATGAGAAAGAAATCGGTTAAGAAGCCAACCATACACACACAAGAAAAAGCATCTGAAGAGACACATAATGAGTAGGTTAGGTTTCTTTTGAAGACAGATCCACACTAATCAGAAGAAGCTGAACAGAGACAAACGAAAAGCAAGCAGCTGTATTATGGTAAGAGCCTCCTGTTCAAGTGGTAGCTTCAAGTCTAGAGTTCCTTCCTCGTTCTTTATCAATTATGCTTTAAGCTTACTTACTGTTTCTATACCAACCAAAAACAAATGTTAATCCCTTATTGAGTATTTCAAGAACTGTAACATCAACGGTTGCAAATCACCAAGACCAGATGGTTATTTATCCAGGAATACTAAAAGAACTCAAGGATGAAACAGATGAATAGCTGTGGTGAGTCATTTCTTGCTTTAAACTGCCTTGGCCCACGAGGACCAGAAGATACAAAATGTGAAAACATTTTCTTTTAATAGCTTCAGAAGAGATGTGAAGAAGTGTGGCTTGGGAGGCCTGACATACTCTGGTGCATCAGGGAAAGTCAAAGACATGATTAGGGTAAAAATGCTGGATGCAGAAAGAGTCCGGACAGATTTTGCAAATGGAAAACCTGCTTCACAAACCTACTGGAACCCTCCAAATCCATCAGCAAGCAAGTATGTAAGTTCTCCACTGTGGAGTCTAGGTCTTCCCTTGGAGATCCATGCCAAAATCAAGATTTGTTTCAACATATTTATAAACAGACTGGAAAAACGGAGGAGAGGAATAGCATCATGATTAAAACTGCTGGTGGTACAGATTTTGGGGGATTGAAAAGACCACAACAACTGAAAAATAGTAGCAAATTAGGTTCTGCCTCTTCTTCATCTCAAAAGGGACATGAAAGTAGGGGTTACACATATGGGGTGGGGAAGAGGGGAGGAAGAACAAAATTAATCCAAGGAATAAAAACATAAAAGACAAGGGTGTGGAGTCAAACAATGGAAATCAATAACAAGGAAGCACAAGAGGACATAACTATATTAAAGAAACTTGCAGTCTGATTCAGGCTTGCTGCTCCTATCTTCCTACATCGAAATATACCCATGCACAGCTTCGAAGACCCAGGCTACTGCCAAAGAAAATGGAATTAAAAAATGGATCTAGTCAAACACCGTAACTCTGACAGTTATAGAACACTAACTCTGACACTTCGAGGGCAGCATAATAATAAACACTATCACGTTACAGTAAGGGGAAGAATGGTCTTCCTTAATTTGTTTTTTACACGCTGAGCTCAATCATCAGCAAATTATGTAACTTTATTTTTACTACTGTAACAGCTGCTGCTATTCTTAATTCATGTGTCTCAAAACAGTTAAGAACAAACATACAACAACAAACTCAAAGCTTTTCTCCTGGAAAAACATAAAATGTGTTTGGTTTAACAAGAACACAATTAAATTCTAGTCTACACTGCATCTGATGATAAATCCACTCTGTCACCCACAAAACATTTCATTGTCTATCCAGTTTCTACAATCTAGTCCTTAAACTCCCCCGTGTGGTTGACTCCTAAATAATATTTCTTTACTCAGACCGCAGGAACTCGCAAGGGACAGCAAAAAGACAAAGCATCCTCCAAAACATGGACAGAGACACTAAACTTAAAGCTGAAGCTACTGAGAATGACAGAGCAGAACACTGTTTAGTTCTAAAAACCAGTGTCATAAAGAGCAGAAGTCATAGGATTCAGACTTCATTCTCGCAGAACTAGATTTCCCTTTTACCCCTCTTGCCTGATTAATTATATTATTCTTTCTAAGAAGTACGTTGGTATTGCTACATAAACAGCACAAAAGAATCACTCTGCTGTTCCAATAGACTATGTAACCAAAAGTAACACCTTTCAATAAAATGCAAAATGCATTTTACACAACCACAGGCCATTAAAGATCACAGTGGCATTTGACTGATAAATTATATTTTACTGATGCACATTTTCCCTATTTTAAGAAATTAAATGTATCACCCTCCCTCACATCATGTTCACTGGTGCACAGCCTTTACTCTAAGAACAGAAAGTTACACTAATGAGGATTAATCCCTGAATTTAAGGGCACATAACCTTAAGTATAGTGAAACTGCAACACCTCCTTGCGAATCTAGTGCATGATAGAGGGGAGGTGATGGCAAGACTATTTAATCGAAGATTGATAGCAGAAGCAATGCAATCTTCCTTTAACATTTTCTCTTGGCTGGTGGAGCCAGTATCAGAGCCAAGGTATCCCTTCACGTATACTCACTACCACCTCTGACCAGAATAACACCAACAAACAGGGTGAAATGGGGTAGTTACCACATCACATGTCCTTGGCCTCTCAAGTCTTACAAATACATTTTGAAAGCATCTTTCCAGGACCTACAACTAAACAGCCAGAAGCTAGTCATGCATCTTCTGGATTCAGTTAAAATAAAGCAAGTTTAATTATAAGTAAGTGACTTAAATATAAGAAAATTCATAATCTATAACCAAAACTGTCAAAATACCACTGAAGACAGCAAAACCATTCACAAACACTGAGCATAGCACTAACAAGAGAGAAGTCAGCACTACACATCTGCATCTTACAGACTGGAAACAAAGAGCCACTTATTTTAAGCAATGTGCACATTATCCACACAGGAAAAACCTAAATCTTTCCTAATCAAAGCCTGTTTTATTCTTTATATAAAACTGCTTGATCCTTCAGCCTAAGGGATTTGACATCTATATTTAAAAAAACTCTGCCTTCCTGCAGCCAAAACTAAGCCCAAGAAAGACCAACGCACCTGTAGAAATCACTCTCTGGGTCACTGTGCCTCAGCTGAAATGGCATTTTGGGTGTTTTGCTATCCAGAGGAAGCAGGTCATCAGGAAGAGATGGAGAGGCTGGACAAGATGGCAGAGGTTCGCTGTCTTCAGTTTTTATGCCCTCTGCTTGCTGTTGGTTTTGCGCCTGAGCCATGGCGATCAGGCTGCGCAGCCGCCTGTTGTGCTGGATGAGCTGGATGGTATGAATTGTGAGGCTACAGGGTTCCGAGGGGATGTCCAGCATGGTAGTCGGCCGGGGTTTGTTTGCAGATGGCTGATGCAATGGAGGATCTTGGACTTCCACAGTCCGAAACTCACGCTGCAGCAGGTCAAAGGAGCTGCGGTTGGCCTGGTTAGATGAAACTGGAATCTCACCCCAATATCGCAGCATTTTACACAGGTAATGTGTCGTCCTCAGAACCCAGAAGACAGCTACCAAATACCGTAGCACAAAGAGTCTTGTCAAAGGGAAAAGGCTCAATGAGTCTCGTCACAGGAAAAGGGCTAGGCTTTGGCCAGTAATAGGAACTGGAGCTGGTATGACACTCTTAATTAAACAAATTACAAACATCAAGAGAGCTCTCGCTCATTGCTGCACTGGGCAGCAGAGTTTCCATGATGGCATCAGGACACAGTGCTGGCATTTAACACATCACATTGCTGCTTCTCCTGTGGCTGGGGGGAGAAAACACAGGCAACAGTGAGGCAGAATTACTTCTGTTTGCAACAGGGGCTGGTGTGGCCTGTGTGGCACCTTGCTGTGAAGCACCCCTGGCACACTCTCACCTGCGCGGAGAAACCCTGGGGGCCACAACTGGTTCACTCACCTCCCTTCCTTGTCCCCACCCTGCCCCTTACTCTCTTCTCCGTCCTTCCTTCCCTCTTCTCCCTTCCTTCCTTCTTCTCCCCTCCTCCTTTCCTTCCTCCCTCCTTTACTCTTCTCCCTCCACCTCTCCCTCCCTCCTGCCTTCCCTTCTTTCCTTCCTCCCTTCCTCTCTCCTTCTATCTATTCCTTCTTTCTCTCTCCCTTCTTTCCTTCCTCCCTTCTCCCTCCCACTCTTCCTTCTTCCCTCCTTCCCTCCCATCCTTCTCCCTTCCTCTTTTCCTTCCTTCCTTTTGTCCTCCCTCTCTCCTTTTCCACCTTTCCCTCCCTTCCTTCCTCTCTCCCTCCTTCCCTCCCTCTTTTCCTTCCTCGCCTTTCTCTCTTCCCCTCCCTCCTTTCCTTCCTTCCCTCTTCTCCCTCGCTACTTTCCTTCCTCCCTCCCTTCTTTACTCTTCTCCCCCCCTCTTTCCTTCCTTCCTTCCTTCCTCTCTGCCTTCCATCCATTCCTTCTCTCTCTCCCTCCTTTCCTTCCTCCCTTTTCCCTTCCCCTCTCTTCTTTCTTCCCCTCCTACTCTTTCCCTTCCTCTGTTCCTTCCTTCCTCTCTCTTCCCTCCCTCCCTCTTTTCCCTCCCTCTCTCCCTCCTACTCCCTTTCCCTTCCTCTGTTCCTTCCTTCCTTCCTTCCTTCCTTCCTTCCTTCCTTCCTCTCCCTCCCTTCTTTCTTTCTTTCTCCCTCTCTCCCTCTCTCCCCTCCCCTCCCCTCCCCTCCCCTCCCCGCGGCCGCTCCGCACCCCGCGCCGCTCTCCGGCCCCACAGCTCCTCTCCCGCCCGCCCCGCCGGAAGCCGCCCCAGTCCGACACCAGAATTGCCTCCCCCGGTCCCGCCGCTCCTTCGCGCCGGGAAAGGAGGAAAAAGCGACACCGCTACCTGCCCCGCCACCGCCACCTTCTCCCTCTTACTTCTCCCTCTCCCTCTCTCTTTTCCCCCCACATCCCTGCGCTCCCCTTGGGCGGTGGCGCCTTTCCCCGGAGCTGCCCCGGCTCTGCCGCTGCGGTGCCCGTTCCAGGCGGACTCCATTTAGGCTCGGACCCGGGAAGATGGCGGAGCCCATGGACACAGAGCCGGCCGCTGCCGAGCCCGCTGCCTTCAAGCGCCCGAGCCGCCCCCTGCCCTGCGTGCCCCGCTCCGCGCCGAGTGCCGATACCGGGGCCAGCCCGGACTCCTCTTCTTCCTCCAGCCCCGCCGCCGCTCCGGGGCTGGAACCCATCCCGCCTTCCTCCTCCTCCTCCCGCCCTACTGCCGCACCGGCACCGATCCCGCCGTCCTCCTCCTCCCGCCCGGCCGCCGCCCCGGGGCCGCTCCCGCCGCCGCTCAGTCACCTGCGTTACGCGGAGCCGCCGTGGGGCGGGCGGCCGCCGGCGGGCGCGGGGTACGCGCTGGAGACGGTGAAGGGTGGCGTGGCGCTGGGCTCGGTGCGGCTGGAGGGCGGCAGCTGGTTCCTGGTGGGGCGGCTGCCCGGCTGCGCCCTGTCCCTGGAGCACCCCTCGGTGTCGCGGCACCACGCCGTGCTGCAGTACCGCGCCGCGGGAGGCTCCGACGACGGCGACGACGGCGACGGCTTCTACGTCTACGACCTGGGCAGCACCCACGGCACCTTCCTCAACAAGGCGCGGGTGCCGCCCCGCACCTACTGCCGGGTGCGGGTGGGACACGGACTCCGCTTCGGCGGCAGCTCCCGGCTCTTCCTCCTGCAGGTGGGTCGGGACCCTGGGGATGGGTTTGACTGGCTCCTATGGTAGTGCTTCCCTGAATTTTACTTAGGAATTACCTGGCTCCCTCTAACTCTCGTTGGCATCAGGAGGTGAAAGCCAGTTCAGGGTGGTGGGATGGCTTGGCTGCTTTGAGAGTGTCCTAGTGCTCTTGTGCTTGTTTCGCTGGGGAAAAGCAGTCAGCTGTAGGCATCCAGTGAGGGCTAGGCGTCTGCTGCTGGCTCAGTGGTGAGGTTTGGGACTGAAGTAGAGAGTGGGCTTGTGGGATCCCTACCCACCCTGGTATGCGGGGCACAAGGCAGCTCTGCCCAGGGCTCATCCTGAGCACCGGCACAGTGACTTCCACTGACACGCGGTGAGAGTAAAAGGTATTTCTCTCCATCGGTATGGCAGGAAGATGTGGCAGGGGAGGATTAGGTTAGATATTAGGAAAAGGCTCTTCACCTAGAGGGTGTTAGAGCACTGGAACAAGCTCCCCAGGGAAGCAGTCATGGCGCCGAGCCTAGTAATATTCAAGAAGCATTTGGACAATGGCCTCAGACACATGGTGTGAATCTTGGGGTTGACCTGTGCAAGGCCAGGAGTTTTTGGACTCAGTGATCCTTGTGGGTCCCTTCCAGCTCGGGACATTCTGTGACAGTATGGTGCACTGGGAAAGTAAAGCACTAATAAATCTTTGAGATTAAGGAGTGCTTTCATTAGTAGGAACTTAAAAAGTGCTTGGAGCACCCTACATGCACTTCACAGGTTTTAGTTGCTTGTTCTTCAAATTCTCCCATGTGACGCTGCTAAAAGAATTTTTGATTTTTCCTTTAAAATAGAGTTATACTTGAGATTGATCTCCCTACAAGTGCATATTAACGCTCCTTTCTTCCACCTCCCTTTTGAAAGAGTATTAAAACCAGTATATTGGGGGATGCAAACCTTAACTAATGTTCTAATAATTCTGGTTTTTGAAATGTACCATAATGATTTGTTTATATTATTGTAAGTAATTTGCGTGTGTGTTGAAAATACCTCTTTTTTTCTCTTTTAAAAAACACTTCTGTAAAGTTACTGTTTGTGACATAGGGACCCGAAGAGGACCAGGAGTCTGAGTCAGAGCTAACCGTAACACAACTGAAGGCACTGCGTAAGCAGCAGCAAGCAAAATTAGAAAAGAAAATGTTGGGAGAGGACTCTGATGAAGAAGATGAAAAAGAGGAGAGAAGTAGTGAGAGAAGTCAGAACAGTGAGATGAGCTGCTCATGGGGAATGGGTGAGTGATGATGCATAAATCCGCTAATACACCTTAGAAGATCTTTGGGCGAGTTTTCAGTTAATACTAGGGTTGAAATTCCAACTGAATGCTAAGTGTCCCAGTCCAGCAGAAGCAAATTAATCCTTTTTCTTCTAAAACAGAGAGTGTTGTGAAAAGGCAAGCTCATGTCTGGAAAGAAGTATGCTAGAGCTTCTTTTAAAATCAATGAGAATGTAATTTGCCTATGCCTATAACAGATTTTAGGTTAATGCTATCTGTTTTGTTCCTCTGATGCGGTGATATTCATCTGCAAAACTGTATCTTAGAGTGGAATAACTAACAGCAAAAAAGAAGCAGGGTGGGAGGGGTTTGTTGGATGCAGAAGTAACATTTGAGTTAAGTGAAATAATTTTGGGATGATGTAGCTGATACTTCTTTTGAAGTAACAATAGTTAAAATACACTGTTGTTCTCTAATGTTTCTCCATATGTTTTTGCGCTTTGTATTTCTAGGGGAGGATGCTGAGGAGGATGAGGTTGAAGAAAACCCTATTGCTATCGATTTTCAGGATGTACAAGATGCCTTCTATACGAAAGATCCAAGGAAGGCCTTACAGGGCTTTTTTGACAGAGAAGGTACTTGTCCCTCCCTCCTCTTCCTTTTATTTAACAGAGTTTTTTTCTCTAGTCAGCCAAGTGTGACGACTGTGCTTATGATTTCCTTTTGGAATTGAGGAGCAGGAGCTAAACTTTTCTGTTACATTTGGGGAAGGTTATTTTGTTTGTTCAAGTTGGAGCAGGGCTTGGTTTCTGTTTTATCAAAATTTAGCTCACCATTGCATATCTGAGACTTAGTAACTGATTTCCAAACTGGGAGTTGCAGAGAGCACCTTGCATTTCTCTGGAGGGCCCCATGTTTACTCATGTTTTGAAGCTGTGCCGAGAAGTCCAAAATCATCAACTTCCAGACTGTTCTGTTTGGAGATTGCTAAGATTCTAAGATAGAATTGGAAAGTGTAAAAAGAAAAAAGGCAGTAATGAATTAATTTAAACTTCTGATGATTAATTTAAACTTCTGATAAGTGAAACTTAGAGATGACTTGTGTAATATCTGAAGTGAAAAATTAATCTTCAGGATAAGCAATATCTGTGAATCCAGATTGCAAACTGTCATTACTTCAGTATCATTTACTTTAATAGATACAGATTCCAGATTGCTTTTTCTTTGAACTATAAATCCCTGAACAGGCCACTTCCAGATTTTTGATCTGAAAATGCCTTAATTGTGAAAAACAACCGAATGAGCATAATATCAACTGGCTTGATATTATTGAGATTATTGATAATATCAATATCTCGTGGCTTTAAAAAAAAAAAAGGCAAATATATGTAACAAGGGCATTTTTATCTCTCTTGTTTAACCATGACATTCCTTTCTGCTGTAAAGATTATTCCTGCTTATTTCAGTTTTGTTAATTTTATCAACTGATTTTCTTTTCTTGTCTAGGAGAAGAGTTAGAATATGAGTATGATGATCGTGGGCATAATAGCTGGCTATGCAGGATCAAGTATGTATATTTCTGTCCACTTTTTTACAGAGAATTGAATTTGCAAACAAAAGCTGAAGGAATTGTCTTGTCACACATGAGAGGGAGGCCAGCTGGAATTATACCTGAGCCTTGATACTGAGACAGAAGTTCAAGGATCAGTGCTCAGTTCAGTATCTGCACTCCTTTCTGGTCTGACAGCGTTTGGTGTTCCTTGGAGATGAAAATCAGAAAAGCAAGGGTCTAGATACTTTCAGTTCCCCTTGTTTTGAGAAATACATGAAATTTGAATATGGGAGAAGAAACTAGGAGACAGTATCTTTTAATTCCTACTGAGAGAGAGAAAAAGTACTGTTCTACTGTGTTCCCAGTTTCAGGGTTTTTAGTGGTGTAAGGCAAGGTTTTTTTCTCTTACAGTATAAGGCAGATGGGTTCCTGCAAGAGGCCAATAATGTTCTTTTATTAGACAGGTTGAAGGTGAGGTTTGGACTACTGAAATAAAAAATTACTTGAATGCTTTAGGAAATCCATGCTTGTGTTTTGATTAGTACTGTATGAAATGAAAAGTGAAAATAGTTAGCACAAAAAAGACTGGAGTGAAATGGAAAGAACAATGCCAACATGATAAATACAGTATCTGAGTAGCACCCATGAAAAGCCTATTGTATTGGAGTATGGAGTGTGCTCTAATCCTTTGAACTGAACAGGTTGCCTGTGGATGATGCATCAGGGAAGCAGCTCGTTGCAGAGGTTCTCCATTCAGGAAAGAAGAAGGAAGCAATGATACAGTGCGCACTGGAAGCTTGCAGGCTACTCGATGCTCGGGGAGTACTGAGGCAAGAAGCAGGTGAATAACCAGTCAAATGCTGTGATCATTCTAAAAGTCATAAACTGGATTGCTATCTCAAATTTGTTTTACTTCTCAATGGCGTGCAAATGATTTTGTTTCTTTCCATTTCCCTTACCTTTCCCAGTATCCCGAAAAAGGAAGTCAAAGAACTGGGAGGATGAGGATTTTTATGATAGTGATGATGACACCTTCCTTGACCGAACTGGTGCTGTAGAAAAGAAACGACTGAGCAGAATGAAAAAAGCTGGTAAAATAGAAGAAAAACCAGAGACTTATGACTCCTTGGTAAGAATTATTATGACATGCCAGTAATAAAACATGCATGAGACAATAAACATGAGAAGGAAAATCACAAATATTTCCTCACCTTTTTGTTAGCTTGAAGTCTTAGTACCGTTTCAGACCCTTAGATATTAATTGACCAAGTTAGAATAGGTCAGACTGGATTTGATGATCATAGAATGAGAGGCTTTCTAAGGTTTTGAGGGATTGGAGGGAGGGGGTTGTGAAATTGGGATAAAAAGAAAACTAAGACTCTAACAGCAACAACATTATTGCAATTTAGCTCTTAGTATCCACATTGCAGAAACTATCGTTGTGCTTTCAAGTAATAAGCAGCCTGGACTGACAAGCTAGGACAACTAAAAGTCCTACACAGACAATATGGTGTGGGGGAACCAGGGGTAGGGAAGGTTGAGAGATCACACTGGTGATATAAAATTGCTGCAGAAGCATTGTGCATATTTTTGTATTTCAGAAAGAAAATTATTTGAACAGTATGTGATCGGATTGATAAGCTTGTTAGGAACAATCTAGATTATGTTTTTCTCAGCCTAGAAACTCCTGATCAAAGATCAGAAGTAGAAAAATTGAGGTAATTTGGTAGGATATTTGAGTAGCTCGTACAAGGGGATTTTAAGAAGATAAAAACATCTTTAAAACATGTTGTTCTTTCATAGGTCAGAAAGCTAAATGAAGCTGAAAATGAGCTTTCTGAGATAACAGAGAAGCTGAAGGCCTCAGGGAAAGGTAAGGCACGAAATTTATTTGACCATATTGCTTTTCATAAAGAACAGTAGAGTGGTTAAAACGTATCTTATGAATATCTACAACAACTAAGCCTCTGGAACTTAAGAGGAGTGAAGATTATTACTTTATCTGCCCATATTCGTGAAACTGACCCAATTCGAGGAACACTTTTATTTCCTACCCCTCCATAACCTTTTATAAGGGAGGAACAAACAACTGACAGAAGAGACAGCGTCTTTTATTTCACTCCTCTCATTGCAAAAGCACCTTCAAAAATAAAGATGGAAAGGAGAGGTATGGGGTCAAAGCAGTTGGCACTTAGCTCGTATGTTCAATGAACTTCTTATAGAGATTATGAGGGTGTTATTCATGTTTTAAGATTATGTCTTTGTGTATAAAGGCAGAGCCTCTTCAAAGTGGAGACTGTCTGGTAGTGAGTTCGATTCAAATGCTTACTGTGCAAAAAGTTGTGTTTTCCTTTTTGTTACTGCCAACGTCTTATGGAATAGAAGGAAGGCATAAAGGAAATGGGTCTAGGCTGGTTCTTCATACATAAAGCTTTTTAACAGGGTTGGCATTAATAAAGGTTACAATGTAATTTTGTCAGAAGAATTTCTCTCCAGGAAGCCTAGCAGCAGTGTAACAGTTGGGCTATCTTTTGTGCATTGTGCAGGCATGTTTCTCTCTAGTAATTCATCCCCCCACTGAAACTCATTTGTACCAACAGTTTTGTTGGTGATTGATTATACCAGATCACTGTTCAGGAAACCTTACTGAGTATTCTAACTGATGGGTCAGTTCTGTGTGTTGGAAGGAATTGTTTTCAGCATGACTGTACTGATAAGTAGTTAATGATTGACTAGCTGGAGCAGCTAATGCTTTATACTGAGACAGTAATTCCAAGCTGTCACATGTTATGATGCCTTTGTTTCTGCTGAAACTGTTTCTCAAGAAGACTGTTAAATCATATTATAGTAGAAGCTGGCAGAAGGAAGAATCAGTTCATTTATAGACTTCTACTAACAGCACATAATTCTGATATATGTTGTTATGGTTTGATAAATTGTAGCTGATTACACAGCTATTTTAGAGCCTTGGAAGAATTGTAGTCTCGGCATTTTCATTTATTCCCATAAAGTGTAATTTAGTATTGGATGGGAATCTCCTAGAACTAGGCCAGAATAAGCCATAGCAAATGTTGCATCATCAGGTACTTTGTGTTTGTGTGTTCTATATACTTGCATTTTCCCTGATTTCTTTGGATGTCTCAGGTTAAGCACAGATGTTGGGTACGAGTGTAAGCCCAGAGCATGTGTATTCATCATTACCACTGCTGTGAGCCACCTAGCAAAGCTGCTGCACTACATACAGTTCTGAAATCTTAGCGCATCTTTGCTTGCTATAAGCAGTCATTTATAGCCTAAGGGCAAGAGTGTAGAGACCAATGACAGGCTAAATTGCAACACCTCTTACCACACACTTGGAGGAATTAAGTGGTCTAAGATTGCAGCAGAAGTTCACAAGTAATTATCTGAAGTTCTTCTGAACTAACTGCTGATGCACTGACTTGGTATTCACTGATGCAACTCAACGAAAATCAAATACATAGAGCTCTTCAGTCTCATCTTTGGTTGCCTGTTCAGAAAAAAGCTATCAATAAGTTGATGGTGTAGTAAATAGCTCTATAGCTTTTTTTCCCTGGAATATGAAGTATAATAGCTACTATTGATTCACCTCCTAGCAATTTAAAATTTTACTTCAATAGTGTAAAAAACTGCTGCAACAGATACTGAGTGCTATCAGTAACCTTGTAAGCTGAATATGTGATCTTAGGAACTGTTGATGGAAACAGGCAGAGAGTCCTGTTAGCAAAAAGGGTAACCTGGCTTGCTGTAGATCACTCACTGAAGCACTCTTGCACTTTTCTGCAGCTGAAGAAGCAAGCTGTGGAAATGTGCTTTTAAGGTTTAATATCTAGACAGATAATTCAGAAATATTATCTTTGAAATTTGGTATGGATTAAATCAAAGGATCATTCTCAGTTCCTGCCTGCTAGGAGTTTCAGACTGCCTGTTATCAATACCTTTTCACTGATGATTTTTGTCTCAGCTCATACAGTCAGTTAAGCAGAAAAAAGAAGAGTACTTCTATCTGAATTTCTGTTATGACATGTTTTGTCATCATTTATATTTGCATGGAGGTGGTTGCTACAACTTTTTTCTTATTTTTGGAGTGTTTTAATTTTATCTTTGAACAGTTAACTGTTGTGGCTTTCATATATTTGCACATTGTGAACCAGTTTTTTCTAGATAAGCAATATCCTGTTCAATTGAGTCCATTTGTAATATGAGTCTTATTAGACTTTTCTCTAAATATGTCATGTAAAACTGCTAGAATACGTTCTCTTAATAATAACTTATCCCATTTTATTTGTACATATCTAAAATTTCAAGTGTTACTTAATTAACTCAAGCTGAACTGAAAATAACTCATTGGTTACATGATTATTCTTGTGTACATATGCATAAATTCTTACAGCAAATACATCTCAGATTTGCCACTTTTCATGTAATATCAACAAGCAAAAGACTACCGGTCAAAAGGCTGGTTAAAATTTTAGTTTAGCAAGTTAAACATTGTTAAAATGTTAAATGTTTTTGTTTGCCTCGAGTTTGTTTTTGAACACAGTATAAACATTTCTAAAGCATTGTACAAACCCAAGCCCAAGAAATAAGTTTTCGCAGGGGGTTTCCTTTTTTTTTTTAATTCATGTGTTAGGATTCTGTACTTATTTTCACTATCATTGGAGTTTCAGTTTTTCCTCCTGGATTTTATTTTAATTAGTCAAATATGTGTAGCATAATTAATATTTGAAATCAGGTGGAGTAGAAGGACTGTCATTACTTTTCCAAGTACAGAACAGTGTTTTCTTGTTAGAAATCCCAGTCAAAACAAAGGTAAATTTTGTGTGACTGGCCTAACATACAAAACTATTCTTGTATTCACTCTGCCATCCAGGTGTGGGAGGCAGCGTCATGTGTTGATTCATTTCAGGCTTTGCAAATGTTACTTACATAAACATTCTAGGAAAGCCAAAATGTGATTCTCCATATAGGGGTGTTGGATTCTTTGTAGCAGTGTTTATTTTAGTTTTTAACTACAAAAAGAACCTGTAAGCCACTTTTTTAGCAACAGCAGATATTTAAAAGTGATGAACAACCTAGAACAGAGGCACTTACTCACAAGGGAACATTCAGTTTTAAGACAGATTTTGTTATATAAGTGGATTAAGGTTTACTGTATGACTTTTGTTAGGAGAAATGCCTTCATCTTCTCGTAGCTAACAACCTTCATTATTTCACCATTCAACAGAAACTTGCAGAGAGGATGGTTGTTCATACCTACTTTATTCTCTAAAGGTAGAAGCTGCTGAGTACAACTTTCATCTCCCTACCCCTAGCAATATGTATCTTCCCTTTATCTTGCCTAGTCCAGTCCCAGCCAGCAGCTCAAGATTCTTTAGATGAATTCATGACTGAAATAAAATCAGGATGCACATTAGACGGCGTGGCAAGAAAGAAGCTTCACTTGCGATCATTTGAACTGAAGAAAGAGCAGCAGAGACTGAAAGCGTTAATAAAGCTCGTCAAGCCTGCAGAACTACCTGAGCTGAAGCCCCAGTAAGTCTTGGCTAAAGTGTAGAATGATTACTTTTACCATGATTGTTGTCCATGGAGAGTTGTGCAAGCCGAGCAAGTAGACAGCTTTCCAAACACAAAACCAGGATGACCTTTCAAGCTACCTGGCTCATCTCTTTAAAGGCACAGAGCCACTGTGCCTTTTGGATGTTGCTGCATCTATAGTTGAGGCAGGTCTACCACAACAGTGAGGGAAGATAAGCCCACACAGAGGGTTAAGGAGGACAGGGATTAGAAGCATGTTGTCAGCTTTGTTAATTTTTTCCAAATCTGCATTCCAAAGGAATGGAAAAAATTTACAGTTATTATGCACAATATAAAAAGCCATTTTCACTCCACAAAATGTACAATGAAGTTGAGTTTAGTGGCTGTTCAGCTACTGCCTAGCAACGCTGCTGCAATTCAATCAGGCGTATGCTAGGTTCATCATTTGCTAGTGGCAGCTTGATTAGAGGTTTAATTACTTAATTAATTTACTTGAATTGAGGCTTGGCCTCCAAGTGTGATTTTATATAGTCGTATATATTATATACCTATGTTGTTATGTGTGTACAATTGAATTTGAGGGAGTCTGTCTGGTTAGAGATGTTTTTTCTTATTTTTTTCTTTTTCCTCCTGTATGGCAAGTGTCTGAATCCTACAGTGTGTATACAGGACAGGGGAGTAATCTCCTCCAGCTTCTTCTTTGCGTACTCCAAGTGAGAGAGAAACAAAAGGGGTTTTATCTACTACTTTTTCTATGTATCTACTACTGATTAGCAGATTTTTTACATTTATAAGACTTGTTTCATACTTAGTACACTCTTTTCCTTTATATCTGATTTTTATTAGGAGTGGGAGTTACAGTCTGGAAGCAGAGAGTAAACCTAAAAAGATTGCCCTGCCTCTTTTTGGTGCAATGAAAGGAGGGAGCAAATTCAAGCTGAAAACTGGAAGCCTAGGGGTGAGTTGAACTTGTAAGTACTGCAAGTCAAAGATTACTTCTCAGATACCTCAGGCTATGAAGACTGTAGGTGGCAACCATGTCATCTCACATATATGGAGACAGCATGGAGGTGCAAGCCTGCGGCAGTAGAAGGTGCACAGAGCAGCAAGCAGTGGGCTGTCAGACGCTGCTGCCAGGAGTTGCTCTCTGCCCTTGTACAAGGAGTGGATCAAATGGAGCCAATCTGGGAACATCAAGCTAAACCACTGCTGTATCTCAGCAGCTGGTCCTTTACTTTCTTTTGTTTTTTTCTTGATCTTCTAGCTAAAATCATATCCAAGATTGATTCGGTTTCCAGTGTCCCTCTTACAAAAAGACTGCACTCCTTGTCTATGGACTGGACATATTTTTTTATCTGTCATCTCTACTAATAACAGTTCTTTAAAACCTAACTACTCTTCATCCTGAGTGTTTCCTTACTAGCTATTTCTACAACAGTAATATGTATGCTTTCTCCTGTAATGAATATCTGTGACATCTACCTGGAGGTAGTGTCAGCACTGATGCACAAGTCTTTCCTCTGCAGAAGTTGCCTGTTAAGCGTCCAGATATCCCTGAAAGCTTACTGAAAATGAAAGATGATGGACCAGAGGAGGAGGAAGAGGAAGAGGAAGAAGAGGAGGAGGAACAAGAAGTAGATGCAATAAAGAGCAGAGCATCAATGAAAGTGACAACAGAGGAAGAAACAGAAGAAGAAACTAATGCTACCAATGGTCCTCCTTGCAATAGAAAGAATCTAGAATCCTTTCAAGATGGTAAACAATTGGGTTTGATTTCTCCAGTACTGAAGCCGAGTCTGTTACTGCTGAATTTTTCAGAGCTATGTGAATCTCCAAAGATCTGAGTCACAGGTTCTCCAGCAGATTTCTTTGCCATAGATTTTTGATGTGAGTCTAGAATCTGTGTGCCAACAGCTGAGTTCCAGTGATTCTGGACTGGCAGTTGATTTTATATCCTAATGACCCAAGATAGGTTCTATTTTGATAAGACCTGCTTTTATTTGATTGAGTGTCCATATGATAACAAATAAAATACGTTGTTGGCAGGGAGAGTGACTTAAGAAAACAAATGTCTGTGTAAAGCTTCATATTAGCTTGTAAGGAGAATAATTTTTAGAGTGGTAATGGAGGGGTATTTTCCTTGTGTCTGTGTGGTTTATCTCCAATCCATCCATTACAGAAAAGTAATTCAAACTTATTGTCTTAATGCTGGGCAGGTTGCTCTTGAAAAGTATGTTTTAACCAGTCACAAGTTTTTGTTTACTATTGTATTGTTAAGGCCTTGGTGGATGGAATAGCTTGAAGGACTTTTAAGAGAGGAGCTTTTCCCAAGACAATCGAAGCTAAGGGTTCCCTTTTGTACTTTGTCACAGGAATGCTAGTGCTCCAGTCAGAGTTACTGCAGAGTGCTCACCTAGCTTGTGCTTTTTTGGTTTCTTTTCTTCTTTAGGGGTTCATAATTTGCCTGAGCCAAAGATACTAAGGAATAAATCTCAGATGGGACCCTCAAAAGAGAAATCTCAAGGTGACCAGCATAATTTAGACTGCATAGTAGCATGTGGGTTTAGAAATTGTCTGAAGGAGCTATTGTCATTTTCTGTCAATGGAAGGAAACCAGGCCTAATCTAGAATTTAAATGAAAGGATTGTGTTTTGCTTGGGAGATGGTGTCACTTCAACTACATTTCAGTTCTCCTTGATTTTCATAGTCATCAGCTGCTTTGAGATCCTTTGTTTTATACAAAAATAGCATGAGAAGAGAAGAAGAATTGTTTTAACTTGGGTGTATAAACATAATGCTTTTTTCCCTCCTTATTTTCTTGGAGTAACTCTTAGAAGAACAGAAGGACAGAACTTTCCTTGTATAAAGTGGCAAATACTTAATAACGTTAGCTAATAGTCTGTTAATGACCCAGATGACACCTCTAGATGTACATGGGAAAAAAAAATCAGATCCTCAAAATTAAGACTTTTTGGTGAACTGAGTATTTGGAGATCTATATGATCTTCCTGGTTTTTTGCAACTCAGTGTCTTAAGATGATGGCGTGTCCTCACGATCCCATCCATAGACTTAATCCACAAGAATCTCAATATTTCACGGATTAAGTGGCAGAAAAAGCAGGCATAATTCTGTCTTTGTCTTTTTCACACCTATGTTACTTGTGAAATTACCTTTTTTTTAAAAAAAAAAAAAAAAGCCCATGTTGGTCCTGTGCATTTCCTACGGTTTCCTTCCAAATCAGTCACAGAATCACTAGGTTGGAAAAGACCTCCAGGATCATCAAGTCCAACCACTCCCATCAACCACTAAACTATGTCCCTGAGCACCTCATCCACCTGTCTTTTAAATACCTCAGGAGATGGTGACTCAACCACCTCCCTGGGCAGCCTGTTCCAGTGCCACTGCAATTCCAGTCACTGCAGTGATTACAGATAGAAAATATTTTTTTTAGAAAATAAACATCTGCCATTAACTAAAGGTGTGTAACAGAATGTCAAATACAAATACAGATATACCTCAGCTTCATTCAGGTAAGGGACTGACAGCATTTTAAACTTAAGTTAATCTATGAAATATGAAAATATGTTCAGCAATCTTAAGTATGAGTTTCATGGCAGTGAGCTGTTTTGGATTTCCTTCTAGATGTATCCATTTGTATGTAAACTTTCTATGAGCTTATTCCTGACAGGATTTGTCATTCATGGTGTGTCATAAAACAAACCTTCTTTCTTGTCAGTGTCTGAGGCAGTACATAAGGGATCTGAAGAGGCATCTGAGAAAGTTAAGAAAATCAGTAACTCCAGCAAGGTCAGTTGTGATACTATGACTCCTGTACCTTAAGAGTTTCAAAGAATCATTTAGTAGCCTTTATATTAGTGAAATAGTAACAAGTCAATTGCACGTAACTTGGTGGTTTTAGTGCTTTTCTGCATATGATCCAAATGTAGAGTCACACACTGCTATTGAACAAAGATTTCACTGTGTCCAATGAGAAGATAAAGCACAGCATTTCAAGCATGATGTAGGTTCTCAGTTCAATCACAAACTTATTTTTTCACCTTTTCACTTGGCAATTACCCTTTGCTAATTGCTGCTTCTCCTGTATCATGAGTTTTGTAGAATGTAGGTGTTCTCTGGGCCTTAGGAATAGCATTGCAAAACTTCTCTTGAAGAGCAGCTTGGGAAGCATTTATTGGCTGACACAGAATGTACTGGACTAAAATTGTAGCTAGTCTGTATTACTATTACCAAACCTCGTCCTTCCCTGTAGATGTGGAAAGGGAGAAATCTAAGAGATTATTGTCTTTTGCAACCCAATTTTTACTAAATCTGCATAGATTTACCAGACAATGTTCCTCCTGTGCATACGATTTGTAATAAAATGTAAAGTATATGAGCCTTGCACAATTTTAGGCACAGGCAATTGTTGCTTTCCTGCAGCTAGGGAGGAACTTCTATGACAGCATGCTCTTAGCCTAATGCTTATTGTGAGGCTGTTCCCTTTGGAGTGCATCCCATCCTTCTGCTAACTGCCATCAAAGAGGATTACTGTGCACGGTAGGCCACGAGTTCTGGCTGTTGTGACAATTCCTTGGTGTGGTGGCTATCGAATTTTAGCCCTGCACTGCTTACTTAAAGCAACTTAACTCCCTGTAGCTTGTGTGAGCTAACTGCTGCGTTGTTAGTCCTAGCAAAGAACACAAGGATTTGGGTAGGCACAGCCTTTTGTTGCTAGCCTATAAAGTATGTTGATAAAGAAAGCAAGAGTAAATTTATGCCATTAAAGCCCAAGTTATGTCATGTACTATATGCATATGAGAGAACAAGGCAGCTTCTCGTGCAGCAGCAGTCAAGACAGCACCTCATAAGCTCAGGGCTTGCTCTAACACTGAGCATTCTCCAAATTCCAGATGGCTTAGCTGTATTCTCTCTCCCATCACAAATCACTTTTTCCACATGCTGTCTCTGCCTTTGGGCTCAGATCTTGCATGGAAAATAGCAACCAGAAGTCAACTTGACTTTGATATTTTTTTTTCCTCCTCTTCTAATATTTGAGGAATAACTTTGAATCGTGTAAAACTGGAAAAGCAATTTTAAAGTGACTGTTCAGAAGCTATATTTAAAAGCTTTTCAACTCTGCATTCTAGTGTTTTGGAAAACATTACTCTTCCAAAAGAACTGTTTTAGAGGTTAATTTGGGGAAGGCATATTTTTGAGGGAATGAAAAGTTGCTTCAACTGCATAAGTTAAGACTGTGTCATGATACTACAGCATAATGCAAATCAGTGCTGAGTAACTTGGCTATATTTCAGGCTCTCAAGTCTTGCACTGTATAGGTGTAGGGTTTTGGGGTTTTTTTGATAGCTGCCTGCAGTTGTTGAAAACAAAAGTTGTTGAGAAAAGTATGCTGATATGACAAAAATTGAAAATTTAGGAACAAAAAGACATTGCTGTGTCAGCATTTGAGTTGGAAGTGACCTGTTTCAGTTTGTTTTAAAATTTCAGTTATGCCAGTGAAAAAAATGGATTTTCTTTCTTTTGAAAAACTAAGTAACTCTTACGTAACAGCTGAATTGTATTGTACTCCAATTTGAAAGCCACCTTAAACAAGAAGTTTTCTATGGGATTGCATTTTGAAATCAGTAAAGCACTTCTTGGAAATCTAAGTCTTTCCCTTGCATAAAGAAATTCTGTATCAAATGATACTACCAAACATTAGGATAACAAGATTAAACAGTCCAAAAGTGGACAGTTGGCAATGCTCCTGTTTCAGTTGGGAGATTGGACTGGATGACCTTCAGAGGTACCATCTGACAACCATTTCTATTATTCTGTGACACTATTGGGAATAAACTTGATATATTTGATGGTTTGATATTTATTCTTTCCTCTGCATTACTATTTTCATCCCTGCCTCTTTTAGAAATAATTCTCACCTTTCAGTATTTGTCTCTGAGCTAATGAGATTTAGTGCTGGTGACACATTGTTGGAGGGGTGCAGCACCTTAAAAATCTGTTCTCCTTTTGCAGGTCAAACAACCCATTCTTTCCTCACAGTACCCAGATGATGATCCAGACTACTGCATATGGATTCCTCCTGCAGGTATCAACCGTTTCCTTACCATTGTTAATCTTATAACTTAAGAGTATACCTACTAAGTAGTCGGAGTGTCCTTGTAACTTCTTGAGAAAAAAGTAATTCAGGAATACTCTGCCCAGAACCTGATGTTTTCTGACACGTTATGCCCCATATTTGTTGTGTTGCCATGCAAGACTTGCAGTGAAATGCAGATCATATCTGTAGTAGCTTCATCTCAATGGATAGATACACCTGAAGTTTGTTTTTTAAGTTGTAACACCCGAGAGAGCCAAATCTTTTTCTACATAGAGATATGATGATCTAGTTGAAAGACAAGCTCAGACTTTCACTAGGGATAAATGCTTCAGCTATCTTAGTATTCTCAGTTTTCATAGAAGTCTGTAAAATCTGAAATTTTTCTTCACAGTTTGTATTGCAGTCATTTTTTTTAAAAAACTTGGGGTCATGTGATTTGGAAAGAAGCCTTGGTAACACTTTGTTGAAGGCACTGAATAATTGATATATGCATCCAATATATGTTAGTTTTCACTTTAATTCCAGAGATTTTTTTAGCTAAGTGAGGTTATTCTTAAGCAGCGTAATGAGTTTTCAGTTTCTCCAAATGGAAAATTCATTTTCATGCATTGAGATGCATCAAAGCTTAGGTTTCACTTTGTAGAATTATTCCTATGGTTTTTATAAGGCTATTGCAGGCTTATGCTATAACCTCCAAAGGGAATAAGAAAAATGAGAATAAATTTCACTGAAGAAAGTTATAATCAGATGAAGCATCTTTCAGTGGAAAGACTGCACTTCTCTGGCATATGAATCCACTGGAACAAAACACCCAATTCAGGAATTCAGAGACCTGGGATAGCCAAGCAAGCTGTGTCCATAAGAAGGGGCTTCTTTTTTCTGTGTCTGCCTTATGATAATCACACTTAATCTTCTGTCCAAGGTGGCACAATGAGGACACTGGGGTGGGACAGGCAGAGGAAAATAACCCCACCAAACTCATGAATATGTGATGTAATCTTAACCTTAGTAAAAGTGTCAAGAGGAATTATAAGTATGAATCAAAAGACTATTTGAAGTGTAATATCCAGTGTGACTTCCCTCTTTGTGCTTGTCTGACTGTTGCTGCCTAGACACTATTTCATACTTGGATACAAATGTGTTGTGAATGAGGAAGGGAAAGAAATAACACAATTCTTCCTCTTTGTCCTTCAGGTCAAAGCGGTGATGGCAAGACTCATCTTAATGAAAAATATGGCTACTAAGCTTCAAGCACCCGAAGTGCATCCAAGGTTTGAAGGACTGCTCTGGTTTTGGACTCTTTCACTGCACATTAAGTGAGGGATGGAAGAGGTTAATTTCAAGGGCATCAGCAGCCACTGTGGCTGTTAGTGGTGCTCCCTGTGCCTCCTCTGTCTTCCAAATACTTCTTTAAAGGAAAAGCCCTCACATTCTTCTGTCTCTCCTTCCACTTTTAGCCTTGTCCTTTTTATTTGGCTTAAAACCATAGGCTCATTTTTTCCCTTTTGTAAATAAAAGTATACAAAAAGTATAAACCTCTGTATACTTACAGGCTTGATGAAATTTTTCATGTTGTTTTTACGCAATTAAAATGTGAAACACTACTGATTTCTTTCTGTGGCTGTTGTTTGAAAATACTGTCATGGGACAACTTGAGGGAGTTTTTTATCTTTCTGATGGAAATTCTTTGCCATCACAAGTTGTCAGCTATCGCTAAAGTAAGGTTCAAAGAGCAAAGAGACATAGAATCATAGAATCCCTAGCTTGGAGAAGACTTTTGAGACCATCAACTCCAACTGTACCTGTCCACTACTAAATCACATCCCTAAGCACTTCATCTACCCATCTTTTAAATACCTCCAGGGGTGGTGACACAACCACCTCTCTGAGCAGCCTGTGCCAGTGCCTGTTCTCAGACAGGAAATTTAAAGAGTCTGTGAGAAAAAAATCTCTAGCCGAATATCAGTTTAGCACCCCAGCTCATTAATTACACACCCTTTTTTTCTTTCAGAACCTGGCTGACAGCTGAGCAGCCATCCTACCCTTTAGTGCTAGAGAAGCACAGCCCTGGAAGTTAAACAGCTGAGTAAAGTCCACGTGTCCCCTTTAAGCTCCCATCCTCCTTCAGTTTTCTTTTCCATTCTTTCTTCATCCCACAGAGCCTCTGGCATTAACTCCATGGCAAAAATGTAATTTGGGCCATACGCCCAGTTTTCTGCGTGTGTCCCATCTCATAGAGAAGAAAGCCCTGCCCTGCATCTGGGATTTTGATGACGGGTGTGCAGTACTGCCTCTGGCTTATGTTACAGGGCTATTCATGGCACAGAGCGCTCTTCCAGCCTCTACATTTTGAGTTGCTTTTCCATGTAGATCTTGCACTTTTTCACATAAAATCAGAGCAAATCAATCTGGGTTCCCCAGACCCAGTGCAGCAGTCTGCAGCTAGGGCACCTTCTTGTCATGGTGCTGTGAAGTGCACAGTCATGCAGCAAGCAGGAATATTTACAGCTCTGAGCATGCTTATACCATGCATGGCAAGGCTCACAAAGGTTTCTCACCCTGAATACCTTTCCTGACCTCCCTAACACCATAACAATGGTCACTGTGTCAGAGGAGAAAAGAGATATTTGAATATCTGCGACTATTGCTTGGCTTAAGAATATATCAGCATTTTTTTCTGCTGAAATAGGAGGCTGATGAGCAGATTAATATGCAGCAGGCCCTTCAACAAGGGAATCCCACTAAGCATGACTTTCCTGTGCACCAACCACTCTTTTTTCACAGAGCTCTCTTGCTCTGCTGAGAAGTTTTGCATCAGAACCCTCACTGCTGTAAGTGCTGTGAGACCCCCAGCAAAACAGAAAATCACTGGTAGGTTTTAGCTAATTTACAGCACTACTCAGTGCATAGGTCCTGCATAGCCCACTGCCAGCAGCTTTTACTGTAAGAGTAGCCAGGTGGATAGTCTGATCACATCTTAAATCTCTCAGACTTATGGGTGTACTAATCTGTTCTGATTTTTTTTTCTAAATTTGGAGTGCTCAGATTAACAGTGGAAGACTAGTTGAAGATGTGCATGCAGACAGAGCTGAGCAAAATCACTAGGGTCAAACATCTGGTGTAAGTCATTAGAAACTTGCTCTACGGCCAGATGAAGTGCTTTGTGAGCTTCATATAGCAATGCTTCATCCTAAGTACTTGTACTTTTCCATGTAGTGCCTAGTCCTGAACCTCTGTATGGGCCATTCCCGCTGCCATGCATGCTCTGTGGAAGCCATGTGTTGGGCTGACTTCTCCTCCACAACCTCCCTAATATTTGAGAGTGGGGGTAAAGACAGACTTTCAAGTACTCACCTTGGGGACTTGGGAGGGCAGCTGCATCTGCTGTAAGTTGTCTAACAGGACAACCTTGACTGCGTGATGGTTTTCTGCCTCTCCTTTGCTGTGTTGTCCAATGGCTAAGGAAACATGCAGCAAAGGCTGCTTCTCAGGCATAACTGTAAGGTCTCACCACCTGCCATTCTCTGCATGACACCTCCACATCAGCCTGGTCTTGGAGTCTGCAAGACCATTTTCTCCAGATAACCCTGGGAGGTTGGTGATTTTGACCCGGCGCTGTCACATTTTCTCCCCACTTTTAAAACCGCGGATTAGAGCAAGCAGCCTCCAGATGGAGCTCATGATGCACAAGCCTCGCTGTACTTTAGGTCTCCGACTTCAAGGAAGGAATCCAAGCTGTGGATGTGCACCCCTGAAGAATTCTTCCTCCTGCTTATCTAAGGAAAACTGAAGCTACATGTAACACTCCACTTTCTGGAATGGAAAGGAGCATTCATAAGGTCCTTCAAAGCATTCAAAGGAGCATAACGCCTATTTGGTTACCTACTTGTCAAACTGGGGTTACAGCACTGTAAAAAGCTACAGGACACAGAGAGATGTCGTTAACAGCTAGACCATCCTGCAATCAACTCACAGGCCTTGCTCCAGCATTCAAGAAGTAATTGTTTAAAGCTGCTATTTCCTGCACAGAGTGCACAATTAGTTGGTATTTTCTTTTGTAACATGTGTTTACCTCATTATTATACTTACTTTCCACTGCTACAAAACTTTAACTTCTGCATTCACTTAATAAATACTCTTAAATTTATGGGGCATCAGTGCCCTAAGGCCCATGAGCACCTAATATTTGGGCAGCTGGCTGCAAGATATTTTGGTTTGCAGTCCTGTGCATAAAGCAAAATATATTTTGATGCCTGTATAGCAACATGTTCTGCTCTTCAGAATTATACACACACACTCAGCATAACCATAGATATGATGGGAGGGGTGGTAGTTGTTTTTTTTTTTTACATTCTGAAATGAAGTGCCATCTTAGGGCTCTGTTTCATTTTCAAAGGGAATATGAAGCAAGATGTGACAAATGTTCTTTAAGTTAAAGGAAAGGTGTATATATATCAATCCAATTTGCTTAATTATGCTATTAAATTGTGGAACTGTTTTGTTGATTGTGCAGCTGTGTGGATGTATATGCAGGTGTATGCACACTCTCAGCCATGAATATATTGTTTTGTTTCTCTACTTTGACCTGTTAAACCACTTGAAACTCAAGTTGATGCTTTTGGTGGATGCAGTCTGCTGAAGATGCAGTCTGCTGAAACTGCAGTCTTAGGGCATTGCGACTCGCCTGTTTTTATTGAGTACTTGTTTCAAATCCAGTTTCCTGTAACACCTAGAAATTAAATATGCAGGCTAAGAATAGCATATGATATGAATCCACCTGAGAGTGATCGCTCAAAGGAAGTCTAATTGAGATTAGGCTCACTGAACAGCTGATCAAAACACACTTCTGCTTGTCCAAGTGATGAGAGGGCTTGAATGCACCATAGAAGGCTCAACAGCTCCCCTACACTTAATTAAAAAGCAATGAGCCTCCCTTTTTATAGGATCGTGTTTGTACCCCTGTATATAAAGATATACATGCTGGAGCCTTGAGTACACGGTTAGTACGCAATGTGTGTGTTGCTTTGGCTTTAATGCAACTGTGACAAAAAATGATGTTCATGTGAACTGAAAAAATCTGCATACATAAGGAAATTCTTAAGAGCTGGCATATGTAGTACAAGCAGAGCACAGTTTGCTCCAGAAGGGCAGTTCCAATAGGCAAAGATTTACCCAGCAGCTTCTTACACTTTCTTCTGTTTGGCAATCAGTTATTTTCTTTTCATGCAAAAGCCAGGGACTAGCAGATGCCTTTGAAGCCACCCCTTGGCAAAAGCCTTCCCTGATTTGATTTAATTTTGTATATTTTCCCCCACCAGGCTTGGTTAGATCTGTTTTGCTGCTGCTGGTGCTCCTCATTCTGCCATTGCTTCTGTATGTTCAGTCCAGTTCAAGGTTCATCGCTGTCCATGGGGAATAACCCCATTGTGTTCAGCCTCTTCCTTTGTTCATCTTCATCCTCAAGCCCACCTCCACCTTACATATGCCCCAAAACATCCCCTTCATCCTTTCATCCCACTTCTGATTTGCACAAGTGGTTTGGTTCTGAGTTGCACAAGTGGTTTGGTTAAGAGTTGAACTTGACCAGAAACCAGCCTGAACCACAATTTTCTCCCTCCCTTGAGCAGGAACTAAATCTGAATCTTTATTTCAAAGTTTTGAGTTGGGCCTCCAGGCCCAGAGGAAATTGAAACAAGTATTTTTCTGTTGGGTACTTGTCTCCTAGTTGCATCTTTCCTTTGGGAGCCTTTTTTGTGGAGCCATCCAGCACAGAACAAACTGGGCAGTATCTCTGACTAAACTCGGTGTTGCCTGGTTTAGCTTCAGCCCCAGCCTGAGTCTGTGGGCTGGACACGTAACATCTGCCAGAAGTCAACCAAAAAGGCTCCCAAAATGACAGTTTTCCTGAGTAGGAGTCATGTTTGTCATTTAAGCAGAGCTGATCAGGCTGCTGGGTTATACGCTGGCAGTATGAAGCAGCACACCACCAGGCAGCCAGATCTTTCTCTTCTTGTACCTAATCAGCACGGACTTAGGGAAGGTCTGAGATTTGCTCTTATAAATTTATTTGGGAAGGGAATGGCAGAGCTGTCAGCTCATGGTAAGGTGGGATGACATTTTTTTGCAAAAAGGCAGCAGACTGTTGATGTAAACTCTCATAACTTACTCATTCACCTCTATATTCCCCAGCCATAAATAACCACACCATTCCCACCACACTTCCTCAAGAAACAGCAATCCAGACTTCTCCATAACAGCAAAGCAGTAACATCCTAATTGCTCTTACATGCTAGGGTAATTATAATGGGGTTTGTGGTGGAAAGATTATTTATTTGCCAGTGTTGAAAGCACAACTATAAGTACACAGACCTTCTTTGTGCTTCCTCCTGAAGCAGCCCTCTTGAATTCTCAGGTGTCTCACCGCAAAACAGATGAAACCGTTTTCTCTCTCCAAATTAGCAAATTTGCCTGAGAACTGTCATCTGCTCTTGCAAAGCAGTCAGACAAGGAGACATGCCATGAAGTGCTGATGCTTTGCAGATTCTCTTCAGCTGCTCAAAACACATAGACAAGTATTAAACAGTTTAGGCTCAGGCTCAGGCCCAAGCAGGATCACCTACTGAGAATTCATCCTGACTCATTCCCAATATCTGACTTTCCTATGGCATTTTCTTCTTGCCAGCCAATGTGCCCAGCAGTAAAATGTGGCTAATTTCATAGGAAAGCAGCTGTACTCAATACTGAAACCTTGATATCTCTGAAGAATGCCAGTGCTAGGTCTAGGACTTTTGCAAAGAGCTTTGTTAGCTGGGATTGAAAGGTGCCATCAAGTGTCTCCCCTGCTGCTGGAGCATGGAGATTATGTTTGGGCTGGGAGAGCAAGCGGGCAGAATGTCTCTTGTGTAGGAAAAGGCAGAATGCAAGCTATATTTGAAATGACTACAGAATAGCTTTCTAGATACTTGGACGGGCCACTGAGAGATAGCAAATGGGCAGGAGATAACAATTTTATGCCAAAAAAATTATCCTGGTTAGCTGTTGTGGCACCTGAGTAATTAAAACCCTGGCTCAGATTAGGTCCAGGTTGTTCCCCAAAGACAAATGTGAAGATGTGCTCTTTTTAGAGTACAGGCTAGAGGTTACAGCTGATTGCATGATTGCTTTCATCTTATAAAATGAGAAAAGCATGAATGAAAAAGACTTAACATCCATTAGAGAGAGAACTGGCTGTGAAGTCCACAGGTACAGATAATTTAATGTTCTATCAGAAATGGATTCCATGCCTGTGAACACTGGCCATGTATTTCTCTCTAATCATCCTTTCACAGGCTAGGTCACACCAGCTATGGTCTGTTCAGGATCAGAATGACTATGAAATCTGGAGCAGCTTCCTTTGCTTCACAATCAAGCAGCTTCTTCATGTTGGGAGATAATTTGGCTTCATTCTTCTTATGGCTGTGAGCCCAAGATCTATGCAGAAGAAAGTCCTGCACCCAGCAGCACTTTAAGATAGGTCTTTTCCAGTCCTATAGTGTTGATATGTGGTAGCTATATACAGATTGCTGCAGAGTATCTACATACAATATTGTTATCTTGTTTAAAAGCAATATAAAAGCTATAGTAAATCAGATTTCATTAATATATCCTTCCTCGCCTCTGTCTGGAAGTTGCTGAAGTGTGTCATGGCCGTAGAGTTAACCCACACCAGTTAAACTCTTTTAATAACAGCTTGTCTTTTTCTCCACTAGCTGCAAAGATCCAAGCATCCAGTGTCAATGGGATTTCATTAGAAGAGAGTTTTTTAAAATACAGTTCTTGGTCCAATTTGTATTTTGTTGTTTAAAGAAGAAAGAAATCATAATCATGTTTAAAGAAGAAAGAAACGTCAGGTGCCAGGCCATGAGGGGGGCATGTGTCTAAATAATACAAAGGAAATGGAGCTGCGCAACAGCAGGAGACAAAAGAAAATGCCAGAGTTTACTAGAAATAGGTTCAAGTTTACTAGAAATAAAAATAAGTTCAAGTTTACTAGAAATAGGAATAGCTGCACTTGGCCAGACCAAGGCTCTGCTTAGCTTCTTATCTCTTGGATGCACAGAGGAAGAAGCATAGGAAGCTCTGTCTGTGTGTGTGTGTGTGCGCTCATTATGCATGTATGTATATACACACATACATGCGTGTGTCAGACTGTTCTTAGACATGGATAGCAGAAGGGCAGAGGCAACAGTTATGAGCTACAGGAAGGACTCTTCTGTCTTTGAGGGACTCAGCATTCAACTGTACAAAGGTCTGAGCAATCTGACCTGGGTTGGGCTGGCTTTCTGGGGATTAAACACAAGCACCTCCAGAGGCAGTTTGCAACCTCAGTTATTCTAATTCATATATATGTGTAAACATACACATGCACATACATATATACATTTTAAAAATATATGAAGATAAATACATGTATGTATGTAGTACACACCCTTTCCATATTCTGTATGGAAAAGGGTGACTTGACTTAACCTGTTGCACTATTGGTCAGTCTTTTCAGTGAAAAGAGAGGAGACCTTTTGGACATTATCCTCCGGATACATTTGTTCAGAGGTGTTGCTCATGTAAAGTTCAATGAACGGATCATTCTGAATTAAACAGGGTTCCTGACATGAGCCATTCTCATGAAAGGGTTTGCAAAATCTGACTTAGAACTATAATTAAAAGTCAAGCTGGAGAAAGCATGCTACAAAGCAGATTTCCATGACCTGATAAGATGCTGGATATTTCTTTTGTGAGTCTGAATAAGTGTTTGGCCCATGGATGAGGATGATTGTTGTGGAACCGGAACATCAGATATCAGGGAAAATTATGACCTTTCTTCTGTAGGGAATGATAATGTGAAATGAGCTCTGTGTGTGCGGGAGTGAAAGGGCTGTTGTCTCTTAAACTCTGGGTTTAATTCTTTCTTCGGATCCTATTACCTTTTACACAGAAACTTAGTTTATTTCTACATTCCCATCAGCCTAAAGCAATTTATAGTTCTTGTTCTTCCCCTTGTGAGTGGGTGGGAAGCTCTTATTTCAGAATCCCTTAAATAACCAGACTCAATTTCACCCTCATAAATTTGATCTTCAACATACATCCCCTTACTAAATAAGCAAATATTTTTCCTAAAACCAGTTTGGCTTATTCCGACATTGACCTTTTGTCAACAAAACATGAGGATATTATCATGATTGGAAACACTTCTCTCAGGTCCATAAACGAGGCAAACAAAAAGGGGATAAAGGAGGGCAGAAAGACTGGGGCTTACAAACCTTATTTCGGAAATGTCAACTGGGCAATCAAAAAGCATAAATCATAAAAAACAGTGAAAGAGGCAAACAAACAACGTGTGGACAGTTATGGCAGTGAAAGAGCTGGTAATCCATTGTATACATAACAAATCTGTCTGTTAAACTGGGAAACAATATTTCACTTAGTCCCATGGCACAGCCAGGAGTTTTCTATGCAGCAGGCTGGGTTCAGATGGCACAGCCTCCCTGGACGAACTAGGGCAGTAAGAAGCTGCCAGAGTGCCTTGCAGACAAGTGGCTCATACCTGCTTTGCCAGGAGGGACATCAGGGATGCACAGCATCCCTCCTCCAACCCAGCTGTGGTTGCCAGCCTGGCAGGTGATTTTCATGTGCTGCAGTTCAGGGAGCAGTTTCTCCAAGGTGCCTGTCACCTTCCTTTGCCAGTGACATTAAAGGTGTTAGCTCTTCATCCCCCCAGCATCCTCCCTGCTTCCTCCCTCAGGAGTTCCCCAGAAGTCCAAGCACATAGGTTTGGTCTGTACTGTGGCAGGGTGCCCCAAAGCAGCCAAATATAGTTGATGGGCTCAAGTTGATCTGTTTTTCCTCTCCCAGTCCAATCCCAGGCAGGTGTCAAGTGAGGTGAGTTGTTAGGCATAGTCTGTTCAAACAAGCTGCTTCATAAACATAAGTAAAGATCTTCCTAGAAGTGAAGAAATGCCATTCCTATTACTTTTGTGGGTTTTGTGTCATTTCAAAGAAAGCCCTGGGGTAATCACAGGAGAAATTGTTCAGTAAATGCCAGAGTGGCATAATTCCTACTAGGGAAAACTTGCTACTCATCCTATGGGTCTTCAATGGCAGTGGGACAGGGTGACCTGTCTCAGTGACCTCTCTTGGACAGGCCCTTTCCCAGCTGGTTCAAACATCACAGCAGCACTGTTGAGCCAAGAGGCAGCATGGTTGCCAAGTGTTGGGGTATTGGGAAACTGTGAAAGACATTTCCCACCACCGAAAGAATTTTCTTTTCAGGAGACCTGGAGGCAGATGGACACTGATATAGCTTTTCCTCATCAACCTGCAACATACCAAGCTCCCGGATCAACAACCAGCTACTCATCCTTCCTTTTCTCTATGATATTGACTGAATGGAGTAAAACAAACAAGGTTTGGTGAACAGGAGAGTCCAGTCCAGGCTGTGACCTCCTAGAGCAGCCTGGGTGTCATGTCTGTTCAGGTAGCCACCCTCTCCTGACTTTTGCCTGTGGTTTTTCCTCTCCCATCTGGTGGCACATACTTGCTTTTCATGGCAAATGAAGGAGAAGGAATGTGCTGAAGTCCATTATGTAGTCAGGTTAGGCCTGTTCCCATGGCAGAAGTTGCTTGCTTGTAGCAGAACATCGCAAGTTGAGGCCAAATGAGCATCTGCAGGGGCAGGCAGACTGGCGGATGTTTGAGCTGACTGCTACTGCTGTTTGAGCTATAGCTACTCTGTCATGCTGCCGTCTTTTCATCCTTGCCTTAGACAAGCTGAATCCTGGGCAAGTCCCTGTGCATTGCTACCAGTGCCATCATCAACTCTGAAATGACTTGGGAGAGTTGGTGGAAGAACCGAATAGTAATACTGCACTAGAAGTCACGATATCACAACAAAATATATCCAGGACCAGGCACAGGGCAAATAATGCCCATTATCTGCTATGGCCAGTGGAGTTGACAGAGGTTGATCTGTGTTTTGGTGCTCATATTAGATCTTGTTATACTTTACTGTGTGTCTCTTTGCTTGCTATACTTTTACTGTATGTCTTTCTGCCATCACAGAGGGTAGAAAGGAGGGGGAGATGAGAACACAGTTCTTAACAGATTTAGGGAAAGGCTGAAGCTGTAAATCAAGATCTTCAATGCATTTCATCTCCTTCCCTTTCAATATTTAGAAAACAAATGCACACACAGGAAATAAGGAACAGATGCACAAGCCCATCTTGGGACAAATAAATTAACATTCAAGTAAGGAGGCAGGCTAGAGTAGCAGTAAAGGGTAATTAGACCACACAGGCACCATCAACATCAGGCTGTATCTCCAAATAATGCCAGCACCTAAGAAGGCCACAGAAAAGTGAACTCTTCCATTTTTGGCAATGGCAGTTCCTGGCCAGCACTCTGGCTCTCAGTACCTGATACTTTGATTGACTGTGTAGTTGTGCTTACCAAGGATAAACAATCACTGAGGGATATAGGAGAGAACCAGAGAAAAATCCCTCAGTTTGCTTCTTTGGGGCAAATTCCCTCTTTTCACATCAGTTAAGCAAACCAGACAGAACTCAGGGTAAGGACTGAAAAACCATAGTATCTTGCAGCTGCTCTTGGGTTTAAATGTGGCCAACACTTCCCACCATGTAGACAGAAAGGTCAAGCTTTTGTTGCTGAATCCATTGAGGTTGAGGCACTCTTCCCTTGTTGCCAGTGCTCAATAAATCCTTACCCAGCAGCGTCCCAGGGCACTAGCCTCCAAAGCTGTGCAGAACAGAATCATGCAGCACCCACAGAAATGCAGTACAGGCTTGATGAACTCTTCAAAGGCCAACAGCAGTCCCGTAAAGTCTTAAATGAAATTGTTAAGTCTTGAATGACAGAGCAGGGTTTGGCTTTGAGCACCTGGATCACCTGGGGACCACCCGCTTACTATGCTCCCATCTTGCCCTCCTGCTTTCTGACCAGCATCTCTGTGTTTTACTCAAAAGTCTGCCCAGACTTCTCTGAATAAACTGAAGGGATCACACAGCACAAGCAGCACAGTGATTTGTACTTAGGCCTGAATGAAAATTAAGTCAGCTTTGAATGTCTCTTTATTTCTTTGTGTTCCCTATAATTTTGACTGCATATATGGGACTGCATCTATGGGAAGGTTACGGTTTGTACTGTATTCTGCACCATTCACATGACCATCTTTGGTTGCCTTGAGAACTGCATGGACTTCAGGCTGGCAAATATTGTGCTGCATGCCAGAAGAGATGATTGCCCTGCCGTAACAACACGTGGGTATTCACAGCTGTCAGGAGAAGGGAAAAATAGTGACACGAACACAACTGTACCCGCATGGCACTTCAATGCCCAGCTGTTGGAAGGCCAGCTCTGCTTATCAAGTGCTGTGGGAGAGTTCACCCTCTTGGGTCAGCAAAGACCATCACAGCTCCCAAAATATTCTCACTGCTTCACCACTGGATCATGCCCATCCATCCATGCACAGCCCTCCAGGCAGTGACTTCCCAGTCATGCCTGAGGACTGAGAATATGTTACTTTATCCAAGTAAATTTGCAAAGTTACTCCATGGAGCTTTCACCCAAAGCTTGTGAGATCCCTACTCCTGCTCCCCACAACCCTCTGCAGTGCGTCCAGGGATTCAAGGAGGCTGGGCAGCAATGTCCCCTGAGACTGGTGGATTTTTAAACTAGTGAAAAAATACTAATGTCATCCCTATGACCACCCCACCTGCCACTGCAGAAGGGAAGGGAGGGTCTGCTCACTTGCTTTAGATAAGTGCACTCTGCTTTCCAGCCAGACCAAAGCGCTTGGCTTACATCTGAGTTAATGCCTATGTTCCTGAAACAGAGCAAAGGTTGAGCACTTGGAATAAAATACCTGTGTGAGGCCTCCATCCCAATTTACAATTGACACAAACATGCTCTTTCTTTTACCCATTTCCTCTAACCACAACACACATTGTTCCTCCTCTGCCTCCTTTATCTGTCATATACCTCCCCTGGACCTTGCTTTTCATGTCCTAGCGAAATTGTCTTTTCTTCTGATCCTCCCACCTCCCACCTCCCACAGTACATCGCACAGATCACTCAGCCGCACATTTGGCAGGAGCTGGGCTTCATTAGGTCTTTTTAGTTATCATACTCTTTCATTAGCTGCCCAGAGACATGCTTTGGTGGGGTGTTGGCCTGAAGGTCTTCACAAGTCAACAGGCACAGACTGAAAAATAAGTAGCATTAAATGCTGGTCATCTTAAGCATAGCACAATGTGCAGGCAGGAGCAAGGTGGTATTTTCCAAGGTCAGAAGGGCATTTTCCTCCACACCCTCCAGCCTTTTTCTGGGGGAAATATTCATTCTTTTCTTCATATCTCCAGACCAAAAGGACTACTGCCCCTTCCTGCCAAACAGACCGTGTTAATGTACGTAGTCTCACAAGTCATTTCCCCAAAACAACAACCATTGAAGTTTTTACTGCTGTATGGGGGATTCCCTGAGCAGCCTGCTGTGGTGAGTTTTTATAATCACAGGGCAATGCAAATGGAAGGGATCTGCTGGGCTGCTTCTGTTGCCTTTGTTAGCAGAGGCAACCAGGTCATAAAATCTTCTGCAGAGACCTATCCTTAGCTGTGTGGTGCTATTCTGGGGAATATTTAGTTAGCAAGAGCAATATTATGTTAAGCATGAACTAGAATCAAACCTCAAGTGCAGGTTTCAGTTCTGGTTTGGCATTTCCTGAGCCTAATCTGAAGAACATAGAAAATCTCCAAACCATCAAGTTTGCATTTCACACAGTCTTATGCACGTGCCTCCAACCAGGCTATGTTGGTATTCTCCAGTGTAGAAATAACAAGCTTGCATTTAGTTCAAAGACCCTGCCCAGGACTTCCCTGTGCTGCCCACAGAGTGGATCCCAAAGTGCATGACAGGCAATGGAAAGGTTTCTAGAAAATACTTGAGATCCTGCTGAGAAGCAACCACCTCTGAACACATTGCAGCACTCACTGAATGGCTTCCAACAATGTGAGAACTTAATTTGTGAGACTCCTAAGGAAATTGCATCCAGTTGTCATTGAAAAAGAGGGAATTTAAGGCATGCACAATGTAATTATTCCCACTGGGAATTGCCAAAAACAAGGGTGGCACCCCATTGCTGTAAAGAAAAAAAAAGCTGTAGAATATCTGCTGCTGTGTGTGGCCAGGACTTTGATGTTCTGTCTCTTCTGAACACAACCCTTCCCCATGGGTCGCCTTCTTACAGCCTCTCAGGCCCTCCAAGTGCCACAGGAGAGCATCAACCAAGACTGGAGGCAAAGGCAAGGCCTGTCAAGCAGCCATAAGGTATTCGACTGCCTGTTATGGGAGTATGGACCTGTACCCTGGCAGAAAAACATGCCTCAGGGCTAGGCCACCACCTAAAGGTTTGGAAATTCAAAATTTTATTTACATGTTACCAGCATATCACTAAGGTACTAGTAGGCATTTAGGTGCTGAGTTCTCCTGGATTTAACTGGGAGTGTGAAGTCTGAATACTTTTGAGGATCTGTCTGCAGAATGAGGATAACAGAACCTCAGATTATCACAGAGGTTTTATAAGGTGACAGAAACTCAAGTTGGTGAGGTGGGCATTATTGGCAGACACAGAAACATATGTTTTAGGGGAATTTCTCTTCTCCACCAAGAGGTTTCAAGCCAGAATCAGCGCAGGAGGCTTAGTGCCACCTTACTGCTGCTTCTGCCCTGCTGTCCAGAGGACTTATCATCAACATCCACAAGACACAAGGCTTCCTACTCAGGTAGGCACTTGCTGCTTTTAAAGGAATCAAGGAATGACAGAACAAGGAATTGTAGAGGTTGAAAAAGTCCTTTAAGATCAAATGCATCTGTAAATCTAACACTACAAGTCCACCACTAAGCCACGTCTCGAAGTGCCACATTACACATCTTTTAAAAACCTCCAGCCCTGAGCTGCCTGCTCCAATGCTTGATAATCCTTTCAGTGAATTCTAAGTCTTCCCTGGAGCAACTTGAGGCCATTTCCTCTCATCTCATCACTTGTTACCTGGGAGAAGAGACTAACACCTGCCTTACTACAACCTCCTTTTAGGTTGTTGTAGAGAGCAATAAGGTGTCCCCTCAGCCTCCTTTTTTCCAGGCTAAACAGCCCCTATTCCCTCATCTACTTCTCATAAGGCTTGTGTTCCAGACCCTTCATCAGCTTTGTTGCCCTTCTTTGGACACACTCCACCAGCTCAATGTCTTTCCTGTAGTTAGGGGACCTACACCTGAACACAGGATTCGAGGTGCGGCCTCACCTGCACCAAGTACAGGGAGAAAAATCACTTCCCTGCTCCTGCTGGCCACATCATCTCTGATACAAGCCAGGATGCTATTGGCCTTCTTGGCCACCTGAACGCATTGCTGGTTCATATTCAGCCAGCTATTGACTGACACCCAGGTCCTTTTTCACCAGGTAGCTTTTCAGCAATAGTCCTGCCACAGTTAGCCAAAGATAGCCATCACTGGGCTCTCAAGCTGGAAAGGCAAGGGAAGTCATTCATCTATAAGCTGCTCCAGGCTTCTTTACCAACTCTGCAAAACATCCTCTAGATGTGTTACCAGAGTTTGAAAAGTGCTGTGAATCAACACCTGGATCAGATCTAGGCTTCATATATCTGTAAAATGCTCTGTTCTTTTTAAGCTTGCCAGGTTCTTCTCCTCCTAGCACAAAAAGCAAAATATAGCAAAGAGCTCTGGGGGAGGCTGGGCCTGGAAAAGGCTCAAAAGAACCTAATCTCATTCTTCTGTGTGTGTTTTTGTTTTGCATAGTCTTTTGTATATGCTTTTGCTCCAGATGTCAGCAGCAGAACTGAGGAGCCATGCTGCAGGCAACAGAACAGCTGGAGAGGCTGTTGGGATAAGCAGGCAGAGTGGACACCTGCACAAAGGCAGCATCACCCTCACTCTCTCTCATGGCACCATTCAGGCCTTGCTGTCCCCAAAGCTGACACTGTCTTTATGAAAGACAGCCCACTCTCCCAGTTGTTAAGAGGAGCTATGTTAGATCTGATTTCCTGTGAGAAGGACAGCTCAAGGGAAACCACTGGATGGCTCTGACCAGTGGCTGGAGCTGGACATCATGGGCATGGTACAGTCCTGCCAGTTGCCAAAATGTGGGAAGCATCCCACTGATAATCAGTTGTACAGTGAAATGGCCAAAGCCCACACTAATTAAACTTTAGCATCAGCTCTAGATCTCAGTAGTTGTTTTGATCTGCGTGTTAAATAATACCAGTGCCTTACTGAAAGTACATTTGTAGAAATTTAACAGCAATTAAACTCATATGTATCTCGCATGGGAGTTTGGCTCTGATGAATATGGTTTCAATAATCAAGTGGTATTTTGCTTACATGCTGTAATTATGATATTAAAATCTATACACAAACCTCACTGAAGACAGAAATCTTTCAATGAATGGCAGTCTTTGCAACTGACAGCAGGATGCAAGGTAAAAGGTGACAAGATGGAAGTGGTTTGAGCACCCATAAGGCCAACCAACATCACGAATAGAGCTGAGTGGGGTCCCTGGCATCTGGCAAGAAGGGCATGGCTTCCAGCTCTTCAGCTGAAAGCTTTTAGATGGCTAGCTGAAATCCCTGAAATGTGAGCACAAGCTGGAGACCAGTTTGGGATGCTCTCTCACCCAACAGGGTTACAGGATGGATGAATTATCTGTAGTTGTAAGATTCACACAGCTAGGGATCACATTTAGCATCAAGTGACATGATGTTGGATCCCAAATCTTAGCCTAAGGCTGCCAGAAAGGGCTCAGAGCAATTTACTTTGTGGAGTAGAGCTTTTTGGAGAAGTAGAGAGAAATTCAGAGAACTAACAGAGACAGTATGATTCAGCATCTACTGCCACAAAAAAACCACTAGTCTCTCAGTACCAGTTCTGGTTCAAAAGCCTTCAGCACCTAACTTTCCCTCTCTAAATTTGTATCTCCCTCCTCATCACTGCCTTCTCCACTTGCAGCATGAGCTTTTGCAGGAAGAAACTCTGTTAATACTGAATGCTCAACCTAGAGATTTTGCCTAGCAAGTCATAGACAGTGCACCAGTGAGGACACAGCCAGCTCATTTAGCCTAGAATATAATCTTTTAAGAAGTGGTGAGAAGTATCCTGATATCTTACATTTCTTCTCAGTTCTGATTGTGGACAACCCTGCCCCATTCCAGGCCGAAATCAGATCACAATGGCATGAACACACCTCTGTCTTTCCACTGGAACTGGGGAAAAGATCTCGATGCAGGCAAGTAAATGTAAAAAGAAATTGTATTTTCATGCTTTTTATCTTGCAACATCACAGCCCATGCTTTTCCCTGCCACTCCAATCACCACCTCAGGCACACTGCTTGAAGGAATGACTGGAGACTGCCTGACATGGATGGCCTCCTACAGCCTCAGCCTAGGGATTTGGCACAGGAGGGCGACTGTATAAAGTCGAAGTGAGGGCTGAAGCTCTGGGCAAACTCCCTGCATGGACTTAGGCAGAGGGTCATCTTGGCAGTGTGGATGATGCTGTGCCTGCCTGTGGGCACTGCTGCAGCGAGCAGATGGGCACATCGTGCTGGGGACTCATCAGCCTCACTGTGCCCATCACCTGGATAGCACTGCTTAGGGTCTCTGGGCTGCATTGCATGACTAACTGAGCAGGATCCAAATGACTGCTCCTCTCTTTAAAATCTGTGGCCACAAAGGAGAGTTAATTTCTTTGTCATGTGTTTAGTTGATGACTTTCCTCCAAGCAGAGGAGCTGTGGGGAGAGAAACAGTCAGGGGTTGAGATTAAATGGTACCTCCAGTAATAAAAGCAAAGTAGATTGCCTGTAGTGAGTTTTCCTTTCTGGGAGCCATGCCTGGATAATCTCAGTTTCTACCTAAGAGATAGCAGAGCTGTCAGGACCTACGGCATGTGGCCACACAAGAAAGCACAGACATGACCCCTTGGCTCTTAGGAATGAACGTAAGGGGGAGGGGGAAAATGCACCAGCAGGGGAAAAGAAAACAAAAAAAAAATCAAATTCAGCAAACAAATGTAAGCGCTCCTATTTATACACAGTGATTTACATGCCTGGCCCCCTTCCTATTCCTTCTATTTTTAATCTACAACAAATACCTCTGAACTGCACTGAGACAATAAATCCAGGCCCTTTTGAAGACCTTAGGTGGCAGTGCAACAACAATACACTTTATAAACTAAACATTTTAGAAATCCATTTTCCCTTTGATCTACAGCATGGTACTCCCACTGCATGCATATGCAGACACCAACGCACATACACATCCTGCTGAACCCAACACACTGTGGGCTCTTGTTTCTCAGAGAGGTCATAACTAGACATAATATGCACACTTGCAGAGACGCACATATGAGCAAAAACTTTTTGGTAGAAGAACTCCATAAAAGTTGTGACCATTCCAAACCCAGTAAACAGGAGAATTTAAGGCCACAGAAGAAGGATTAATTGTTCAATGGAAGGGGCAGAAGGTGGTTGTAATCAGTTTTAGAGTTTGTTTATTTTTAAAACACAGTGAGAGAAAAAGAAACTTTATTGTTGATATCTTTCTCATACCTCCCAGGGACCATTAGCAGGGTCACGTTCATGAGATCTACTATGCAGACTTCAGCCCCTGAACTAGCAGAGTAAGTGAGGGAAATAGCTATTTTTCATCGCTTGTGTAAGCCTGTTCTAGGCACTCTGCCTCTGGGTTTCACAGGCGATTGTTAACAGTGAAAAGATAATGAGTCACCAATCACTCAAGTAGCTGTACATCTGAGTTCATGCATCTCCCACAGCTGAAGGGATGCAAAGCACTTATGAACTGCACTTTAGTCATCAGTGCAGCACCATCTCCTTCCCAAATACAGCTCCCCTGGGCCAGCAACATGGTTGCAGATTAACCAGCAATCCTGATCTCTAAGCACAGCAATTTGGAGCAACAAATAAAAATATCCACAGCTCAAAGAAAGCAAGTGAAATCTGGAGTGAGAGGAAGTGTGGCCCATGCTCTTATTTCCTGGTCACAGTGATGTGAAGTCCCCATTTCGTCAGATCAGTCTCTAGGAGTCAATATTCCTAGAGCCTTGTAGCAGTAGGCTAGGGTGACTGATCCTACTGAGCCAGAAAAGAGGTTGTTCTGTGACATCCTGGCCCCTCCCCTGAGGACTCTCAACCAAGAACTGGCCTGGACTGAATGTCTTTGACTTACACGAACTGGCAGGATCACAGTAGTAGCAAGGAGGTGTGTGAGCACATCACCAAAGCTGCAAATAGATCAGCTGATCAGCTACAGCGCTTGCTGTGTGATGTGCATGTCAGAGTTCAAAGCATGGTGCTAAATCCTGGGAAGCAGACAGAAGATCACTGCCTCTCATTCTTACTAAATTTCTTGATAATCCATCAACTTGATACCCTGCCATTCTGCAAACAATAATTCAAATATCAAAATGCCAAATTCTACTGAAGATGAAGCTCTCTTGCCTGTAGAAAAGCAAACTCAAAGTATGAGATGAAGTTACTTAAAGCAATGTTGCCTTCCTGAGCTGAAGACAGCCTGAAACAACAGCTCTGAGAGGTGGAAACAAAAAAATCTTAACTCAGGGTCAACAATTTATTTAAGTATCACTGTTTGATTTACTAGCATTTTAATGCAGGTACAACTTGCCAGCACATCAATCTAGTACTGTGTCAAAATATGGACCCAGCTAAAGGAGTGAAGGGACAGGGAGGAGGATGGCTAAACCTCATTCCAGAACCAAGACACTTTTTGAGCTTATCGTTGCCATCTATGCACAAAACAGATGAGTTGTGACTAGGAGTTTTCCCTCGTTTACCTGCTACCTGGGGAAGAACTGTGCCAGGCACATACAGCTGTGGGGCCAGAGGAGCAGGGCAATAGCTGCAGCTTATTGAATCAACAGTGTCCTCCAACCCCTGCCCTCCAAAAAAGCACAGGAAGGACAAAAACAATCGTCTCACACAAATTAATTTCCTGGAAAGACTGCAGATTGAGTTAAAAGGACACACAAGTGCACACGCACAGAGACCGAACACTGAAATCTGACCCAGTACAAGCTGTGGCAAGCAAGCCTGACACAGGGGAACCCCAAAAGCTCTCTATCCTTGCAGAAGACAGATGCAAACTGTGCTGCCCTCTCAGTTTGAGTCAGTAAGCGGAGGGAAGCACTGGTGTTTGGACAGATGCAAGTCTGTCACAGGCAGGAGGGCTAATCAAAATGCTGCCCATTATTGGGTCTCTCCATCAGAATTTTCCAGGCTCCTTTTAGCTGCCTTAAAAGGTCTTGCTCTCCATCTCCTTCTCAGGTCCCTCTCACCAGCCCTGCCCTGGCGTAACACAGCAGACGTCAGTAAGGAAACCTCTGATCTGCCAGGGCAGTAAGCAAAAAGTGATTCAGGCCTTGGATTGCCCTCTAATTCTTTGAAGAGGAGCTACAGATAGCAAAGTCTTAAAGAAATACATTTCAGGCTTTTCCATCTTGCTTTCAGGGTTCAGAGAAGTGGTGGTCTTCAGGGCTCAAACACTGAACTTCACAACCCAGGTGTAACCCAGTGGTGAAATACTCCAAAGAAACTGCAGAGAAAATCCAGACTGTGATCTACATCTTTTAACCATCCAGACTGTCAAAGCCAAGCTTTTGTCCCAACAAAAATCAGAAGATGGACATGCTTAACAGCTTGGGCAGTGAACAGAGTACATAAACACTGGAGCAACTTGATTTTCCAGGCCAAGAGAAGGAAAGAAAGTCAAACAGAAGTAAGGAGAAGGATGGGAAAGCTGAGAAGAGCAGTAAAATATCTGCAGAGATTTTGATTTGTGTCTCCTCCAAACCTCCAAGAACTACACAAGGCCTGATCTTCCTCTCATCACATCTGGAGGCCCAAAAGGCTTCCAGATGGTCTACAAATGAAGAGTCAGAGCCGTGTCAGCACTCCATGAGGTCACATTACCACTGGGAGGTGATGTGTGAGAGTGTGACTGTAAAACCCGTCTTTGTTACAACCTGGTGCTGACTCTCAGGAGTTCCTGGCATGGGCACTGCTCCCTCCCACTAAAAACAGCCTCTTCAGGTTGTCAGATGCTGGTGATGCCAATGCCACAGCCTTGACATGGCAGCAGCTCTCTAGCAGCTGGCTTGTTTCAGTCCAAGATTTCCAAGCAGCTACAGGCCTGTACGAGCACAGCAACTCTGCTCAGTACACTTCGACATTACCACTACTGTTGATCTTGGCGTATTATTTATCCATCTTCCCAGCTATAAATTTCCTTCCGGGACTCTGGGACTTGCTTTATAACTGCATTCTTTGCACTGAGACTGCAAAGCCCCAAGGATGAGACCTTTGCCTCTGTGCTTTCTATTTAGGGCTATGCAGCTTTATTACACTAACAGAAAGAGTAACTTCCCAGATCAGCAGAAGGTTTTGAAACACTACTTTTTGGCTACTTAGAAGGTCACTGATAAGAGAAGGGATAAACCTCAAGCCCAAGCTGCTACCACATGGGGAGGAGGTAGCTTGCTTGCAAATATGACCTCAAACAAACCATAAAGTCTTTCCCCTGTTCTCCCAAATGCATCAGCATTAAAGTCCACCCCAGAGTCTCATTACTTGGCCACTCTTTCCCAAGTTTAAAGCCTTGAAGGAGGTGAGTAGCCCCACTGTATTATTACCAGAGACTCAGCTGCCCGCACAGGTCCTTGCATGAAGCTTTGGAAGCTCAAGCAAGACCAAGGTTTGCACAGCATGCATTAATGCTCGTCTCTCAGAGACCCAGAACTTCACAGACTCCCGGCTCACACTGAAGACCTCAGAAAGCATCTAATGACAGTGTGGGCCAGCATCAGTTGGCTCATGCTCCAATCCTCCTCCTGAAGTCAATCTTTCCTACCAACTTACTTGCCCTGGACCTCTGCAAGCAGTCTGCTGTGGGTCTCTTTCATTGGGGTGAGTAAATTTGAACAATGCTTTCCATCCCTGTCTGCTTCAGCTCAGAGGGGTCCCTTGAGTGTGCCATGAAAGGAGAGGCACATCTGGGCTGGATTACAGGGTGGTGCAGTGACTTTTATAGCTACAGATTCCTGCATATGTTTCCAAGCAGGATGTATATACTCATACATCAAAATGCAGAGAGCCCCCAGGGCAGAAGGCTCTTATTGATATGAGTCATTTTTGGTTGCCTCCTCTTTGGAGGGCTCAGCTACAAACACTGTGGCAGGCTGGGGTTGCTGGGAGGAGATGCTCTAGGCTGCTGATAACCAGCTCTCCTACTGGGCATGGAGAATTGCTTTCTTTTGAGAAGAGAGGCCAAAAGGAGGGAGTCATTTACACCATTAAGAAGTGGGTGTAACAATGTGATTTACTGCCATATTATAGCCACATAGGCACTGACTTCACATGGATAAGGACAACTGTGAAGGGTAGAGGCAACGAGACTCAGAGTAAATCCACAGACATCAATAATGCTCACCAGATCTATACGGATTAGTAAACCCAAAGTTGCAGTTCACTCTCTGCAGCAGTAGTTCATCACAGCTCTAGAATTTACACCACAGTCACTGAAACCAGGATCTGTCCTCATAGGTTTTAGAAATAACCTCTTCCTCTCAGAGTCTCTTCTTTACCTGTCTGTGGGTTGAGAAAGAGACAATGATGTGTGGATGGAAAATCAACAAAGAAAGAACTAAATTAAAATGTAGCAAGGCTTCAAAGAATTTGCAGATGTCTCTCCTCTCCTCCCCCTTCACCCCCCATCCCACTTCTCCATGGTCAGCTGTAAATATTTATCTGGCAGGCTGCAGAGAAAAGCATGGCCCAAAACACTTAATCACGATTTCAGTATGGCTGTCCTCCTGAGCGCCCCAAACTTGGGGGACAATAAGCTTTTCCCTACATCTTTGTTAGAGGAAGGTACCCCTGTGCCTGTGCAGGCAAACAAGCACTTTCAAAAGCAATTCATAACATCTCCAGCATGGGTTGCTGGATGCTTTGTTTTTCTTCTTTTTAAGACTTTTTTCTTTCAAAAGGGTCTGATTTTCTTTTTTAACCCCGAGTGAGGGAAGTGCGAAAGCCATGCCATTCCACCACCAGCAGCATGGTGCTGATTGCCAGACAGAAGTGAAGAGGGAAAGGTGAAGTTGGACTGGATCAGTTAGGAGCTTTGGGAAATCTTCCCCTGAAGGAAAGGAGCGATTATATTTCTATGTATTTCCATAACTCATCCCAAACACTTATTTCACAAATGTTGATGAGACACAACCCCCATCTCCCCTGCTGTGGGTGGCTGTCTCTAGAGTGGATCCTGGCAGCTCCTGTGGTGCTCTTGGTTCTGCTCAGAAGAAATTTGGTACAGGTGGAAGCACTGCTGAGGCTGGCAGTTGTAGGGACTTCGGTTTTCAGGATACCCAGCACGAAACACTGTTTGCCCAGGGGTTCCTGTATAGCAATAGGCTGCTTGAAAAATCAGGAGCAAATCCCACGGGACCAGGGATTTGAGAGACTCATTCCCTAGTTTTCGCTCCCACAGTGAGTCTGATCTTCTAACTTTGGTCTTGTCACAAGGACGTTTGGAATATTTCTCTGCCTTCAATTGCACCATCCCTCCTTGCACATGGCAAACCATTCTTTAGGCTCTAAACCCCATTTATTTCTGTTTCTCCATACTGCTGCTCACAGTTTTTCCTGCCAGGACAATGGACTGCTGTGGAAATTTCCTCTCTGTTCTATGGATGGACCCCATGTCCCTCCATCCCTCACATCCCCACCACACAACAGTGCCAGTGGCCAGTGGTTTACTTACAGTTAGGGTCACATTCAGAAACAAAGTCAAAACACTTCCAGCAAGTCCAGTTACCGTGCTCCATTTGTCAAGAGCAGCTGCGTCCTCCTATGGTTGTGGTTAAGGAAATGCATTTTGTGTTTGAAGGGGAAAAAAATGAACAACTTCTTGGGAACCTCTCAGTAAACATCTGCATGTCTGGCTAGTGGGATGCAATCCCAGAGAGGACAGGGACTAGGTCAGCTGAAGTCCCCTAATTGAAAGGCCAGCTGGGCCTCCTGGTTTAGAGGTACTGATACAGGGTGCCTGTCATTGTCTTCACCTAGTACCAATGTGACATGCAAGCTGCTCCTATTTTGTCCCATCCAAACTGTTCCTCCTTTTTTCCTTTTAACTTCTTCCTGCCTCTTCCTCTCCATTCAAATCTAGAGCACTAAGAAAAATTAATACCCAGCAAAACATGGCTGTTGACTTTGCTCTAAGAAGACATTGTGCTGAGCCTCTCCCAATGGTTCACTCTCCACTTTGATGTGGAGGACCTGAGTGAGGAGAAAGGGAGGACAGGACCATAACCCACAAAGCTATGGCACCTGTGGGGCCACCCTTAAGGTCTCCCTCTAGCTCTGCTCCAGTGCCACAGCAGCTCAGAGGCTAAAGAACATAGAGGCAGACAACGATCACTTTGTGTCCCAGCTTCCAGCCTCCCTGACCAATGCATGGCAGAGTCTTCTCTGAGAACAACTGAGATATTTAAGGAAAATCCCAGTTGCTGCTTCACCAAAATGCTTATTGCCTCAGTCTCTGGCTGAAGAACAAATGTATTTTGGTTATTACAGTTCTTTGCTGCTTTCTGTAGGGAGCGGCAAAGCAGAGCCATGCATGACATCACATTTTCTTATTGGCCTTCATTGCACTGCCATTGCCTTACTACTTATTGCCAAGTAGCTGGTTCACCACTTGATTATCAGTCTGGCCTTATGCCTTCCTGATCAATGAGATTCACTTCATTTTTTCCTCCCTGCCAACAGTGCCAGTGGAAATGAGGCTTTGTTGGCACATCTGCAAACATGCAGAGTTCCTTGAAAAGGCAAGTATGCGTCTTGCAATGAGCTCTCTTATACCAGGTTATCAATAACCACACACCTAACTTGGTCTGAGGCTAATCTCTTATCACATCAGTGGCCCTTGCAATTTTTAACAGTCTCAGAGCCTAGAGAACTGTTAAAGCCCCCTCTCTGTACATGTAAATATGAGAATGTCAGCTTCTTTCAAAAAATAAACAATCCTGTATCTCCCTTCAGTAATTATTGTGACCTTTCAATTGTGATGCAAAGGGAAACTGAGAACATGGCCCAGCTGTACCCAAAAGTTTTAAAATTCCAAATAGAGGATAAGCGATCAGACTCCAAACTGCACAGTTTTTAAATGTATGTTTTAAGTCAGTGCTATGAGGCTTGAGGCCTTATTTGGGATTTTGAAATCTCTGAGCTCGTATTACTGTAGCTATTAACAGTATGCACTGACAACAATTAAAGCACTACGACCTGGGGGCTGCAGGAGAGTCTGGTAGCAGAATCTTCTCTTAGGGAGGGCTTTTCCAGAAGGCTCTGTTTGCTTTGAACAAAGTGATCTGCTGGTCTTGTATTGCATGTAGGGCCGTGCACCATAAGGGCTTTCCAGGCTTCCTAGTCGTGCCACCCTCTGACATCACCCCAGCATTGCACTCAAAATCCCTGAAAGTGCCAGGACCACATTCACCCCTGGTAATGTAATAAATGATAACACAAAGGGGCACGTGGTGAAAGGTGGCTTTTATGGCAGGTTGCCCCATGCCTAGGAAGAGCCAGGGTGAAGGTGAGGGGTGGCTTTGCATTATCACTCCACCGGTGCAACAGAGGACCTCGGTGGTGACATGCATGACCTTTGGAGAGCATGGAGCAGAGCTGGTGCTTTCTATGCCTATGTAGCTGGGACCCTGCTCACACCCCATGGGTTTAACATGGTATTGAGTCTACTTAGTTGTAACTTTATTTGTAAGTTGCTTCCAATGTCTGGCCAGCAGGCACTTGGTATAGCTGGCTCATTCATCAGTCCCTGGTCCATCAGGGTAGCCAATTACCGCTGTCTTCATATTGCTGAGGCAGATCATAGCAGGGATGGGGAGGGCATGGAAGAAAGGAGAAATATTTTTTGTACTGCAACTGCCACTGAGCTGACAGCAGCCAGCCAGAGATGGGTTTTCCCATGATCCCTTCACCTTCAAATCGGTGCTGGGGGTGAGATACCAGTTTGGCCCCCAGCTTCTGGCTGACTCTGAAGGGCTGGGGAGGGGGAAGAGGCTGCCCAGACCCAGCTGGAGCTTCTCTGACCCAGACATCAAGCACAATGCCATTTTGCAATGCACTTTGTCCTCCTACTTTGCAAGCCAAGACTTTTTAAACCCATGGGGAAAATTGCCTCCTCTTCCTCCCAGCATCTCCAGTCCTCTGGCCCTGCTTTCGGTCACAGGCACTGCTTTGCCACCCACCACATGGGTCTCAGCTGCTTGCTCTTCTCTCTTGTCCTATTAAAGAAAAAATAATTAAAATAAGAAACAGAACTCAAATAGCTCTTTGCTGTTTGCTTTCCCTTACCAGGAACTGATAACACAGCAGGAACAGCAGTTTGTTTCCCTGGCCAGTGTCATTCTCCTGCCCTCACTTTTTTTGCTCCAGGCTCAGCAAAGCAGCTGCTCATGACAAGTTCCCAAAGAGCAGAAGGCTCAGATTACCTGCAGGCATCATGGGCACCTGCCTGCCTGGGGAAGCCCGACTTTGGTGCCACATCAGCTCAGAAATGTCTCAGTCTGCCCAGTGTTGATCTCAGGGTCTTTTTTGCCCTCTGCAGACCCACGAGTGAGTCCACACCATTGGCTGTCATGGGGCTCCTGGACATAGATGGTATCAAGCAGAGGGACAGGACCCATCTCTCTGTCCCCATTGTAGGCACTGCTGTAAGGCTCTGATGGTCTGGCCTGGCCAAGCTTATGAGTGTAGCTCATAACTTGAGCTACACTGTGTATTTCCATCTCTGCTCTTCCAGGCCCAAGCTCAGGAAGCGCAGACTATTTATCAGAGACAAAGGAAGGTGACAGAGTGATTCAGAGATCAAGAGACTCTTCCTTTTTCAGAGGGAAGAAATACTACCACATTCTTCCACAGTACATAAATTATCTGGCTGTAGCAGCACTAAGAGAAAATGTGTTGTTCTCTCATGCAGAGGCCAGGAGACCAATGGGCTCTGTATTGGAGGCACAGCAATCAGCCAGAGGCAATGCCAGCATCTCCAAAGCATGATGGGGACTTCCAGCTTGTATAAGTCTTAAAATATTAATTTCTGTGTTTGCAGTATGCCATAGGAAGGTAGGATGAGGAGCTACCCTGTTTGTGGCACCCAGTATATTGCAATTGCAAGTAACCATGCCCCAGCCAAGAAGACTAAAGTCTATGGCACAAGACTAGAGCATTTCCCAGCATCCTGCAATAAGCCAAAGAGCGTTGCTCACCCTGATCTCCACAGAGCAGCAGCAGCATCCATACAGCAAAGGCCTGTTTGCACATGAAGCCTTTGGCAGCATCCCCAGCTCAGGACAAAGAGGTGCTTCTGTTTGGCCACCCTAAAATCTTGGGCCTCTGTGATTAGCCCAGATGAGAGGAGCTGGGTGGAGCAGCTCTTTCTCCCTTCTGGCCTGTGTTCCCAGCTTTGCTTTCAATCATGAGAGTGTCTGGAAATGTATGGAGGGACTCCTGGGTCTCATCCTGCACACCATGGATGCAGCTGCAGTCCAGGCTTCCATAGCTCAACCTGGTGCTAGGCAAAGCCCTTCAAGTTCCCCAGCTCCCTGCTTTGCTGAAGAATAGATATAACATACTTCGGCGCATGGACAAAGCTCCTTGAAGGAGAGATGCCAGGTGTGAAGCCTGTCTAAACAGCTTATTCTTAGTCATGCACTCAGACAGCACTGTCCATGGTCAGACACACAAGGAGATTGCATTCCCATGACCCACAAACGATATCATGCTTGCCTTTTAACTGCTGCTACAGATGATCTCAGTTACCTGTGAGCAATTTAGGCAGACAGTCACTCTGCAGCATCTACCTCAAGCACCTCAGGTAGCACAGACACTGGCCACACACTTCCCTTTCAATTCCAGGCTCAGCTGTAAAAACCGAGTCAGCTTCAGGCAGAAGCTTAGCCTGAAGACATCAGCCTGGGATCTCCTGTGCTTGGTCCCCTGCCCCCCACATGCATCCAGTACCGTGGCTGTTCATGAAAAATTCCCTTCAGGTGTCAGAAAAAAATGTGATTTCCTCTCCAGTTGTTCAAAAGCCTCATTGCTGCACACAGTCTGCAAACAGCTGTGGGCAGCACAGGCCAGTATCCACCTCTGAAGGAATGCAGTGCTCCTGTGGTGGACATGTGATGTGAGTCCTACCAGGCTTTGCAAGGACCTCGTGTCAATATGCACACCCAAGGTGCGCTGCAGCGCAGGAAGGAGCAAAGCCTCGGCGTTGCCTGGGCTGGGGAGCATCTCAGTGACAAGCAGGAGACAGCAAGAAAATGTAAGACGGAGCATAGGCTCTGGGCAACATCCATCCCCATGTTAGCAGAGGTTGGCTGACATTGCTGTGCCTGAGCCAAGGTGCCCTAAGATGCAGCCAAGCCTGGACAGTCAGAGCCTCACTATCCCCAGCACAATGGGAATGTGAGAGTTGGGAATAGGTAGCAAATACCTCACTGATGGACAGACAACCTTGGGAGTTAAGGAAGTACACCCTTCACCTGGGAGGGAACATCTTTAAGGTTCCATCTGACCAAAACCATTCGATGATTCTGTGTTCCTTGCAGTGAGACCATCAAAACAGACTCCAGAGATGCACGACAAAGTCTTTGTGCAATCAACAGTTTCTCTAAGGACCTAAATTACTTGTTTACTCTGCTCAGCATTTCAGCTCCAAGGTGAGGATCTTTCCTCAGTGCAGTACCACTTGAATTCAGATAAAGCAGGAAAACTCAGTGTTATGCTGTGCACAAGAAGTGAAATCCTGTTTACCTCAAATATCACACTGTCTCCCTGAGGGAATTGCAAGGCTAGGGTTCACGTAGCACTGCAGTAATGAAAGCCCCAAAACACCACTGGAGATAGAAAGGTTAGGTGGTTTAATATAAAGAATACATGCTGCTCAGAGTTTCCTGAGTAATTTGGCTTCTGCATGTCCTCACTGCTTTACTGAAATGAAGTATCGTCTCCCCTTTTCTTGGTTTCATTACGGGGAGTGAACCTCCCCTGAGACCCCAGTTGCTTCAAATGCTTTCTTCTCTATTTATATTTGATTTTACCCACAGGTTTCAAGCAATACTGATCCTGAATGACTGTTGATCTGGGCTGTACCCTGGCTAACATCTGCTGTGAAGGAGTTGTGTGCAGATCTGTTTGAATAACATTAGAGGGCAGAGAGGACTTGGCTCTTCAATTAAAGGCTTTATAATGAGCCAGTTAATACAGTGTTTTTCTTCGCAGACAGAGCCTTGTGACCATGATGGGTTTTACATCTGTGGACACAAATTCAGGCTAATGTGTATTTTTCCACTGTCTTTGTGTTGGGTCCTTCCTTTAGCCACTTTCTATCTGTGTCCCCCTTGAAAACTGGCTGTAGCTCCCACTGCTTGGGCCAGAATGGAGCTGCAACTTCAATAACCTGCAGACATCACTGCTGGTAGCCCTGGCATCCAGAGGCATCACTTGCTGCTTCTGGGCAGGGCAGGGGGGAACATACCCTTCTCTGAGCTCACAGAGATCCATTTCATGGCTGGGGCAAAGCGATACCTTCTCTCTCTGCTGTCACAAGGGCACAGATGCAGCTCAGTCTGCACAGTGGCAGAGGGTGAGGGGCAGGATGAGCACATAAAGCAGACAGATGGCTACACAGCCAGCCTGGTTATTACCAGAATAAATTGGGTAAATCACAGGCTAAGCAGTTGCTCTCCCTGTGGTAGAAGAGGATCTGACACCATGATTGAAAATTAGCAGCATCTCAGAGGCAGTCATGGCTGGGGAGATCACTGTGCTGGGAAGCTCCACTCTACCGGGTGTTGCACTTGGACTATGTTATTACTGCACTTTAAACCACAAGAACAAAATGTTTGGGACATGCTAATGACACCAGGAGAAACAGAAGCATTTTGATTTGGTAGTAATTGTTGTAATTATCTGCTACAAGAGCAGACATGAACATAATATAATGGGTCTGATTATTTATCAGCATTCAACACCAGAAAGAAAACAATGCCGGTAAATAGCAGAGGGTTTATTTTGGGGAACTGTTTAAAGCCAGGAAAGGACAAAGCATGTCTCTTAAAAACAGGGCCTGTGGAGGCTCCATGCTAGAGATCTGACAAAGGCTTTCAGGATTCAAAAAAGCGTTGTATGATCAAGGTTTTGCCTTGCTGCATTTGGCTTGGTCACACTGCCCAAGGCCAGGTTTGCTGAGCAGCCTTCCGCTAGGCAAGACCCTCACTGACATCTTGCCAAATGTTACCCTTTGGCAATGAAACAGTCCAGGTTGGAAGATTCTGTTCATCCTTTCTGGAAAAAAATGGGAAAGGTGCTTCAGCAATTTCCACAAACAGCACATTGTTTTCTCTACATTAAAAATTTCTTGATGTTGGGACTGAAATGAGGTAGCCAAGGAAGAAAACAAGAATGAGAAAATATGTGAGGGAAGAGAAATGGCACCAAGGTCCTAGTGCCAAAGCTTCTGGGCTGGCTCAGTGCAGGGTCTTAGAAGAACTTGAAACCAGAATACTAGGTGAAGAAACAGGGGAGAACTGGAAAAAGCCATGGTCAGGCAGAGCAGAAGCATTCATGGAGGGCAGGGGGAAAGGATTAGGTCCAAGTGGACAAACAGAAGAGCTGTGGTGATATAAGAACAGGTCTCACATCAGCAATACAGAACACTGAATTCTCACCATCCCTTAGTGCGGAGCAAACACCCGTGAGACCCACTGGTGTAGCGTGCCAGTGTGCTCCAAGGCCACACTACACTGATGACAGATGCTGGCTAGCAGCATTAGGGTTTCTGCAGGATGTGCCAGGATAAGGAGAACAGAGCTCCCAGGGCACCCTTTGGTAGAAAGTAACTCCTGCTGTGGACAGTTACCACTTTCCCTGTCAAAGGGGCTTTGTTGTCTCTGTTCATCTCCTCACTTGGCACCCTACTCTCATGGCACTTTCGGTTCCTCCACTCATCTAACCCTGGAGCTACCACACTCTGAACATGTCACATGAGAACACGCAATAGAAGCTGGCCAACCCACTAACAGACCAGGCTATTATTATAGCCAGCACTGATGTGAGCAGCCACAAAAAGGAAAACAGATTTTTGAACTCCTCATGTGTCTGGAGCTATCTGCACATCCTGTCCCGGGTTAACTGAAACCATGTGGTCAAGCCCTCCTAGGCTGGCATGCAGCTACAGCCAGAGCTAGCTCTCGAAGTGTCTACATCTATTTCCCCCCTCTTGAATAAGCCCACTAAAGTCTAACTCGGGAAACGGTGAGATACCAACGTGCTTAAATGTCCTCTTCATCACTGATGTTACTTCTTCTGCAGAGCCTTGCTCTTCCAGCTGCATCCCCTTTGGCTTGCTCACTCCCATGTGAGTTTTACCAACTGCAGGACATTTGACCTTGCTTTCCTAACTCATTCCTCTACCCCAGAAGTATATCACTTATATAATACATATATTGCAACCTTGAGACATTGCTCAAGCCAAACTCACTTTGTTCCTGTGGCACACAGACACCATCCTGCCACCTGGTAGAGACATGAATTTCTGCGAGGTGGGTGCTTAGGAAACCTGATCCTGAGCTACATCCATACAACTGTTGTCCAAAATATGGATGCGTTATCCAGAGTGCAATAAGCCCATAGCTACATCACCGAGAGAGACATTGTTTATTCAGGTTTGCACAAAACCTTGGACGGTTTTATTATCCCCTCAAATCATGCACACCTCAAGAGGTTTGTTGCCTCCATTTATATACAAAATTATACAAAGACATACATTATTCATCATGTATGTAGTCACATATTTACATGTAATTATAATAAATGCCAGGTCATTCCTTGCACCTTCTGTGCATGCTCCAAGGGGGTCTTTGGAGGTGAGTGTTGGTCAGTACCCCAAAAATTACCTATTAAGTCTACCCATTGGCCAACTCCTCCTTATCTTCTTCATTATTTGCAGCATCTCTAAACCACTGGCTTATAAATTCTTAATTTACTTACATGTCCAGCTCCTTATTCAAAAGTCACGCTAATAAATTGCACTGTTATCTACCATACAGCTGAACAAACTTTAATCCCCTACCACTACAATTATAAAAGATAATCATTAACTGATTCCCATCTTCCATAATTCTTCTGCCTACTTGGTATTTTTTAAGATATTAAAAATAGAGACTTTTCCAACAAAACCAGCCTCTGCACACAGTGACTATAGGTGGTTCAGGCTCAGCCTGGCTGTGGCAAGGGACATGACGGATGTCAGATATCCCCAATGACGTAGGGTCCTCCTAGCAGGGCCCCAGCACTCACATGCTGAGGGCAGAGGGGATTGTATGAATGCCCATTTATAGCCATGCAGGTGGATCAGTTAGCGACCCAGGTGTCAAGCTACTCCCTGATGCTGGCAGCTCAGTAGATGCATCAGATCATCCCCAACCTCGCTATCAAACACATGAGGGCCAAGTCACCACCAAGACCTTGCATTACCTCCTGGGAAGACAACGGAGGGGTTGCCCCAAACTTCCATGGAACTGGACTTTATCCAGACCATTTGTAATCAATCCACTATGTCTGAGAAAACAAAATATGGTTCAACTGCTTTTGATAATAACAAGTGTGCACTTCATAATGAATCAGAGCAACCACGTCTGCTCAGAGCCTTGAACCCTGGGTGGAGCAGATTCTGCCCCAGAGAAGAATGAGATTGGGCAGGTACACAGTGACCTACCCCAGAAAACCCTCCACCTCACCCTACCCCTCAACCATAGTTGGCATTTGTGCAGTGTTTCCTGAGGAGTATTTTTCTTCATTTTTCTTTCAAGTCTGGAGCCACATCAATATTGAGCAGCTGCAGCATCCTGTGGCACAGGATTCCCCAGTGCAACCCTGTACTCTGTGCAGATCTGCCTCCAGTTGTTTGCTTTGAACCTGCCACCTGCTACTTTTTATTTGATGTCCCTGAAGTTCTTGTCTGAGAAGGAACAGCGTACAATCACTCTCTATTTTGTAACAAGGTCGCTTTGTTTTGAGTCACTGTTGTCCAGGTGCCTGCTTCTTTTTAATTCAATGGTGAAAGCTCCCAAGAGCCTCAAGGACACAGATCAGGCATTTGTAATGTCTATTTTACTTTTCCTAAATATCACTGGTGTGAAGTGTTACAGAAGTCTGCCAGTTATTACCACAAATGGCTGGGACTACAGAAGCAGCAAAGAAATACTTCTCACCACCCTTGCCAAGGTAAAAGTAACCTCTTTGTGTATTCTCCATGCATCACTATCTACAAACACTGGGTTTCAATCACGCCCCTCTCCAGCACAAGCTCTTCTGTCCATGCCCCAGATGCACATCCACCAGCATTCATCCTGGCACACTTGCTTTCTTGCATGTGTGCCTGTTGCCTTTCTCCTACAAGACTTCCTTCCACTTAAAATACAAATAAGAGGCCATAAATATAAATGCCACTGTAAATGCACTTCACGTCTCTACACCCACGCTGCATCAGCACATACCCCATCCAACCCTAACCTGATACACACCCTTGAATGCATTCTTCCACCTCTTACCTTGCCACATGCTATGCAGCTTCAGAAAGAGCAGGGGAAAGCTGCAAGTTGTTTGAAGAAGACAGTCTGTCCAGCTGGAAATTCTGCTTCTTAGTTATTTCTGTGCCAAGTCACACTGCAGTGGCCTTCATCTAGCCCAGGGCAAGAACCCCAGCCCTAGCAGCAGCTGATTTTGTCCAATTTTATAGTCCATCTGGTAGGTAAGAAGACAGGTCAATGTTCAGCACACAGTTGGAAACGGGGCGGTAAGTGTGTATTCCACAAGCATTATCATGCTTTATACCACACAGATAGTGAGTGTGCTGCAGCTGGACTTCATATCCAGCCCTGATAAACAAAGATCCAAGTGAACACAGGGCACCCTGCTTGTGGATGACTGCAAGAGAACAGAGATTTCTGCACAAACAAAACATACAGAGACATAAATATATATATATCGCATGCATGCACGTGTGTACCTACATGCATATAAGAAAATGCTTAGACAACACAAGAAGAGTCAAACTTGTGCACTGGCTGCAAAGGGACTCACAGAGTCTCAGGGTACATGCAGAACAACTCACTTTGCCATTGCTCTAAGCTTAGTTTCCTCTCTGTCATTTATATAAGGCCATAGTATTAACCTAATTAATTTACTTTAATTGGAAAACAGTATTAGCCTAAATGGTTCCACTCAAATCACAGAGAAGCTGTGGCCAAGCTCTTCAAACAGCCACCTGTCCCCATTCGCCCTCTTGCAGATGGTTAACACAGCTGAGTTCAGTGCACCCAGGCTGCTCTTTGGCACAGCAGCCTTCCTCTCTTCACAAGGTTTGTTTTGTGCTCTGAAGGGAAACACCTGCATATCTCCAAGTGAGATCGGTTCAGGGCACAGAAAGATGTCAACTTCTAAGTTCCAGGCTGCCACACTAAGCTACAACCCAAACCTGGTGGGAGGACCAACTCTGGAACTGGGAGCTCCAGCAAAGAAGAGGTCCTGAGGGACCTATGTCAAGCCGACCATGCTCACACAATGCTTCACTCACGCCCCAGCCTGCTCCAGCAGTAGAGGGAGTGTTTGCTCAAGGTGTTTTGGAGGCCACGGAGGTGAGCAGCCCCACACTGATGCATGCAAGAGTCAGCAACACGGTGCAGGGGACACAGGAACTAACAGCCTTCAGCAGACCACAGCTCAGCTCTAGTTTCCCTGGTTTCTGCTGATGGCTTGTACAATGGTCTTTGGCAAACCCTTCTCCTAGGCCAGGGTCTACCGTACAGAGGAGGACAACATCTTGCCTTCTCGGCCAGCTTTCTAGGTAAACCAGTAACCTGCTTTCTTTTAGCTTCAGTTTTCACCATATCAAAGCTTATCATCATGTTTTACCAAAAAAACTGCTGTTTTGTCTTTAACTCAGAGGATGAACTTGCAGGAATAGATGAGGGGTGGGCAAGACTGAACTTAACCCAAACACATGCCAGGAACCCTAAAGGGAATGAGAAGCAGCTCTGCTCCGCAGCTCTCCCCAGCCAATTAGCTGACTGCACAATGCAAAGCTTTCTTCCAGCTTTATGCCATTCCACCTGCTGTACTCTGGCTTTGACGTGGGAAGCATCAGTGCCTAGAGCCTGGCTGATACAAGGTCAACACATCCCTATCTCCACATTTATATACTCATAACAAGCTTAACCTGGCAGAAGCCTATGGATGATCAGGGTTTGTGGAGCCAGAGTAGCCACCATTTTTGTCAATAACATGTAAGGCTGTCCCAAAGGTGGTTGCATGGACTAATGAGGCTGTTTTGGAAGAAACATCACAGAGAAAGACAATTCTGTATGGAACTAAGTGAGCAAAGGGCTCAAGGAAGCCAGTAAGTCCACCTTACAACCCCTGGAAAATGGGCCAAGGCCAATTAACGATGAGCTGCAGCTGACAGAGCAGGGAGGATTTCAAGATAAGAGAAATGGTAGGAAGCCTAGAGGAGATCAGAGATTGAAGGGAAGGCAGAAAAGGCCTCCTGAGAATTAGTCTAACTAGGACTGCTAAGGGAATTTAAGCTAGAATTTTCTGTGGGGGCTTGGAAAAGGGGACATAAATAACAGCCTTGTGAGATGCTGGTTAAGACAGAGAGCTAGGAGTACCGGAACCAGTTTAAAGAGATAGCATAGGGTGGGGAATGCGCAGGACTGGTACTTCAGATGGAGTTCGGAGAGCAAATTCTAGAGGAAGGTGTGAGCTAGTTATGCTACAGAGAAGCATGAGTGTTTTGCCTGTAAGCAAAAGGACTGCTGAGAATCTTGGGACAGAGATATAATTTTAGCCTCAGTAAGTCTTATAAGACAAAGATCAGCTGTGCGGTCACCCACCCTTCAGGTTTTTGGGGATGTTGACCTCCAGTCATGTCACATTCAATCCCCACGCAATAGCAGACGACTCAAAAGCCAAAGCACCTTCTCAGCAAGGAAAGCACTAGTGAGGGCCAATACACCACATCAGGGCTAGCCCGAAAGGGAGACGCTGCACAGGGAGCTCTTCTTATATGCAAAGAATTTGGTATCCATTTTAGAAAAGGTCATGGTAGTATGGTGGTTTTTTTCCCCAAAGTTGGTCTCTTGCAGACATGGCTTGGGATTTGGGAGTGTTTGGGACTGGCACTGCTGTATCATAGGTCACTCTACTCCAGCCCCTCCTATACTACTGCCTACAACCCCCCAGCATGAGAACCCCGTTGAAGGTGTGAATACAGTAGCTGTTACACTTTATTTCATTGTTGGTATTTTTTTTATTATTTTTCCTTCTGATAGAAGAAAAAAAAAAAAAAGAACAGAAAGGACAGAAAAGTTACAAAAGTACTAAAAGGCAACAATATTGGCAGGACATCCCTGTTCCCCACTCCCACCCCAGGGAAAGCCGGTCTGCCACACCCGCTGGCCGAAAAATGTCTCTAGGGCCAAGCACCTCCAAAGCTCTCCTTAAACAAGGCTTAGGGTCACAGGGCCATGCAGAGGTGCCATCCCAGCCATTTGCAGGGAGAATATGCCTTTTCAGACAGGTACCAGGCTACGGCTGTCCCTTTTCCTGAGCACAAGGATTTGGTCCAAAGGGGCAATGGTTCCTGTCCTGCACTGGTCAGCTTGATCTGGCAGCAGTTTAAAAAGCTGAGGTGTACCATAAAAACAAGATAAGCAGAGCCTTTACAGGGGCAGGAGGAATCACCAGAGGAATCTGCCACTGTTGGAAGGGACTTCTTGCAGGGAACCACAATGCTGTGCCAGAGCTACCTCACCAGCAAACACAAGCAGCCCCTGGGAGGTGGTGCTGGTGCAGGGAATGGTCCAGCTGTGACAGTCTGGAGCCAAACAGCAGGCAGAGCTGGGGCAGCATCAGGACAGATCTCCCCTCACTGCCTCGCCCAGCTGCTCTGCCTGCCTGAGTGAGAGGTGGTTAGCGAGGGAGAGGGGCAGGGGTGGTGGATTCAGGTCCTCAGGTCTACACAGCCTTTGGGCTTTCCCCAGGGGTCTCAAAGACGGACCCAGAAAGCATCAGTGAATGCTGGTTCACTGTGTGGCCTCCTACTGGCAGCTGGACTGACCCTTGGTCTCATCCAAAGAGTGGCATCAAAGACCTCCACACTGGGGCATATTTAGAAACAAAAATTATTTTATATTACTCACAGTTGCTCATCTTGATCCAGACAAGAAATTAACTACTCGCTCCCCCTTGTACTTAGCCAGACCCAGGCTCGAAGTAGGGGGACACTCAGGCATAGAGATTACTCTCTCTACCAGGAGCAGCAAGGGGAAACGCCTTGTTCCTCTGCTTCACCAAGAGAGGTGAGAGCTTGCTCTATTAGCTGGTGCTTTGTGTCACAAAACATACACGTCTTAAGGCCAAATCCCAGTCAAACTCCAGTGGTAGCAAGTGTTCCTAACTGCCTTAGGACTGTCTACGGAAAAATGTCCCACAGCTTCACAGGAACTCCTCTCCAATTTCTTCCACCAACAGTTGGCCACAAAACAGAGACCTCATGCTACATCTAGGAATTCTTGTTCCACTGATAGGAGAAGAGCCTACCTGAATTTAATAGCCGGCACAACAGGGGACTGGAAAGCTTGCTGGAAACATGACGTTTGTTAGAATTTGGTGACAGCAATTACCTTCAGCACCATGTTAGGGCAGCTATGGTGAAGTGCTGTATATCCCAGAACATAGACAGCCTCAGCAGAAAGGAGACTCAAAAGCACACAGTCACCCCCAAGTTCTTTTCTCTGATGATGCTGAGAGGACCGAGGGCAGACATTGTGTTTTCTTGGATGGTTGAACATGGACCTTCCATTCTGGAGTTTTATTCTAACCTCCCTTCTACAACTGGGAGGTTCATGCCTCCCATTTCAATTCCATTTTAGACAGTATCACCGAGTTGCCAGCAAACTAGCTGGAACATGCAGCTAGATGTGCCAGTTATCCCCTGCCACTTCCCTCTCCTAGGGTCTTCTACTCACAAAAGCTTCAAGTACAATTAAAACGGCCTTGGAGAGGAATCCTTTTGCTTTGCAGGCATCCCATTATAAACTCCGTCTCAAATCCTGAGCTCGCTTCTGAGGGGGAGAAGGGTCAGGGTATAGTTAAGCACTTTAGACTCAGGTACTCTTGGGGAACTGACTGGACCTGGCTTCACACCTTGATCACTCATCCCTGTTGCCTTGGAGGCCACACTAGCCCCTGAACCCCTCACAAATATCTTCAACTACCACCTCCCTGTGTTTGACACTGCCGTGGTGGCTGCCCTTGCAATATGTGAACCTGACTAGTTTCTTTTGCCCTGAAAGACAAAAAAAACCCTCTCCCTTTGCCACTATTCAGATATGGCAATGGTACAAAAACAGGCACTGCTGCAAAGTCATATGTTTCTTGCTGCCAGAGAGGCTGTACTGCAAAGATGTGTCATTGTCTCCATCTTCTACCAACCATTCCCTTGGGTATTGCCACCTCCCCTTCTCCTTGCCAGGCAGGTGGTTGGCTGATAGTTCCTGAGGATTTTGGAGAAACTCCTTCAGTAGGCACATGACGGTTCTTCCACTGGAGCTATCGGGCTCAGCGGCTTCAAGGTGCTGAGGGAACGGAAGGCAAAGGTGGATGGATCATACATGAAGTGGGGCGGTGGGCGGCCTCCGTTGATGCTCTGCAGGGGAATAAAAAGAGGGACGAAGTCAGTGCTCATATAAGCTGCCACTACTTAAGGTTTTGCTTAAGCGTCACATCCCTTTCTGGTACAATTACATCTTCTTGAATGGGTGGTCATGCTTGTACTTGCACCAAATGGCAAGTACAATTTTAGCACTTACAAAAATAAGCAGTAAAGTACTTCACTCATGCCCTTGCTGCTACCCCTGAAGAAAAAAAGTATGCATAACCCCTGCTCCAAGACTGAGGTCCCTGGAATTCACATAGCAGCCACAAAGTGAAACAGGATATCCATGATGCTTTTAAAGTCCCAGAGTCAGAACAGCATCACTGCTAGGCGGTATCACATGGAAAAGCTAAATTCAGATTCTCTTGTCCTTGAAGGAGGATCTACTACACTTTTAGAGTTAGAGGATAAACCAAGTCATGTCTGAAGACTCATTCTTCAGTCCTGTTTTACAACAGCTCTCCAGTTAGGATTTACAAATCATCCTTTCTTAACCTATAGAGCCTCAAATCCACTGAAGCCATCTAGAATCTTGGCTCCAGACTCCACAGTTCAGTGAGGAATGGCTGAGAGGAAAAGATGCCACTCAAAAGCCTCACAGCCTGGTTTGAACCATGTTCACTGAATACCATTCTCTGCCCCTTTGCTTCAGGTATTCAGAGCATGGTCAGGCAGATACGGAGTAAGGAGGCCAGAAACACCCATCACTCCTTTCACTACAAGGCAGGATGGAAATGCCGTTACACACTAGGCTGTGCTGGGACCTGTGGCTCTCCAGAGGAATTACAGAGATGAATATGTGACTACACTCTGTTAAACAGGAATTGTTTCCCTTTTACTTCTTGAGTACTTTGTTTTGTTTCTTTCCTTATGCAAGTAGAAGCACTTGTGGGACAGCTGCTTCACAGACACTCCTGAGACAGGAGAGGTGATCTCACTGCTTTACAGGCCAGCAGAGAATTTAATCATGATCCTGCAGAGTTCATTCCCCAAGGATAGGTGTGACCTACTGAGTGCACATGCTGGGATATTCAGTAGCTCAGAAACTCGTGCAAACGTTCCCTGCCTTCATCTCACTCCCATTACTTCCAGAAAGGGCTTTACCACTGTTTTCATGGAGGTCAGAAAAAAAAGCAATAAGAGGAAATCTAGACTGGGCTCTGGTATTATGTGCCTTCCTGATACATCTTCTAGGTCTTTCCTAGTAATAGCCATGGCTTCCCCTGCTCAGTCTGCACTAAGGGACTGCTTGTCAAAGAATTAGGCTTTTTAGGAATAATTGCCAAGTCTGCTGTCTCCTCTAAGACAGCAAATTCATTTTTGGCACCTTAAAATCTGGTCTATCAGACAGTTGCAACCACATACCAGCACGGCAAGGTGATGTTTTGATGTCACCTGCTTCCATCCCGGCTGGGATTTAATTTATTATCACAAGACAAGCACACACAACTTTTCCAGGTAAGCTGCTCAAATGGTCAGGTTCACTCAAACACTCTGGATAAATCAGAGAGCTAGACAAATGTCCAAGCTGGGCACTAGGTGCTGCTGTCATGGCAGCAGGATCTGGAAGCCTCTGCTTCCAGGATCTTGGCCACAGTTGAGCCCCATGGGGCAGCCTTCATGTCAGAAAGGGGCTCTTTAAAAGCCAGTGTGGATATAGCATGTTCCTGCCCAGTTGGTACCTCCTCTGCAAATTAAGATGGGCACTTGAGAATAGAAAATGCCAACATGGTGCTTGGCATCAGCAGTGCCTGGAGTTTCAGCCAACAAATCATGGTCTGATACATCGCCCTGACACCTTGGCCAGCAACATGAGAAACAAGAGGGGCAGATTTAAGGGCCTTCACTCAATAGCCACCTGCTGTGGGGTTATACATGGTGTGTGCTCTGGCAAGCCTCAGAGCTGGAGGGTAACATAGCAACCCCTATTCAAAGCTAAGGGGCAGAATAAATCTGCCCACTTGTCCTTCTCCAGGGCAGAGAAGGTCCCCTGCCAGTGCCAAGAGGGAACAGGAACAAAGAACCTGGCAGTCCCTTTCATTTTGAAATGTCAGACGGCATTAGGGAAGGCAGCTGAATCAGTTCATTTCTGGCGATCAGCAGATGGAGAAGAGGCTGGGGAGAGACAGGTCCAGAGGACAGACAGAAATCTTCTACAAAACTCACCTGGCTTTGGGTGAGAAGGCACCCCAGAGTTTCTCTCTGGGCCTTCTTCTGGGGCCAATGTGAGGGGCAGAGAGCCTTCTCAGGGCTCCACAAGGGAGACAGGCACAGAACAAGGGCTGAGGAGAAAGACAGAGATGCGAGAAGACACAGGAGAACGCAGAGATTCACAGGTGGCCACACTGCACCCAATCCTGCCTCTTTACCACAACCCCTTCTCAAATGGCCAGAAGACAATGACTGGCTTATAACAGCACAGCCACCGTAACAGCAGGCACAGGCAGAGCGAGAAGAGCCCTGTATCCAGCTGCTGGAAGTAGCAGGAGAAGCAGTAATGCAACTGCCCTCATTCATGGCAACACCATGACTAATCTGAAGTCATTTATACCCTTGAGTAGTACGGGTCCATCTTGCACCTACTCCATGACTAACAGGGCAGCACCTCTACTAGGGACCTTGCTGAAGGGAAGAAAGAGCATCAGCACCAAATCACTCCACTCTCTTGTGCAGAAGAGCATGTTTTCTTTGGAGCTCATATCCTGCTCAAGGGATGACCAGACCTGATCTGGCTTAGTCGACGACACCATTTGGGATCACAGCATGTGGTGGTCTGGCCCCAATGAGCAGCACACGGCCAAACTCTGTAGATATATTCCCAGAAAGAAACACATTGGGCCATCTGCCAGAGAGGGGAATGCATTGCTCACACCCCACCCCTCAGGCCAGCTGCCTCCCTGTATTCTGAGCAAGTGTCTTAGCCAGCCTGTCCTTCCCCTTGGGCACCCTGCACCAGCCTGGGATGCCTGGGACATCACTTTGACTACAGAAGGCTGTTAAGATTTGCTGTTGCTGCAGCAGCCCCCCAAGGAGCTTGCCATAAACCTGCTTGACAGTGCGTGGTGAGCAACCCCAGGATGGTTCCTGCAGAGGCTCCTCAGAGCATAAACACTCTATGCTTGACATTAATGGCCAGTGCGTTCACTCTAATGGCATTCGGGCAGCTGGTAACACATAAAATGGAGCCTAATATGGGCCCTGCACTAATGGCAATCATTAACCAGAGCCCTCAACTTGTTAAGCAATGTATTTACACAGCTGGAAAACAGCCTGAGACACAAGCACTCAGATGCTGACTGGAAGGTGCACAGGCTCAGATGCATGCTCTGTCACATACACCCATACTCACTTGCACACGCTCACCTGCTCTCACACACCTCCAGCTCTCCCCAGTACACATGCACTTTCTTAGTTACTTGTCCACACCCCTCCATGCACACACACACCTCCTCCTGACTTGAAAATCACAGAGAGCGCCGTCTCTTCTCATATAAATCTTGTCCACTCACATAACTCAAGCCAAGCAGGGCCCAAACTCCACTAGTATCCAGGGGACAGTTCAAGAGAGCACAGCTCATCATCTGCTTGTACAACTGCCTGGAGCAAAAAGTAGTTTCAGTACCTGAAGGCACCCATGCTGCCTCATTGCATGCCTCATCTAAGTTAGATGAGCTTCTAAGGGAGCTAGTTTGTCTAGGGAGCTAGCCTGTCTAGGAAGAAGGTAAACAGGTAAATGATAAATCAAATACAAACCCATGTTCCTCCTAGAAACTCATCCCATACCCTTATGAAGTCTGGGAAAATATCCCAGACAGAGATTGTGAAATAACTTAATTCTGAATTCTTGATTCCACAGAAGCGCAGTTCTCTTCTTCAGACAAAGCAAAAGCAAGCACAGCTCCAAGTGTGCTTTCAGCTGTGGGAATGACAATCCCCACAGGAGGGGAGAAATGAAGTTACCTAACACAACAATGTCTTAGAAGGGAGTGGTGTGCTAGGGGTGATACAAAACTAAGCCCTGCTTAATACTCTTTGGTCCTCTTTCATAAGAGCTCTAGTATCCTGATGGGATTCAAAATCAGATCAGCTTGTATGCTCTGCCCATCCATCCCCCCCTCAGGGCCAATCATAGAATAACCAGGTTGGAAGAGACCCACTGGATCATCGAGACCAACCATTCCTATCAAACACTAAGCCATACTCCTTAGCACCTTGTGCCTTAAACACCTCCAGGGAAGGTGACTCAACCACCACTCTGGGCAGCCTGTTCCAGTGCCCAATCACCCTTTCTGTGAAAAATTTTTTCCTAATGTCCGGCCTAAATCTCCCCTGGCGGAGCTTGTGGCCATTCCCTCTCATCCTGTCTCCTGTCACTTGGGAGAAGAGGCCAGCACCCTCCTCTCTACAGCACAGGAGTCCCTTCTTTGCCTAACCACGGGCCCCAGCAGCTGGGAAACACTGCTGAGCTTGGTTTAAAGGATGCTGCCTTCCAGTGGTGGATGCCTCTCAGTGGTGGGTGGATGATCCTTTTGCAGTCTGTAGACTCACTTGTTAGAAGTCCTTTGGGATGAAAGGCACCATGTAATTGCAAGTTGTAAAGGTGCATCCGATTCCCACCACTACCCTGCATGGAAAGGAATAGATCGCCAGAAAAGCCTTGGCAAAGACAGATGCCTGTGTGTTTGCAAGACAGCTGCCTTGCTCAGGAGTGCACAGAGACAGAGGCAGTACTGATATTCAGACACGGCACAGAGAGACTAAAGGCTCTCAGACTCCATAGTAGAGCATTAACAGGTACAACTGCTTTTAACTCCACTTTGCCCTCCTTCCTCTCACCCCTGCCAGGTGGCTAGATAAGAAACTGGTGACACTTCCAACTCTGATGTGTGAAACCATCAGCTGTGAGCAAGGCAAGGCCTCAAAAGCCTGCTCTTAACTACATCTGTAATTCCATATACGGTCCTGACCAAGCCACTCCCCATCATCTGTCCCTCAGTTTCTCCTGTACATAATACATATACCACAGCCAGGCAGCCAGGATGAATGAATTAACATTTAGGTGTTTCAACCTTCTGATGAGAGGCGATTTCCTTTCAATCAGAATCTCGCTTCAGGCAGTTTTCAAGAAATAGTCGCTGACAAGCAGGACCAGCTCCTCCAGTTGAGCAGCAATTCGCTTTTAACTGCTTCTTCATTAACTCCAATAGGGCCTCTGACAATTTATTCCAGTCACAGAACCAGAGCAGTGCTTAGAATAACTTTTCAAAGGCAAACCACTTCCCCCCTAGAAGTCCCTCCTCCACTCCAGGTTCATATGCAGTTTAATTTCAGAGGACAGCTAAAAGATAGTCTGTGGCAGATCTTCATTTTAAGATTATTTCCTTCCCTTCCTCAAGTCAACTAAAAACGCTGTTCTGACAAGGAAAGCAAAACTTAGCACCATCTTCCTGTGTCCTCCATTACCAGTCTCTAAAAGGCTCGAAAGTTTGACTTCCTCCAACATTAAGGCTGCCTAACACCTACTTTCTTCTATGCAACCACATTACAAAGTGCAGTTCATCAGTTTACAAATGCCTCACTGTTCTTCTCAGAAAGGAAAAAAAAAAATTCAAAATTAAAGACTCGATCAAACATTTGCAAATGCGTGCAGAGTTGTCAGATGGCAACTACCAGACTTAGAGAGGTGCCACCAGACAGACAACACTGAACTTTTTTGGAAAGCACATCAAAGGGCTCAGCAGATGCTTGCTGGTCACTTGCCCAAAAGCAGAAATAGGCCAGTTCCAACTACGGCCACCAGTGTGATAAGCCTTTCTTCTCTCCCTCATGCATCTTTGATATGTCTTTGAAAAGGCTGACTGGAAGCCTTGATTTTGCCTACCTGACAATCTGAAGGAAGGAGGCTGCTCGAGGAAACGGGAGAGATGGATCACTCAGAGGGGCAAGTTATCAGTGCTCCTTTGCCAACTTGGGGAACCCACTGCTCCGGGGTCCCAGTAAAGATCATGTTTGGAAGGCCACATATCTCTTAGGAATGAGTGAATGAACCCATTTCTGATATGAAATGGCCTGTGCTTCCTGCAAATATCTACAGCAGTTCCTGCATACACCACAGGGTCTGTGTGTGCCTGAACAGGAGGAGGAGTGGGCACAAGAGGAGCTCCGAGTAAGCACAGACACAGGCAGTCCTCCTCCCTCCAGGCCAGGAACCCCAGGTACCATGCGTCTCACAGAGCTGGTACACGGCATGTCCTTTGCCATGTGCAGCTTCCAGGTTACATGAGGCCAGGGCAACCTGAATCCCTCCAGCCAGGCAGGCTGGCACAGAGCAGCACACTGCTTTCAACTTAAATGGAACCCAAATTAAAACTGCAAAGTGAGTATTAATTACTCTGGCATGAGCAGGCTGCAAACGCATGCTGACACAGTGCGCTTGCCTCTGGACAAACCGCCCCAGCTGTGGAAGCCAATCATAGGAAGTGGGTGTATTATGGGTGAGGTGTGTGGGAAAAGAGGATTACAGTTCTGAGGACTGGGTGAAGGAACGGGTGCCAGCTTCCCACAGCCATGCGAACAAAGGGTATCTGGGAGCAACTGCAGTGGGCCTGGACATGGTGGTAGAAGATGTGCCTGATCTGCCATCACGGACTTGAAGCTCTGCCAGGAAACAGTGACAGAGCCACTGTGACCCTCTGCCATCCCCCATCCCTCTCCCCGTGAAACACGCTTTGCCACTTCCCAGCACCTTGAACCACAGTGTACCAGTCACAGCCACCACCAACACACAAGGTTGTCCCAGGAGCAGTCAGTCAGTGGGCTGCACCTCAGTCCTAATCTCCTTTCTACCTGTCTCCATCCCCCCATTTTTAAACCAGACTCACAACCCACATCAGATCACTAAGCAAGGACAGTGCTGAAAACAGGATGTCAGCCTCCTGACTCACCAGCTACTCACTACTTCCATGGTGCTGTCTGGATTACAGACCTCATGGTTATTCCACAATAGCTATTCTGCAAGCACTTACATGATTTGACGGGTGTAAGGGCATACATGGCAGGAATTTATGAAAAGCAGGCAGCAATAAAAATTCTTTTAAGGATGCAAAAGAGGGAGACACGACAGCCTCTCTTCTGGCTGCTACAGACAGGCTGAAGGCTGGTTAGCCTTTGCCATGAAATCCAATAAAAGCAATGCTAAATAAAACAATGTCTGGAGCCAGATGTTTGGGATAGTTTTTAAAAGACAGAGGCATTCCCACCTCAGCTACACCAGAACCTTTTTCTTGCACACTGTGGAAAGCCTGAACAAAATCTTTTGTCAGGAATTATGCAGATCAAGGGCTGAGGTTCTCCAGGGCCAGCTATTGCTGTACAGATATCTTCAGTAGGCATATTGGTGGCTGGGTTGGGAGGAGTATGTGGGAAGCTGGTTTCCCCAAAAGGCAAATAGATATTCATGGTGTCATTTAACAGAGGACTTTCTCCATTTTGCTCAGCAGAAGTATGCCCAGCAACAAGAGACAAGCACCCACCAAGGGACCTGGAGTGCTAAAAATCTCCACGAGGGGCCTCTGCCCAGCAAGTAACCCAAAGATGCAAATGACTGGATACAAGTCCCTCTTGTTACTTCCGAAGGGCAGGTTCAAGTTTAGGCACTCAATAACATACTAAAGACTATCATGAGTGTCTGACACACTGCTAACAAACTGTAGTTTGGGATCTCCGCTGCCTGAGATATCAGAGCTGTTTAGACTGCATGGTATGAACAGACACAGCTCCAGGAATGTGATCTGAAAATTGAATCCCAGCCTTCAGTTCTCTTCATACTGTCTCTCTTCAGGCAAGTCACATTCTCTTCTGGTTTCTCAGTTTAAATCACTCTAAAATTGCGATTATGATACTTATCTACCTCTGGGATTCTACATTTAGCAATGTTTGCAAAGCACCTTGGGAGTGTAATGGAAGGGGCAACACGTGAGTGTGTGTACATATATATATATGCGCACGTATACACTTACACACACAGTCCTCTAATTTTTCAGAAATCTTTGTGCTGTGCAGCCAGAACCACAGTCTGCACCAATACTGCTCTTGTCACCTAGTATGCCTCGCATTTGTGAATAGCTCAGGCATCTGCCAAGAAGGCTCAGGTCAGCGTATCTCCTGCTCAGCTCAAAGCTGAAAAGGTCTGTTGTGTTAGGAGAAGAAAATCCATCATGCTTCTGCAGTGGCCTTTTAGGAAGCAGATGCAAGAGATAAGACAAGGGAAGTCATTCCAGGGATTTGGGCCCTATCCAAGTGGAGGGTGTTCTCAACATTGATAAGATCAAGGCAAGAGCACAAGAGGTTTATGTTCCAATTTAAAATTCCGATTTTATTTTTACATAGCAGAAAACATCTCTCTGATCAGCCAAGTTATCAGATTGGCCTTAAAATCTTACTCCCTCACTGCCTGTCCCAACAAGAGCTCTCAAAATACCCAGGAGCTTGCCAGCTGCCTGCTACCCACCTGCTGCTACCGAGATAAGCCTAGCTCCATCGATCCCATTCAGAGATTGCATGAAGAAGTTCACGAAGGAAGAACAAGACTACATAACAGACTTGTCAGCCTCATCCCAAGAAGTCCTGAAGAACTGAAGACTCTGGAAGATGGGCCTCTGGATTCACAGCTGGCTACAAATGATCAAGCCTGGTCCAGGGCAGAGGCAGCTACACTCTATGAGCACATGTGTGTACAGTCTTCCTCATTCCAGTGCTAAGTGCCTTCACAAAACACTCAACTGCACGACACAAACATGCTCTGGATGCTAAAATACCACATACATGCAGGTACACTTCACTCAGACCCATTGCCTTGCTTCCAGTTACATACATTATGCTGGCTGACACTTTGGGGAACCAGTGACTAGACCTGCACACACATTGCCCACCTCACTGTGCAACACTGATGTAGGACCACACCTACCCTTTACCTTGCACTGACCACTGACATGCTACATGCATCTATTATGTACCATTCCCTACTTCATACATATGCTGTCATTTCCAATTTATCTCTGCTTGCCTGCCCACAGGGGCCGATTCTCCCATTCTAGTATCCTTTACTGAGGGGAAACAGAAGGAAGATCATCTGTTTTAATATGGTCTTCTCCACACTGTAGGCCCTGACCTCTCACAGTTGTTACTCCTGAAAAATTTCAAACATGACTGAGCTGCTGCACATTTAGGAAGTTTATTAATCTCTCTGCCTTAATCTGTCTAGGTTTTTAGACTTGTCACAGTACTTACTGTCCCTTCATCCCGCTTAAGAACTGCTGAACAAGTGGAAAGGCTGTAGCCTAGCACCACCTAAGCTAGTCCATGGAAAGCAGAAATACAGGGAACAACAAGGTGACACCTTAGTGTTAAAACAGCACATGCAGAAGCACAACTCAGCCTAGGTCACCTGCTTGAGAAAGACTCCAAAGGTTCATGAACATTTCCAAGGGCTGAAGGTGTGTTTCAGTATCAGAGGGCAAAGACACTGCTCCTCCCTCTCACCTTCCCACAGGAGACTCTTCTAGCAAGAAAGGGAGGAAAAGTATAACTGGGATGATGCACAAGAAAGTGGTATCTTGCATCCTGGCAGGGCAACAAAGCCAGGAGCAAGCAATTTTTAAAAGTATAACATTACCTCATAATAACATCAGACACTGTCCTCAATAAGAACAGAATGAAATTTCTTCATCAATGTTACTAGCAGGTCATTATGACAGTCCTTGCCTGGGAGGGAATAAGCATAACCCCCTCTTCTTCCAGCTATTGAGCAGCATTAGAACTGAAGGGAGAAAGCAGGGACCCTTGCATCAAAGCCATCAGTAGCCTGCCTGTTCCTCAGATCAGTTCACATGCTGCATCTCCAATCCAATTGCATGCTGTCTGGACATTGCTGCCCACCTCAGTTCAGAAAGACTGCACACTCTTTGCCTCTGCTGGAACAGGAGCACTTGTGCATCAGGGCTTCTCAGTGTTAGAGCAATACAAGCAAACTGGTTCACATGGTGACATTTCCTGTTCAGATACACAGACCATTGCCCAGTTCCTCCCATCAACAGCTCATCAGCCCATTTGCTGTGAGAGATCTGTCTTCGTTTCTTTGACCCTCAACAAAACAGAAAGTCCCAACACCAAACCAGTGTCATCAGACCCCTAAACAAAAGAGAACCGAGCCTCTCACCTTGCCTCCTACTACCATCCTTTGCAGAAGGTCACATTAAATAAGGCCTCAGAACAATCCTCCCATGTGAACCAAAATTCCTAGTGTATTCTGACTCCATTACTGAATACTAGGCAAGAGCCAGAAACCACAGAATGGTTGAAGTTGGCAGGCATCGCTAAAGATAGGTGAATTCAATCCCCCTCTCAAAGCAGGGTCAGCAAGAGCACATTGACCAAAGCCATGTCCTGGCATGCTTTGAATGTCTCCATGGACAGAGACTCCACAATTTCTCCAGGCAACCTGAATTTCCTGCATTCCAACTTGTGCCCATTACCTTTTGTCCTGCTGCTGAGCAACACTGAGAAGAAACACCATGCCAAGTATGTCTCCCTGGCTCCACTGAAGTTTCCCTTTATATGATGAGAGCACAGCATCATCCTTCAGAAGTATTGGCCTCTCACCTGCTTCCAGAGTTGAGGCATCTTGGCAAGGCATTCTGCCACGGATCCGCTCCTGCCTTTCTAAGCTGGGTACACAAAAGTGGGTACTCACAACCACTTGAAAATGGAAGCAAAAATGTTCCTTCACCTAATGGCTCTGCCACCATGACAAACCAACAAGAAACTGTGAAGTATCACCTGCTATTGTCATGAAAACCACATGAGCACCTCAGGTAGAAATGCATTGTCCCAGCTTGGCAAGGTTGGCCAGAGAAGCATAGGTTCTGTGCCATCTGTCAGAATGGTGCGCTCTCAGTTTCTACTGTTTATTTTAGCGCAAGCTGACATGGGCTCAGTAGGAAGCAAAGGGATAATTCTGCCTCTCAGATTCTCCAGGGGCACAATAGTAAGCTGCAATAATGAGCTCAGGGTGTCAGAGGAAACCATGCCACCAAGGCACTGCTGAAATTTCAGGGACTAGGGGACTGACACCAAGCAGCACTGGAAATAGCTGCAGTTCAGAGACATCCAGAAAAAAACCCAGCAAAAGTACACGGGACGGGGATAAAGGAAGGTGATAAGAAAGTTGCACTAAAACATTGTGGCAGGATTAGACTGCCAGTAGATCTGAAGGACAGGCACAGTCTGGGAAGAGCTCACAGTGCAAAGGAGGAGACAGCCTCCAGTTAAAACAATTCAGGCAGGAGCACAAGAGAATACATAACAAATCAGGATTAAATTGTGCAGTCAGAAGTATCAGGTCATTGTGGGGTTGCTGGAAGACAGGACTGAAGTGCTGTGGCAGAAGGCATATGAGGAGCTGGAGAAATACCTGTCAGCTCAACACACAACTCCAGCCAGCCCTACCTGTTCCTTCTCCTCTCAAATACCAAATTCACCTACAAAGCAGTGAGAGACAATGGCACTCAACAACATGCCAACATGCTCATAAACAGTAGCACTTCTAAGTACACAAAGGCATCAGTCCCATTTCCTTCTGAGCAAGATGTAAACCCTGAAGGATCCTGGTCTAGTAATCATTCTTTTTACAAGACTATAATTACTGCAGTGAAAGCAGTAGTTTTATCACAAAGGATATCTATCCGTTTTCTTCATGCTGACCTGGTTTTGCCTGGTTACTGCAAATTATGTGGAGGATTATATAGGGTTCAGTGCACTGAGGCACTTTTTTTGGCTGAAGTGTGCAAGGTCATGCACACATCTCCCACAGTACCATAAAGCAAAAGAGAGCCAAGATACCCACAAAGGAGACAGGGTTGGCTGAAGAATCAGGAGATGGAGTACTAGAGACAAAGACTCAAAAAATACAAAGAGGAGAACTGAGCAAACCTAGCCCTGCTAGGTGCATGTGTGCTCAAGAACAGGAGATGCTCACAGACACTGCTGTGTCAATGCAGCCGCAAAGCCGTCCAAGCAATCTGTCACTCATCTGCCAATATCCAGTCCCACACCCCATACAGTTCTGTAGACATCAGTGAACCACACAGCTAGTCCCTTTTCCACAGCTACCCACTAGTACTAGACACCACTTCTTACCTCACCTCAGCACTTCCCTTGGTCAAGGAGGATCCAAATGACACTCTACAGGACAGCTATGCATAACTGCATGAGCTCATACCACAAGATGTAAACTTCCAGTGCAAGGAAGTTTAGTCTCCAAAATAGAAAACCCGATATATTATCAGCCTCATCAACAGTCAACCTAAATTACACCTACAGTCCATACTCCAGACTAGCAACTTCTGTTATGCAGCTGATCAAGCCACAGGAAACTTCCAGAAATAATCTTCTGGGTGAAGATGTTGAAAGAAAAATCACCACATTTAGATTTATGTGGAAAGATGCAGGAACTGCACCAGAAAAGAACTTACACAAATTTTAATAATTCTAGTCTTCGCTCCCCAATTCTTCTTGAGCAGCATCTTCTGAAAGAGAAGTAGAATCCAGGGATTAATAGCAATACCATGAAGGAACAGAGAGCATGAGGTTGCAGGGAGTCTCATTCCATCAATATTTAGTTAGCAAACAAGACAGATGGATAGTTAAGAAAGATTTTAAAGACTAAGAATTACCAGAGGTGGTAATCTAGTAAATCAATCTAATCTGAGACTGTCTTGCCCAACCTGCACAGAGTCCTTTGGCAGCGGCTGATGCTCTGGATTTCATAAGAAAGTATGATAAGTTCCAGAGAGAGATGGAACAACTGACTAAAAGGAGGTTTCTTCCCAATTTCTGTCAATTAGTGCTTAGACTCTGCCCTAAAGCAGGTTAATTTATCTTCCTTTTATGAAGAAAAAATAGTCTATTTAATGTAAATGTGGATGTTCTCATTATTTAAAACTTATTTTCATTACATTTATAGTTTTAGAAATAAAAAAAGAGGTAAAGAGCAACTACCCACAGTCCTAAATCCTTTTGCCATACACTGTAAGAGCCACTGAAGCTGTCATAACATACGAACCTAACAACTCCGCAAACAGGATATACCTAAACCAGCAATTACTCTGTAACTACAGAAATAAACAGGTGAATTGCAGCTTTACCCCAGTTCTCAGGCGGTGCCTTGCAAGTTGGCTGCCCTTCGAAAAATTTCCAAAAGAACACTCAAAGCAGAAGAAAAAGGCTTCAAGAGAGAACAGTTTTTTCCATAAAAAAAATACTTAAACTACATTTTTCAAAGTGAAAAACTTGGTGGTGGAGACATGTCAGAAAAACTTGTAAGTTATCAAAACAAATAATAGATTTTCATAGCTCCTGGCTGTTTTCTACCTTATTTCAGTTGGAAAGCTGTATGAAGTGTGAGGAAACACTCCACACACACACACCCTTTAAACAAAGCAATTGAAGTGATTTTCTGATTAAGTTCTTAACAATGAAGACCTGTGGAAAGACATCCCACCATCTTACCAATGTGGACAGTAAATAGTGAGACCTTTCTGCTTTCTCTGTCCTTTTGTTTGTCATCTTCCTGCTTTTTCCAGACAACACTGAAGCAACAAAGTAAGGGGAGCCTGGGAAACTCAAAAAGCTAAACCAAAATACATAAACCACCCCCAAAAACTCAGAAGAAAAATGAAACCAACCCAAACTGAAGATAGTACTCAGGTGGAAGTATATATTCTTTTCTCTAGTAGAAAATAACTGTCTACTGTCATTCTATCCCCCATGGGCACATCTTTGCAGTACCAATCTGCACAGCTGCCCAAAATTTGGAGAGGGGGTTGGAGACCCAACTACCATTTCTATGTGCATCAGCCTCTTGGATCTGAAACCCAGCCCTCAGGACATTCACATATCTGGAAAAGAGACAAGCACCACAACAAATCCCGAAACTTGTATATGGTTATTTCAGGGCCTGAGGAAAGTGCATTTCACCATACAAGCATGCATGGGGGAAAAGGGAGGTGCTGGAATCATTTTGAGCTTTTTCTCTTAATCATTTTCAGATGAATCCTAATGCTTCATTAGTCATTAAAGGGCTCAACAGTAGCACTGCCTCTGGCCCATGCTCTAACCTAGTAGCACAGGCTGCCTTGTCAGCACAGCACCAATGTTTCTAACCTAAAAGGACCCAACAGGTTTTGCACAAATAAGGTAGGAGACAAAGGGAACTACTGAACTGAACTAACCCAAGCCTGTGTTATCCAACTAAGCAAGTAATTCCCTGGGAATTCCTATAAAACAACATGGGGCGCCGTTCCCAGCCAGGCTGCAAGGCAGTTATTGTAAGGCTGGTATTTACTGTGAGATTACTGCCTTTAAGACCCCCCACAACCACATAGTGAAAAAGACTGAGGAGGAGGGAGAACTCAGTTGGGCTGACAAATCCCAGGGGTGCAGGGAAGAGCAAAGTGAGGAACTGTGAAGTCTTGAGAAGTATTGGTCTCTGCGCAGGCTTATGTGAAACACTGGCTGGTGGGGATAAGGAAGGGTAAGCAAGATAGCTCAAACCACAAGCTCACTGGTGGGATAAAATGTGTGAGGTAAAGTAGGGTCAAGCAGTGAAAGTGAGAATCAGAACTCCAGAATTCAAGCCCCATCCCTCAGGGGAAGGGCACTGTTATAGTAGGACATATGCTGCTGTATCCTGTTTTGAACACAAGCTGCCAGCAAGAGTCTCAGCTCCTCCATGCTAATATAAAGCTGAGCTTTACAGTGGTAGTCGACTAAACACCCAAGGGTGAAGTGAGGCTGTGGCACTATGGGATCCTCTGCTGAAGGGAGAAAGGTGTCTTTAACCACAACTCTGTCAGCCAGGGAGCAAGTAAAACATCTTCCAATGCCATCCAGTGGAGGCCAATGTCTAGCAAGGTCTCATGCATAGATCCCCTGATGACTCCATTGGGGTACAACAAAAGAAGTTATTTCAAAACTATGAATTAGCAGAGGCAGCAACACCTTAAATTTACTCATCCCAGCCTTCTATTAAAACACTTAGGGAAGAACAAGAAACAACAAAGACTGACTGAAAAGTCTGAACTAGCCTGTGGGTGATTGGACAACCAACCAGACTCTAGCCAAGAGGAATTCAAGTGCTCAGCTGTATCCCAAGTCCTACACTTCTGGCAAAACACAGAGGTGTTCATTCAGCAATGCCATTGTGATGATCTTTAATCATGAGGATCTTACCACTATTTGCAGTATTACTGTGGTTCAAACAGGTTGCTCCATGGAGCAAGAGCAGCATGTCCTACGTAAACAATTTTTGTTAGTTAATAGTGATCTTTGACATGCCTCTTGATGGTCTTAGTAGTAATATCAAAACATGACATCCCTTCATCCGCAGGCTATGGAACTGAAGCATAAACCTCAGCAGAGGAAGCTCTCTGGAATTGCTGCATTTTCCTGCTTTCACTTAGACTGGAAGTAGAGCAATTCCACTTGTGCTGCACTCTTCTTGCTTCCCTGCAAGGATCCAAGATTGTCATAAGAGACAAAACAGAGGAGGGACAGAGAGCAAGCCAGCCACATGATCCTGCAGCAGAGAAGAAATAAATAGGAAGCCAGTTACCCAATGCTATTCTATTTAATTAAACTGCTTCCACCTCACTTGCAGTCACACACACTGCACCCAGCACAGTAAAGCCATGCTTCACAAATCTAAGTCAAGCATCTTAGTATGGTTTTCCATCCCACAGCTTTCCCTTCCCTTGCCAAACCTGAGCACAAACTTTCAGACAAGGAAGCTAACGTGCAGTACTGCCTAACAACAGCCAGGGACTTTCCAGGGCAGTCTCTCCTCATCCTCCCTCTGGAGACCTCCACGTCATGAGCCAGCCATGAGATGCAGCAACTCATTAACTTCTATTTACATAGATACAAGGCAGAGCTGAAATATCATTTATTTGGCTACATGACTTGCAGTAGCCTAAAGCCTGTAAGAAAGGCGACATACAGCTTAGTAACCCCAGGATTATTTCTAGCTAATAACCCAATCTGGAAGTGCAATTTTAATTCCCCAAGTTATTTTTGGGAGCTATAACAAGGCGAAGAGCAGAGATTTGCCATGGGTCATGGAGGATGTTAGTAGCAGAGCTGAGAATAAACTGTAGAGTCTGGTTTCTGAGACTTTTCTTCCACCTGCAGAAAAGGCGATGGAAGAAAAAGACACAGCATCTGTGCTTAGTGTTCCTATTTCAATTAAAAAGTCTTTCCTGTTGGTCTCAGACACAACTGTTGGCAGCGGAGCTGAAACTTACAGCTTGGGAACACTATTATTTGCATGAAGGAAAGTTTATTTTATGATCTGCTGTGACTTCTACTTAAAAGGAGGAAATGGCATGACTGAGGAAATGTGGAAAATCTTTTTGAAGGCACAGGAGTTATGTCTTGCTCTAAATATAATGCTGAATTGGAGCATTTTGGGGTTAAACTCCCAGAAAATAGCAGAGTCAGTTCAGCCTAGGAACTCTCCCACTGGTCTCACCTCCCTGTTTCAAAAATACCCTCTGTTCATAACCCAGTGACTCTCTCTAACCTAGACCTAGATTCAAAAGCAAGTCATAGGGACTGGAAATAATCAGTTAGAGGGTTACATATTTACTGAATGACATGCGGTGATGAACACCTCAACTGGCACATGTGGCTTTCTTGCATATCCCTGCCACATCAAAATACCACACAAACTGCAGAGATGAACCACAATCCTCAGAGCACAGTCCTCTAGTCCAGCCCTGATTCAGGAGGCATCTCCAGCTAAGCAGTAGTGCTCCAAGTCCTCTAACACTGAAGGTAAGTGGTATACACATGTATTTGCTTATACACACAAGGTACTGTATCCAGAACTATTGTATTCAAACCCATCACCCGACAATTATAATATATACTAACAGGTATTCTCAATGAAAGGTCATTCTAAGAATAGTGAAATTCTCAAGAAGGATCACTTTATGTCACACTACTACAGTTAAAAAATAATTATTTAAAACTCTGGTAATGAACACCTTAAAGGCAGGCATCAGAGCTTTCAAATATTTAAGAGTTTGAACAATCACATCAGTGTACAATGTAAAAATATCAGCTTGTATGTTAATAAATACCTTTCATCTAACAATTCTTTTTATATGCACATTCCTATTTTTAGAATTATTTCATTCTCACTACTTCCATGCGACAAAAAACTCAGCTGTTTTGTCTACTATTATTATAATTATTTAATTTTATTATCTGGCTGTATTTTTAAGCCTAAGGGCCTGTCTAGAGTTGGATGCAGTTTAACTACTACCATTTTCTTCAAACCAGTTTAGCCTATTCAGTGCGAGACAACACAGGAACTTTCAGTTCAGTTTCACTCACCATTTAATAAACAATAAATCAGCACACTTCATCAAATACTACATACTGATATATAATCAGCTTGTTATGACTGAAGAATTCTGCTGGGATTTTCACTTATTTAAGAAAAAAGATTTCAACATCTAAAAATCCCTATATTCAGTAACTCTACTGTAACTTGACTCAAAGACCAGACTTTTAGAAGAACATCAAGCAGGCCAGAAATCTGCCTTTCATTAGTTTTGTTGAGGATGCTCCACAGAAGAGCTCTACACTTTGACTGAAGGTATGAACACCTCTGTCACTTGCTGACATCTTAAACCTCTTGACAAAATACAAAGTTCTAAGCAGATCCAGTTTTAAGAAAAAGTCTCATCAGCTCCCTAACTCTTGTTTTACTTGCATTCTGTTAAGCCTACCAGCCAGTTTCCCAGTTGTCCAGAGTCTTCCAGCAATAAGGCAGACCAAGCTTGAATGGCTATCACAGAAAATAAACAAATAGACTGATGTTGCTTTGTTAGTTTGGAAAATTAACCAAAAAAAGGAAACATAACAACAAGAGGAAAATATGCTCTAAGTCATAGCAGAAGTCTGATGCAAAAGGAGAAACCATGCAAGTGATGCGATGTCTGTGAAGAGAAAAAAAAGCAAGAGATGCAGTGAAGCAGCCCCATGGCTCAATAAGTAGAAGTTGTGAAGGGGCCTCACTAATGTTTGGTGTGACTGCGAGGTGAAGCAGACACCAGTGCAAAGGCAACATCAATGTGTGAGGTCCAGCTCAACACCACTCGCGGTACACATGCCGAGCTGGCCGGGCAGGCACAGCCCCATGGCCCTTCTCTCCTGGGCAGGCATTTGAGAGCAAAGGACCCTGCCTGACCTCCCTCCCTCCCAGTCCCCAGGTGTGGGCCAGGAGGAGCAGCCTTCCCCACCAGCCAGCTGCTGCCCCCCGCCCCACCGCTGCTCAGCGGGGAGAGCGTGTGGAGGGTTAAGGCATAGGGCAGGGGTGCAGCTGCAGCGCAGTGGGCAGATGAGATCAGGCTGCTACACAAAGTGGCTATTGTGAGGCACGCTGCGGCTGCAGGCTTCTGCTTGACCAAGTCCCACCTCCGTCCCACCGCGTGGCACGAGGAAGCCGGCACAGGGGGCCCACAGCTGCTAGCCACCAGAGAGCAGGGAGACACACATGCAGGCAAACCAGCATCAGCCTCATGCTACCAATGAAATGGGCGATTTTAGCAAGGCCCTTTTTACAGCGTAGGTTGAATTAAAGGAAAGGGATCAGCTATCCCCAAAAGCAGTGCTCCTATAAGCCTGGCATGCAACCCCACATAGCCCAGCACAGTGCTCAACAGCGAGGCTGAAGCTTTGGGTGGCTCCCACACTCAATAGCTCCAGGCATCTTTGGGCTAAAACATTGCAGCCCAGTGCCCTCTGCTTTTGTAGACATCTCCTGTCCAAGCAACTAATGCTCCACACCTACACAGCAGGGCATAAGGGAGCCAGGTCCATGGTTCCTGTCCTTTTGCCAACATGATGATGAGTACTCTGCAGGGGTAATGCCATGTCTGCCCTCCCAATAGGTTTAGGAGGATAACAAGCAAAAAAACCTTTAAAAGCTATTTTGCAGGCTGATTTTCGACTGAGTTTTCAAATTCCTTGGCACCAAGCATTGCTGCTAGGGCATGGGCATCACCTCTTAGCTCTGTAGTACAAAAACTAAGGGGAAAAAAGAAAACAAAGAAAAAAAGAAGAAAAAAGAAAACAAAGAAAAAAAGAAGAAAAAAGAAAACAAAGAAAAAAAGAAAAAAAAGGAAAAAAATGGAAAAAAGAAAAAAGAAAAAGGAAAAAAGAAAAAAGAAAAAGGAAAAAAGAAAAAAGAAAAAGGAAAAAAGAAAAAAGAAAAAAGAAAAAAGAAAAAAGAAAGAAAAAAAGAACGAAAAAAAAGGAAAAAAAAAGGGAAAAAAGAAAAAAAAAGGAAAAAAATAGAGTAGGTCACAGGCTCCTCCTTACTGCTGCTGTAAAGCTAAAGCAACTCCAGCTGACCTTACCCCCACCCCAGCCCCACTCAGGCTCCCAGGCACACATGACTTTAATGAGCAGAGAAACAGGGGGGCCAGGCCTTCCCAGCAATCACCTGAATGTACTTTATTTGCATCACTCCATGCAGCCCTCAGCCAGGGGAGCACCCACTGCCTGGGCTCAGGGATGCAAGGCCACTGCCCAGCATGTCCACGTGCCAGATGTGGATATGAGCTCTCTGCTCAGACCCTGCAGCAGCACAGCATCAGGAGGGCCATATTTCAGCCACAGCCTTAAATCACAATTATCATCTGTCATAGCCTGAAGACTGCTTCACCAGAAGTTACACAGCCTTGCAGCATTTTAAAATACAGGCTAATTCAAAGTGGTTTAGCCAACATTTCCCTCCTACAAAAACAAACCCCAGCATCCAAAGAACTGTAAGCTGTGGTGATACTGTGGAATATCCTGAAAAGCCTCTGACCTCCTTACAAAGTTATTTCTTTTTCGTATTCAGTTTAATTAGTCATAATGCGCTTTTTTTGCCACATTTATTCTCAATCTGTCTGAAGTGCCTTAAAAAAATTAACAATTTTGGTCTCTCAACACATCACAAAGAGAACAAAACCAAATTAAAAAAGAAAAAGAGACAAGGCCTTACCAAAGAACCACTGCAGGGACTTGCCTGAGATCATAAACTCAGCAAATAGTGGACCATTACAACCACAGCAAAATAACTTCTCTGGTCACCAAAATCCCCTCCAACATGGTGTCATTAGTCACCTCATTTTATGCACAACTGAGAGGGGCTCAGCTGGATCTGCTGAAGAGAAATAGATGAGAGCCTACAGCAAATACAAAATGGCCTTGACTCAGCTGGCAGAACAGCAAGTCAATCCCACAAAGGATTGCTCTCTAAATACAAACCAGTTGCATCTCAATCCAGAAAGATAAGCAGGTGATCACCGCAGAGTGGCACCAGTCTGTTAAGTGTGATCAGTGCCCACTAAGGAAGAATGTGAGCCCAAGCGTGGCCAGCAAGGTCTGCCACCTGGCAGATCATCCAAATTCCCACCGCCCCCAAGGCCCAGAAAGCAGATAAAATTATTCAAATTACAGGGTGCTTTTTGAAGTTCTCCTTAAACATTGCACTAGAGCCACAGCTACTGCAAGCACAGCTACCTACTAACACAATTATGGTCTAAGCAAACAGACTCTGCCTTGTCTGTAAGTGACTGGTTTTCTTCTGCCATCTTTGTAGCATAATACAATCACCAGATTTGCTCTGGATGTGCACAGAAGTCCTGTCCCCTTACACACAGATAAAATGGGCCAAACTTTTACCATTAGCCCTTTGACTTGAATTTGGGGATGGAGGAAGTGAACACTCTGTATGGAGCATCTCTGGCTCAGCAGCCGCTTCCCCTGCTGCTCTGGCAGAGTCCGAGTCTGCTGATCTGCAGGGTATATCAGATGGTTCATCTATTCACTCCTTGCCAACCCCAAATCCCTCAGAGTTTTCTTTGAGTCCTGGAGAAAAAAATGCAAAGCTCTGTTTGTGCAGGAAACAGACCTGACTCAAAAATCCAACACCTGTGGAGTAACAAAAATATAAAGAAGGGGCAAGATTCATGAATTCCCTATCACTTATCTGCACATGCCAAAGTTACCAAAGTTCAAATGCTGGGCTTTCCCCTTTGCTCACTAAGACCTGGGAAGGGAGCAATGGTGCAAAGGGATGGGGGAGAGGGAGGGCGAGCAAAAGTGTAGTTTCACAGCTGGCAGGCAGGGTAGCAACTCCTGAGAAAGAGCTTACAGAGCTTTTAATTCGGGGTCGCCAACATGACTGTTTCCTCTCTTCATTCCTGGCCTTGGCTCCAAAGCTGTCCAGAGGGAACGTCCAGTCTAGTCTAACATATCATCTGATGTCTCTGTAGTTTGTCTCACTTCTGCAAGTCCCAGCTTGTGACTTAACTGAAGCTTTGGCTCAGATGTGATTCCAAAGCCCTCCCTTCCCATGGACTTCTGCCATAAGCAGAGCTAGGGCAGAAAGCACGCTACCTCCTGTGGCTTTATCCTGTTCCCCTCAGCTCTGCTGCTGCAGCACATGGGAGATGGCAATGCTAGGGACTTGAAATAATAGCCCCAGATGCTTCTATCATTTGCTGTTTAAATCCCATCTCTGAGCACACACCAAGAAGGGGTTAAGACATTAGCACAAGTCAGGCAATAGAGCAAACAGTTTCCTCCAAACAGGGAGACACAGAGAGGGCTCTGAAAGTCACACAGCTGTATACCCTGGGAAAGAAGGAAAAAAAAAACAACTGAAGTCAGTGAAAGGTACAGACTCTTGTCAGCTGTGACAGGGACACAAAGAGGAAGAGAATCCACAGATGGCATCTCCAAACCCAAAGGACACAGGCAGTACCAGAACATGTGCCGGGTTACCTTCATACTATCCTCAGCTAACTGAAAAAAACTACAAGACATTCCAAAGGTTCTGTGCAAACCACAGGGCCGTGTGCATACCAGCCAGAAAGTGAAAAGCCTAGGCATCCGGGACACCAGATTTCCAGAAGAGACTGCATGCTTGCACAGGTCCACTCCAGCAAAGGAAAGGGTATCTGTATGCATGGAAGGCATAACAAAAAAAACTCCAAACAAACAAAAAACAAAAAAAAGCTCAAAACATTTCAAGTCCAGACTTTTAAGCAAATTTCTTCATGTTTTTGAGCCAACTTGAATATTTTTGACATTGATATTAAGTATTTGTGTTTAAAAGTATAAACTCTTGGCCCTGAATGCCTGTTTGTCAGCCCAAAAAACTGCCCTAAAGGGTATAGTTAACACAAGGGACCTTTCAGGAGGTATAAAACCCACACTGTATCTATTTAGTCCATCACAGAAAACCTGCAGTTGAGATCAGTGGGGGTGTCTGGGATAACTTTTCAGCAGATTCTTAGCCAGAGGGTTGGTCTTGGTGAAGCTTCTAAAAAACAGAGCAACGTGGAGTATATTCATCGTGCTAAATGAGCAAAGGATTTTTCAGTGGTATGGAAGGGAGGCATGGCCTGTTCTGCACAACAGAAACCTCAAAAGGTGTCTCTGAATCACCTCTCACCTTCTCTCCAGCTGAATGAAAACAAAACAGAGACACCATTTATTTTGCCTTCAAATAGACATCTGTGAAGTGGGAATAGTAGAACAATAACCACAGAGAAAAACGATGATTTAACCCAATTGTTCCCACACTTCCCATCTTCCCACCTACTTCTCCACTCCCTGCTTCCGCTCCACTGAACCTCACATTCACACTTGTGACAAAGGAACATGCTGAAGTGGCTAGCTAGCTAAATGGATGAAGACCTCTTACTCCAGGGATCTAATCCATTTATGCAGCATATAACTAACTAATACTCTTGGAGAATGTACTTCTATGCCCGCATGCAGCTGTGCCTGCCCACACCTGCCTTACAGCATAAAACTACACATCACACAGGGCATGGGGTAGTGTTTGCAATATTGAAGCTTAGAGCTTGTGATGCGGTTTGACCTACCAACTTTAAAAGGGCCAGCCTCAGCCTGTATCCATGTGAAGAGCCTGCAAGGATTTCAGAAGAGCCAGTATCCGCTGCATCGTGCTATATCCTGTCTCTGAAGCAGGTATATGGGCCCCTTGAGCACTGGTGATCTGCACTCAGGGATTCTGATACATCCCCTGTTGCATCCCCTTTGTTCACATCCTTATGGCTGCATGTGGCTCAAGACGGCACAGAAGCTGGTCTACAGAAGCCTCCTGAATGCAAGAATTCATACAACCAACTGTGAAAACAGCACTTTCCCCTGGATACTTCAATGCATTGATCTTCAGCATCTCCACTTGTCCGTGGTTGCCAGCACAGGGTACACATTACTCCTGCCAACTTTTCGAACTTCCCCTATGCAAGAGCTGTGACATGCCAGCTCAGAGCCAGAAGCAGCCTACTACCCTTCTAACCAGGTGTTTGCACAGCACAGCAATCCTTAGAGCTGTGCCCAAAGAACTAGTTAGAAAACTGCTGATTGCACATAGCCACTCTATTGTCTGCATTAAGATCCACTTTTCAAAAAGCTGGAATCAAACCTCATATCGACACACTGCAAGATCGATAGTACAGCCTCTATAACACATGCCATTGCTCATAACACACAACAAAATTTAAACACACAAATAATTTTGGTGTTTCCTTTTTTCAGTTCAGGATTTTGGCCCATCTCGTGAATATGAAAGCATCAAGTTCTAGGACCAAAAAGCCCTGTTCACCCACCACAGTTAAGAAGGGCAAAAGTTCATATCATGTCATAAAAAGAGGAAAGAGCAGAGTACAAAGGCAGACCTGAATGTTTCAAGGCCAAGTTTATTAAGACCCTCTGTGCAGAGGAAGGTTGATAATAAAAGCGAAAATTTATAACACATTTATATGAATAGTTTTGAGGGTGTTTGAGTGATTCGGATGTTTGCATCTGGAAAGAAAACAAACCAGTGCCTCATCTCAATACAGTTTTATACAGTGGACCAAGCAACATAGTCAAGTATCTCAGCTGCAGCAGTAGTTACTACTGCTTTCCACTTCTCACCCTACCAGCAACCACACTCTGAGATAGCAATGTGATTTTTTTTCAGCTTCTTGTGGTTTACCATTTCACCCATCTTCAGGATCTTTCCATAGGCTGTTTAGCATAACTGCCTGCAGTAAGAGATTGCAAAATGCAAATGGGAAGAATTAGCACATCAAAAATGCCTTTCACACTTCTCACAGTAGTCAGACTCAAAAAGAACATTAGGTGTATGATGAAAGAAAAACATAAGAATACTAAAAAGACGTTGTACTAGGAGCCTCTCTGCTCAAAAAAGTACTTTCCAAGAGCACTACTTCCACTGCTCACAATTACACTCTTTCCACTAGCAACACTTAGAAACTAACAGAGCTCACAGTGTTATTCAGAGGATGACAGGAACTTATACAAGTTAAGAGCTTGATTTGAGAGCACACCAAATTCAAAACTGCAATGAAAACATATCATGAACTCGCTGTGCTATAACATTTCAACCAGAGCTCTGAACAAAGCACCACAGCTTAAGTTTCAAGACTTACATTGAGTTATGCTCAATGTAGTCTTATAATCTAGCCAGGTGCACCACGTCCCTGTGTGAGGCTTGTCCCTCTTTCCTGCACATACAGCAAACAATAGCTCTTAACAGATTTTGCTGAACAAAGCCAGTGCATCCCCTAACGTCTGTCAGTTTCCCCAGCTGCAAACCACATCACCTGTAATGTAACAAGTAACTGATTTGCAACAGTAAGAAAACCAGACATCTGACTGGCTCAATTTTAAGAATATTTCTACCTACACTAGGTAGGAAATGCACAGATACACTAGCTTTGCAATTTTGAAAATTATCTGTTAAACTGTTCCTTGTTTTATTACACCCACATATCATCACATCAGAGCTTATAGGAGTGTCTGATGAACCTCTGAAGTGATATGCAATATAGCAAGTTCCTGAAGTCTCCACAAGGTAGGCAAAAGATTTACCTATGCTGGCAAAAATGAGCATGCTTACAATAAGATTGCAAAGTTACTTGCAAAGGGATTCAGGTTTTCATCCTTTGTATAAATGCTCAACCTAGTTTTTGCCATAATCAAATGCATGAAGCTGAGCCTATAAATTGCAAGGATATATGAGGATCATAAGCACATTTTTAGAAATAAAAGTATAGTTTGCCCTGGTATAGATATGACCACAGACTGTGCTCTTAACACTAGAGGATGATCACCAGTTTTGCAAATTCATTCCTAGGGAAATTGCTTTTCATGAGCAGGCAAAGTCCAATATGAGATTGAAAAGATTATTTCCAACTAGGAAAAACAGAATACTTAAGAGTGTTTCTCTTAAGTATCTTAATTTCTGCTTTTTTAAATTTATGTGTGATTCCTAGGACACCAATGCTTGTGAAACTTTGAATTTAGAAAAAAAAGGTAGTTACTTGTTTTTGGCTTGGAAAGGAAGGGCTCACCTCTGACTTACTGGTCATCATTTCCTCAAAACCAATTGCAACTCAACAATAAGAACGTAAGTGGGAACATAGCTCAGGAGAAGGGCAGGGAATTTTATAAGTGAATCTATTCTGGTTTAATTTAGTCTCCATCTACATGAGAAGTAGATACTTTTATTGAGTGCCTCCTCCTGTGAGATGAGCTGTGGACCAATGCCCAAAACTCCCATTGACATCAACAGACTGAAAGAAAGTGTGAGCAGACCCCAGCAGTACAATTCTCATGTGAGCTAACAATGGAGAGGCTATTCAGAGCTAAGGCAGAAAATCAGAGCTAAACCCCAGCCCACGCCAAGGACAGCTCTGTTGTTGACAACCAGGCTGGCTGTTCTGCCACACCAAAGCTTGTCTCAAAACCAGTATTTTGTAGAGTGTTTACTCTCGTCACAGACTTGGCCTTAAAAACTCAGCCAGCTTCTGCCCATTGAACAGGAATGGCTGCTGCATGTTCAAGTCTCAGACACGCTCTGGGACAAGCTGCTTGCGTTCAGTCTGCAATGGCAAAACTGGTGCACAAAAGCCCAGCATAAACAGTTAATCGGCACCATCACATGACTGCCCTGTTCCTGCTGTTTCCAAATCTGCAGTACCACCACCCTCCTTCCTTCTCACTCACAGGGGCTGCCCCACAGGGAGACTGCAGGGTGTAAAGCACACCCTGTCACCTCTCAAACACCAGAGCAGAGCTGTGCTGGACAAGGAAGGTGTCCTGTTTCAGAAATACAGTGCCAATGGAAAGCAAAGGGAAAAAACAGCTCTTGCTTTCCATTCCTTGCTACCATCGCCTCTGTGGTTTTAACAAGTCTTTTGCCATCTGATTTTTAAGCAGCAGCCACCTCTGTTATTTTGTGAGTGCTGACTTCTAGAAAACTGACTACTTGTATAAGTGATTAACCTTGGAACTTAATGTTAGTGGTGGTGGTGGTAGGGTAGGAACAAAAGTCTACTGTATCTTTTCTGCTCATTTCAGTTTCTCTGTATAATAAAGTCAGAAAAGCAAGCAGAAAACTGCCAACACCATCAGATGCACTCTGGACTGCATGAGGAATAACCAGCTTGGTTCTAAACAGCCATTTACCCTTTCTTGTCTCCTCAAGCTCACCTCACCATTACTCAGAAAAAGTAAACTTTAAGACTTTCTCCTTTTCAGAGCTTGCTACCATAAGCAAAAGATGTAACATCATGCCTGAAGAGAGATCCATTCATCCGCAGACTAAATACAACATGGGCAGTGACAGCATATGGTGAAGCCACTTGCAAACTCCTTTTCTCCCCAGGCAATGATGAGATATTTGTATCATAATGAACCACATGTTGAGGAAGGAGTGGGAAGGGAGAGGTATCTGGCCAACTCAATAGTCACATTGGGACCCAGCCCTGGCAGCTCTTCTAGTTCAGACACACCAAGACTGGGGGTGGGGGGTGAGGACAACTCAGCCCTACTCCAGAGGACAGCACTGTAGAGAAGGTTCTCACCTTCACTTTCCAGCAAGACCACTTAGTAGGTGTTGCCTGGAAGTATAAACAGGTTGCAGCAAAACTTCATCTGCCATGCACTCAAGGCTACTTGGGCTGAATTCAGAATCTGAGAAAAAGAACGTGCCAGCATTATCCTTCTGCACTGTAGTGTGTCAAAACAAGAAACAAAACATCCTTTTGAAAACCTTCTGCAAAAAGGACCTGTAACAGCCCACACACAAAAGACAGAACAGCGACATGTTGCATGATGGCTAGCCTTGGGTGTCCAACCCAGCACCTCCCCTGTGACTGCCTTTCACCCCACCTCAAATCACACAATCTGTGGTATTAATAACTTTACCCAGTTGTATTTGCTACAGTTAGGCTCTCTAGGTTTCACTGCGTAACGTTTTTGTGGCCTGCTGGCAGCCCACCATAAACCACTGCCAGTAGATACAGGAGACTGGGCTTGTCCTTCTACTAGTTCAGTAGGAATTATTCTTTGCAGTGCTTTGAGAGTAAAAAGCTAGAGGCCAAGACCCCAACACTGTCCACTCACATGCAGAGATTCTTACAGATACTTTCAGGTAGGAATACTTTATTCTTTTTTTCCCCCTCCAAATTTGCTCCTTCCAGGCCTGCCTGTCCCTCAGAGATAAATCAAGAGTTCAAGCCTCATGCCAGTATCAACAACATCAGTCAGGACTTCTCCCTGAGTCACATTCCAAGGACAAATGCCAGTGGTACCCGTATGCCCACTTGATATCCTCTCTGGTCTGTAGCCAAAGAATCAGCGTTAGAATAATACCTTCTTACCAGGCTTTAGAGCTTAGAGAAAAAAAGAAAGATGGCAGGGTTGGGAAGGTAGCCAGCAAGCCTGACAATCTAAATGATAAACTGTTGGCTTTAACCTCAGGCTCATAATTTACTGCCACTGGTGCCAGGTGCTCATATTGTCCCTTTGGGAACCTTAATACAAAAAAATTACTCTCTCTAGCTCTGTCTCTACCTATTCTTACCCCCTCCCCCTTCCTATCCCACAGATCTCTCCCCTTCAAAACGTACTCTCCCTCAAACTCCAGCCACATCTAATTTCCCCCTCTCATCTTCCCTTTCCTCAACCAAGCTCTCCAGTACACTTTGAATCACCCTGAACAATCTAATCACCCCTCTCTTTCACAATCTGAAGCAGCACCTCAAGGAACCAGGTTTCAGGTGCTTCCAGCAGATGTTCTAGCTACTGGTTTATGCTTCGAGACAGCCCAGATGGTACTTAGGTCACAAGTTGTCCAAAGAGCCGTATTCACCAGCATGCCATCTCCAGGAAAAGAAAGCAAAGTTACATGACCAGATGCCTAGGGAAAAAGAGAGAAATATTTCCAGACAGAAGCACACAAAATGGCTCATTTGTCCATCTCCTCCTTGAACTGTTGTCCCTTTACACGTGTTACAATACAATACCAATAACACACTCGGACAAAACAAGGAAGGAGGGGATTAAAAGGAGAAGCATTTGGCCCTAGGGATGGACAAACCAACAATCTCTCTGCCAGCACTGACACAATGGTGGAAGAGGTCCAAGAAGAGATGTATGATCAGAGTGAAAGTCTGCTAGCAGCACATCGGAAAGGTGATCATAGATAGTATCAACAGATGTCAAGGGGCAGGACAGAATGGGAGCAGGCCTGCACAGGTATTAATTCTGTATTTCAACAACATACAGAGAACAGTTCCTCACAGAGAAGGTATGTATGACATGTTGATGTATGGGCTGGATGAGCAAACAGTGAGGTGAAGGGAAAACTGAGTGGATGGCTGAGCTCAGACGGTCGTGATCAATGACATAGTCTAGCTGGAGGCTAGTAATCAGTGATGTGCCCCAGGGGTCAATACAGGATTCAGTCCTGTTCCAACATCTTCATTATTGACCCAGATGATGAGGCAAGGTGTACGCTCAACAAGTTTTCTGATAACACAAATCTGGGAGGAGCAACTGATACACCCCAGTGTTGTGCCACCATCCAGAGAAACTTTGACAGGCTGGGGAAACGGACTGAAAGGAACCTCATGAAGTTCAGCAAGGGGAAGTGAAGTCCTGCACCTGGGGAGGAACAATCTCAAACACATGTACAGGTTAAGGGCCACCCAGCTGGAAAGCAGATTTGCAGAAAATGAGCTGGGGGTCCTGATGGACAACAGACTGAACATAAGTCAACAACATACTCCTGCTGTGAAAAAAAAATAATGGTACCCATAGCTGCATTAGGATGAATGTTGCATGTAGATGACTGCACTGGTGAGGCCACACCTGGAGAACTGTGTCCAGTTCTGGAGTCCCCAGTACGAGTGAGACAAGGAGCTACTGAATAATGCCAAACAGATAGCCAGAAAGATGATTAAGGGACTGAAGCATCTCTCCTATAAGGAGGTACTGAAAGAGCTGGGACTGTTCAGCCTGGAGAAGAGAAGGCTTGTGTGGTCTTATTGTGTACAGGTATCTAAAGGGGGGACGGAGCCAGGTGCATTTCAGTGATGCCCAGTAACAGGACCAGAGGCAATTGGCATAAACTGAAACAGAGGAGGAGGTTCCCTATGAACATCAGGAAATACTGTTAGCGTGAGGGTGACTGAGCACTGGTACAAGCTGCTCAGGGAGGTTGCTGAGTCTCTATCCTTCAAGTTGTTCAAAAGCCATCTGGACAGAGTCCTAGGCAACTGGCCCCAGGTGATCCTGATTAGACAGGATGACCTCCAGAGGTCCTTCCAACCTCAACCATTCTGTGAGAATGCTGTAACCTCTGTCATGCTGACACTGAAAGCTTAGAAATAGGACTAGATTATCCTACACACCTTGCCTATCCTACACATATTGGCATTTACAAGCAAGAACCATGGCAGCAGGTGACCCTTCCAGTCAGTGAAGTCCAGACAGTCAACTCGATTACCTCCTTCAGGAGAAGCGAGAAAATCATTATCCTTTCTAGGAAGCAGCTAGGCCAAGCTCTACACAGGCTACTGTTCATGTATGCTCTGATCAATTCGGTCCTGGCAGCCCACAGGCAGTTCCATTACAGCATGGTTTTGCATGGATTAGATAACCATCCAGGGAAAACTTAAGGGACACAGAGAAAGAGACAGAGATATCTGCTGCTTGGCAGAGTCATAATCACCTCACCAGGGCAGGGTGGGGTTTCTCATGCCTTCTCTTGCACAAGTCTCTGTCTACCTCCCAGACCTGGGTGTTCTCAGAAGGCACCCTTCCTTCCCACCCACCCTCTCTCTGCAACTGTCAGACTACAAATGCCTTAATCAGCAGGACAGACATCAGCTAGGTGGCACTGAGCCAAAGAGTCTTTATATCAGACATCAAACCAGAAGAGAACATACCTCCAGCTCCTCCAAATACAAAAAGAACGAGACACCTCTACTATGTCCCATCACCCACTCATGTAGTATATCTGGAGTCCCACAGCCTCCTGTCACAGAACTACATCCTCACAGGCAAGCAGACCAGATAATCTAATCACTCTTTTTTTCAGCCTAAAAAACTTTCCCATGCTAGGATGGCCTTGCAGCAGCCAAGCATAGCATTTGTTTTGCTGGCTTCTTCAGTGCCAAATGCTGGCAGGGGTGAGACAGACAGGGGCTTCTGTGCTGGAGGAACAGCTGCTGTAGAATATTTCTAGGGATGAAAAATAAAAGAAAAATCGCAGGAGGTTACCAGAAGTAGGATTTCTCATTCTGTAATGATGCAATCGGTTTCTGCAACAGTTTCCTTATTATATTGCTTCAAAAAGTGCTCTACTGAACCCAGGGAAAAGGACTGCTATGGCCCAACTTTTTATGCCTGGGAGAGAAGTTGCGGCACAGGGCCCCTTAGGAAGTGGTGTATGCCATTACACTTCACACAGGCCCCTGAACTCTGCTCAGTCACTCTTGGAGAGAAAGACCGAGAGCAGACAGTGATGAAACTACCACCAGCACCAGCAGTGGGTTTTCTGCCATGCTCTCGGCACAGACACAAGCCCAGACAGGCAAACAGATGATAACAGTTTTCAGGAACTGGATTCAAATGGGAGGCTAAGAGGTGAAAAGGACTCACAAGCTCACATGTTCTCTGTCTGGAAGCTATTTGTCAAGTCCCGGAGAGGTAGGCAAGGGCAAAGCCCAGCTGTGCTAAAGATATGGAAATCCCACCCTGGAGCTATTAGCAGCCCAAAGCCCAGACCTCAACATATGAGGGGTTACACGTTGGTCCTTGGTCACATGTGGCAAGTGCCATCCTGCATCCTCTGTACAACCACTATCAGCCCAAAGACAGCTTTCAGCACCAATCACCCTACCAGGCTCAGTCTGACCAAACTGCCGATATTCAAATATACAGCAGCAGGACTGTTGGCTAAGTCTAGGTCCAGGGCTTACACTGTAACCAGGCACTTTCAGTGCCAAGCCAAGACAAAGTTCCACTCACTTATGGTGTGCTGAAACTACTCACTTAAAGTGATGCAGTGTCTGTTTTGAGAAACCCAGATGTTAGTACAGGATATGTTTTTCTCTTCTGTGCTGGCCTTTTTCATCCTAGCGTGTCAAAGCATTTTAAACAACACTTTGAACTTCCATAAGATAACAGTATTGATATTATCTATTCATATATGCAGGCAAATCATAGCAGAAAAGATTCACAACTTGCTCAGAACTACCTAGTGAATTCGTAGAATAACTGGAAATACACCCATGTACCCAAACTTTGCCTTGCACTGCGAAATTGTGCTTTCCCTATGGGCCACCTACCCATATGTAAATGAGGGCAATCTGACTTGCTTATCATGCCAACTCAAAGATGCTCTTCACCAGGAGAGAACTCTTATGATCTCTCTCCCGGCAAATGCTCCACTCTACTTCACAACTTGCTCAAAGTAGATTTGAAAGGATCCCCAGCCAATCCCACTAAACAGCAGAAGAGGACAAGCGCTTTACCTCCTCTCTATTTGTTTAAACAACATGCTGAGAACAATTAGCCTCATTGCTTGAGAATGACCTCAGCAGCACCAAGGAGTCTTTCTGACACGGAGTCTTTCTGACACCTTCGTCTTCCCCTGAACCTCAGCCAACCCTCGTGTTCCCCAGTGCCTTCACCTCAAGCCATGAAAGGATGTCCCTGCTCTCAGCATTACCAAAATGTCAGATATGCTGAGGTTAGCAGAGTGTCAGCAGTCTCAGTCTTTCTAGGACACGCGCAGCCTTCATTAAATAGCAAGCGGCTGGAAGCAGAGCCTGTGTGTAATGAGGTCGCTGTCCAAGGACCATGATCAAGAGGCAGCTACAAGAGGGCATTCACTGTAACAACGTGGGTGTCTGCACGAGCCAGGGTATTTCTGCCCAATCAGGAGAATGAAAGGAAGAAGTCTTCTGAGCTAATTTTCTAGTCCTTTGGAGGAATGAAAAGTGCACATTGAATTGCCCTTACTCAGCCTCAAAGGGAAGAGGCTGTGTGGCCAGTTGACCAGACAGTCAGGGTGGGAAATACACCCATCAATTGTAAAAAAACTCATGGCTGGTGCACAAAAAAGTTAGATTCACATTGCCCCATGAAGCTGGAAGGGCATGGTTTCACACCTAAATAGAAAAGGACTTCTTAAACCTGCTCCTGTGCAGCCTTTCCTGCTGGGGGAGACTGAACTGAAAGGACCAGATGATGGAAATTTCCACTTATGCACAGGCCATGGAGGTAGAAGCACAGCAATTCCCTAGCCCTTTAAAAGCACTCAGTTTGCTCCCAAGCCACTTGTCTCTCCCAAATTTGCTCCTCTTCCTTACCAAAAGGCACCAAATCACTGGAACACAGGAAGACATTTGGACACCACATGCCACTGATCTATGGCCTTCCTGCAAAAGCAGTCTTGTCTGCTCATACCTATGAACAGCTTCAGTTTCACAACTCAGTCATTCCACACAACCCTCTGGACTACTTTTCCATTGCCATCCAACATAAACAGGATTTGATGTGAAGACAAAGCATTTGGCACCTCTTCACCCACCCTTGAGTAACCTATATCACACCACACGCCCAAAAGTTATCTTCTTGTCTTAGGACACATATGCTTCTGGCACAAATAAATCTTGCCTGATCTCTGTCATCCGTCAGCTCCGCAGAGCTGCAGGAATGGAAAGTACGGCTCAGGGACAAGAATGAAAACCACATCTGCTGCTCAAAAAAGTTTCCATCTGATCAAGTTTTTCAGCTGTATTCTCACATGCAAGAATGTAATGGTAAAGAATCACAACGCAAGAACAGCTTGATATTCAGATCACAGATGAAGCCTTAGAGTAGCCAGTTTAGCATTATCATATCATATTACTTATTTGCGTTGTTTACTTAACTAAAAAGCACATAATGACAAGTGCTGCCCAGACTTGGTATTTTTGTTGAAGAATGAAAACAGACCAAGAAAGAAACATCCTAGTCCCATTTTACAGGTGGGGAAATGGAAGTACTGAACAGGACTTCTACAGCTTCATACAGGGTTTTGTGGCACAACTCAAAACAAACCCCAGATTTCAGATCACTGTCGTAAGAAATGAGATCACCAATTTTAGCCAAGCTGATTGGAATGCAAATGACAGTGGAAGACTGAATATACAACACTATTGTTATTTCTGCCATATTTTTTGTAGCAGAAACTAGTGCAGGTAGCAAGCAAAGCTTTGCAGTGAACGAGACTTCCTAGACCAAGGAAGAAGTCATCATAAAGCTTCAAGATGCTACAGATTGAAAATTGATCAATTAAAAATATAAAAAATAATATAAATAACCAAACACTGGTAGAATATTCAAGCAGCATCTCACTTTGCATGTTCCCCCTCTCAAAAAATCACACTTTTAAAACCACTAGATGAATATCCTATATAACAGGCATTCCACAACCTAGAAGTCCTAATGGCATCTACAGTAAAAATATTATTTAAATGTTATTTTAACAACCACCACTCCAGATTTCAATTTTGTTTACAAAAATCTTTGCCACAATTAATCCAGAAGTGTAGAGAGCAGACAGACCAGGAAGCAAATAATTCTCACAAGGTTTCCCAGAAAAAAAAACACAACAGTTTGGAAAGCTTATTTAAATTAGCCACTAACCTTCACCAACACACTCCCAAATACTGAGAGGAATTTATGGCAGAGTCAGTAGATGCTATGCCTGGGATCCAAATTAGAGAAAGCACCTAGGCCAAAAGGAAAATTTCTCCATTTACTCAGATGTACTCTGGGTACAGGCTCACCAGCTTTTTTTTCTCCTCTCATTAGAATGTGAGACTAATTAAAGTCTGTCAGTATCAGTTGAAGATTTGGGTGATGTGAAATGCAAGACTGGGCCTTCTGAATGTTCTATGAGGAGAAACTTGGCGAGAAGGGCAAAGAGGGGGTGAGGAAAACTGCACTGAAACCACAAGTGTCTGCATTATGTATTCATGGGATGTATGTTGCCAGCAGGACTGAGAACAGGCAGCAATGTAACAGGAAAATGGAGGGGTCTCACTTCTATAGATCTTATAAAATAAATACATAGTCCTTTCTTTTAGTGGGTTCATCTTGTAGGCTTAAAGCATGTGTTGTTAGTGAGGCGAAAACTAGCACATCCAACCAACCACAGGCATTGAAATGAGAAGAAATTCGGAACTGGAAATGACTGTCTTAAACTTACTGCAATTTACCAGGGTCAGCAGATGGCTGCAGATACTCTTTCAAACTGACCCTACACCAGTGCAAGAAGAAAAACAAATAACGAAGAGTAAGCTGAAATACTAACTCTACAGCAATGCCTTCTGAAAGAGAGGCACCAGATGGGCACTGCAGTCCAGCCCACATCACCAGTGCCAGGCATACCCCACTTCCCAGCCTCTACAGAGATGAGGCAAACTCCTAGCATTTATGCACTGCAGTTGAGGGCCTTACAGAAGTCCTGCAATATCTAAAGCAAATGCATCTGCCCCAAACTATAAATAGTTTGTATTTGTAGAATGGTAAGAGCCACTGTTTTACATTGATGTAAAACTCCTAGGAGGAATAGGGACTTCGGCACAAGGAGATCAACAAGTGTGGAAATATCCATCATCATCAAATCTATGACCACTTTAATCACAAAGTTAGTTCTTTATATACCCCTAAGCAATTAAATAATTTTGGAGTAAATGATACGGGTTGGATCATGGCAGGAGAGGTAACTTGACAAAACTGAACTTAAGTGATTTGCTCCTTTGTCATGCAATGAACTGGACAGTACAAGTGTTGCCTCCGTAATGGGGGTAGGAAGAGAATAGCCCAATTGTAGCAAGAGCCACTCAAACAGCAGTGGCTTTACCTCTCAAGAGAGGTATCAACACTTAGGCCCAGTTTATCCTAGACAGAAGTTTATCCTGCAACCAAAAGGACTGGTTATGCCCCTGAAGATATGATCACAAGAAGCAACCCTATGAATTTACCAAGCCTTGCCTCAATAACCTTTTCCAGTCTTTGCTTATGCACCTTCTCTCAAGTGATGCTGCTTTCCTTATATGAGGTTCTACCTTACCTGTTGCATTTTTTCGAGGTCAAGGCTGGGCCTGCTGACCTTATCCCCGTATCCTTGTCGATGTCTCTTACAAGGCATGACTTGCTCAAGGCTCGCCCCAACACTTGTCAAGATTAAAGGTCTGGAGGCTGGGGTCCGCATCAGTGGCTGGAGTCTCTTGGGAGGGGAGGCACTGAACAGCACGGGGCTTGCACTGGTGTGCAGACCATCAGCATTTTCTGCCACAGGTCGGAAGGACATCGCACACAAGTTCTTCACTTCTTCATCACTAGAGGAGGTGTTGTTGCTGTCGCTGCAGCAGGTAAGCCTGCTGACCTGGGACCACTTCCGCTTCTCAGCAGCAAACTCTCTGTTGATACGCTCTAGCTCCTCTTCTGAGCTGTGGCGGTCAAGGCTGGCATGGAGGAGGGCCCGAACCTTGCAGCATTGGTTCTCCTGGTTCTGGAGCTGGTTGGTGGCCAGAGGGGTCAAAGTACAATTCCGTCTTCTCTCTGGCGAGAGGAAGAGATATAGAAATGGCAGAGCAGATCTGTGTCCCATGTTCTAATAAACAGGGCCTCCTTTCTCCTGACCTGTTTTTTTAAAATCTCCTCCCAAGTAAACCTCTGAGCTGTTTTCCCACCTTTTCATCACCAGCTTCTTCCCCTCCCCTCTCTCCTCCACAATCCCAGACCAAATGCTTCCTATTACAAGGTTTGCCATACTAGAGAGCCTGCCTTCAGCCATAAGCTGGGCACGCTTCACTTGTTCTGCCGAACTCTTTCTACATTAAGCACACAGGGACCTAAATTTTAACAGGACATGTCCTGTGAGTCAGGAATTTAACTACTTCTGCCTTTGCATAAAAATCCACTAGAATCTGACTGAACAATGATAAAACAGAGGACATGAACTAATGGCAGAGACTTAGCATAACTAACATGCATTTACTACAGATTTCACCTGCAGCTCTAAGCTGCCTCATACTAGGTCCAAAAACAATAGCAGAGCATCTGTCTCTCCTCCAAGACCCTCAGCTAGATTCAAGAATACAGTTGCCCAGTACCAACAGTACAGGAGGAAGGGATTGAGCTAATCAGACAATGAGTCCAGAAGAATAAGGAAAGTGAAGGTCAAAACTCAAAATGGCAAGGAAGAGGAAACCTAAATCAAAGATGACACAGGTGCACGAACATGGAATGGAAGATTCATTGAACAGAATTCTCAGTCCCAGCGCTGATGCTGGCCCAGCTGTAGACCTTCTCCACCTCACATTTGCAGCACTGGGCCCTTAACATACGGTTAACAATTTCTACCTCTCGTAAGAAAAGTGTGACTGCAGCATCTGATAACACCAGCCTCTCTCTTTGAGGTCCCAAAGACTTCAAGGTGACCGATTTAATGCACCTGGTTGTGGTGCTTTGGGGATGGAGAGGGAGGCACTTCCAAGAGCATAAATGAAAAGCAAAATGGACTTTTGCTGTAGCATCCCAGGACCCTCCTATCTCATCCCTTTACCTCTGTCGATCTGAGCAAGTTCCTGGTTCTCTCCCTCAGAGTCATCGCTGTCCTCATCACTTGGGGGATAGGAGATCTAGGGGGCAAGGAGAAAGAAAAGGCTTCATCATGAACACTGAACATTGCTCTTCTGCTGCGTAAGCCACTTCCCCTACACTCCCCCTCTCATATCCTGCAGGCATCCACTCCACCTAACTGCACACACCCAGCCATAGCACCTCCCTGCATACACATCCTCATCTCCCAACCTCAAACTCCCATCATATCCTCTGAGTTGCAGCAACACAAAACACACAGCTAACCGCTATTTCCACCTTACTGCATCACCAACTCTTTCCCAAGCACAATGAACATACCCTGCCCTCAGGTCCCCAGACATGCAGCTTATAACCATCATGGCCTACCACATCCACATCACGTGGACAACCGAATCTCTAAAACCCACCACCGAAATAAAGACACATCCTGTCAACAGCACTATCACCTTGCAAGGAACTCACAATTGGAAGTGGCTCGTTAATTTTAGCTGTCCTATGTATGTAACCACACTTCCCCCTTGAAAGGACACACACATAAAAACAGACTCATCTTGCTTTCCTACAGGACAACTCTGAAGAACATAACAGAAATACAAGAAACAAGATTTCAGAGGAATGCAAACAGTAACATTATGCTTCCCCGCCAGCACAGAATTTTAAAGTACCACAGAATACCCTTAAATGCTCCCAGAGGAATGACACTTCACATACACTCCGTAAGGAATTTTCAAGAACACTTGCTGTGTCAGCCAATGAACTTCACTAAAACACTTGCTATATACCCAAATACCTACTTACTCAAAACTTGTTTTAACACTGAACAAACTTGGTAGTTGCCTCTTGAGAGGGCTGAGAGATCTGAAAGCAAGCTTTTGTAGGTTATGTAAATCCCACTGATGCTGAGTTTCCTACACAGAGGAAACTAAACTTACCTTGTTCCTAAAGTGACTTTTGTTTTCCTGCATAAAGCATACGCGTAAGTTACTATATCAAACCTCTGAGCTATGCAGCTTAGTGTCTCTGCCAATGGCCAAACCCAGATGAGTCAAAGGGAGATGCAATACCTCAACAGGAACATTCAAAAGCGCGTTCTGGAATAACACAATCACTGCAAGATGAGCTTTGTTATTCCTTATACCTTTTTATCCAGAATAAAACAAACATTCCATCATTCTTAGCTGTGTTGCACAATCTACTTGCCCTCGATAGAATCCAAAGATTACATGCTGTGTTTCCATTTTAAAAGTATCTGATGTGCTGTGCTTGACTTTCATAGAAGATGAAGCAGCATGCAACCATTACATTGATATGGACCTAATCCACCTCCACCAGTGCTGCTGGGAAAACCTTCTTAGAGTTTCAGACTCCCAGAGATCCAAAGGAACAATGACACTGAACTAGGTGAACGAGGACACATTCAGCTAATGCAGAGAAACAGGAACTGTAGAGAAATTCTGACTAATATTGGGTCTGACAACTATTAAGTCAACACACCTATAATATTTTATATTATTCCTCCAGGATCGTTTTTAGGGGGGGTTGTTCCCCCAAAAGGCTGTTGTCACCTTTTTTTCTCTCCTCCTTTTTCAAAGCTACTTTTTGCTCCTGTATATTTACACTACCCTTTAAGAAACCAGAAAATATTTTCCTTCCTTAATAGCCTTTAAACTACTTCCCTAAATGTTAAATGACAAATGGGAAAAGAGGCACAGATTTATCCCCATTGTGGATATTCTTGAAGTATATATATGGGGCCATTCTTCCTGCCACAACTACCATTTTTGTGTATGTACTCACATACATGCGTCACTTAATAAAGGCAGCTGGCACTTAAGAACATTGCCAAATTAACAGAATTCTAGTTGTCCCCACAACAGGTATAATACCTTGTTTGTGCCATGGCAGTTCATAGAGGGGACAGCTGACACTGAGCTGCCATTGTGCTAGCTGCTATACAGACAGCCAGTAGTCCTGTCTTCATTACAAAAGCTAAGGCTCCAGTTCTAACTTAAGAGGTACTCTCTTTAGTCTGTGGCTCATTCCCTCATAAAGACCTTTCATTGGGATGTCAGAGGGTTTTCAGTGAGGTTTAACAGCTCTGCGTGGGAAACCTATCAGCTCCAATTTTTGTACTACATAGATGTCAATACATAGCATGGCAGTGCTTCCAAAAAAAGAGGCAATGACATCTAGCACATGCAGGTCACAGAGCTACTGCACAATGTCACTGGCCTAAGATACTTAAAATAGGAGTTGGATTTGTGTCAATGATTGACATTTTGAAGGTCTTTTTGTCTACCAGTCCTGGACTTCCAAAATATTCACTCTTTCTTGTACAAGTGTAATTTTGCTAGCCCCTAGTCTCATACGACTAACTCTCCTCTGCTTAGTCTCCCCCAGTTCCACAAGCAGCCCAAGATTAATCCCCTGCGAGTTGCTTCAAACACTTCTCTACAGGCTTTGTTCAGAGCACCTGCTAGAGAAAAGAAACCTCTTTCAAACAAGAGGATACTAAGTCTGTGGATTTGGTCCCATAGTATATCCCAAAGAAATTAAACTGGTAGGACAATATGGAAGGCTTTGTGGGGAAAAAAACAGAGTACCACGGTCTTGCTAATCATACCTCTGATGATAGCCATGGGAAAATAACCATCTGCTCTTCTAGAATCAACTATGATTTTTATGAGTAACATATGAAGTGCTTTTCAGAATCAAGGCACATACCTATAGAGCCTCTCTTCCCAACATCCACCTTTTCTTTTGGAAGAATACGCCAGTAGCGCATTTCTCCTAACATTCAGACTTGGTTTATTTTACCCTTGGTTTACCTACTAGTTTATTTTACCCTTGGTTCTAGACAATACTCTCAGAAACTAGAATATTTTCATAATATACAACACAGGCCATCCATGAAAAAAGCCTTAAAAAAAGCAATTGTGCATTTTAGACATGAATTAAGTAAACAGATGAAAAAAAACTCAGAAGTCATATTTCCTGAAGTCCCATGACCTACACTGTCTTTCAGAAGTCCTCTCTGTGATTTTACATGGGTTACATGCATGTGAATACCCTCCTGCTTGCTCTTCACATCTTCCAGATAGAGAAAGCATAATTTCACACCCATTTATCATTTAGCAAGATCTTCTATTTTAGCATTGTTACACTCTTTTTATTAGTAAATCATTCCAAAAATTATATCTTGGTTGTAGGAACTGAAGTCTTCCAAGCTCCTATGTATGAGATCCTAGCTCCCATGTTAACAAAGAGAGAACCATCGTTCACAGCAGACCAACAACTCACCTTGCCAAGTTCAAAGTAGTATTGTGTTCCAGCCTCCAGCCTCCCTTGCACAGTCCTTGTCTTATATTAGCCACAGATTTACCAAAGCAGCACAGCCTTGTTTGCCTCACAAATTCAGAATTGTGGCACTGCGATAACAAAATCTCCGTGTCAATGATCCTAACAGATCATGGCTTCTGTCACAGCATAAGAATCACAGAGCTGTTTAGACTGAAGGAGATGGCTTGGTATCATCTAGCCCAAATCCCTGCTCAAGCCAGGTCATCTAGAACAGAATGCCCAGGTCTGTGCTCAGTACACTGTGTACCTTAATGTTCAAAATGAAAGAGAACAAAATCTCCAGTTCGCATAGATGTGTGAACGTTTACAAGCCACGGCATAAAACAAGCCAGAAAACAAAGGAAGGTATCCATTCACCCTCCACTATTTTTTTAGGGAAGGCTTCAGATCTTAAGTTCAAAGGCAGTAGCCTCCTGCTGATGAGGATCTCGGTGTTACACCTGGGTCCTTCAGCTCTGGCACCAGAAATGCCTTCTGTCAGGCTAAGGACTCCTAATGTGACAGATGGAAACATGAAAAACTTCCTTATGCATTTGATTTTGCATCAATTTCCAGTAAGGAAAGATGTGTTTGTGAAGAATAACCAGATAGTATTTAAAGAAAACTGAGAGTAAAGCTTATAACTTTGAGGGAGATGCGATATGAAAGACAAACTAGCAGACAGAAGAAAAAACAAGAGAGAGAGAGAGAGAGAGAAATCCTTGCCTTTCTCATCACACTACTGCTTGTCAGCTGAGTAACAATAATCAGCTGCAGGCAGAACTGCCCAGGTCCTAAGCGGTCCAGTCACACTTGGAGTCTAAACCTCTGAAATATAACAGACAATAAAAAATGCCACCCCCAATAAGGCAAAGCTCCTCTTGGTTTTACTTACAGAAGAGAAATTAACCTGCAAATATATTATCAAAAGTAATTACACTGAGAATCATCTGGGCGCTTATAAAAAAGAAGGTAGAACAAATCCCTCTCAGCAGGCTTCACTTAACGGCTATATTGTCCTAAGGAAAAAAAACAAACCAAAACAAAAAACCAAAAAACCACACCATTGGGGTTGTTTGGTGAAGTGGAGCATTTTCTTGCATGAGGAGCAGACAAGACAAAGACACAAGTGACCACAGGCAACCACTCATTCCCAGCTTAAATCAAGAATGTATACAGAGGTCATCATTCCTAATCCCCCTCTGGGGAGGTGGCTTCCCTGGCAGAGGCCAACACTGCCTATACTGTCTCATACAAGGTTGTTTGTGACACAGGCTTATTCAGTTGAGCCCTGGAAAAGTAAAGCCCCTTCCATGTGCCCTGGAAAGAGACTTTGCCGAGTTGGTCAGTCTCACTGGTTTCTGGCACAAAAGCAGAAAGGGTAAGCAGCTCACCAACAACTGATAGCTCTGCTATGGGAAACCAACTTCCATTTCTCCAGACTGAAGAGATGAAAAAAGTGCTTACTTACATTCTCCCTGCCTCACTGCCTACAAAGCAGCTGCTAGACACAGGCATTCTACAGCACAGCTGTTGGCTCTTCTCCTTCCTAACAGCTTGGCTTTAGTAACAACATTTTACTAAATGTCATTACTGCTATTTTTCCAGGTCAACGATTGCTGTAGTTGCCATGGGACACTGCCTGATCTTGAATGAGGGAGGTGCCATCCTCCCCATCATAAGAAGTTCTGAACTGTAGAGAGCAGGTAAACAAGGGTGATTACAAGACACTGAAAAACAGTGTTGAGTCATGGAAGAACACAAAGTGGTAAGGAAGGAGTGGGTCAAACAGGCCTTCAGATTAACATTTAACTCCTCTCCCAAGTTCTCCTTTAAAGTTTAGAGATATTCAAGTTATATTAGAGAGAGGCTGCTTGCTCCCTCCTCAAGAAAAGCAGTGGAGTGAGAAATTAGGGGAAAGGTTCCATTCAGTCTTCAAACATTTACAAATGAGATATGACTGCTCAGACTAGATCTGGGTTTTACAGCTGGTGTCCTTCAACAGCTAAACTTCCAGCCAGAACAATCCTAGTTTGGAAAAGCTTTCTAAAATCCTTTTCCGTTGTTATTTTTATTATTTTCCTTTTAATTTCCATAATAGTTTTGCCTCCAAACTCCTTTCCCCATTTCCTTGCAAATGGTTACAATTCATATCCAGGGTTCATAGCCTATGAACGTTGTCCTGCTTGAAAGAGCAGCTGTGTGGCTGAGCCAGTGAAGTGGTGATGAGCCAGTGGGACACAGCACTCCTCAAGGTCTCTGTTTTCCAGGCCTGCTTCACACCAAAGACAGCAAAATACCTATTTTTTTGTATGGATACTGAACGCTTAGTCAGACACCATCTTCAGCACGGGTCTAGTGTCTAGTTAACCACTGGTGGTTTCACAGATTTGAGGGAGGCAGAGAATCACTTTAGGTAGCTGAGTCCACAATGTTTCAACAATACAGATGCCACTTTTGCTGAATGCTTATCTTACAAAGACACATGCAAACATGGTAACTGACAACTCTCAGAGTACAAGTGGTGGGAGTCTTTAACCAGAGAACATGGAAACCGAGCTTCTGTTCTGAGGAACAATGACTGAACTTGCTTTCCAGAACTGTGGGCTTAAGTTGGTTACCTAAATCTTAAGGGAGGATAACACTAGGCTTGCACAGGACATGAGCGGTGGGTGGGTGCAGGGAAGTGCATATGTAGTCCTCTTACTGTTTCAAATCCTCTCCCTCTTTCTTCTGTAATTCCAAATTAATGCTTGTGATTTGAACAGACTGTTTGCACAGTCAGATTATATTTATCTACCATCTACAACTCCTGAAAATAAGTTACAACTGTAGCCAAACCTGACTAGACAGGGTTGATATGACGAAGATATGACAGGGCACTGCCCTACGCTTGGTGATCCTCACTTGCAAGCAGAGTGAATCAGAGGACTATGCAGAACCAAGAGCAGTGGGGCTAAGTTCCACACTGGCAAGGGGCACAGAGACTGGTCAAAATAGTTTATTCCAAACCCATAGAGCACAGCTGCATTCTCTGCATGCTCTCATCTGCCCCATGTCAGTTCTTTTGCAACTGCCATAGCTTGCAGCAAACCACCTTCTCTAAATCTCCCCCTGCTCTTTGCCGGGCTAAGCCAAAATGATTTTGCAAGGGAAGGCTAAAGATAAAAACACTAGGGGCTTTCGCAAAATTTAAAATAAAAATAAAATCTTTTTTTTTTAAAGCCCTGATGCTTCATCATTGTTCCAGGGAAATATGGTCCATAGCACGAATGAGCCAGCCCATGGTGCATGAACACATGGACTCCATAGTCATCAGGAACAGCAGACAACTGATGTTCTCTGATCACAGGGAAGTGAATGCAGTTGATGCACTGTTGTACATCAGGTAGGGATCAGGTCTTATGTACAGGTATCAGGTGAGACACAGCAATAGCCTTTCCCATTGACTCCTATCCACTATAGGTCTGTTCTCAAAAGCCCTGGGCAAATATTGTTAGAAAAGCAAAACTAAGATGATCACTTTAAATTCCACTCAAGATAAACCTCCAAAAGGTAGTACTCACAGACTAAGTTCTAGCCAGCAGAAATCAATGGTATAGGCACCCACATATATCCACACAGTGCTCCCACTAGGCCTTAAATTAATGTGACAGAGGACAAAAATAATGCTACCAACTAAAAATGAGGCTTTAAAAAGCCTTTTAGGCAGCAAACACCCAGACTGATCCTTAGCACCCAAAATACTCCAAATCTTTGAGAATTCCATTCAGTTTATTCATCCTCAAAGCCACTATGAGAACTGGAGTGTCTTTTTATAAACATAACTGTAGTTGTTTTTAGGGGCCACAATCTAACAGGCTATGATGTTAGACATTACAGATGGAACAAAGTCACTACAGCCCTCACTCAGCATGAAGTCTGGTAGCAAAGGTGTTACCACAGAAGCAGAGCATTAATCCTCCTGTTTCCACCTTGCCTTTCCAGGCCACTATGCTTTATGAAATAAGACTACTTCTGCACTACAGGAGCCAGAAGAATGCTGCAGCTCCATGCTGTGACATGTATCATCCTTTCTGGTAGCAAGAAGTTTTACAAAATTCTAAAACTATCCCTGTGTTGTTAGTTTAAGAGGATGATTAAGGTTTATAGCTCTTACTATGGTGACAGAAGCCATACACTCCTCCAACTCTTCTTCTGCCTGCAAGTAATGTTTCCAGATGTGCCACCCCCAGCAAGTCTCCAGCATATCTCCTGCTCTCCCTCTATCACTCAGTTTCTGCTCAGCACGAATACCCAGCACATTCTGGCCTCAGCCAGCTGTCACCTGTATGTGACAGAGCCATACAATAAGTTTCTTTCCAGCTCTGTTAGTCTACTTGTGGCTTTGCTGATGCGATAGAGGATTATGGCTAATTCATATCCAAGTTTCAAGGATTCTCTTTGAAAAGTATCATTAACCTGTTAACTTCTTCATCCTACGCAGGGAGATACCATTTTATATACATAGTTCAGAGAGGAGTTAGCAAGAAAAGCAATGGTAAAGAGTTAGGAAAGATCCATCAGAAAGAAGCAGCAACCTTATAAAATGGTTGTGCAAAGGAGGTCAACTCCTCTGACAGCTCTCAGAATGGAGCCCTAACATCCCACTGGCTCACACCTCACAGGAGCAGTGTTATTCAGCAGCATTGATGCTAAAAAGAAGAGCAGTCCAAAAAGATGAGGAGCCTTAAGGATTAAAGGCCTTCATTATGGAGCCTCACCCACCCTGCATTAAGATAGCAACTTAGCTCTACTTGTAATTTACAGTCCATTTGCTGCTGAACCTGAGCTCCAAACACAGATTAAAAGCAGCACTGTTTATCACAGGCCAACAACCCTCTCAGACATAAAGGGAAGAAAGTACAAGACACTCCTAAAACTGGAGGGACACTTACAAACTAATCTCATCTGTGATCCATGTACTGAGAGAGGGGAGGATGAGAGATGCTATTCACACCAGTGCCAACCATTCCCGAGGAGGCTACAGGGATTTAAATATACTCCTCCCAGCCTACACCCCATCCCCACTGGCCTAGCTCAGTTATTATACTGCTATGATAAGGAGAGGTTTCTTTGCACAGGCCAGCTTCTCTGACAGTTTGAGGCAACTCCCAAGCATTGCATGGATCCCCACTACCAGGGAAGTGCAGCTGAGAGCAGCTCACATAAGCAACACATCTGGTAACAGTTTTTCTGTTCCTTCCACAAAAGGGCAAATGCCACTGCCCTGAGATACTTCATTAGCTGAGGAGAAGCTGCCCGTGTTGGGAGACCTCACTCGACACTCACCTCTGCTCAGCCATAAAGAACTACATTAGCCAGATTTGCAAACACAAGGAACAATGCCCTACAGTCAGGCTGGAAAATGCATTTGGAGCACATGAGACATTTCAGGCTTCTCCTCCTTTAAAAACACCCACATTAACCCTTCTGAGTGCAAACAGATGCGAGCTGTTTCACCGTTATGGATTTACATCAAACTCCTTGTGTTTTTTCATGGAGCAAGCCAGTAACATAGGATAATCTTCAAGACTAGATCTTTGATCAATCTGGTCAGGCATCTTTTAAGTAAGAACTAAGACCATGTGAAAACTTGCAGTGGCCCTCACTGCACCAGATCCTTTTCTGACAGGCTCTGTATGATTCCAAGTGGTTCCTAGTTGGGAGATTCTGGTCACAGTGGTGGTCTCTTTACCCCACACATGGAAGGATGGGCTACAGATAAGTGGATCAAAGACAGAATTTGAATGTTTACCCTCCTCAGATATAGGGGCCAGAAAGCATGAAATTAAATTAGACACAGGTTCTAAACAAAGAATAGGTGATCCCTCAGCAACATGTAGTTAAGGTGTGAAACATTTTGCCGCAAGTTGTTGTGGATGCAAAGACTCTACATAGATTGGGGGGGCAAGTAGGCAGGTTTAAGTAAAAGAAGTCACAAGATGGGTGCTCTTAAGCTCCATTTCATGGAAGCAGGCCACACAGCACATGCATTTACTTGCAATGCCATGATGCAAGGGGATGCATAGAACGAAACTTGACAGTGTTCTTGCAGATCAACTCACCACAGATAGCCACTAACACAGTGCCCAGGCATCACACACTAAATCAGCACCCAAACCTACTAGTTCAGGTGAAAGATTGGAAAACTTGTATCACATTGCAGCACTCTGCAAAATACCCCTGAGGGGTTTCCCAAGAATGGCTTGCTCCGTCCAAGTCACAGTCAAGGGTTTTCTATGAACAAAAACATATAAATTGGAACCGCTGACTTTTTAAGCCTCTAAACTATGTCACTTCATGTGCTCCACACCAAATACCACTGTTCTCTCTTGTTAATTAGCCTTTGGCCAAAGAACTTTTATTTCTTTGGAATAACTGACCCCTAGAAATAAAATAAACATATAAAAAGACATCTCCACACAAAACCAGTTTGGCTACAGACAGCTGTCTCAAACAACCACTTGGCTTTGCGTGTAATAAGTAGGTGACTGGATATGGAAGGATTATTTTATATTTTTCCAGCTTACATTCAGACACACTCTCAGGAAACTGAAGGATCTAGCTGCCTGTCTGGCACCTCTCCTCAAGATGCGAAATTCTTCATTCAATCAAAGGAAATTTTCTTCTTCTCTTATGTTGATACAGATCTTGGTAGATTACAGCCTCTGATGACAAGAAATGAAGGCATCAGTTAAAAAATAGCCAGCATCACAGAAATTATGTGACCGCATTAGGAAGGGGCAAGATAAGAGAGATTTCTGAACAAATTCAGTGTGAAGGGGTAGGATCTTTATGCCATCAGGAACTTGAATTCTGTGATCTCCTTGAAACTGGTGGCTCAAAACTAGGTTTGTGACCAGTCGAAACAATTAATCAGCTACCCAAGGCCAATCAATGGTTTGTTCCCTAGAAGAGTCAGGAACTTAGTTCAGTCTATTCCCATTGTTGACATGAACTAATATTGAGGTATTTCGGAGTACTCTATCCAGGCAGCTCCTGTCTTTTCATAAATCTAAATTCTGGAATAAGGGTTGGAAGGTGATTCCAGGAAAGTCTGTAGAGGACTTTTTTTCCAGATGTGTTTGCTCGGTACAACTACCAACCAACCCAGTCATGCCAGTCCCACACGAGGGCAGATCATTTGAGCAAGGCAATCCATAGCCTCAGTCTACTGAGCCTGAGGGACAACTCCACGGGTTTCAACACTCCTTCAGAAGGTGCGTGCCAGTGGGGCATAGGCATCAGTCTCTATTACCAGAACTAAAGCTCAGGCCTTGGCAAGCTGAAGGGCTCTGCAGCAGGAGTTTATTTCAACAGTGAGTCTGGATGTTGGGCTGGCTGGTCAAGAGTGCTGGCGGAGGAGAAAGGCAAGAAACAAAGACTGGTCCAGACAAGCTGCTTGCGAAGCTGATAGTCACTCACAGAACCTTCTTTGAGCTTTTAGCCTTTACCACACTCAAAATAACATTTTGCTATGCGAACACTGAACAAATAAGAAGAATCAAGATATAAATTACTGCTTATGCAGTTACGTGGCAGCTTTGGTGCCAGTTTTCCAAGTAACATATTTTCATACATCCAAGTCCACTGGGAAGTTTCCATAAACATCCACAGTATGTCATCCTCCATGAAGCTATCAAGACTCGGCTTGTGCAGGTGTACTCTTTCACTGGATTAAAAAAAAAAAAAAGTTGGGTGGCTGGTCCCAAAGAGTTGTAGTGAATGGAGTTAAATCCAGGTGGCAACCAGTCACAAGTGGTGCTCCCCAGGGCTCAGTGTTGGAGACAGTCCTGTTTAACATCTTTATCAATTATTTGGATGAGGGGATCAAGTGCATCCTCAGTAAGTTTACAGACAACACCAAATTTGGTGGGAGCATTGATCTCCTTGAGGGAAGGAAGGCTCTATAGATGTATCTGGACAGGCTAGATCGATGGACTGAGGCGAAGATACAGGCTCAGCAAGGCCAAATGCCAGGTCCTGCACGTGTGGCACAATAACCCCAAGCAGCACTACAAGTCCAGTGAAAAAGGACCTGAGTGTGCACAGGTGGCCAAGAAAGCCAATAGCAGCCTGGCTTGTATCAGAAACAGGGTGGCCCACAGGAGATACGGAAACAATTGTCCCCCTATTCTCAGCACTAGTGAGGCTGCATCTCAAGTACTGTGTTCAGCTCTGGGCCCGTCACTACAAGAAAGGTCTCGAGGTGCTGCAGCATGTGCAAAAAAAAAGGGCAACAAAGCTGGTGAAGGGCCTGGAGCATTAAGTTTTACAGAGAGTGGCTGAGGGTGCTGGGGTTGTTTAGCCTGAAGAGAAGGCGGATGAGGGGAGGCTATTGCTCTCTACACCTACCTGAAAGTGAGGTAGGTGTTGGTCTCTCCTCCCAATTAACAAACAATAGGACAAGAGAAAATGGTCTCAAATTGCACTAGGTGAGATTTACGTTGGATATTAGGAAAATATTCTTCACCAAAAAGGTTGCCAAGCATTGAAACAGGCTGCTCGGGGAAGCAGTCAAGTCACCATCCCTGAAGGTATTTAAAAGATGGGTAGACATGGTGCTTGGGTACATGGTTTAGTGGTGGACTTGTCTGTGTTAGGTGAAGGGTTGGACTTGATGATCTTTTGCAACCTAAGTGATTCTATGATTCTAAGACTGGACTAGAGAGGCAACCATGTGAGCTCTTCACATGATGTGCCCATACAAGGACACTCCATTGTAGCATTTCCATGCTCCTAGGGCAGTCTCAAAGAAAGAACAGTAGAAGGTCCCCTGGCCAAGCACTTGCTGTACTGTAGTAATTACAGATGAAGAAGAGAGACTGCTGATCATGGAAGATCAGCTCCCTCTGCCTCAGGCAGCTCCTGAGATGCCCCAGCCTCAGAATGCCTGTCCTACAACTGAACAAGTCAGTCTGCTGTATACAGTGAGATAAACACAGAGGCCAGGTCAACATCCAGACAAACCAGCCCATGGCAGGGAGGAGGTTATAATGGGTCTGAAAAGCAAGAACATAGCAAGAGCAGGGAGAAATGCCCAGAGGCATGCTGAACTGCACATCTCCAAGCAATGTCCAAGCCAGTCCAGAACAAAGCAGACTTCTTTGAACTGTGCTTCACCTGTAAGTTGGGTAGGTCTGCGCCCAGACTGGCATGGAGACAGCCCTGCATAAGTCACATTCGCCTATATGTCCTTTACATTGACTTTTAGACCTGGGTCACAGCAGAGTTCATACTGCACAGGGAATGCTGTCTGTGCAGATAAAGGTCACAACTAATTGGCTTTTCTCTAAATCCTTGCCTGGGTGTTCATGCCGAATGGTTGTGGGTGGTGCTGGTGCCTATTCAAAAACGCTTAGCTGGCTGACTCTGCCGGTCAACAGTGAGGAGAGGACAAACAGGCTCTGCCCACAGCCGGGTACAACAGTTACTGCTGCAGAAAAGAGCCCTGAGAGCACACATACCTGTGATGTTGGTTGCTATGAAGAGTTGGGGTCACTGAGCAACGCGAATCCCACTGAACAGGAGAACAGGGGCTACCGACAAATGTGTGTGGGTAGGAGGGATCAGTGCTGCCTACACTGTGGGTAGGGTTGTATTTCCCACTGAAAAGAGAACACAGCCTTTGATTCCCATACTGAGGCATCCCAGCAACACTTCTGTGACTCCAGGCATGCTCCAGCAATAGCCAGAGAAGCTGGCCAGACTGACATGCTACAGCAGCATGGTGCTCAGCTCACTCACCACTTCATAGAGATGTTGCACGTGGATGCAAGCCTTGTTTTTTACTCTAAAAAAAAGGTGAACTCATCGTTTTGCGAGAGCCATAATTAAAATAAATTATGACCTGGGTCCACTTTCTATTTTCATTTCAAATGTAAGCTATATTCCTGCTCAGGAAAACTTTTAGCAACCTAAACAGTACAACATAAATTCAGGAACTGTAAGACAGGGCATGACAGCAGGAAATGAAGTAGAACTGCACTGTCCAGCAAAGCAAAATGGATTAATACGTTTCTACTGAAATGTAAAAGTTAAACATAGTACTACATTTTCATAATTCAATTTTTTTATTCAACTAAAAATCAAGAGTTGGGAAATACA